>OX377618.1:204927134-205586834 GCA_947397865.1 Polietes domitor
GAACCGGATAATATACGTATGAAACTGTAGGCAAAACTGAGATAATTGTAATTATCTTTAATTTGCCAGTAACATATAGTCCGAATAAGTACTTAAAAATAATTTTTGAAAGATTGTATCCTTCGGATCTTTGTATTCTTTAACAAAAAAAACTAATTAATTAACTCAATTTCAACTATAGCTTCAGACGAATATCATTTGGTTCAAGTGTCGTGCAATATATTATACATAATACATACATCAAATACTTTCTAGCACAAGATCTCCATTTTGAAATTAATCAAATCAAATTAATAATTTTGCAAACAAAACAAAAACATTATTATATGTTTACATGCTAACACTATATTTGTTGGATCCAAGGTCTATGTATTAAGAAACAACTTAAATATAACAATGGATTACATTCCAAAGAGGCTGTCGCCGAGCCGAACTTTATATACCCTCCACCATGGCTTGCAATCAACATTACAGGAAAATGATTAATATAGCCAAACAAAACAACTAAAAATAATGAAAAAAATAGTTTTACAAATAAATATACATTTTTATTTATTTTAAACCATGCTTACAAGGCAAGTCTACCAATACATCTCTATATATGTGGAAATAATACTTCAAATCAATTCAAAAAGTAAATATAAGGCAGAAATCTTCAAAAAAGCTTAAATACAATAAATATTGAGGGATAGTGGAAGCATTCTCCTCCTATTTTAATACCAAAAGTACACATTTTAATAATGCATTATTTCCCACATACACAATACAAGATACTTCATGATTCTAACCATTTTTGTTGTAAAAGTAAAAAGGTACGAATTTGGAAAAATCATTTTATTTCTTCGAGTCTATGCAGTCAGTGGAATCTATACACCGAATTCCATGATTCTAGCTCCGGCCATTTGGTTGGTACCAATTTAATCCCTTTTTCCCATTTTGCCACCCCCTTTATTTTACATGAGCAATTAGAGGGGTGTACACATCGAATTTCATCATTCTAGATGTAGCCATTTAGTGGGTACCATTTTTATCCCTTTGTATCCCTCGAAAGTACGAATTTGGAAAAACCTTTTTGTTTGTCGTGTTTTTGAAATCAGAGGAATGTATACACTGAATTGTACGGTTCTAGATGCGGCATTTGATTGGTACAATTTGTGTCCCCTTTTCCAATTTACCCCTCTAAAAGTACGAATTTCGAAAAAAAATCCCTTTTATTGACATGTCTACGCAATCAGAAGAATTTATACACAGAATTTAATTATTATAGGTGAAGCCGTTTAGTTGGTAATATAGGGTCCGCCAAATAACTTTTTTTTAATGCTATAAAAAAACTACTGAATATTTTCTCAAATTTATTTTTTTATTTGAAAGTACGATTCTTCCGGTTAATAATGGAAAATAATTTCATTCAAATGGCTGCTGAGGGCATCCCACAAATAATAATCAACCGGTTGAATAGTTGAAAAAAAACGTTAGATGGCGGACCCTATATTTTTATACCTTGATTCCCATTTTACCCCTTAAAAGTACGATTTGGAAAAAATACTTTTATGTTATGTATCTACTCAATTAGAGGAGGAATGGTTATACTGAATTTCGTGTTTCTAGCTCTTGTCGTTGAATAGGTACCATTTTTATCCCTTTTATCCTTTTGTTCCATTTCACCCCCTACAAATAAGAATCAATTTATGGTGCACGTATTACATATCCAAGTAACTAAAAGCATGCTTATTGAACGCGTAAATACTCTAAATATTATGAGTTCTTTCACTCTCCCATTTCGTACATTTTCTATCCCAATCTATCTACAACTATTAGACGTATTCTGTGAAAATTTTAACGTCCTGGCCCTTTCGTTTATATGCTAGCGTAGTTTCAACAGAGGGAAGGACATGGCTAGATCGTCTTAGAATTTCATGACAATCACGAATATATATACTTTAAAGGGTCTAAGGTCGATATTTCAAGGTGTTACAAACGGAATGACAAACTTAGTATACCTCCATCCTGTGGTGGAGGGTATAAAGCAAGCTGATCTTGGAAGACTTATTGCAACTTGTATAAATATTTTTATCGATCTTTTCTCTCAATACATATAAGTTAATTCGCTTATTGCCATATATCCCTAATAATTATCAACAAAGTCAGAAGCTCCATTCAAATCAAGGTGCAATTTATTACTTTAGCTAGTGGAGTACTTCTAAATATGTGCTCCAAATTTGCATTAATATTATCAATTACTGGGTAATAAATATTTATTTTCCCAGTATTCAAATGATGTCATATCATTGCCAAATCGACAAACTGCTGATTCAAATAATAAATATTTTTTAAATATCCTTTGTCTTTCTCTTTTTGAAATTCTTATAAGCTCTAAAGGCAAAATATTCAATATATTTTCAAATGTTGGTAAATGTATTCCTCCAATATTTAAAGACATTTATAGAAGCCATAACTGTTTCGTAAGCATCTCTAAATAATTATATTTAATAACCCCAAATCCTCCGCGCAATTTTTACTCGGGCTGCACTAGCTTCCTACTCTATAAACATAGTTTGTTGTGATTGATCTATCGTATCTGCAACTCTATTATCCAACACAATATTGCAAAATGTCCATGCTAATGTTATGTTTGAACATTAGTCGACAATTACCAAACACAATTTGTTACAGGCAGTGAATAAAAGCGACTTGTGGATTTTTTTCTTTAATTTAATTTGAAATATGAAATGTTAAGCACAAATCTGAAAATAAAAATTAATGTTATTC
The DNA here is from genome assembly GCA_947397865.1 of Polietes domitor. Taxonomy (NCBI): domain Eukaryota; kingdom Metazoa; phylum Arthropoda; class Insecta; order Diptera; family Muscidae; genus Polietes; species Polietes domitor. The sequence goes on from OX377618.1 coordinate 204,929,904, forward strand.
TACCCTTCAAAGTCAAAGTAATCGGTAGTTCAAATTTAAAATTTTACATGGCCCACCCTATATGTAGATATGATTCCAGCAATACTTTGCTGAGACGATTACTTTACAGGGTATGGTATTTAGTCAGTTTATTACGTGACATTGTAAAGAACATAAACCATAAGCAATTATCAGAACTTATTTTTAATATATTAAAAAACTAAGAAGACTTACGTCCAATTGTTTTACAGCTACCAAAAGAACTATGTATGGGTTTATGACTGCTCCGGGTGTGTGTGTGTGTTTACTTTTTGTTTTGGTTTTCATTTTCGTAGTCGTAAAGTTAATTCTGTTTTTTTCTTCGGCACTGCTTTTGGCCAAATGTGAGAGTATCCGGCTGACAGAATTGCCTGGTGGACGGTCGTAACAGACCGACCCTCCCAACCCAACGGACAATGCGACAAAGGCAATAAGGAAGCATAACATTTTATGGTAGAACGTTTTATTTTTTGTTAACCTACACCAACATACATACACACATTAGGGATATGCATTACATTGTCAGTCCACAGGAGGAGGAGAAGAAGAAGAAGAAAACAAACTGAAAAACATTTTAAGGCGAAAATTGTTACAGCAGCATATTTAAGTGAGTGACACTTGTGAAAAGTGGTCTGGGACATTATTTTATATGAAATTTATATGCAAACACACACACGCACACATACACACAGGGACAAGGTTCAATTTAAGATCCTTTTTTATTATCGTTATTATGTTATGGGGTACAAATCCTTAATCGGCCTTTTATTTATTGTAAATCATTATTGCGACATGATGTTTGTCGTATTTTTTAAACGAAATTCTACACCATTTTCGGTTGAAATTGAAAATCGAATGAATGAAAATTGAGAAAAAAATAATTGAAATTGAGAAAATACAATTAAAAATTGAGAAATGACAATTGAAATTGAGAATAAACAAAGTGAGATTCAGAAATCAAAAGTGAAATAAATTTTTATTTTCTCATTTTCAATTGTTTATTTCTCAATATATTCTCAATTTCAATATAAATTTCTGAATTGCAATTTGTATTTTTCTCAATTTCAACTTGCATTTCTCAATATGAATATGTTGTATTTTCTCAATTTCAATTGAAAATGGAGTATAGAAAAAAACCGCCGCACAAGTCATTTAAATACTTCAAACACATTTGTCTATGGCAAATATAAACAGCATCTGTTTATTTTTTTTTCTTTTATTAATTTTTAAATACCAAATCGACCCGAAAGTGTGGGTGTGTGTTTTCATCAACATTTATTTCGCTGATTATGATGATTAATTAATTGAATTAAATAAATAACTTGTGATTAATTGAATTGGGTCAAACGGTCATAGGCAGTCAAGTCAGTCAGCGCTCTGAAATCTATCATCATCGAAAAGCTGAACACTCTGACTGACTGGCAAATTCATTCGTTACTGCTGCACTCTCTGTGGCACAACAAAAAACGACAAAATGCCTCCGCCTATAGTGAGATAACATAACAATGACAGACAACAGAATGGAGGCACATTCTCAATCACATTTAACGCGGATTGTCATTTGAAATGGGGGGCGTTAATTGGGGATCATGTGGTATTCGAAGATAATTCGTTTTAAATATAATATCATGCACCAAAAAAATAAAAATAATGTGCTCGAGACCTAAAAAATATTTTTGTTTGAACTGATATCTACTGTTCAATAAAATTGATACAATTTTTCTTAAATTTTTACTAAAATTCCAATCCGAAGGTATTTCTACTCTCATTTTGGTACTAACAGTCCGATCACAGCCGCTTATAAAGGGTGATTTTTTAAAAGCTATAGGAAAGTTTAAAAAAACGCATAAAATTCAGAAACATGCATGAAATCTTTATTTGAATCGATAATGTTTGAAGATTATTTCATGCAAATGTTGACCTTGACTGCGCCTCAAATGGTCCATCCGCTTAGTCCAATTTTGGCATTTCCACGTTGTTGAGTAACAGAGGTCCAATTGCTGCTAACGGCGACGAATCGATAATTGATGGTCATCATTAACACTGGCCGATACAGCTGCGATATTTTCTTCAGTTCGCACTCTACGTAATCGTGTTGGTGGTTTAATGTTCAACAATGTAAATGTGGTGCGAAATTTAATCACAATAGCCCGAATAGCCGCTTCAGTGGGTCGATTAAGCTGACCATAAAATGGAAGCGCGCGATGAACTTTCTTAACAGAGCACGCATTTTGATAATAAAATTCAATAATTTGCAAGCGTTGTTCGTTTGTAAGACGATTCATGGTTAAATTATAGACCAAACTGAAGATGTTCGACAGTGAAACAAAACACGAAACGTGCGTCAGCTGTTTAAACCAGTGTTGCCAAAAAGACAATAGCAACAAAAATTTTTCCGCAAAAATCCTTTCCATTCCTGGCACGAAAAAACATACAAAATAGAAAAAAATTGGAAAATATATGGCTTAATTGCAAAAGATCTGTGGTACTCTTTGTAGACTCAAAAAAAAAAATAAAAAAATATGATTTTTTAATTTTTGTTTTAATAGCCTTTTAAACTCGCTTTACAAAATTTATAACTTTCTTTTATTATACCCTACACCACTTCGTGGACTAGGGTATTATAAGTTAGTTTTCCGCCAAATGTTTGTAACACCAAGAAATATTCGACTAGACCCACCTTTAAGTATACGGATCGGCTTATAATTACCAGCTGAATCTATTTAACGATCTCTGTCTGTCCATCTAAGATTGTTCGCACTCTACAAGTCGCAATTGTTGTCCGATTGTCATGAAATTTGGCAGAAGTTATTTTTTTGGGCCAAGGACTATCGGTATTGAATTTGGGCGAAATCGGTTCAGATTTAGATATAACCTCCATACAAATATTTCTATAATTTACACAATTACTGCTACACATTTTACATGACATCATGACAAAATTTTCAGGATCGTGTTCATTTTGAACTAGAAACAGCTAGCGGGAAAGTAGACCACATGGGTCCATGTTTTGATATAGCCCCCATACAAATGTACCTCCGATTTACACTATTTCTGCTCTAAAATGCACATTTTACTTCAGATCTTGATCAAATTTCCCACACAATGTTACATATAAGGGCCCACTTTTTAATGTAGCCAGTCATATTTAGTACACTTAAGTGATTATGAAAACATTATCAAATACCAAAAAAAATATATATCTGATTCCGATTATCCGTGTGGAAATTATATGGGTTTTAATTTAGCATTGGAATATGGTCTATTTGTGTGGGAGGTACCAGAAGGGGCGTGGCAATTTCGCCCATCTTCGAACTTATACTAAGTTTGTGAAAAATATTACCATGTGCAGAGTGTGAATCGATTCCTTAACTCCTTTCGAGAGTTATCGTGTACACCAGCCAGACGGACATGGCGCGACTGTAATGAAATTACCTCTGAAACAAGGTACTGAACTTTAAAATCGTTCAAGTGTTTCAGGAGTTACAGGTGTTTGGGTGAACACAACTTTTTGAAAAAATCGTATTTTTTTCTCTATTAAATTGGTCATAAAATGTCTAACATTTTTTCCAAAAATACATATACAATATTTTTTTGAGAATAATTCAAACACAAACTTTCAAAACAATCGCAGCTATGGAGGTGAAAAATCTTACCGCTTGACATAGAATGACTATTATATAAAAAAAGTTTGAAAACTCAATTTTCAGACTTAGCATACTATTGTTCAAAGGTGTCAATATATCGAAAGAATATCTGAAGTCAATTCAAAAAGCTAATAAAGGGTGTTTTTTATTGAGGTATAGAACTTCGATTTGAAATAAAACACAAGAAAATCGTTTTAATGTCCATCAATTTGGCTTTATTGGAAGGATAATTTTATGCCATTAATGTTTAAATATGATTTCGGGCATGTGGCCGCCGCGGCTGGCTCGAATATAGCCAATTCTACAGGTCCAATTGCCGTATGTTGGCAATAACGCCACGAATGTTGGCTTTCAAGTCCCCTAACGTTTCTGGTTTGTTGGCGTAGACGAGCGACTTCACATATCCCCAAAGAAAATAATCCAATGGTGTCAAATCACACGATCTTGGTGGCCAATTGACAGGTCCATTCCGCGAAATTATGCGCTCAACCGAATTAATTGCTCTGATGGACGATTATGTCGACCATAAAATGGACGGAGCTTGCGGTGAACTTCGCGAACTGAACCATTACTTTCGAAATAAATTTGCACGATTTGCAAGCGTTGTTCTTTTGTCAACCTGTTCATGATGAAATGGCAAACCAAACTAAATATTAATCACTTGACAGCTGACAAAATGGCCGCCAGTTAAAAAAGTGATGCCAACTTAAAGTTCTATACCGCAATAAAAAACACCCTATATAAGGCAGTAATCTACAAAAAATCTTAAATACCCTAATATTGGGAGATAGTGGGTGCATTCTCAGCTACAGCAGTTTGGTTTGTATTTACATCCTAGTACCAATTTTATAATCCATAAAATATACCAAACTAAAATTTCGGCTATTTGGTTGGTACCATTTTTATCACCTTTTCTCATTTTACCCCATAAAAGGACGATTTCGGAAAATCTCACAATTTTACGTGTCTACGCAATTAGAGGGATGTACACACCGCTTTTCATCATTCTGGCTGTAGTCGTTTAGTTGGTACCATTTTTATCCCTCAATAGCCATTGTATCCCATGAAAGTACGGTTGGTACAGTTTTTATCCCCTTTTCCGTTTTACCCGTCTAAACGTAGGAATTTCGAAAAATCCCTTTATTTTACGTGTCTACGTAATCAGAATAATGAAATTAGGTGTATACATTCACACCTAATTTCATTGTTCTAGGTGCAGCCGTTTGGTTGGTACTATTTGTATCCCTCTATTCCCATTTTACCCCTTAAAAGTTCGAATATGGAAAAAGTACTTTTATATTATCTATCTACTCAATTGTTTCCAGCTGTTGTAGTTTGACAGGTACCATTTTTAATCCTTTTTGCCCCATTTCACCCCCTTTTTGTTATAGGAGGAATATCAAGTAAGTACAAGCAGACCTATTGAAAAAACATACATAAATTCTCTAAAATATTAGGTGTTATTATGTGTATTTTCAGTGCTTGCGAGGGAAAATTTTTTTCTTTTGGACCGATTTCCTATAGTTGCCATCCCAACCGATCTACAATAGACGGACTGACGTACATATATGACTAGGTCGTGTTAGAACTTTATGTCAAGCAATAATATAAGTACTTTATAGGGAATATCGGAATAACAATTTTGTTTACATCTATCCTATGGTGGAGGTTATAAAAAGCGATAGCCATTTTTACTTGTACTTCTACAAAAAAGAGCCACCCGGAATTACTAAGAAATGACTATGCTGTTCAAGTGTTCATCTTTTTCAGGGTACTCCATGATGTTCGTTCCTGTCCAACTTACCGCTATAACTACTTTTCAATTGATCTAATGGTCTACGTCAAGGGTTATTCCCTTTTCAATTTCAAATTCTACTGACCAAATTAAACATTGACACATTTCAGTGTCTATTACTGCTAATCATATTTCTGTACATTTCAAATTGTCACCCCCTCTCCACCCAACTAACCAAAGTAATTAAAATAAAAAAAAAATCATCATCGACCGTCCTGTCCTCTCTGTTCCACTCATTCATTATCATAATTACCAACAAATCATCTAAAAGCCAAACATACTGTCGTAATGGGCTGTAGAGGGCTAATTGCAATTGCCTGAAATGACTCTGCATACACACTCGCATTCTCAACTTTCAATTAAATTACAAAAATAAACAGTCCAAAGCATTTTTCCCACAACATTTAGGTTAAATTTGTCATTTCCCTCTCGCTCCCTTGCTGCTCCGCGCTCCACCGCTCCAACAATGAGTGGTAATAACAGAGCAGGAAAAGCAAACATTTCATCTCAGTGCACGGGATGGCTGGAGTGTTTACCTTCGTCCACCAACGGCCAACCAAGAGTGCACTGTGGGCGGAATTTTTAAAAATTGTGAAAGAAAATACCTCGATTTGCAAGTGAAGCGCGACGAGGGTCGATACTTTCACCTGTTGTTAAGTGCCAGCTGATATTTCCAATTGAAAGTTTGCAATTTTTAGCCTTTCCTTTTATACAATTGTATGTCAGCAAAATATGGAATTAACTCGTGAACATGTTTGTGCAATGATTTTCCACGATTTTATATGCAGAAGTTATGTTTATGAGGTATCTCAAAGGTTAAAAGAACAATGACAAATGTCTTGATCGTATATAGATACCCTTATACATATGAGCATAATAATATATCCACATTTTCTACATTTATCCACAGATTTTATTCCGAATGCCCTTGTTTGCTCCGAATATCTTTTTTTAGAATTATTGAAACTGAGAAATATGTGTGATAAAGTTGCAAAAAATTACTATTTCCTCTTTGTTGCCACACAAATAGGCCATTGTGCAACACATTTCTTTAATTACAACATTCGTTGCCTGTGCCTGACTCTGTGTGTGCTTGCGCTCTTTGCTAACTGCAAGGAAGCCATGCACCATCGACCGCATATCCTTGCAATTCAAAGTGTAATAAGTGTTGACAGGTTTTACGAAAATGTCAAATAGCAAAATAAATGGAAAAGGCCAAACTCCCCTCTCCCCTCAAAAAAGACAACACATATCGAATGACCTCAGGTAACATTTCGGACGTTGGGTCTTGCAAGTGTTGACCTATATTGAATAGATATGTATGTATATGTAGCAACACACATATGACTGTGGCTGTGTATTAAGCTACACAACAAAGGATAACAAAAAAATGTAAAAAAAGAATCCGTACAACCATAAACGACACTCTTTATTTCGGGTTTATCGACAAACAGAAAAAAATGAAAAACAAGAAGTGAATGCAATGGAATTTGTACATCAGTTCCGAGAGCATCGCTGACAGGTTTAAATATTTAAGTGGCATCTGTTGTACCGCCAAAAAATCTATGTGATTCGATGACAGCTGCTCGCTCCAACAGCAATTGGCTTTTAGGTATAGCCTCATTGCGTTTGACATGGAGTGAATATTCATGGTGTGTTATCGATTGTGACCACTTCTAAGGTTCATCGTTGTAAATGCATCAGTATATTAGGAATAACTAAATATAAAATACTTTCTGTGTGTTTTTCAAAAGTAACATGATTAGAAACTCTTGAAAAAAATGTCGATACCTCACATTTTTATATGAGGGTAAAATAAATCCAAAAAAAATGATTTTTTAGAAAAAAAGACAGTCATTCCTTCTATTCACTAGTGTATCAGAAGGAAAAAATATTATTAACAGCTATGTCCGTGGAAATAAATTAATTAACTTAAAAAATACAAATGTTTATGAATAACTTATTCCACTTTGGAATAAGGGAACGAGCTTTATTAGTATACAACAGTGAAATAATAGCGAATCACTTGATGTGCTTCATTACACAAAAAACTAAACATTCAAAAAATTAACTTTTTTAGAAGCACAAATTCATATTGAATATTGTGTAAAATCTAAAACATTAAATATCATGAAATATAATAATATGTTCCAAAATTTGGGATTTGTTTTCTAAACTGGTACCCATTTCATGGTACCCCATGAGTGTGGTAATACTTCATGAGTAACAAATCAACATATTTGAGAATTTTTGAATTTTATTGTAATATTAAGAAATTTGATTTGAACTGGGATATTGTCCTGACTCAAGACAATTTTACATCTATATTTTGAAAATACAAATTTATTTACAAATGCCATGATTTCTGCCCTATGGCTTCGTCATGTGGCTTTGCAGCGATTTTTCAACCAAATATCTGTATGCCTTAAGTAAATGATTCTCACGAACGAATGAGAAGCACACCTCACCATCCGAATATCAGTGCAAAAATAGCACCAAGTAATAAAGCACACATGCGAACTTACAAGCATCACATAGAGTTGCATACGTGTGTGTATGCAGGTATAGTTACCCAGCAACCCCGTGTCAACGCTCATTTGTTTTAATTTTTTTCGTTTGTTTTATTTCGGTCTGTAATGAAAATTTGATTTCAACTGGGATATTGTCCTGGCTCAAGAAAGAGAAAAAATTGGAGATAATATACCGGGAAGGTCCGTTGACCCAAAATGACTCAGCAAGGGCATCAACCACATCTACTTTTGTGTACTGAAAGAAATTTGCAGATGCAAAAAGAAACAGTAAGTAAAAAAAGATTTTATATATGTACTCTCCGCCATGGATTGCATTCCACAGAGGTTTCCGATTTTCGTAGAGATGCGGTAAGATTACAGGAAAGTGTTGAGTTTTTCAATATAGCCAAACCATAAACCAACAAATATTGAAAACAATAATTTTATAAGTAAATATAAAATTGTATTTATTTTAAACCACGCTTATAATGCAAGGCTTCAAGTCAATTCAAAAAGTATATATAAGGCAGCAATCTTCAGAAAAGCTTAAATATACTAAATATTGGCGGACTGAGGGCGATTCTATCTGTTTTTGCCGAAAAAGTAAAGAAGTACGAATTTGGTAAACTCTTTTTATTTTGCGAGTTTATGCAGTCAGATGAATGTATTCACCTAATTCCACGCTTCTCGCTGCGGCCATTTGGTTGGTACCATTTTTATCCCTTTTTCCCCATTTTACTCCTTAAAAGTACGTATTTTGAAACTCTCTTTATTTTACGTTTCAACGCAATTAGGGGGGTGTACACACCAAATTTAATCAATCTAGCCGCAGCCATATAGTTGGTACCATTTTTATACCTCTGTTTCAGTTTTTTATTGTGCGTGTCTATACAGTCAGGAATGTATACACCGAAATTCATTATTCTAGGTACATATCTTGGTGGGTACCATTTTTATCCCTCTATTACCCTTTAACACTTTAAAAGTACGAATTTGAAAAAATACTTTTATATCATGTCTTGACTTATGTAGAGAATATCGCGTTTCTAGCTGTTGTCGTTTGCTAGGTACCATTTTTGACCCATTTGGTCCCATTTCACCCCTGGCGAAAAAGAATCATTTTATGGTGCATGTTTTTATAATAGGGTGAATGCGCATACCTAATATCAAGCAGACATATTGAAAAACATGCTTAATTTCTCTGAAATATTAGGGTTTATTATGGGTATTTTCTAGAGTTTGCATTTTCCCGTACTTTTTATTTCCCGGGAAACGGGAATAATTTTTTTAATCGTCAACATACTGTTTACCATGAGTTAAGCTTATCCAATGAAACATTCATATTTATTAAAGTAAAATAAATATATTTTTACAACGAACCTGTTACAGAATTTATATAATAAAGCGCAATGTGAGATCAATGCAAACATCATTTCAAGTTTCAAAATTAATTAAAGATCAGATATATCTTATTTGATTTGAAAATGTCGACACTACGGAGAAGGATCGTTCACATTAATAGTGAGTAGAGCATTAAATGAAATGTTTGTACTTTGTCCTGTCGCTTCGAAAACTTTAAATTCTTTATCCACAATCTATTTTTCCCAGATTTTAATTTGTTTCATATGTAGCTTGACAGGAAACATCCGAAAAAGTGGATTTTGAGTCTACATCGATTAAGAGACTTGATAAGGTGGCATCTTTATTGCCCATGGTTTATCTTAAATGGATTAACAAGAAAAATCTGGCAGCAACACTAAGAGAGTTAGCTACTTTCTTGTTAAGAGAGTAAATTCCATACAAAACTTAAGCTAGTAAGCCCAATCGAACAGGCCCAATATTTGACATACCTGATTAAAAGCTATGTGATCTAAATTTGTCTGCAACATTTTTAATTTTATTGTGGAAATTATGGAAAAAAATATGCGAAGAAATATGTAAAATTTTCTACTGAATTCCCGCGGGATTCCCGTACGAATTTCCCGGGATACGGGAAATGAAAAAGTGCGAAAAATCCCGGGATGCAAACCCTAGTATTTTCAGTCCTTGTGAGGGATTTTTTTCCTTTGGGCCGATTTCGCCCACTTGCAATCCCAACCGATATACCACTATAAGACGCATTTATGGAAAATTTAGACCTACTAGATCCTTTCGCTTAGATGTTAGAGCGATTCCAACAGACGGACGGGCGGACATGACTAGATCGTCTTAGAATTTTATGACGATCAAGAATATTATACTTTTTATGGTCCATATTTCAAGGTGTTACCATTTGAATGTATTAGTTAGTATAGGCCCATCCTGGAGGTGGAGGGTATGAAAAATCGATTTAGTAGAAATATAAATTAATCAATTCCCTGCAAATAAAATACAAATTAATCAATCAATACAATTGAGTCAAGAAAAATTAGGCCCCTCGAATGATGTTTTTCAGGGAGGTCAAATGACCTCCAATGTTATTTTCATGAAAAATTTAATCCGCGGTAAAGTTTTCCGTCATGTTTCACATACATAACACTTTTTATTTAATTTTAACAAATTTCAAATTTAAAATTATATTAAATTTAATAAAAATACGGGAAATATTTGATTACTTGTTTACCATTCATATCACCTAAAATTATAACAAATTACACTGTTATGTGTAATTAATTCATATAGAAAAACTTATATAACTTTAATAGTATTTTTTGCCATGTTCATTCAATGCAACTAACTAATCTTATGTATAACATAGACCGTTGACTTCCACGTATTGACCATATCATGATTGAAGATTTATATCGGAAGATATAAAACCATTTATTTAAATTAATTGAAACGCTAGATTGGACATTTACAATTTCCTTGATTAATATTAATTACAGAGAGCTTGGAGTATGACCAACCAACCGAGCGACCGACCAACTGCAAACGAAAATGTTTAATTGCAAAAGCAAAACAGTTCAAGCGGCTCCAGTCATATACCATGGCAAACAATGCATATGGGACTCTGTTGGGAAACTTTCAATGGGAAAATTGAAAATTATACCCGCATTTTGTGCTGCACATTGCTGTGCTATAATTTGAGCGGAGTCTCATTGTCCGCTGGAAACAAAATTAATCATAAACCATAGAAATTTGTCTCAGTGTTTTAGTCGTCAACTAATAGACTGTGATTATTATGGCTAACTACTGTTGTTGTTGTTGTTGGTGCTGTTTACATACATACATGGATATAGATGGTCACATATGAAAATTATTTGTATTGCGTCATTGGCAAAGAAAAAATTTATTTTATTATTAATTGTTTTCGGTCGGTGTCACCAACCACTTTTTTTAAATTAAAATTTTCCTTTTGCGTAGCACGAGTGAGCACAAATTACTAGTGCACACAAAGTGTTTTATTTTTGTTTTTGTATATAAATTTATATGGTAGAATATTCAATATGACTTAAATGGTAAAACTACCTTTTTTGTTAGAGCTGATGGTGTCTGTCAACAATTCGAACGACGATGGCAATTGACGATATATGGTTGGGTAGGTGCTACCATGCTATGGTATACAAGAGCTACCTTGACAATATTCTACCCATATCGAGGGTTCAATTAATTTCAAAAAAGCTTAGCCAACGATTAGCTGTGTAAAATTTGACAAAGAATATGTTAACCCTCAACCTCTTTACAAAGAGTATAACAATATGTTATAGATAGGCATGCTTTAAATTAAATTTCGTTTAGGTTTCCCATTTTCCATAGTCTAAAGGCCTTCCTAAAAAAGGCGCGACTCGCCTCCCAAAGTAAAATGAATTATATAGTTATGATGGCCAATTGTATAGCCATTCTCCCACCTCTCGACTAAAATGCAATAAAACTGCCAATGTTCTATTACAAAAAAATATATATTTTAATGTACGAAGGACGGATTTAAAACACAAGCTACCTTTTTAGCTAACACGTGGGACAATTTCCGATACCATTGCTATTAAAACTGTTCTATAGGGTCCGCCATCTAACGTTTTTTTTCAACAGCCATTTGAATGAAATTATTTTCCATTATTAACCGGAAGGATTGTACTTTCAAATAAAAAAAGAAATTTGAGAAAATATTAGTTTTTTTATGGCATTTTCAAAAAAAAAAGTTATTTGGCCAAGCAAAAAAAAAAACAATTGCTAAAATTTAAGTTAGGTTTCATATTGATTTTTATCGTGATCAGTAATATATTTATATATGTTCGAATTTTCAGCCTTCTAGCACTAAAAACACTTTTGTCACGCCCTCGTCGTCCACAAAACGAAAATCCGGCATGATATTTATCTTTTTCGTGGTCAGTATATATACATTAGGGTGGGTCACGAAAATAAATTGCAGCGGTCACCCCCCTGAAATGAAGATAGGATCGCTGAATGATGATCTACAAAATATTTCGTAACTGGGTCAAGCCATCTGTGAGCTAAACGCTCCTAAAAGCACCTCATCTCCAAATCATGTTCTTCCAATGTATTTTTATAGACTCCACGAGAGTATTATGTCTTTGTGCATTTGCTTGTAACACCCAAAAGGAAGCGAGATAGACCCATTGTTAATTATACCGATCGGCTTAGAATCACTTTCTGAATCGATTTATCAATGTCCGTCTGTCAGTCTGTATTCTTGTAATCACGATACAGGTCGCAATTGTAGCCACAACCAAACGAAGCTTTGCACAACGAAGTTTTTCGGGATAAGAACGAACGCTATTTAATTTGAAGAAAATCGGTTCAGATTTATATAGCCCCCATACACATATCGCTCCCAATTTGACTTTTTCCGCCCTAGAAACCATATATTTTATCAGATTGTTTTCAAATTTGGCAAAACATCTTATACTTAAACTAGGAACACCTGTGGTGAAAATAGGTCAGATCGGTTCAGATTTATATATAGCTCTCATTCAAATTTTGCTCTCGATTTGACTTTTTCTGCTCTAGATACCACATATTTTAACAGATTTTCTTCAAAATTGGCAAACTGTCTTATGTTTCCACTAGAAACACCTGTGGTGAAAATGGGTCAGATCGGTTCAGATTTATATATAGCTCCAATACAAATTTGGCTCCCAATATCACCCTTTCCGTTCTAGAAAGCACATATTTTATCAGATTGTTTTCAAAATTGGCAAAACATATTATATTTCATCTAGAAACACATGTGGTGAAAATGTGTTAGATCGGTTCAGATTTATATATAGCTCCCATTCAAATTTCGCTCCCGATTTGACTTTTAGTGCTCTAGATACAACATATTTTAACAATTTGGCAAAAAATCTAACGTTTCCACTAGTAACACCCATGGTGAAAATTGGTCAGATCGGTTCAGATTTATATATAGCTTTATATTTATATTCGCTCCCAGCTTGACTTTTCCCTCAGAAACCACGTATTTTCAGATAATTTCTTCATATTGAGCAAAACACGTTATACTTTAACTGGAAGAACTTATTGTGTAAGTGGGTAACATCATTCCATGTTTGGATATAGCCCCGATACAAATATTCTTCTCGATTTGAAAAATTGGGTCAGGTCATATTAGCCTATGATTAGTAAGCATACAAAAATCCTTTTCGTTTTCAATTTTTTTAACGAATTGAATTGTATTCGGATAGAAAGTGGAGTGTATCACATAGTCGGCCCCGCCCGACTTTAGCCTTTCCATACTTCTTTTATGTTGGATTTTTGCCCAAATTTTTTTTCTGAATTAATAGACCACTTTAAATAAAAATTTTTCTTGTCTTAGAATAACTCATTGGTAGAATTATTGGGTGTTTATATTGATTTTTTGCGGGTTTTCAAGGTGACAGCTAAAAACACATAATTTTTCGAAACATTTTGTAAGAGATGTAATGAAAAATAAATAGGAGGAACCAATACCTTTCGAATGTTGCTTAAATGATGAATATCGGACGTAAAATGACGTCACTGACTCCATTATTGTGAAATAATTTAATGCAAGCGATTGTTTTCACAGCCAAAACGTTCAAACACTTTTTACAAAAATGATCACTGCTGCGTCCATTTCATTCCGATGTTCATCATTAGGGCATAATTTGAAAGGTATTGACTGCAGCTATTTATTTTTTTATAAAATACTACTACCAAATACGAAAAAGTGTTCAGTAGTCACTGTGAAAATCCACAAAAAACATCCAATAAATCGACCAAAAAGTTACTCTAAGACAAGAATCAAAATTTTTATTTAAAGTGCTTTGAAGGGTCTATTATTTCAGAAAAAAAATTGGGAAAAAATGTAACACAAAAAGATTACACCGAAACATGATTTTTAGGAGCGTTTAACTTAGCAAATCATCATTAAACAATCTAAACTTTATTTTCGTGGGGTGAGTGGTACTTGTTTTTCCATTTGTATGGACGGCGACCCGGCCTAATATACATACGTACCAATTTTGAGCCTTCCAGCTCTAAAAACACGTTTGCCACTACTACAAAACGAAAATGATCATGCACTACCTCAAAAAAACACTATTGCCACGCCCACTCCGCCCACAAAACGATAATCCAAATTTCGGCATCAAATTGATCTATCTCGTGGTCTGTAATATATATGTACCAATTTTCAGCCTTATAGCTCTCAAAAACACTTTTGCCACGCCCACAAAACGAAAATCAAAATTTCGGCATCAAATTGTTCTTGCTCGTGGTCAGTAATATATATGTACCAATTGACAGCCTTCTAGCTCTCAAATACACTTTTGCCACGCCCCTCCGCCCACAGAGTAAATTTTTAAAAACTCTATGGCCTATAGTTTCTTCCATCTATCTGTACTGAAAATTTCAACAAGGTTTTATAATATTAATAGGCAAGGAATGACCACTCTACCAGAATCCGTTGGTCGAAACTTGTTACTTTTGCTGTGTACTATAGAGCGTACCAGGTTACAAGTAAAAAAAAGTTCGCCGTACACCTTCGAATATGAAGTATTATTGAAAGGTAGTTTCAAAAAATTTTTTTTTATTTTTTTATGCCGAACGTAGGGGTCGCGCTTTTACATTTTTCTATATATCTTCTGCATTTATAAACGGATTTTAAAGTGTGATACATCGATGTTTTTGTCTCGACGAGGCCTTCTTTCTATCGTCCTTCCTTCTTTCTATCGTCTCAACTATCAGAAACGCCAACATTAACGACTTGACAGTTTGAGCACCAAGTGTTCCTTCACCGGCACAGAATAATCAAGGAACGGTTTATTTGTTACACCAACACTAACGTTCAATCGCGAGGCGGAGTTTGTGACGTTCGTAAACTCGCATTTGCCAATATTTGCATATTCAAATACGGATAAAAGGCGTACGACGATGGTGATGATGATGATGACGTTTATAATCTATCATTATGTTCAAATGAGCTGACAAATCGAATTAGAGAGACAGTTGTAATTAATTACATAGCAAATGCACAATTAATCGTATTAAAATGTAAATTAATGTTTGAAGAAAGAAGCAAAATCTTTACGCGAAATTAGAATCGGTAGTATTGAATCTTAGAATCACTTCACCGGAACGAGCATTTGATTTCCAAGGCATATGTATGCAAATCCAAATATTTATGTGTGCCATATAAATCTGTACGCACTGAAAGGGACCTACTTGTTATGGTATGATCCGAACGGTTAAATTAACCCTTTGATGGCCATGCATCACAGACTATGGTACATCCATAGTCTAAAGTCTAGTTTAAATTCTATTATTTTTAAAATCCGCTAAATAGGTTTAATACATATGTACCAGTTGTCAAACGAACAAAGAAAAAATAATTTATATAATTTAAACAAAAAGTTATTTGAGTTTCTTAATGTAGGATCTTTCATCAGCCACCCTATATAAGTATACTTGCCAACGCATTTCTGGTACTTGTAATTGACCAGGTGAATGATAGACGAAATGTGATAAGAGTGGATTTTTTGGGGGAACAAACATTTATTGGGCGCCAATTATCTATCTGGTTCCACTCCCCCCAGGAGGCAACAAAATGGTTTATGCAATATGTAACCCAGCTTCAAAACATTCCGAAACTGCTTCGATATATAATTTTTGCGGTTATATAAATTGCTTTAACCCATTAACGTCGAGAAAAAACTGTTGTTCAAATGTTTCGAATTAATGGGTTAAATCATAATTTTTTACATTAAATATATAAATTACAGATCAAAATATAATTTGTAGATGTTTTAGTAAAAAAGTCATTTCAAACATGGCAGCATAGGAAGCAAGGAGGAGGTCTAGGACGCCAATTTTTTGGGCGTAACTATTATTTGGTCGCAGATCAGGAATATCAAAACAAAAACCAAATCGTTTCGACTAAAAATGTATGGCCCACAAAGGGTTAAAATTGTGGAACTTCAGCTGCATAATGTCACAATTTGTTGCTCTCATTTGAATCTTAGCCAATCTTTCTATCACACTACAGCGGTCAGACAAGCTGATAGCTACTTTCATTTTCAAGCGTAACTAACTTACAAAAAATATTTTTTAAATTAGTTCTTTTACTCCAGATTGTCACCAATTATCTGACAAAAAATTATGCTATTCACTGTGAACAATACAATACAATTTGTAGTCTTTAAGGTAAATATTGAACCTATGTTATAATGTTTATGGAAGTCACACAGATCAAAAACCCATTAACTACAAAAGGTATTGTACCAAGTCTATAAGATTCACCACATTGAAACTTTGTGTCATGTCATACCGGATTGACAGAAATATGACACTGATGCCTGTATTTTTATGTCTTATTGAAATGAACTATCACTCTGCTATTTGACTCAAGTGTGAAATCTTCACTACAACAGACTTGAGTCACTCCATCGTAGATGGCAGTAATATCGTGACACATTCAATAGGGGTGATATATCTTAGTATTTTAGTGAATATTGATACGATCGGCCAAAAGATATAGAGCTTAAAGGCAAAAGATAGCATATGAAAAAATACGAATTTGACGCTTACATACAAATGCAGCGAAATTCATTGTATATATCGTCAACTTAATCATAAAAGGTTGTATCTGACAGTTTTTTCGACATTGGCATTTATAAATATTCCGATAGAAAATGTTGGAATACATCGGTGTATGTAAAAAACGCGACATCGAAAAAATTGCCAGTTACGGCCTTTTGGAATTAAGGTATTGAAATATTTTTTTACTTTTTCCCTTATGAGATCGTTATGCTCTAGGTCACGTAAAGCGCCATCAATATATGTCACTAAATTCACATGCAGATGGCAGTCACGCAAAGAAAATGAAACGTCATCTATATATCACACCGGATAGACCAGCAGATGACAGTGATGTCGTGACATTAACTAAGAATGATTTTTCTGATAAAAAAAATATAAATATGTGTCATGTGTATGGGCTTATCATCCCAATAAATAAAAACCTTAAAGGCAAGTGAAAAAATACATAAAAATGGCGTTAAATATGTAATCATATACACGAAAATGTTACAATATTTATTATACATATATTTTTCTTTTTTCCTTTGATTGAATCCCATAGAGTGACATCAAAATGTCACGCAGAGAAAATAAAAAGGAAAACATTTGAAATTATTGGAAAATTGAAAACATACATGTCATACCAAATTCACATGTAGATGGCAGTCGTGGCAAGAAAACAAAACTGAAAACGTTTGAAATTATGGGAAAATTGGAATATTCAGCCGTCAAAGATTGAACGATTGTGAATGCCATGCCCAAATTCACAAGTAGATGGCCACTTTATATATTTATGTAGTCTACTTAAAATTCACAATATTGCCACAGATTATAAATTATAACAACAAATCAACGAAGTGATTACACAAATTTTGTCACTTCTCTCCGATTTTGATGAAATTTTCCAAATATGTACTATTCTATATGACGAATAAAGCGCGTTACCGGATTTTAAAAAATTAAGAAATTAGGGCGGATCGAGTTTACAGTATTTTGTATAATAATTTTGAAAAAGAAAAATGTTGTGGCACTAAATGAAACTAAAATAATATTAACATTTATTTCAAGAAAATTTTCTTCAGTTTTTTGTTAAACACTAGTTTTTGTTAAATAAATTTTATTTATAGGTAATAGTGGAAGTTATTTTTAATAACGTTAATAATTGTTTTAAAATAAGTATAGGAAACTTATGGAGCGTCTTACTGGCACTATTAGCTATTAATAAAATTCATTTTCCAAAATCGAAGGCGTATTTTTTTGTTTATAAAATAAATAAGAACAAAATCAAAAAACTATATATTTTTTAAGATTTTTAGTTTTCTGTAAAACTAGAGAAAATTTGCTAGAAAATAGAAAACAAATATATTAGTATCATTATCACAGCACTATTTGATGCTACAGTGAGAGCGGCCAACCAATATCAACCTGAAAAAATTTAAGATTTTTTACATTACAATGACAAAAGACTTTATTATCAATTCAATATGTGTGTAATCGCTTCACATGAAATTACTCAGGAATAAAATATATGAAAAGATTATGCGGATGGGTTTCATGGAATTTAATTCTCGCTAAGTGGCACTTTTCAGGGGCATATTAATTAGCACACCTAAAAAGCGGTTAACATTGTCTATTTGAATTTTCGATAACTTGACTAATGCTGGCTTCCATGTGACTTTGTACCTCACGTTCCTCTTCAGATGACGCTTCAGCCCCACTTACGACAATTTTAATTATCGGCATAGCCATCAAGCAAGAGTTTGGTCTAATCCTGAACAAAATGTTAGTCTTAAACAGTGAATATTTTTCATGTTTCTTGTTAAAAAAAAACAATCGCACCATTCTTACAATCAAATTTATTTAATCGAATTTCATTTTATATGGAATATTACATTTTTTTCTGTAATTTAAAAGATAACATAAAATCAGGGAGTATCTCGAAAGGTGCAGTCAACTTTTGGTCCCCTAGCGGCGAATGAAGCTTCAGCTTTGGCATAAAATGTTTTGTGGTCTACAATTTTACACTTTTTTTCATTAGAGCTTAACAAGACCATATACACATAAAAGTGGATAACGTTTGTAGAAAAGTTGTGCACTCAGTTTTCCGCTTGGTGATCTTGTCTCTTTGTAAAGGACTTGTAATTTCCAAAGGATATGTAAGATTTAAAAAAATATTTCCGTACTTTTGCGAGACATACAAAGAATATACATATATGTTTCAATAATTTATTTCCATACTTATGCGAGTCAAACAACGGCGATATGCATATCAAATGCAAGAGGGGAATGTCTGTTAAAAATACTTACAATTCCATGCATCTACCTGTATTAGCATTAGTATTAACAACTATTTTAAATTTTCCCCCTTAAAAAGTTTAAGTTTTTTAAAGGCGGCTATTTGAAATGGTTCTTAAATCTAAACTTATTCAGATAGCAGCCCAAAATCTGAAATATTTTTCATAGACATTCTTCTCTTTCATTTGATATCCATATCGCCTTTGTATGACTCGCAAAAGTATGGAAATAATTTTTTAAATCTTACATATCAGAGGAAAGATCAGCAAATGGAAAACTAAGTAGACGGTTCTCCTGTACCACGTCCATATGGTCTTGTTCAGCTCCAAAAAGTACTGTCGCACGGTGTTATAATTTATATTTTTTATTTAAATATTAATTTAATACAAAATATATAAAATTACCATAACTCAGGGAATTTTGCAATTTCAAAATTCCTCTAAAATCTTGATGTATTTGCAAATGTTTATCAAGGAATTATCCAAATATGAGATTTCTAGACAAATTTTAATTTTTTAGTCTCAAAGTATGATTTGTTTAAAAAATATTCTTCATTTATTGACCTCCAAAACAAATTTCGACCAAAATTTTCACGACCAACCGAATAACCCCATTTTCGAAGTTTAAAACGACTAAATATTCGCCTTCACCATATCCTACACGTCTCTTCCGGTGTGCTCATATTCGATTGCGGCGAACAATTGAACGCCAACGAGAACTCTTCATATTTCGCCCAATTCTGCTGCACTCTCGTGTCGTGCAGGTCATGACCCAAATCCGCTGATGCCAAATTCAAATCGGCTATTTTTCGCAGATCGCCGCATAAGAACTGCACCGAGTTGACAAAGAAAAATTGGTCCTTGGTCAAATTAAGAAATGGAAACGCAATATCTTCGTCCAGCGACTCATAGAAGCGATGGGCCGTACGTAACCCCGAGACATCGGCTATATTTTCCGAAATAATATCCGAGGCACTGGGCGAATAGCAGTGCATGTGTGGGGTAAAGTGATGGCTGACCTGGGAGCCCAAATAGTCGTAGTTGCTGTTGTGATCGTAGACGATGTGAAACAGATCGTAGGCATGAATGATTTCGTGGGCCAAAATAACGCCCAGCAGGGAGTATTGATGCACATCACTCAGCCGCTCGTCGAACAAAGGCAATTGGAGATAGCCGTGCGGCACTAAAATGGCATTGTCAAAGATTTTCACCGGCGACGAAGAGCTCAGAGTGGCCACATCCAAATTGTAGATTTTCTCAGCTATAGCCTTGCGCTCCGCCCACAGGTTTTCGTAGTGCAAGCGAGTCTGGAATTTCAGTATGTTCACATGGGACTGCACAAAATCCGTCCTATTTATGGTCAAATTGCTGTAGAATGCCTCCACAAATTGTTCGGTGCAGTTGTGTGGCAAATTGCCGATCTTAAGTTGCATGCTGTGCAACTCCTTCAAAATGAATTTCTGTTCGTTTTTGCTCAGTTTCAGGTGATTCTCGGCCACAAGTTCTTCGAAGGATGCTTTTAGGTTTTTAAACATGACTCTTAGCGTCTTTTCCACAGCCAGGCGTCTCGGGCTGAAGATGCCCACCTCGTACAGGTAGCTGGCGAAGACTGGCATATGGCCGCGCAGATATTTAATGCAATTGCGTGGCTGCGAGTGCGGCAAGTCGTTGTTGATGTAGTACAAGAATTTCAACATGATGTAGTGGGCGAGGGTTTCATTGGAGGTCTTCGCGAGGTGTTGCTTTAAATTGACGAAATACTCGCGATTCAGCACAAATGTTTGTATGCGCAGTGTTGCCAGACTATCCGAGGTATTGAGAATAATTTGAAAATACTTCGACCAGTCTACTTCAGGTACCAACTCGCTCAGTTCACTGAGGGAGTGCACTTGGAAATTGTCGGCATAATTTTTGGTTTCTGTCTCGTTGCGAAACTCGTACTTGGCAAAAGTGTGGAGAGTGTTCTCAAACTGCACAAGTTCTTGGGTTAAGCTGTGACTCTCATTGTGATTGAGACCAAAGTTTATGAAAATATTTTCCACATCCTCCGTGTCCAGCGTTGTTGAGGCATATTGCTGGGCTATCTCGAGGAAATATTCGGAGCTATTGCGAGGATTCACATTGACGCTGTGGCTCAGCAGCACATTACTGAGGCCGTACTTTGTCAAGACCGCTATGACGCGCAGCCAATCGAAATCAGTGGAATTCCGCCACTTGCCCTCATCGATGGCGAATATTGGCCATTTCATTTGCAACTCGGTGTGTACGGAAGCCAGGAATGGATTTAGAACCAAAGCCTCCTGCTGCTTACACGACTCATACAAGTCCTGGGCTTTGCGATAAATTCCCGTAGTCCACTCTACGTGTGGCGGTGTCCCACTCTCCATTAGCTGTCTTAACTGCTGATTGACTTTGTGATCCATGTAACCCGGCATATCGATGTATTCGTCGCTGCCATTATAATTGCGATACCAATTGCCACAGGCATAGCCATAGAAATCTTCACACGGATCCGCTGAGACATTTAGGTTGGCCTTAATTAAATCTCCATATAAATCATTTACGGAGGCCGTTGCCACGTTTTGTGCCACTCGGACAATTATCGAAATTATTACGACGCGAGCTGCAACGGTCATGTTGCGTTCTTATAGGTCTTGAAGATGTCACTCACAACGCTGTACTGAGACAGTGGCACACATTGTCGTCCATTGCATCTTCTTCCTCTTTGTGTTGTGGGCGAGTGAACTTGGCTGGCGGTTGTAATCACTTTTGGGTTTATCACAATATTTGCTTGTTTACATGGGTCCATTTGCGATGCGTTGTTGCGTTCTTTGTCATTATCCCGCGGAGTCGTTATCACCGCCTGGGCGACCAGAGCAATAGTCAACAGCTAGGGATGGGGGGGGGGGTGCCGCACAACAAAAGATAGCAGTTCAACGCACAGTGGTTAAGATTGGGATGTGAGAAAATTACTTGGTTTATCTTCAATTTCTGTTAAGAATGGATTATTAGTGAAATGTAGATGGCGCTGTCGTCAGCAAAGATCAAATTAATAGAATTTTGACTGTCGTTATCGCCGCCTTTGGGACTAGAGCAATAGTCAACAGCTTGCGAGCCACTCAACAAAATATTGTATTGTTAAGATTGGAATGTGAAAAAAAATTACATGGTTTATCTTCAATTTCCGCTAAGAATGGATTTTAAGTGAAATGTAGATGGTGCTGAGTCGTTATCACCGCCGACTAGAGTAATATAAACAGCTTGGGAGCCAAACAATAAAATATTGTAGTTCAACGCACAGTGGTTAAGATTATGATGTGATTGTTTAGGCTTCAATTTCCTCAATAGCAAATTAATGACATTTTGACTGAAGGCAACATTCATATTAATGAAATCCGTGCCAGTTGCAGCGCCTATAAGCCCCAAATTACACTATGCTACATAATACCGGTTGACAATTTTTAAAAAAGTCGTTACACTTAAACCAGATGATATACATCTGAAACTATAGGCAATGCAGTTAATTGACGTATTTAGTTTTTCATCATGGACTACAAAGTTCCAAATTTTTCAAAAATTTAGATACTTGTTCGCAACCTACGTTATCGGTATATATATGAAATTGAAGAGCAGAACGTCTGCTAAAAATAATTCAAATATGATGCGTCTTTCTGCATTAGTGTAGCATTAACAACAATTTCAAGTTTCCCCTATATTTTATTTAGTTTCCAAACGATAATATTTTAAATACTTATTCGCACCCTATGTTACCGGTAGGGTATCAAATTAAAGAGGAAAACAAGTAAGGAAAGGCTAAAGTCGGGCGGGGCCGACTCTATGATACACTCCACTTTCTATCCGAATACAATTCAATTCGGCGAAAAAACGGGAAGGTTTTTTGTATCCTGTAAATGTATGTGTTTGACAAAAAATGTTAAATCGGAAAGGACATTTGTATGAGGATATATTGAAACCTGGAACGAAATAGGTGAAATATAAAGTGTATAGTTTGGCCAAAATCGGTTAAACTTTTGGGAGCAACATTTGTATTTGGGCTATATTTAAATCTGAACCGATCTTACCCACTTTCACCATAGTTTTGTTTAGTTGGACTATAAAATATTGTGCCAATTTAAAAAAAATCGGGTACAATATGTAGTTTCTATACCTCAAAAGTAAAATCGGGAGCGACATTTGTATGGGGGCTATATCTAAATCTGAACCGATCTAGCCCGCTTTAGCCACAGGTATTTCTAGTTAGATTATAAGATGTTGTGCCAAATTTAAAGAAAATCGAGTACAATATGTGGTTTATAGAGCGGAAAATGTCAAATCGGGAGCATCATTTGTATGGGGGCTATATCTAAATCTGAACCGATTTGACCTATTTTCACCATAGATGTTCCTAGTTTAAATAAAGAGTGATTTTTTTGAGGTTAGGATTTTCATGCATTAGTATTTGACAGATCACGTGGGATTTCAGACATGGTGTCAAAGAGAAAGATGCTCAGTATGCTTTGACATTTCATCATGAATAGACTTACTAACGAGCAACGCTTGCAAATCATTGAATTTTATTACCAAAATCAGTGTTCGGTTCGAAATGTGTTTCGCGCTTTACGTCCGATTTATGGTCTACATAATCGACCAGCGATGAGGCTCATTTCTGGTTGAATGGCTACGTAAATAAACAAAATTGCCGCATTTGGAGTGAAGAGCAACCAGAAGCCGTTCAAGAACTGCCCATGCATCCCGAAAAATGCACTGTTTGGTGTGGTTTGTACGCTGGTGGAATCATTGGACCGTATTTTTTCAAAGATGCTGTTGGACGCAACGTTACGGTGAATGGCGATCGCTATCGTTCGATGCTAACAAACTTTTTGTTGCCAAAAATGGAAGAACTGAACTTGGTTGACATGTGGTTTCAACAAGATGGCGCTACATGCCACACAGCTCGCGATTCTATGGCCATTTTGAGGGAAAACTTCGGAGAACAATTCATCTCAAGATATGGACCGGTAAGTTGGCCACCAAGATCATGCGATTTGACGCCTTTAGACTATTTTTTGTGGGGCTACGTCAAGTCTAAAGTCTACAGAAATAAGCCAGCAACTATTCCAGCTTTGGAAGACAACATTTCCGAAGAAATTCGGGCTATTCCGGCCGAAATGCTCGAAAAAGTTGCCCAAAATTGGACTTTCCGAATGGACCACCTAAGACGCAGCCGCGGTCAACATTTAAATGAAATTATCTTCAAAAAGTAAATGTCATGGACCAATCTAACGTTTCAAATAAAGAACCGATGAGATTTTGCAAATTTTATGCGTTTTTTTAAAAAAAAAGTTATCAAGCTCTTAAAAAATCACCCTTTATAAGATGTGTTGCCAAATCTGAAGACAATCCGATACAATATGTGGTTTCTAGAGCGGAAAAAGTCAAATCGGGAGCGAAATTTGTATGGGGGCTATATATAAATCTGAACCGATCTGACCCATTTTTACTACAGGTGTTTCTAGTTGAACTATAAGATGTTTTGCCAATTTTGCAGAAAATTTGTTAAAATGTGTGGTATCTAGAGTGAAAAGAGTCAAATCGGGAGTGAAATTCGTATGGGGGCTATATCTAAATCTGAACCGATTTACTTCAAATTAAATAGCGTTCGTTCTTATCCCGAAAAACTTCGTTGTGCAAAGTTTCATTTGGGTCTGTCTACAATTGCGACCTGTATCGTGATTACAAGAATAGATGGACGGACGGACGGACGGACAAACAGACAGACATTGCTAAATCGATTCAAAAAGTGATTCTAAGTCGATCGGTATAATTAACAATGGGTCTATCTCTCTTCCTTTTGGGTGTTACAAACAAATGCACAAAGACAAAATACTCTCGTGGAGTGTATAATGACTGCTAAAAATATTTCAAAATACTTCAAAACTAATGATTCTGTCTTCAGTAGTTTAGCATTTAAAACCTTTTCTAGTTTCGCCCTTAGTTTATTAGTTTATCCAAAACAAAGTTCCAAGGGATACAATTTCTGAAAAATTATTTTAAATACTTATTTGCACCGTATAATAACATTATTAGTATCAAATTAAAGAGGAGAATGTCTGCTAAAAATACTTTAATTTTTATGCTTCTGTCTCCATTAGTTTAGCATTAAAAACCATTTCAAATTTATCCCTTAGTTTATTTAGTTTCCAAACGATAAAATATTTCAAAAATTATTTTAGATACTTATTCGCACCCTATTTTACCTGTATAGGTGTCAAACTAAAGAGGATAATGTCTGCTAAAACTACATCAAATCTAATGCTTCTGTTTTCATTAGTTTAGTATTAACAACCATTTCTAGTTTTCCCCTTAGTTTATAAGTTTATTCAAACAAAGTTCCACAGGATAAAATTTCTCAAAAATTATTTTATATTATATATTTTTACTTTATATTACTTATTTTACTTAATCGCACCCTATGTTAGCGGTATAGGAATCAAATCAAAGAGGAGAATGTCTGCTAAGAATTATTTAAATTTTATGCTTTTGTCTTCTTTAGCTTAGTATTAACGATCATTTCAAGTTTTCCCCATAGTTTATTTAGTTTATTCATAACGAAGGATACAATTTTTCAAAAATTATTTTAGGTACTTTTTCGCAACATATAATAACGGTATTAGTGAAAATTAAAGAGGATAATGTCTGTTAAAATATTTCAAATTTAATGCTTCTTCCTCTTTCAACTCCCCCCCCCCCAAGTTTATTCATAACAAAGTTCCAAAGGATAACATTTTTCAAAAATTATATGTGATACTTATTCACACCCTATGTTAGCGGTATAGGTATCAAATTAAATATGATAATGTCTGCTAAAAATACTTCAAATCTGATGCTTCTCTCTCTATTAGTTTATCATCCCCCTTAGTTTATTCATAACAAAGTTCCAAAGGATAAAATTTCTCAAAAATTATTTTAAATACTTATTCGCACCCTATAATAAAGGTATTAGTATCAAATTAAAGAGGAGAATGTCTGCTAAAAATACTTCAAATCTAATGCTTTTCTCTTCATTAGTTTAGCATTAACAACCATTTCAAGTGCCCCCCTTAGTTTATTCATAACAAAGTTACAAAGCCTAAAATTTTTTCAAAAATTAGTTTTAGACACTTATTCGCACTCTATGTTACCGTCAAATTAAAGAGGATAATGTCTGCTAAAAATATTTAAAATTTGATGCTTCTGCCTCCATTAGTTTAGCATTAACAATCATTTCAAGTTTCTTCATATTTTACTCTTTAGGAGGGGTAAACTTGAAACGGTTGCTAATACTAAACTAATACAGATAAATAAACGAATGTAATTCAAGTATTTTTAGCAAATATTCTTCTCTTTAATTTGACACTAATATCAGTATCATAGAGTCCGAATAAGTATTTAAACTAATTTGTGAAAATTGCATTCTTTGGAAATTTGTAGTCTTTTATGCGGTGTCTGAGGTTTGTTGATTCCTCGCATTATTTAGCAATTTTAAATAAAAATATTTCATGTCATAACTGTTTTTTCTCTAATCTAGCAAATGAACATAATTTTAAGATTAACACTGGTTTTTTTTGTTTGGCCATTTAAAAATATTTATTTTGCAGAACTTGGATAGTTATTTAATTAAAGTAGTTATAGTTTGAAAAATTAGTTGATATTGTGCAACACAGTAGCACTATGTCTTTGTACAATTGCTTGTAATACCCAAAAGAAAGTGATAAAGTGAACGATCGGTTTAAAATCACTTTTCGAAACAATTTAGACATATTCCTCCATGTAGTCCATCTAATCTGCGAATCAAAATGTTCGCTAAACACTGTTAGTCCGATCACATTGATATTCGATCATTTTGAATGTTACAAACAATAAGACACGATACCACTGCCCAAAAGTGATTATTGGCCACTGAATTTTAAGTTAAATGGAAAATTTAGTTTGATTTGGACTTTTTCGGATTCAATAGAAAGGGATTCACTTCTATAAACTCAAATCCAACATCAACTGTTAAACGAGTTTGATTAGCAATCATCCAAGCCGTTTTCAGCAAGTATTCACCTGTCGGCCAAGGCAATAGCATGCGATTGTGCTCAAGGACAAAGCGTTCTATAATAATATCATGCTGGAAATGGAAATGGAGGAAAATAGGAAATACAGATTTTGAAGAAAAGCCCAAATCTTAATATGAACTTACATAATAGGGGCAGGTATGATTCAGATTGGTATAGTCCTCAAACAGATTGTAGATGACATTTAAATAGGTCTGCTTCTTACGTTTGGCCAGGAAATCGCACATATCCCAAGTGCTGTTCAGCAGGAATGGCTTATAGCCATTGGTTCGAAGAAACAGTTCAATGTGGACAAAAAAGTTAGTTACCGGTACTTGCAGCAATTTTATGTGCATATCAAATGCAGCAACATTGCGCCTCAGAGCTTTTAAGCGGCACGTTTGAACGCGTGACATGTTGCTATCCACCGATGTGCAATTGACCTTGGTCATTTTAAATATGCAACCGTACTGAAAATATGAAAGAAATAAAATATAAATCGATAATAATTTTAGAATAGGTTAGGAGGGAGTTAGCCTAAAGAGCAAATATTAGGGCTGTTTTTCTTTAAGCGGGGATAACAAGCTGCGATAACAAAAACTTTAATAAAAATTTATTTTTTTTTGTTCAAAATAAAAAAATATTTTTTCACATTGTCGCCAATTACAATATAAATATATGTATCAAAAGAAATTTTCAAAAAAATATTTTGTGTCGACTTTAGTTGACTTAGCCCCGCTAAGGCTAAGTCCAAAATTTTTAACACAAAAGTATTTTTTCAAAATTTGTTTTTTGGCGACAATTTTAAAAAGAATTTTTTATTTTGAGTGAAATTTTAACATTTTATTTAGATTTTTGTTATCGCAGCTTAGTTATCCAGTCTTAAAGAAAAACAGCCACATTATTTAATTTCATCGCACAGTGGTTCAGAATCAAAATCGGCCAAAATTCAATCCTCATGCTAAATGCTAAAATTGAGTGCAAAATCTCATAAAATGTGTGAGAAACAGCTCGACAAAGTAAAAAAAGAAATATCGTTTTTTCAATTTTCAAAATCTGAAAAACGTGAAAATCTGTAATACAAAAAATTAAAATTTGTTCTTCACATTATGAACAAATACGTAAAAATATGTCAAAAAACATAAAACAACAGCACCAGTTTTTTCGTGTCTCAAGCTGAATCAATCGATAAGAAACTTAAATTTTAATTTTCTTTAAAATCGAAAAATACAAAAAGTAGTCAACTTTGGACCGAAACAGCAACATTCGTAATTTTACTTTTTAGAGGACTACATTTTTTAAACTCACCTGTTGCATCCAGATAACCTGAATAATAAAAATCCCAACGAAAACCCGTCCGAACATTTTGAAACAATTCTGGAGAATAACTTTTAAATCTATATTGATTTTAAAGGTAACCTCCCTAGAATGCAATAAATATTAAATGTTTTTTAATTTCCGTAAATGAAATTAATAAATAATGGCTGGAAACTTTTCACTACTCATGCATTTCTTTGTCTTGAAACACGTATAAAATATTTTTAAAAGATACATACATATGTATATCATCAAATCAAATTTTAATCCATCAATCTTCAGTTACTAAATTTTATAATTATTTAAGTGCATTAATAGCACACGTACATTAACGTGTACGTTCATACAATCTTCATACAAACATCACCCTGTCACTAGTCTAATAATAACAGCAAGAACGACAAAAGACCCGAGAGCTCCCATCCTCTTTTCGTTCAACAAACTCTAACCCCAACCATTCATAAAACAACATCAACAATAAGTGCACATTAAAATGCGAAATGACAAAGGGCAACCCCAAAACTCTCCCTGCAGTGCTCTCAATGAGCTTTCTCTCTATTTGTATCCAACTTAACGCAAACCATGCACCCACACGCATATGAGAAACGGAACTATGCGTGATGTCCCAGATGTTGAAAATGCCATTTTCGAATTTCGAAAAAACAAAAGTTGTGCTGAATTGTGCTAGGTTTGTGCCCAATTGTGCCGTAAAAAGTTTTTCGAAAAATTGAAAATTTACCAAGATATTGCGAAAAAACTTTTTTCCAAAAAAAATCGCTGGGATTGCCATTTCGTTTTTTTGCAAAAACAAAAGTTGTGCTGGATTGTGCTAGCGGAGTACATAATTGTGCCGTTTTTAAAAAAGTTCTATCTCAATCCGTTTTCGAAAAAATCGCTATTTTCGAAAAAATTCTAGAATTGCCATTTTGTTTTTTCGCAAAAACAAAAGTTGTGCTGAATTGTGCTAGATTTGTGCCCAATTGTGCCGCAAAAAGTTTTTCGAAAAAATGAAAATTGACAGAGAAACAGCGAAAAAACTTTTCGCAACAAAAATCGCTGAAATTTTCATTGTAGGTTCTTCGAGAGGAGGGTGTTATTGTGCCGTTTTAGGCTAAGTTCTATCTCAAACCGTTTTCGAGAAAATCGCTAATCAAAATTTTGGCGATTTTTCAAAAAAATGCTCTAATTTTGTTAAAATCGCGATTTTTGCAAATCCAAAAACTGTGCTGAATTGTGCTCGCCTAGCACACTTTTTCGTGATACATCAAAAAGTGCTCATTTCAATGGTTCATAAAAATAATCGCCATTTTAACTTTTTTAGCCATTTTCCATATAACTTTGCAAAAAACGCGAATTTCAAAAATCCAAAAGTTGTGCTGGATTGTGCTCGCCTAGCACAATTTTGCTATCATATTCCAAAAAGCGCCAACTTTTTGTAAAAGTCCCAAAAACGCCAAAAATTCTAGAATTGCCATTTTGTTTTTCGCAAAAACAAAAGTTATGCTGAATTGTGCTCGCCTAGCACAATTTTTTCGTGATACATCAAAAAGTGCACATTTCAATGGTTCATAAAAATAATCGCCATTTTAACTTTTTTAGCCATTTTCCATATAACTTTGCAAAAAACGCCAAAAATTCTAGAATTGCCATTTTGTTTTTTCGCAAAAACAAAAGTTGTATACACAATTGTCTACGCGGCTAGCACAATCCAGCACAACTTTTGTTTTTGCGAAAAAACAAAATGGCAATTCTAGAATTTTTGGTGTTTTTGGGACTTTTACAAAAAGTTGGCGCTTTTTGGAATATGATAGCGAAATTGTGCTAGGCGAGCACAATCCAGCACAACTTTTGGATTTTTGAAATTCGCGTTTTTTGCAAAGTTATATGGAAAATGGCTAAAAAAGTTAAAATGGCGATTATTTTTATGAACCATTGAAATGAGCACTTTTTGATGTATCACGAAAAAATTGTGCTAGGCGAGCACAATTCAGCACAGTTTTTGGATTTGCAAAAATCGCGATTTTAACAAAATTAGAGCATTTTTTTGAAAAATCGCCAAAATTTTTATTAGCGATTTTCTCGAAAACGGTTTGAGATAGAACTTAGCTTGAAACGGCACAATAACACCCTCCTCTAGAAGAACCTAGCACAACTTTTGCTGCCCAAAAAACCTACAATGAAAATTTCAGCGATTTTTGTTGCGAAAAGTTTTTTCGCTGTTTCTCTGTCAATTTTCATTTTTTTCGAAAAACTTTTTGCGGCACAATTGGGCACAAATCTAGCACAATTCAGCACAACTTTTGTTTTTGCGAAAAAACAAAATGACAATTCTAGGATTTTTTTCGAAAATAGCGATTTTTTCGAAAACGGATTGAGATAGAACTTTTTTAAAAACGGCACAATTATGTACTCCGCTAGCACAATCCAGCACAACTTTTGTTTTTGCAAAAAAACGAAATGGCAATCCCAGCGATTTTTTTTGGAAAAAAAGTTTTTTCGCAATATCTTGGTCTATTTTAAATTTTTCGAAAAACTTTTTACGGCACAATTGGGCACAAACCTAGCACAATTCAGCACAAGTTTTGTTTTTTCGAAATTCGAAAATGGCATTTTCAACATCTGGGACATCTATGCGTGTGTATACATGATATGCGTTTAGTTGAATACACCGAGAGAGAGAGAGATCAGTAGGCATTTTGGAGGGAGAGAATTTGGGGATCGCTCTTTGTCTATCTGCATTTTATTATTGTTGTTCCTGTTTTATGAATGGTTGGTGTTTAGATTGGTTCGTATGGAAACTGGCTCTATGGTATTTAGATGTTGTTGTTATTGCTTCAGCTGTTGTTACATCGATTATGGTGGCGATAGAAAGGGGTATGTAACGTTGGGATATTTAGCTGTTGTTGTTACATTAGTCTGTAAAGGGATGTTGGAAGTCTGTTTGTATGAAGATGGCATTTTGAGTTTTTGATTAAAGATTGGATTACGGGTTTGTAGTAAAAACTTTTTGTATTTGTAAAATTTAGCTAATTTAGGGCCGTTAACAATAAAGAAAGAAACTGTCGGAAACTGTGTGGACGGTTCTAACCGTCGCACTGTGTTCCGTCCCTATAGAAGAATTGGAGCAAAATAGAGGGAGTTGTCAGAGTAAAACGAAACTTCATTTCTAAATGAATAATGATGCACTGAATTCAAAAGTATTATCGGCTTTTATGTAGCGTCCGTTCCCACACTAGCATTGGACGAGTTGCCAGAATGTAAAGAAACGTCATATTTTTTATGTAGCATTTACAGACTTTTTGTTGTTGTTTTTTTACTGAATCAATGGGCATATAAACGTAAAGTAATAGTTGGAAATACTTAAAATAGCTTTAAATAAATTATGTAAAGAAAAAAAACAACAACAAAATAATTCAGATTTGACTAATAAAGTAATTTTAGACACTTTTCAAAAAATTAAAATAAAAAGAAACGGAAAAAGCATCTTCTTCGCTTTGATTTTTAATAGATTAATGTCCAACTTAATTACTATGAAAAAAATTTTCACAGAATTTTCCCATTTACAATTGGGAATTTATAAAATATGTGATGTCATTTATTTTGGTTTAAGACCAAAGGTTATGCTGAAGTCTTCAGCAGAACCTAAAATTAGCAAAAAGGCAAAGTCAGACCTTTATTGTGGCAGCTAAAAGTTGACTGCGCTGTTTCGATGGGCGCTACCCCATCTCGTCAGAACTTTCGCAACGAATGTATGGCTTTGACTTAAATCAGGGTTCATATTAGTACCAGCGGTCACATACGACAAATGAGAAGCGCTGATAAACAAAATATTCCACCGAACCAAGTCGACACACTAAAAATCTCACTTTGCCAATTCAATGTTATGCATGTGCTTGCATCGCTCGCAACAATGCAACGGATGTTGTTGTACGGTATGTCCCGTCTTCACTGTACCTCGTGTGTATTGTTGTTGTATTGTAATTAAAAGTAATATTTTTAAGATTAAAAAAAAAAAAACTAAAATTCCTGTCACTCATCACCTACAAAATAAAAAAATATTATCTGCCCTGTGGTTTCAAATCACCGCTTTTTACGTGATTTCATGCTTTTAAATTTCCAATTTGGCTTCAAAAAGTTTACTTTTTTTCTAAAAATCTCTTGTATGATCTAAGAATAATTCAATTGAAGAACAAAAGTTTTGAAGTAAAACTCATAATTTAAAAACATGAAGCAGTGGTTTGAAACCACCGTGGAAATCATCATAGGGCTGAATGATTTATATTTAAAGTGCTCCCAAGGTCCTATTAATTCATAAAAAAATTGACAAAATTGCAACATTAAATAACATGATTTTTAGGAATGTTTTCAGTAGGTTTAGCTCACAGAACGCTTTACCCAGCGACCAAATATTATTTATATATTATTTACATGGAATGACTGATTTTTTTTTTTGAAAAAGCATCTTCTCCACTTTATTTTCTATTAGATTAAAGTCCAAACTAAATTGTTTTAAAAAAAATGTTCACCGAATTTTATGACGTTATTCTCTTTTCCATTGGGATTTTTTTTAAATATTCACGTTTAAATATTAAACATATAAAAGTTAATTAGAAATAATATTTGTAAGATTTAGCAAAAATAAAGTTCGTGCCACTTCTCACCTAATCGGAAAATATAAAAATCGTCTATTCCGTCTAAAAATTAACAATATTTTCCTTCAAATACACAGGAACGAAACTACAAAATCAAAAAAAAAAAAAAAAAAATATTAAAAATATTTAAATTATTAATTCACAAAAAAATGGACTAAAATGCAAATTAAAAAAAATTGGTTCTTTGGAATGTTTTCAGAAGCGTTTAGCTCACAGACGGCTTTACCCAACGACTAAATATTATTTAAATGACATGACTGGAAATTATTTTTTTCGGAAAGAGCATCTTCTTCGCTTTGCCCTAACTAAATTATTTTGAAAAAATATTTATCGATCTTTATGATTTATTTTTTTTTCTTGGCCATCAAAAAATTGGGAATTTTTAAAATATTCATGTTTAAATTTTAAATATATAAAAATGAATTAAAAAATTAATATTTTTAAGATTTGGAAAAAACTGAAACTCCTGCCACTACTCTTCTGTTCAGAAAATATAAGAAAGAATTCCGTCCAAAAATGAAAAATATTTTTCTTCTGCTACTCACGAATGAAACTACAAAATCAAAGTATAAAAATATATAAACATTTATATTTAAAGTACTCCCAAGGGTCTATAAATTCGGAAAAATATTAGACAAAAATGCAACATAAAAAAATGATTTTTAGGAATGGTTTCAGCGGCTTCACCCAGTGACGAAGTATTTTGCAGTTCAGCATTAAACAAGTCCAAATTTATGTACATAACATGACTGGAACTTTTTTTAATTTTTATGTAAAGCGACCCAGCCTAATGTATACACATAATGGGAGCAAAAGCATAATGGATATTGAAGATGAATGCTATAATTTGACTCTGCTCTGTCAATAGACATTTGTAGCTATTTCTGCAACGTGTTTGCTGTTAAATTGCAGCAAACAGTTTGTTTCAATAGCAGACAAAACTTTCTTTTCTTTTTACCCATATTTAAGAATAGAAATTGTGTATCAAAGAGGAGGGTTCTTATGAAAGAAGTTCTAGAAAAAAGTTTGTTCTACACTTATGTATATATGTATATTGATATCGATTTGAATTCCAATGTTCACGAAAACAAATTAAAAATTGTAATTATTTTTTAAAGCAATGCAAACCTTGATTGCGTTTACGTTTGGTAAAAACAAATTTAAAACTTTACTCATCTCAAATAATTGCCATTGAAAACAGTAAATTTTACTAATATAAGTTCTGCTATATATATGTATGTATATGTATACATATATATTATTCATTTAAAATGTGTACTAGAATTTTCAAGTCATTTTCCGACTCCATCAGTGATTTGCGCTTGAATGCAGTTAGGACTTTTGCATTTATTGACTAAAAGAGCGTTTCTGTTTCTTTGTATTTGTATTTTTCGATAATTCGCCACAAATAGATCGACTTGCTTGAGGCAACCATTTCAAATATCTACAAAATAGTTTTCTCCATATATTATTTCATATTATACTTGCCTGTTCGAATGCAAATTTTGAAAAAGTGTGAAAAAATCTCATCCCTTTATAGATATAATTAAAAATGTGTTGCAACTATTTGCAAATTCAGCAGAAACAAACAGGTTTCCCATCGCCCCACTGTCCTCTAAATTAAGCAGTCTTTATTTGAAATCTTAAGCCATATTCTCCAACATAACAAAGACAAGTCTTCGGTGTTAATTTTTTGTTGATTTGTAATTTTTCAATTTTTATTTAGCAAATTTTTCTGAAATTCATTTTGTTTACAAAAAATCGAATTAAACGACCGCGAGAGGCAAGTGAAAATAACACAATAACCAGAACAAAATATTGTGGCATCTTGTGAGAAAGAACCTCATCAACAACGCATCGCCATTCCAAACGTCAGCTTTTTCATCAGGCTGCGGCGCTAGCAATACGTGTTTTGAGAAAAATACTGTTGACAAATCAAGTGTGTTGTATTATGACTTTCACATCTTAGGTCGTAATTTTGGAATTTATTCTATTTTTCTGGATTTGGAAATTTTAATTTTGGTAGAAAATCGATTTATGGCAAATATTTCGTTCTTTTTTAAATTTGCAAGGGATTAAAAAAAATAAAAGATTTTTCTCTTTTGAAAGAAATTCAGGAATCAGACGGGCAAACGGACTGACATATCGAGGCATATACGCAGTCAGAAAGACAAAACGATTCGGAAATATTAAAAATCAACGCCAATAACAGAAAAATTTAATTTGATTTTGACCTGTTCAGTTGCAACAAAAATGGATTTTCTTCGATAGACTCAAAACAAATATCAACAGTTAGGCAAGTTTTGTTGTCAACAATCCAAGCCTTTTTTTAGCAAATATACACCTGTCGGCCAAGGCAGTGGCATGCGACTGTGCATGGGGACAGAGCGCTCAACAATTATATGATGCTTTAAATTGTGAAAAAGTAGAAAGAAAAAAGGTTTTGACGAAAAATCTAAATTTGGGAATATTTCTGAACTTACGTCATTGGTATAGTCCTTAAACAGATCGTAGATAATCTGTAAATAGCTCATCTTCTTGCGTATGGCCAGAAAATCACACATATCCCAGGTGGCGTTCACCAGAAATGGCTGATAGCCATTGGTTCGCTGCAACAGTTCAACGTGGACAAGCAGATTCGTTATCGGCACTTGCATATTAGATATGTGGTAGAGATGGGCGCGTGAGTGATTATTGGCTCACGTTCACGCACGCTCACTTGAGTGAAATAAATTTTGCTCACGATCACGTGTGATTCACGCGTAAATCACGCAAACAATTTCCAGAAAGAAAATAATACATACTTTATCCCTCTTATTTCCTATTCTAAATCGAAGTGAGTAAAGCCCCGCAAATCCAAAAATTATATTATTTAAATCACTGAGGTTTGTCTTAAATTCATATTTTTTAAGTAGTAGCAGAGTTAAAATATAGGACACTGACATAAAATCCAAGTAGAAAACAAAGCATATACCCCGATATCACTTATGTGATTATTTAAGTGAACTAACACTAAGGGAGTCTCCCATATAAATGCAGTGCATAGTATTGGCACAAGCAATACTTGCTTAAATAATAGAAAAATTCAAATTATTCGTGCATCATTGAAGCACTTTGTTGTAGAAATGGAAAATTTCCGAAAAACAAATAAATATGTGTCACTCACGAAAAATCACGTGAATTTTTTCGTTGCTCACGCTCACGTGAGTAAAATAAATTTTGCTCACTCAACTCAATTCAGCGCCCATCTCTAATATGTGGACATTAGGGCGTACCTCAAAAAAAAAGTTCGCCGTACACCTTCGAATATGAAGTATTATTGAAAGGTAGTTTCAAAAAAAAAATTTTTATTTTTTTATGCCGAACGTAGGGGTCGCGCTTTTACATTTTTCTATATAACTTGTATTTATAAACGGATTTTAAAGTGTGATACATCGATGTTTTTGTCTCGACGAGGCCGATTTTTTTGTCTTTGAAGTCATTGAGCTCAAGCACCCCCTTCTGGTACTTACCCATCATTTCTCAGTTGCTACTACCCTAATGTACCACTCTAATAATCGAAAATTAAAGCTCGCATAAAATCATGAATCATGTTTGAGCTCAATGACTTCAAAGACAAAAAAATCGGACAAAAACATCGATGTATCACACTTTAAAATCCGTTTATAAATGCAGAAGTTATATAGAAAAATGTAAAAGCGCGACCCCTACGTTCGGCATAAAAAAATAAAAAAAATTTTTTTGAAACTACCTTTCAATAATACTTCATATTCGAAGGTGTACGGCGAACTTTTTTTTTTTTACTTGTAACCTGGTACGCTCTAGTGGACATTCAACGCCACACAGTGGTTCAGAATCAAAATTCAAAAACTTTTGTTCTAGTAAACATTTTTGAGTTCTGTAAAAAAACAAAATTAAACAAGGACTCAAGTATTATTTTGAGATATTAACATTAAAAATCGGAAAATCGACTATATTTTAGAAATCGGTCCAAAGATGACTACTTTTCGTATTTTTTGATTTTAAAGAAAATTAAAATTGTTATTTTTATGTTTTTTTTTTTAATATTTTTACGTATTTGTTCATAATGCGAAGAAAAAAATTTATTTTTCTTTGTATTACAGATTTTCACGTTTTTCAGATTTTGAAAATTGAAAACACGTAATTTCTTTTTATGACTTTGTCGAACTGTTTCTCACACATTTTAAGAGATTTTGCACTCAGATTTTTTTATTAGAAATTGTGGTTTCTTAGCTTTATTATGACGTAAAAACTGGTTGTAATGAATATTGTAAAAAATATCCTTTTTGAACAAATGTTTGACTTTGGACCAACACATCTTTTTTCCTTCAAAATCCTTTAACGAAATGTTTACATATTTGGAATGGTTGAAGGGTTCCCCGTTTTTGTAGGGCAACTTTTGCCTGCACGAAATTGCACCCTCGGAAGATAGGATACATTTAGTGCAAAATGTCAGATTTTTTAGTTCCAAATCGCATTGTAGTCATTTTCGTCTCATTAAATTCTGAAAAGTTGGTACGCAGATACAAAGGTGAGTAAATTTTCTTTTATCCCCATGCTAAACTTTATAACAATCGGAGTTCATTTGCCGGAAATATGCCCAAAAAAACCAAAATTAGCAGACACATCGAATTACTGCATGAAAACTGCACACAGGCCTCATTCTTTGACTTTGTCGAACTTTTTCTCACACATTTTAAGAGATTTTGCACTCAGATTTTTTTTATTAGATATTGTTGTTTCTTAGCTTCACTATTATGTTTGTGACAAATATAGTTCGTTTTTAATAAATATTTTAAAAAATATCCTTTTTGAACAAATGTCAGAATTTGGACCAACACTATTTTTTCCTTCAAAAACCTTTAACGAAACATATACATATTTGGAAAGGTTGAAGGGTTCCCCGTTTTTTCAGGGCCGAAATTACACCCTTGGAAGATAGGACACATTTAGTGCAAAAAGTCCGTTTTTAGTTCCACTTTTTTTAGATCCACTGTGCGCCGCTACTTTGCGCCTTAGAGGCTTTAAACGGCACGTTTGTAAGCGACCAATGTTGCTCAATGCGGTGCAATTGAGCTTGGCCATTTTAAATATATGATTATACTGAAATGTAAACACATACATGCATACAAACTCTTCAACTGTCCAGCAGAAATGCAATGATTTGCCTATAAGTTTAGGGAGTTTCATAGCTCAAAAAAATGGAATATTTAACTAAAAACTATCTTGATGACATTTTTTATATAGAAACCCTTAAACTATAGGCAAATCATACTAATTCGATTTTTTCGATTCTTTTATTCAAAAAAAAAACTCACCTCTTGTATGACGAACATTTGAATGACAAAAATCAGTAGGAAAACACGTCCGAACAGTTTGAGTTAACACTTTGCATTGATTCAATTCTAAGTTGGAAAACAACCTCGCTATGTTAGCAAATTGATAAATAATGTTGATGACCAAATTGTTTAGTTCTGCTCTGGATAATTCAATTGGTGTTCTAAAAGCATTTTTCTATTTTTTTATATTTGTTTCCGATAGGTTTTCGTAAATTTCAATTCACTGCTTCTACGTACCACCTCCAGTTTAACGTATAATTGGACATGATCGAGCATGTAATGCCAAAATGATATTACAAATATTAAATGTAAAAGGATTGGTTTTTAATTTAAACAAGTAAAAAGTGTCTCAAGTTTGGCCGGGCCAAACTTTTTATTCCCTCCACCATGGATTGCATTCCGCAGAGGCTGTCGATTTTCATAGAAGTGCAGTAATATTGCAGGAAAATATAATTTTTTTAATGTAGCAAAACAAATACAAATATTGAAAAAATAATTTTATAAATAAATATAATATTTTTATTATTTCAAACCATGCATGTAAGTCAAGGCTACCAACACGTTAGCACTATATATATCGAAATAATAAATATTGGTAGATAGTGGTGCTACAGTTGGTTGTATTTCCAAATTTTACAAATCTATTATCTCTCGTACATAGTACAAAATAACATAGGTTCATGATTCAACCAATTTTTGCCATAAAAGTAAAAAAGTACGAATTTGGAAAAATCATTTTATTTAGCGTGTCTACGTAGTCAGAAGAATGTATACACCGAATTCCATGATTCTAACTGCGGCCATTTTTATCCCCTTTTTCCTGTTTTACTCCCTTAAGAATACGCCTTATTATAATCTCTTTATTCTACGTATCTACGCAATTAGAGGGATGTAGACACCGTATTTCATCATTCTGGCTGTAGTCGTTTAGTTGGTACTAAAGAGTGATTTTTTTGAGGTTAGGATTTTCATGCATTAGTATTTGACAGATCACGTGGGATTTCAGACATGGTGTCAAAGAGAAAGATGCTCAGTATGCTTTGACATTTCATCATGAATAGACTTACTAACGAGCAACGCTTGCAAATCATTGAATTTTATTATCAAAATGCGTGCTCTGTTAAGAAAGTTCAGAAAGAAAGAAATTGTGTTCAGTGACGAAGCTCATTTTTGGCTCAATGGGTACGTAAATAGGCAGAATTGTCGATTTTGGAGTGAATATCAGCCAGAAGCATTGCAAGAGCTACCAATGCATCCAGAAAAAGTAACAGTTTGGTGCGGTTTATGGGCTGGTGGTATCATTGGACCGTACTTCTTCAAAGATGATGCGAATCGTAACGTAACTGTGAATGGTGAGCGCTACCGTGAGATGATATCCAACTTTTTTTTGCCCAAAATGGAAGAACTGAACTTGGTTGACATGTGGTTTCAACAAGATGGCGCTACATGCCACACAGCTCGCGATTCTATGGCCATTTTGAGGGAAAACTTCGGAGAACAATTCATCTCAAGAAATGGACCGGTAAGTTGGCCACCAAGATCGTGCGATTTGACGCCTTTAGACTATTTTTTGTGGGGCTACGTCAAGTCTAAAGTCTACAGAAATAAGCCAGCAACTATTCCAGCTTTGGAAGACAACATTTCCGAAGAAATTCGGGCTATTCCGGCCGAAATGCTCGAAAAAGTTGCCCAAAATTGGACTTTCCGAATGGACCACCTAAGACGCAGCCGCGGTCAACATTTAAATGAAATTATCTTCAAAAAGTAAATGTCATGGACCAATCTAACGTTTCAAATAAAGAACCGATGAGATTTTGCAAATTTTATGCGTTTTTTTTAAAAAAAAAGTTATCAAGCTCTTAAAAAATCACCCTTTATTTTCATCCCTCTGTAGCCATTATATCCCTTGAAAGTATAAATTTGGAAAAACTTTCTATTTTTCGTGTCTACACAGTCAGAGGAATAAAATCCGAATTTCATGACTCCAGCTGCGGTCATTTGGTTGGTACTATTTTTATCCCCTTTTTCCATTGTAACCCCAAAAAGTACGAATTTCGAAAAAACCGTTTATTTTACGTGTCTGCGCAATCAGAGGAATGTATACACCGAATTTCATTATTCTTTTCGCAGTCGTTTGGTTGGTACCATTTTTATCCCTCTATTCCCATTTTACCCTATAAAATTACGAATTTGGAAAAAATACTTTTATATTATGTATCTACTCAATTAGGGGAATGTACACACCGAATTTCGTGTTTCTAGCTGTCCTCGTTTGATATGTACCATTTTTATCCCTTTTTGTCCCCATTTCACCCGCTACGAACAGAAATCACTTTATGGTGCACGTTTTGTTATAGGGGGGACTACGCATACCCAATATCAAGTAAGTACAAACAGACATATAGGAAAATATGCTTAAATGCCCTAAAATATTAGGGGTTATTATGGGTATTTTTAGTCTGAAACTTGACCTTTGACATTGCTTTTATGGACGTTTGATACACTTGGGCGATATTGCCACTCCCCTTCTAGTACCTGCCACACAAAGTGGCATAAATAAAAAATAAAACCGATGTTGAAGATGTTTTTATAATTGCATTAAACCTAAAAAATATTTATGCTTTAGCCACGCCCCTTCTAGTACCTCCTACACAATTGCCTCTAGTTAAATCCTTTCAACTCCTATACCGGTGCCTGAAATCCATTATGACTTCATATTTGAACATGTTTTTACAATTATTTACGAATGTGGAAACTAGATCCAAAAGCCACAAACTTCTAGTACCTCCCACGTACATACTCCGACGCTAAGCATATACATATTCTCTGAGAGTGAGGGTCGGTTTAACCGACTGAAACTTACTTACTTGTTTTTAAAATCCGTTAATTGAGTTATTTCAGATTTTATTATCACTAAATTTTTGCAAAAATACAAGTTTTGATCATTCTTCATCACATCTCTCACTATTTTAGGAATTCAAGTTCAATAAAAATACTTAAAAATCATCACTGATGGACTTTTCTATTTCTATGGATTTTTTATTTATTTATTTATTTTTTTTCAATCTTTTGCGAAATTCACTAAAATCACTCAACCGGTAGCCACATAATGTTCCGAATATTTCGTTATTTTAGTTATATTTATATATTTCAGCAAATAATTTGCGTATGGTAAATAAATTATGAATTCAGGCACAAATAAATTTGAACTCATCCATTTAAACTGCTATTGAAAAATATAGACAGACAAACACACACACACAAAAGGACCAAAATAGACAAACACACAGTCAAAGATGTAATAATTCATAATATAACACAAATAAGCTATCAAAAGTTAAATGGCTACCATTACTGGGGGAAATTTACTTCGGCTTTGGCTTATTCCGTTTCAACAGAAAGGGATTTTCCTCTACAAACTCAAAACCAACATCAGCAGCTATACATGCTTGTTTGTCAACAATCCAAAGCATTTTTACCAAATATTCACCTGTCGGCCAAGGCAATAGCATGAGCTTGTGCTCAAGGACAAACTGGTCAACAATGATATCATGCTGGAAATATGTAAAAAAATATAAAGAAAAACATCTGAATTTGGTGATATTTCTGAACTTACATTATAGGGACACGAATGATTCAGATTGGTATAGTCCTTAAACAGATTGTAGATGACATTCAAATAGCTCTGCTTCTTACGTTTGGCCAGAAAATCACACATATCCCAGGTGGCGTTCACCAGAAATGGCTGATAGCCATTGGTTCGCTGGAACAGTTCCATGTGGACAAACAGGTTTGTTATCGGTACATGCACAACATTCAGGTGGACATCCAAGGCAGCAACATTACGCCTTACGGGTTTTAGGCGGCATGTTTGAAAGCGGCTGTAGTTGATATCCAATGACGTGCACTTGATCTTGGTCATTTTAAATATACAGCCATACTGAAGTGTATACACTCAGAAATAGGATTAATTTGCAAAAAAAAAAAAACGAAAAGAAAAGAAAACTCACCTCTTGCACCCAGAAAACCTGAACGACCAAAATCGAAATAAAAACTCGACCGAACATTTTGACGCAACTCTTTGCAATGACTTCATCATTGTTGAAGAGTTCTAATGTAACTTCCATATCTATATGTATGTAAAAGCTATTGATTTTAATGGTCAACTAGTGGAGGTACATCAATAATAAATTGAAGGCAAGTTTTCGTTTCGCTATGGATTCGCATAGAAATAACGAACACAAATAATATAAACTGTTCCATTAAAATAAAATTAATATTTTTAAATTC
This sequence comes from Polietes domitor, assembly GCA_947397865.1. NCBI lineage: Eukaryota > Metazoa > Arthropoda > Insecta > Diptera > Muscidae > Polietes > Polietes domitor. Next base: position 204,972,841 of record OX377618.1, read on the forward strand.
CAATTTTCGTTGAGTGTGCCATTAATATTTATACTATATTTTTTAGAGCATAAGACCGATCACGACTAGTTATAAGTACGCTGGACAAAATCTTCCAAAAAGCATGAACGAATCCTAGTAATTTTTATACCCTCCACCTCCAGGATGGGGGCATACTATCTTTGTCATTCCGTTCGTAACACCACGACCTGAGACCCTATAAAGTATATATATTCTTTATCGCCATAAAATTCTAAGATGATCTAGTCATGTCCGTACGTCTGTTGAAAGCACGCTAGCATCTAAACGAAAGGAGCTAGGACGTCCAAAATTCCATTGCAACTGGGCGAAATCGGCCCGCAGGGAAATTTTTTCCCTCACAAAGACTAAAAATACCCATATGTCTGCTTACTTACTTTATATTGGGTATATATTTTCCCCTTATAACACAAATATGCACCATAAAGTGATTTTTATTCGTAGGGGGTGAAATGGGGCAAAAAGGGATACAAATGGTACATATTAAACGACAACAACTAGAAACACGAATTTCGGTGTGTACATTAGAGCGTACCAGGTTACAAGTATAAAAAAAAAGTTCGCCGTACACCTTCGAATATGAAGTATTATTGAAAGGTAGTTTCAAAAAAATTTTTTTTATTTTTTTATGCCGAACGTAGGGGTCGCGCTTTTACATTTTTCTATATAACTTCTGCATTTATAAACGGATTTTAAAGTGTGATACATCGATGTTTTTGTCTCGACGAGGCCGATTTTTTTGTCTTTGAAGTCATTGAGCTCAAGCACCCCGTTCTGGTACTTACCCATCATATCTCAGTTGCTACTACCCTAATGTACCACTCTAATATCAGAAAATTAAAGCTCGCATAAAATCATGAAACTCTTCCTAACGAAGTATGTCGATTTTCCCAGCAGAAAAAGTGTTAAACTATTTTTTTTCTTATTTTACCGAGAGCATTGCATGTATTTATAAGTTGTTCTTTGTATCTTCGATGTTTACAGTCGGTTGTCAAAGTGTAATACATATATTGGTGTTTTTGTCCCGCACATACCAGATTTTCAGTTTTTAAAGTCGTTGACCTCAACAACCCCCTTCTACTATTTATGCATCATATTTCAATTCTTAGAACAATAAATATAAAAATTAAGGTACAATTAAAATTTTAATCAACCATATTTCGACGCGATTCAAGTTGGGTGTATTTTTGGCGGCTCTCAAGTTTAGAAAAGATGTGGCCCATGCGTTGCTCATCGGTGACCGCCATAGCTGATTCATGCACAACATGAACAAAACGCTCGGTGTTTTGAGAATGGCATGGATAATCTGTGAAAATAAATGAGTTCAGCAAAGAAAGCAATCAAATTAAGTTTTTCTTGTGCTAACCTGGTAAATCGATAATTTCTTCTGAAAATTGGAATGCTTCTAACTGTTCTTGCGAAAAAAACTGCAAGCATGGCGGCTCAGTCAATTCAAATTGTTTCCAATCGATCATATTGAAATATGAGTCACTATCAAAATTGATAAAATTATGAACTGGTGGACCGAACATTTGTCGAATGCTTCCCGTGGCTTCATTGCGGGCTGATAAAATCTTATCATAGGCATCTGAACGCACTAGTTGATCTGGGTCTGTTATCATCGATAACAAAATATTTTCAGGATGAAAAAAATATCCGTTATTTTCAATGAACGGACGGATGACCTCTTGAATATCTTTTGGCAACTGACGAATCCAACATATATAAAGGAAAACATTCCGACTTCCGTGAATTGCCAGTGGTTGGCTTTTTACAAGAAAGCAGAATGGTGCATACACTTTCACAACGAACTGAGCCAGTTTTCTCAATACCATCGAGGGTTGCGTACACGTCATATAAAAGCGCAGAATTCGAGAGGCTGTTGTTAGCCAGCGCGCTTTGCAAATAGCGCCGGGCTTCTCGCTGGCTAATTTTTCATCGCATTCTCCGATATGAACGGCTCGAACCATACGATACAAGTAAAGCTGGTCGCCTCGAATATTCCACCCATCTATGTTCGCTGGCATTTCTCCCATTGTAATGCGTTCGAAATTTTGTTTGACCTGACCAAACGGAATAAGCAACAAAATATGCGAATTATTAATTAATAAAATGCTCACAAGTAAAGTATACGGAACACACGGACACGAAACACTATTAATATATTAAACTTACAGGGTAGTGTATGCAATTTTGAATGCCTTCTCCGATACTTCCGGGCCAGATTCCAGGTGCTTTCTGTTTTCCAAGCAATGATCTTAACAGCGCATTAAATGGTAACTCGTTGAAGTGGAAAAGGCACACGAACCACTGCAGCGGTCTCTGTAAATGGCGTTCCATTCTCACAATGACTCCACTTTTGTACCCAGTGTTGGTAGCAGTTCCATCGCAACTTATGGCAACTAAGTCATCCAAAATGAAGTTTTCACGACTCAAGTAATCCACGATGCTCCTCTGGATCCCCAAAGCAGAGCTATCAGTGGGCGTAGCATAACCAATGAATTTGGAGTCAGGCTATTTTACAATGGTGATGTGTTCTTCATTTAAAACAATATTTCGCGTCACATTTGCCTCGGTTACTTTTTTCAAAGTTGGCTCTTTCTTGCCATCGAAAGAGATACACTTTAATAATTGATGGCATTTGGCCGCCGCTTTTGCTTCCTTACGGAACTTCACACGTTCTCGAAATATTTTATTTTTATTGATGATAAGCCCTTCAAAGAACTGACATATATTTTCGGCTGTTTCTGCAGATAACTCTTCTTTGGCTTTTGCGGCAATAGACAATTTTAAATCTTTTATAAACATGGTCGCAAGCAAGGCACCGTAGCGAACTGAAGTATCGCTGCGATCCAAAGCCGAACTAAAATTACGCAAAGAAATGTCCGCCACCGTAAATGTTGTTTTAATCTTCTCTGAGGAATCGCCAACATTTTCTTCAAATTCTAGCTCTTCATCGCTGCCTGGTTGATACCCAATACTGTTGAACTCGGTATATACCGCTTTTGATGGTGAAACAATTGAGCACGTTTGAACACCACAATTTTTCATCGACATCATATGATAAACATTATCCAAAGTCATCAGCCGTGGACCCCATTGATCGATGAAAAAGTCTTTCGCATCGTCTGGGATTTTATCAGAGGCGGTGCAACTGCATGGAACATTTCTTTCTATGCCACACTTACAACGCGAAATTGAGAACAATTTATTCCACTCATTTACATTGCATTTCAATGGACTTTTAACCAATTTATAGTAATCGTCTAGAAGTTTATCCAACCGTTTACGAACACCTGATACCGATATAATTGGAATGCCTGCCCGCTCCCATAAAAGGGTAATGCTTCTGAAAGCTTCTTGTTTAAAAGCACTCAATTTTCTATTGGGATTAGTGTTATGCCGCAGATACAAGAAATAATTAATAACATCGTACTTAGTCGGTAACATAGTGTTGTTTAATGCACTGATCGTAAAAGACATTTTTTTAGTTTTTTTACCGTTGTATAATGGAAATTGAAATATTTAATAATGCTTTGTTGAGCCACCAACGCCTTATTACTGAACTAATTTTTATTGTTACAATAAAATATAGACCGTTACTTCACAGGTAAAACGATTTGCAATAGGGAAACAATGTGACAAAGTAGTTTTGCTCATGTTGTGCATGAATCAGCTATGGCGGTCACCGATGAGCAACGCATGGGCCAAAAACACCAATATATGTATTACACTTTGACAACCGACTGTAAACATCGAAGATTCAAAGAACAACTTATAAATACATGCAATGCTCTCGGTAAAATAAGAAAAAAACTAGTTTAACACTTTTTCTGCTGCGAAAATCGACATACTTCCTTAGGAAGAGTTTCATGATTTTATGTGAGCTTTAATTTTCTGATATTAGAGTGGTACATTAGGGTAGTAGCAACTGAGATATGATGGGCAAGTACCAGAAGGAGGTGCTTGAGCTCAATGACTTCAAAGACAAAAAAATCGGCCTCGTCGAGACAAAAACATCGATGTATCACACTTTAAAATCTGTTTATAAATGCAGAAGTTATATAGAAAAATGTAAAAGCGCGACCCCTACGTTCGGCATAAAAAAATAAAAAAAAAATTTTTGAAACTACCTTTCAATAATACTTCATATTTGAAGGTGTACGGCGAACTTTTTTTTTGAGGTACGCCCTAGTGTACATTCCTCTAATTGAGTAGATACATATTATAAAAGTATTTTTTTCCAAATTCGTACTTTTAAGGGGTAAAATGGGAATAGAGGGATACAAATGGTACCAACTAAACGGCTGCACCTAGAATAATGAAATTCGGTGTATACATTCCTATAATTGTAAAATAAATGGATTTTTCGAAATCCGTACACGTTAGGGTTAAAATGGAAAAAGGGGATAAAAATAGTACCAACCAAATGACCTCAGCTAGCCTCATGAGATTCGGAGTATACATTCCTCTAAATGCGTAGACACGAAAAAGGGTTTCTACAAATTTGTACTTTCAAGGGATACAATGGGAACAGAGGGATAAAAATAGTACGAAATAAACGGCTACAGCTAGAATGATGAAATTCGGTGTGTACATTCCTCGAATTGCGTACACACGTAAAATAATGAGATTATAAAAAATCGTACTCTTAAGGGGGTACAATAGGGAAAAGGGGATAAAAGTGGTAGCAATCAAATTGCCGCAGCTAGAATCATGGAAGTCGGTGTATTCATTCTTCTGACTGCATAGACACGCAAAATAAAGAGATTTTTTTCACTTATACCGCAAAAAATTGGTTGAATCATGAAGTTAAGTTATTTGGCACTATGTACGTGAGATGATGAATTTTCCAAATTTGTACTTTTGGAATTAAAATAGAATGGCAATACAACCAATTGTAGCACTATCAACCAATATTTATGGTATTTAAGCTTTTTATACCCTACACCACAGGGTATAATGTCTTTGTGCATTTGTTTGTAACAACCAAAAGGAAACGAGATAGACCCATCGTTTATTATACCGATCGACTTAGAATCACTTTTTGAGTCAATTTAGCGATGTCCGTCTGTCCATCTATTCTTGTAATCAAAGTCCAGGTCGCAATTGTTGTTGTAACTAAATGAAACTTTGCACAACGAAATTTTATGGGATAAGGACGAACGCTATTTAATTTGAAGTAAGTCGGTTCAGATTTATATATAGCTACCACACAAATTTCTCTTCCGATTTGACTCTTTCAGCTCTATAAACCACAAACCACAAACTTTCTTCAAATTTGGCAAAACAGCTTATATTTCAACTAAAAACAGCTCTAGTGAAAATGAGTCAGATGAGTTCAGATATAGATATATATATATATCTGAAATCATCTGACTCATAATATTTATAATATAGCGAAAGTGGGTCACATCGGTTCAGATTATATATAGCTCCCGATTTGATTCTTTCCCCTCTAGAAACCACATATTTAACACTCCATAAAATTTGTGAAAGCGTATAATATTTCAACTAGAAAACCTTTGCTAAACATGGGTCACATCGGTTCAGATTTTTATATCTTACAAATACAGATAGAAGTATGGAATTTGTAGTATATTCTCCTCTTATAGCTGCATCGTATATCACCCGGTTCAAATGTAATGACCTTTTTATATCCTACCTAGAAGGATTGTTTTGTTTTTTAAAATTGTAACGCCCCTGAGGATGATCGACGAAGTCGTTCGAAATATCGGGAACAAAATTGAAAAATAAAATAATAAACAAACAACATCTTGTTTTTATTTACTTAAGGTCTCAAGCCGGACAATAATACAAAACATTAAAATCAAACAGGTCAACTATACACATCATAACAAAAATTATATTTTCTTGTAATATTACTGCACTTGGTATACTGCAATCTATGGTGGAGGGTATATAAAGTTATATTACTGCTCTAAAATGTACATTTTACATAGGATCCTGATCAAATTTCCCACACAATGTTACATTTAGAATTTAGACTAGAAACACCTAATTTGAAAGCCAGCTCTATGGGTCAATGTTTTGGTATAGCCCCATACAAATGGGCCACCAGTTTACACTATTATCGCTCTAGAACTCACATGTTATATTGGATCTTGATAATATTTTGCAGATCATGTTATATTTCAATCAAGTATACCTACTTTGAAAGTGATCTGTAAGGGCCCACTTTTTAATGTAGCGCCCTTACAAAAGGGCCCCACTTTTTTATTACCCCTCTAGAACCCACATTTTACATCGGAAGTTTAGCAAACTTTGCAGATTATATTATATTCCAACTATGAATACTTACTATGAAAGTCAAATATATGGGTGCATATTTTGCTGTAACCCCCATGAAAATGGTGGTCTAAATCCAATGCAGGAGCATTGGATCTCGATACAATTTTGCAGATCATGTTATATTTATATATGAGACCACTTTTAATGTAGCGCCCTTACAAATGGGCCCTATTTTTATTATTACCCCTCTATGACATTTTAATCCTTAAGTGTCCTTTTCGGAAGAACCTTTTTCATTTTCTAGAAAAACGGGTCAAATTGACCCATAAAGTGAGGAGCCACAAAAATGATCCTCATAAAAATCCACAATATACTTCTAACATTAAGAATTCTCTCGGACATTAACTTACAAAAATTTGTTCACTTAGTCCAAAAAATGAAAACTTTGACCCACTTTAAAAAGAAAATCAGAGCAGCTGGACTTTAAGTTTATTCTGCAAAACTGGTCTACTCAACATGCCCTTTCAAGGTTATAGGGTCGCTATTCTGTTACAAAAATACTATTGGACAGTGTTGATCAAGGCCTACGTGGAAATTTTAAAACAATAACTAATAAATCATAGATAAAATCTTAAATATTAAAATTGTTTTTATGAAGAAATAAAATATTTATTAAATTTTAATGCAAATGTTAATTTTTGATTATCATTAATTAAGAACAATAAAAAACTATTAATTAAACAACATTTTTTCTCTTTTCAGGAATAGGTAAGAGAATACAAAAACAAAGTGCGAGGCATAAGACAGACGGAACACATAAAACACCAGGTACAAAAGAGCAAAATTTACATAAAAGGCGTAGTTTTTCGTAATATTTTGATAAATGAATATTATATTAATATGGGTAGGCAACAAAATCGATTTCCATTTTTTGACTGACAGAGCGTTATGCTTTCTAATATATTTGTCCAGAATAAAAAACGCCAAAAATATGATTCAGATAGATATCTGTAGAAGTAAAGAAAACAAAAATGGCTAAATTATTTTGAAACTTTCGATCCAAAATTCAAATTATACTCACGCTCCTTTAGTGTGAAAGGGCCACCACATGCCAATCTTTTGCATAATGCTGCAATGCCGGTTTGTTAGCAAATTTGTGAATTTAAGTGAGTTGTGGTCTTAATTTCGAAGTCTATTCTTAAATTTTCTTAAAAAAAATACATCAATTTCTTTACAAGATGAAAGGCCAATACGAATTTGTCGCCTAGAGTATTTTACATTAATTGAAAAAAATACTGAATTTGATTTAAGTTGGTTCAGCTTCAATAGGAAGGGATTTTCTTCAAATCCAAAATCTATATGAAAGCGAGTTTATCACTAATCCAAACCGTTTTTAGCAAATATTCAGCAGTCGGCCAAGTCTATACGGCTATGCGCCAGGACAAATTTATCCATAACAATGTCATGCTGGAAATAGTGGAAAATAGAAGAAAACAAGAAAATAGTGCAAAAGAAGAATATCAAACTAAAATATACTTACAAATTGTAGATAATATTTAAATAGGCCACCTTCTTAAGTTTGGCCAGAAAAGTCAAATATTTTTGAGGTTGGAGCAAGGATTTTCACATAAAGGACATGCAAATACGTAGATGTTTGCAAAATAATTGCCCCTGTCTCATTCTTTTAAATTATAATCAAACCAAACAATTTCGCATTTTTTCCTGCAGGATTCTGAAGGATTTGAGATAGTTTCAATTCAACAAAACTCACCTCACGTACGGTCAACATTTGAATAACAAAATTCAGAAGGGAAACCCGTCCGAACATTTTGAGACAATATATTACAATGAATTTTAAAATCGATTCTGAGATCAAAAGTAACTTCGCAATGATTAATATTTAATGATTTTAATGTTTAAAACGAAAGCCGTTTGATAAATAATTGATTGCAAAATTGTTGATGTGCTGTAATGGTAAAGAAATTATTACTAATGTAAAATTAGATAGAGATCGGACAATAAATATTAATTTGCAGAATTCACTTCACTCAGACCCCTAAAAGAAGAGAAAAAACAATTCACATATACTCATTAAGAAAGACAGTCCTGCAACACATTCCTGAATGTGTGAATCGATCGATCTAAGTTATCTAAAAGCAGTGGAGCAAATTTCAGTGGTTGGTTGACTTTCTGTGGGGAATTTGGTGGCCAACTCCTTATATATACAGTAAAATCATATAATTAACAAATTATATTATTATTATAAAATCAAGTCATAATTCTAATACGTTTTCTAAGATTTTCCATAAAAAACATGAATTTCTATTGCCTTTTTATTTCTCCCTTTATTTAACATAATTTACATAGAAATATATAAATACATTACAAGGCGTAATTATTTCATTTAACACATATTAACAACACTAGGAAGGAAGGACTGTGTTTTCTAATGTATTTCCGAAATCATTAACGAACATAAAGGACTAATAAAATAAATTTAAAAAAAAATATGTTCTGAAATTTTGGATCCATTGACTATTTGTTATATATATAATCGACGAACAGATAGTTTAACAGTCAGATATTTATAAATCGATTCAAATCGATATGTACCCGATTCATCAGTATACTGAACATTTTCATTTTGGGTGCCGCAAATTAACTGGTATTTGACATCAATCGAAAAATTTAGTTCGACTTCCGCTTGTTCAGCTGCAACAAAAATGGATTTTCTTCGATAAACTCAAAACCAATATCCATTGTTAGACGAGTTTGGTTGTCAACAATCCAACCCATTTTTAGCAAATATTCCCCTGTCGGCCAAGGCAGTGGCATGTTACTGTGCATAGGGACAAACTGGTTAATAATCACATCATGCTGGATATAATGGAAAATAACTTTTGAAGAGAAAGAAAAATCGGATTTTGAACTGAGTTTGAACTTACGTTATAGGGAAAAGTCCTTAAATAGGCCATAGATAATATTCAAATAGGTCATCTTCTTACGTTTGGCCAGAAAATCACACATATCCCAGGTGGCGTTCACCAGAAATGGCCGATAGCCATTGGCTCGCTGAAACAATTCAACGCGGACAAACATGTTTGTTATCGGTACATGAATATTAAGGTGAAGATCAAACGCAGCAACATTACGTCTGAGAGGCTTTAAACGGCAAGTTTGAATGCGGCCGTAGCTGCTATCCAATGCCATACAATTGACCTTGGTCATTTTAAATATACAGCCATACTGAAATGTAAACACACAGAACAGGTATAGACATTTGTAGCTTTGACAATGATTCGATATATATATATATATATATATATATATATATATATATATATATATATATATATATATATATATATATATATCATTCTCACAGATAAACCTGATGCAATGATATACTTTGTGAGAACACATAAAACAAACCAATTTCAGCTTTCAGAATTATACAGACATTTCAATGGCCAATCAAATGTCAAACCAAACGACTTCGCATTTTATCTGCAGGATTCTGAAGGATCTGAGATAGGTTCAATTCAACAAAACTCACCTCTCGTACAGCGAAAATTTGGATGACAAAAACCAGAAGAAAAATACGTCCGAACATTTTAATACAATAATTTAAAATGCATTTTGAAATCGATTCAAGGTCCAAAAGTAACCTCGCTATGACTAAGAATTAAAAGATTCAATGGTTTTTGATTGATAAATAATTGATTGCAAAATTGTTGTTGTGATGGAATTCATTCATTCATGGCATTCTAAAGGCGTGGAGCAAATTTCAATGGTTGACTGTCTCTGGGAAATCTAGTGAAGAACTCAAACACACAGCAAAATCATACGATTGATATACCAAAATTGGAGTCCAAGTCATAATTTTACTACCTCTTCTAAGATTTTCAATAAGAAACATGAATTTCCCTTTATTTTCTATTTCTCTCTTTATTTAGCGCAATTTACATACATAAATACATTAAAAGATGTAACTGTTTCATTTGACAAATCAACATTATACATATTAACAACAATAGGAAGAAAGGACTGTGCTTTCTGGTGTATTTCCGAAATCAATAGATGGACGTAACATTATGGACATGTTCGTAATTAACTAATAAAATACATTTAAAAATATATACATTCTGAAATTGTGAATCCATTGACTTTTTGTCGACGAACGAATGTGCAGACGAACAGATAGTTTAACAGACAGATATCGATAAATCGATTCAAATCGTTATGTACACGATTCATCAGCATACTGAGCACTTCCTTTTTGGGTGTCACAAATTAAAGGATAGCCTAGTGTATTTGACATTAATGGACAAATCTAGTTTGACTTTGAAATGATGTTCTTCTACAAATTCAAAACCAACATCAATAGTTACACGAGTTTGGTTATCAACAATCCAGCCCAATTTTAGCAAATATTCCCCTGTCGGCCAAGGCAGTGGCAGGCGACTGTGCACAGGGACAAACTGGTTAATAATCACATCATGCTGGAAATAGTGGAAAATAATTATTGAAGAGAAACGAAAATCAAAATTTGAACTGAGTTTGAACTTACGTTATAGGTACAGCTATGATTCAGATTGGTATAGTCCTTAAACAGATCATACAAAAAACTAAAAAAAATATTCTCACATTCGTAGTCATCACAATTACCTTAAAATAACGTATAACCCAGTCGTGATCTGACGGACTTAACATAGAAAATGCATGCGAACGAGATTTCTCGATTGAAAATTCTGTTATTGAGCTATATTGCATTAAACAAGGATAAAAATGGTTAACTATGAAATCATTAAATCTTGTGCCTCATTTTCGAGAAACCGCGGGTTTCAGTGAAAGCATCTTGTTTTTATTTTGTTTTCTTATTTTATTTAGCAAAACTGTGTATATTTCACCTTCACAGTAAATTAGCAAATGAACATTTCTTAATAACACTAGGCAAGGGCGACTATGTCTTTTAATTCGGTATTTCCGAAATCTAAAGGTAACCAAATAGAAAAACATATTGTTAAAATTACCTCATGCAATATATCTTTGAGTAAAAATACTTTTAACAAATCAAGGAATTTTGAGATTATTTCAAATGTTGGATGATAAAGTGGAAGATTACACTACGTAACAATAAAAATCTTTTTGTTTGTTTAAGTGAATTTTTTGCTTTTATCTAATGAATTAGGTCATAAATATAATATAACGTGTGTTCTTTCCTCTACCTAAACGTTTTTTTAGTATATAAACCGCTATTTTAAAAATGATGGAGGTTTCACCACACATTTTAGCATAACTCAAGAACAGTTTGTCCGATTTGATTAAGTAAAAACTCCGAGAATCCGCAGCTACATTACCTCCAAGTTACTCTTACACTGCTTTTTGATAAAGTGAATAGTTTTGGAAATATTCAGAAACTTTTTCCAAAAATTTTTTTTTTTCAAAAAAATTAGAAAAAATTTTTTGTCTTAAAATTCCTGAATTTAAGGATTTTTTGTCTTAAAATTCCTGAATTTAAGGATTCAAGTGTATTTTTCGTTTTATTATCATATGAAAGCATACCTTCATTAAAATTAAGCTGTTTAACAATCTTTTATGCACACTCTTCTATCTGTACCATGAAAAATAAAGGCACTATTTGAAAATTTTAAAATTCGATGTCATTTCTTAAAAAACGATTAGCCAGACATCAGTTAAAGTTTTTCTTCAGTTTAGAGACATAACCAATGAGAAACAGGAAAAAAAATCACTTAAACAAAATTTTGTTACATAGTGTTATCCATCGATTTGCATTAGAAATTTAATTTAGAAATTTTGAATTCTGCCACGAGAAAATATATCTGTAGCAAAATATATATACATAAATGTTTTGGTGCAGATATATATCAAATATATGGAAATAATGATATACATATATGTAATAAAAAAATATTTTCAGTAAATAACCAAATGACCAAAAAATATTTTTTTTTTGTGCATTGAGACATATGGATTCATAAAATTTTATTCAAAATACAAAAAATTTCAAAATTTTTTCTTTATATATTTTAACAAAGTTATCTTTAATATTTTTACTCTTATTTTGGAAATATAGGTCCGATCATATCAACTTTTTTCTTCGATTGATGGCTATAAATGCTGCGAATATCACTTTCACATAGAAAAATAAGTAGGGAAAGGCTAAAGTCGGGCGGGGCCGACTATATGATACACTCCACTTTCCATCCGAATACAATTCAATTCGGTAAAAAATTGAAAACGGGAAGGATTTTTGTATGCTTCCTAATCATAGGCTAATATTACCTGACCCAATTTGTCAAATCGAGAAGAATATTTGTATCATCGCGGCTATATCCAAACATGGAATGATGTGACCCACTTTTACAATAGGTTCTTCCAATTCAAGTATAACGTGTTATGCTCAATTTGAAGAAATTCGGGAACGAAATTTGTATGGGAGCTATATATAAATCTGACCCATTTTCACCATGGATATTTCTAGTGGAAACATAAGATATTTTGCCAAATTTGAAGAAGATCTGTTAAAATCTGTAGTTTCTAGAGCAGTAAAAGTCATATCGGTAGCGAAATTTGAATGAGAGCTATATATAAATCTGAACCGATCTGAACTATTTTCACCACAGGTGTTCCTAGTTTAAATATAAGATGTTTTGCAAATTTGAAAACAATCTGATAAAGTATGTGGTTTCTCGAGTGGAAAATGTCAAATTCGAAGCGAAATTCGTATGGGAGCTATATATAAATCTGAACCGATCTGACCCATTGGCTCCATGGCTGTTTCTAGTGGTAATATAAGATATTTTGTCAAATTTGAAGACAATCTGTTAAAATATGTGGTATCTAGCGTGAAAAGAGTCAAATTGGGAGTGAAATTCATATGGGGGCTATTTTTAAATCTGAACCGATTTTCTTCAAATTAAATAGCGTTTGTCCTTGTACCAAAAAACTTCATTGTGCAAAGTTCCATTTGGTTCTGTCTACAATTGCGACCTGTATCGTGATTACAAGAATAGATGGACAGACAGACATACAGACGGACATTGCTAAACCCATTCAAAAAGTGATTCTAAGTCGATCGGTATACTTAACAATGGGTCTATCTCGATTCCTTTTGGGTGTTACAAACAAATGCACAAAGTAATAATACTCTCGTGGAGTGTATAAACATTATTTTTTCTTCGATGGCGTTTTAGAGAAGAAAACAAGTCCAAATGGAAAAAATCTCTGGATAAATGTAAAAGTATAAATGTCACATTTGAGTCATTCCATGTAAAGTGACATCATTTTTGACCTCAATAGCTGTGATTATTTTGAAAGTTTGCATATGTATTATTCTCATAAAAATATTGTACAGTGAAACCTTTCACGAGCGGACACTTTCTCAAGTGGACACCTCTCTTAAGTGGAACCTTTAAAAAAGTCAATCAAAATTTTAAAATTTTCATTGTAATGAACTTCCATTAAGCGGAAACATTCTTATGTGGAAAATTTCATTTTTGGAAAAAATAGAATTTTTCACGAGACCAATTTAACAGAGTAAAATTAAATTTTCCAAAGAGGTGAGTTCATTCAATCGCCTGTAACTCTTAAAATACTTGACCGATTTTAATGTAATATATCTTGTTTTGAAGACAATTGGGCAAGTGGAAAAATATATTTTTTCAATATTCAATTTCTGATGGTGCAATCTTACACTACAAAAAAATAAATTTTTCCATAACCAATTTTTTAGAAATTTTCATTGTTTTTATACCTTGTATTTATGAACTAATGAAAATATTATAATATTGATGATTTTTTATTGTGATTTTGGTTGATTTTGTAAAAAATAAATCGAAAACACGTAAAAAAGGCGCCGGGCCGAACTTTATATACCTTGTGCTCTGTTAAGAAAGTTCATCGCGCACTTCTTCCATTTTATGGTCAGTTTAAAAGACCCACTGAAGCGGCTATTCGGGCTATTGTGACTAAATTTCGCACCAAATTTATATTGTTGGACATTAAACCACCAACACGCTTACGTATAGTGCGAACTGAAGAAAATATCGCAGCTGTATCGGCCAGTGTTAATGATGACCATCAATTATCGATTCGTCGCCGTTCGCAGCAATTGGGCCTCTGTTACTCAAAAACGTGGAAATCCAAAATTGGACTAAACGGATGGACCATTTGAGGCGCAGTCAAGGTCAACTTTTGCATGAAATAATCTTCAAACATTAAATTATATGGACCGTACTATCGATTCAAATAAAGATTTCATGCATTTTTCTGAATTGTATGTGATTTTTTTTTTTTTGTGAAAAACTTTCCTATAGCTTTTAAAAAATCACCCTTTATACATATCAAAATAATACGTCAAATCAATTTAAAAAAATAAATATTCTTTTATTTATATTTTCAAAAAAAGGTTAAATACCATAAACATCTATTTCTATTCTATTTTAATTCCAAATGTAAAAATTTTGAAAATCCATTATATCGTACATAGTGCAAAATATTCTTTGATTCAACCAGTTTTTGCCTTAAAAGTAAAAAGTACAAATTTTGAAAAATCTTTTTCTTTTACGTGGCTATGCAGTCAGAGCAATGTATATATGTTGCTACCATTTTTATCCCCTTTTTCTTATTTTACTCCCTTAAGAGTACGACTTTCTAATATCTCTTTATTTTACGTGTCTACGCAATTAGAGGGATGTACAAACCGAATTTCATCGTTCTAGCTGTAGAAGTTTAGTTGGTACTATTTTTATCCCTCTGTACCCATTATATCCCTTGATAGTATGAATTTGGAAAAAAGCCTTTTATTTTTCGTGTCCACACAGTCAGAGGAATGTATACTCCGAATTTCATGACTCCAGCTGCGGTCATTTGGTTGGTACTATTTTTATCCCCTTTTTCCATTGTAACCCCAAAAAGTACGAATATGGAAAAATCCGTTTATTTAACGTGTCTACGCAACCAGATGAATATATACATCGAATTTCATTATTTTAGGTGCAGCCGTTTGGTTGGTACCATTTTTATCCCTCTATTCCCATTTTACCCCCCTTAAAAGTACGAATTTGGAATATTTATATATTATATTATGTCTCTACTCAATTAGAGGAACGTACACACCGAATTTCGTGTTTCCAGCTGTTGTCGTTTGATAGGTACCATTTTTTATCCCTTTTTGCCTCATTATGTGCGGTATAAGGGGAATGTGCATTCCAAATATCAAGTAAATACAAGCAGACATATTCAAAAATCATGCCGAAGTACTCTAAATATTAGGGGTATTTTCAGTCCTTGTGAGGGAAGAATTTTCCCTCTGGGCCGATTTCGCCCACCTCCTACCTCAATTCATTCGGAAGCTAGCGTGCTTTCAACAGACAAAAAGACGGACATTGCTATATAGTCTTAGAATTTTACCATGACCCAGAATATATATACTTTATGGGTGTTTACATATTTAGGTGTTACAAACGGAATGACGAAGTGAATATACCCCCATCCTGAAGGTGGAAGGTATAAAAATCGTAAAAAAATAGAAGCCATCATTTCACAACTTTCAAACTCACACAGTCGCTTAAAAATAGACCTAAGCACTCTATTTTAAAACTTCAACAAAATGGATTTGTGTAATCATTTCGAAAATCAAAATAAAAGAATTAAAATTGCAAAAACTTAAAAAAATATAACCCTGCTATAGCACAGCACCTCAATATTTGAAAAGAAATTGCAATTACCTTCAAAACGAGGTATAACACATAAAAATCGGTAAAGTATTTCAGGAGTTACAAGCGATTGAATGAACACACCTTTTGAAAAAGTAGTATGTGTTTCACTGTTGAATTGGTAATTGGAGAAAAAAAATATTTTCAATTTTTTTTTCCAAAAATACGTATACAATATTTTTATGAGAAGAATACATACACAAACTTTCAGCTATCGAGGTCAAAAATCGTACCACTTGACGCTTGAAATTTTGAATTTTAGTAAAAAAAATATATTCCATAATTTGTAATAAGGTTTTCGTGATTACAAAGCCAAAATATGTCTCTTCGGCCATATTTTTGTAGCATAGTGTAATTTTAGTTTGTCCCAAATACAGTGATTTTCAATCACATATGTTGCTGAAGCGATTATTTTTCGGAGTGTGGCAAAAATAAATTTGAACTAAAATTGTCAATATACGGACGGACAGACACACAAATTAAAAAAATTGATTCAGTATTCTTACTTTCTTTTTTATATTATAAATTTCAAATGAATTGCTTGCCTAGTGTTTTTGACATCAATTGGCAAATTTAGTCAGACTTTGGCTTGTTCAATTTCAGTAGGAAAGGATTTTCTTCGATAAACTCAAATCCAACATCAACAGTTACAACAGTTCGGTTGTCAACAATCCAACTCGTCTTTAGCAAATATTCACCCGTTGGCCAAGGCAATGGCATGCGACTGTGCGCCAGGATAAACCGATCAAGAATGATATCATCCTGGAAATATTGGAAAATAAAAATAGATTTGGAAGAAAAAACTCAAATCCTATTTTGGCAAATTTTGAGTATGCATTATGTATTAGTATGCTGGATCGTGGTTCTTACAACTAAAAAATAATTTCCAGTTACACCAACGAAATAAACTTTGAATTTTAATTTCCTAGAATAACTGTGATTTAAACTCTACTGTAAGTAAACACCTCTAAAATCATTATTCTAGTTCATTTTTTATGCTGCATTTTTGTCCTAAATTCCACGCAAAAAAATACACTAAACCTCCAATAATACGATCAATAGGTTATTCTAAGACAAGAAGAAAAAAACTACCTTCAAGAGCCCATTAATTCAAAGTAAAATGTCTGAAAAAAAAATACAACGGGGAAAAAATGATTTTTAGAGGTGTTTCCAGAATGGTTTACATCTCAAACGGTTTAAAATATTTTACACAATTCACAATTAAAGATTGAATATTCTTCATTACTGGGGGGAGTGACCGCATTTTTTTCGTAACCCAACCTAATATACAAATGTAGGTGGACTTACGTCATAGCGACATGTATGATTCAGATTGGTGCTGTCCTTAAACAGATCGTAGATAATATTCAAATAGGTCAACTTCTTGCGTTTGGCCAGAAAATCACGCATATCCCATGTGGTGTTAACCAGGAATGGCTGGTAGCCATTGGTTCGCAGAAACAGTTCGATGTGGACAAATAGGTTGGTCATCGGTAGTTGCAGGATATGCAAATGAATATCGAATGCAGCAATATTGCGCCTTAGAGGCTTCAGGCGGCAGGTTTTAAAATGAGAAAAGTTGCTGTTCAATGATGTGCACTTAACCTTGGTCATTTTAAATACACAACCGTACTGCAATTAATGTTGAAAAGGATTAATTTTCCACAAAAAAAAGAAAAGGCAACTCACCTCCTGCACCAAGAAACCCACAATCACAAAAACAATTAAAATCGAAACTCGACCGAACATTTTGAAACCACTCTTTGCAATGGCTACAACATTGCTCATGAGGTTCAATTGAAGCTTCGGCATAATTAAAACATACAAATGGCAACAATTTCATAAATAATGGTCGAACGCATTTGTTTTGCCCATTTTTCCATATAAATTGTTAGGATTGCAGAATTTTCAAAATACAAAAAAAAAATGTTTTGTCCACACATGTTATTCATTCCACTTTAACCTTGAGCGGACCGGACCCACTTGTTGTCCGCGTTATATATAATGAAATTAATTGCTTTTGGTGCAATTATTCAGCCACTGCTACTGGAAAATTCTACAATCGCAACCATTTATCTCACAAATGCAGTTAAGCGGGCAAAGCGTTTAAGTTTAAGTTAAAAGCTATATCTCTTCGAGTAATAGGTCTTTTTCCGACCACAACACTGAGTTACAACTTTTTCAAAACATTTGTGAATCATCACCCGCTCCCTCCACAACTGGAATAAGCGACTGGTGCAAATTAAATAGAGTTCTAAAATGTTAGCAGATCGGATACATGCACGTCAGATATGGAGGAAAATGACTCAAATCTTGTAAAATCAAAAAATGCATTGCCTTTTGAGGACAACAAATTATGTTCGTCCGAATTCATATTTATACATTCCACGAGAGTATTATGTCTTTGTGCATTTGTTTGTAACACCCAAAACGAAGTGAGATAGACCCATTGTTAATTATACCGATGGACTTAGAATCACTTTTTGAATCGATTTAGCAAAGTCTGTCTGTCTTCAAAAGTCTTTTCAAGTGGCTTCGCAGCGACTTTTCAACATCAAACCCGGCCTCTATAAGGAGAAGATTCTCACAAACGAACGAGAAGCACAACTCTCTTGCCGAATTTTCGTTTAAAAAATCGCACCAAATAATAAATGGTCCTGAGCCAGGACAATATCCCAGTTCAAATCAAATATTGATTGCAGACCAAAAAATACAAACGAAAAAACTATAACAAATGAGCGTTGGCTCGGCAGAAGTATTGCTGGGTACCTGTAACTGCATATACACATACTTACATATGCAACTCAATGAGATGCTTGTAAGATGGCATGTGTGCTTTATTACTTGGTGCGATTTTTTAAACGCAAATTCGGCAAGAGAGTTGTGCTTCTCGTTCGTTTGTGAGAATCATCTCCTTTTAGAGGCCGGGTTTGATGTTGAAAAGTCGCTTCGAAGCCACTTGAAAAGACTTTTGACATGGTCGAAATTATGATCGTGGTAGTCTGCAGCCAAGTAATAAATGTCACCTTGCCATTTGTAAATAAATTTGCATTCTATTAAATATAGATGCAAACTGGTCTTGAGCCAGGACAATATCCCAGTTCAAATCAAATAAATTTCAAAATATTGAAGTAGAATTGTATAGCCGAGTTATATTTTTTGAAGTTTTTACGATTTTATTTCATTTATTTTGACTTTCAAAGTGATTACAGTAATTATTTTTTTAACTTTAAATTAGTGACCTTAGAAGTCGTATTTTTCTTGGATTTTTCGTTGTTTTTATGCCTTGTGTCTATGAACTAATGAAAAAATTATAATTTTGATGTTTTTCACTGTAATACTGGTTGATTTTGTAAATAAAAATCAAAAAAAATTCTTCTCACTCACACAGTCGCTTAAAAATAGACTTAAGCACACTACTTTAGAATCTCAACTAAATGGATTAGTGTAATCATTTCTAAAATCAAAATAAAAGAATTAAAATGGCAAAACCTTCAAAAAATCTAATCTTGCTATAACACACCACATTAATATTTTAAAAGTAATAGAAATTACCTTGAAAACAAGGTTAACACATTAATTGAATGATTGACGGAGATCTAACTCCGTCAAATCTTACTACCAAAATAGACAACCCACTTAACATTTCAAAAGAAAATATAATTGTTGACTTACACAACCTACTATTGTGAAATATATGGATCTTTCTTTGAATTTAGTATCCCACTATATGATGACGTCTATAGAAAGTTGATTGTATTTTCATTGCAAAGTATTAGGGTCCGCCAAATAACTTTTTTTGAAAATGCTATAAAGAAACTACTCAATATTTTCTCAAATTTATTTTTTTATTTGAAAGTTGAAAAAAAAAACCATACCAATGTCTCCTATGATTTACTTTTTCCGCTCTAGAAACCACATATTTCAACAAATAACTTTTTTTTTGAAAATGCTATAAAAAACTACTGAATATTTTCTCAAATTTCTTTTTTGATTTGAAAGTACAATCCTTCCGGTTAATAATGGAAAATAATTTCAATCAAATGGCTGCCTCGGGCACCCCTCTAATAATAGTCCAACGGTTGAATAGTTGAAAAAAAACGTTAGATAGCGGACCCTATATAAGTCAATTCCACAATTCCATATCTTCCTATAAACAACAGCTTTGCCCTTCTTTGGAAGGATTATGATATTTCAGATGTCTGGTCAAATATGCCTCACATGAGAAGCTGTAATTTCAAAAATATTTATTAAATTCATCCATATTAAAAATTTTGGGAATGGATTCCCAATCCTACAAAATAATTGTATGGGATAATAATATGAAATTATGGTAACACTTGCTAATATTGGATTACTTGCCAAAAAAATAAAAGAAAAGGTATTAAAAACCAATACACATTGTTCCTTCTCGTTTCCCAAATTTGTCAAATAAATAGGGGGGATCGAATAAAAGAACGTGCCGGCAAATCAGCCGAAAGCCGCCACCGCCGCCGCCGACCCATTTTGAGTACCGCCGATAATTATAGGTCGGCTTGTAACTCTGATATGAACGAGTGTGGTTGGACCTATATTTTCTAAATGAACGTACCTTCGACGAAAATTGTAAGTTTTGTAAAAAATAAAAAAATGTATTCATAAAACAAATTATGCTAAAATCAATGCACCCAAAAATAAGTTTTTAGGCCTCAAACACAAGTTGTTATTTTTTGTTGCATATAAACTTTCCACTTTAGGTGTCTTTGTAAGAGCTACTCTCGTATGTTTGCAATGCTTAGTGGGGCTGTCTACATTGAGTTGTCTGTCAGAATTCACACTTATGTGAATCCCTGGACAGAGACACAAATTCAAGTAGGGGACCAACTTTCGGACAGTAGAGACGTTGTGGCAGGTTTGCCACAGGGCTCACTTCTGGGACCAGTCCTCTACAATATACTTTTATGTGACATTCCGCAACCACCCCAGGGTGACTTGCTGTTAGTTTATGCCGACGACATACTAATTGCCTCATCGGGGCCTGTAGCTTCTACCGCTAACGCAAGACTGAATAACTATCTTTTAGAGTTATCGACATATTTCGACAGATGAAACTGACGCTGAACATAGCAAAATGTGACAGCATTATTTTTAAGGAGAAACGGCGATTTCTTTACCCAAATGTCAGGAGTTTTGTTCCTGACATCTAGATAGGGAATAGCCCGATTAGGACCTCGGACACAATTAAGTACCTTGGGGACATTTTCCAAACCAATTTTGAGTTCTATAGGCATATGGATCACATATTGGCCAAGGTTAAACGAATTTTTTACGACTTTACGTCGTAGGAGAGGTCTTAGTACCGAAGTTAGGCTGCTGATCTATAAACAGATCATAAGGCCTATCTTGCCCTATGCTTTCCCCGTCTGGTTTGGAATCTCATCCGCCCAGATGGAGAGACTTAGGAGGTGGGAACGGCGTATACTGGTATCTTGCCTGTGTTTGCCACCTACGATTGCTGAGGACGGAACTATAAGAAGACTTTCTTGTAGAACCATTTACAACGCGGCCGGTTTCGATCGGACTGACGTGTTTTTAATGAATGGGGCACTTCGGTTCCTAGATAGGTCTGCCTCCTTGGATAACGGACTGGTTAGTCTTCAGCTAGATACCAATCTGCTAAGACTACTAGAGGATAACTACCGACCTCCTGCCGGTATTTTGACTCTGGAGAGGGAGGGTATTTTGTATAGAGATGGTTAGCTTCTATTCTACCATCGAAGGTTAAGTAGTTTCGACTAGAGATGGGCGCGACTCACGTGAATTGCGTGAATCACGTGATTCACGCGTGAATCACGCGTGATCGTGAGCAAAATTTATTTTACTCACGTGAGCGTGCGTGAACGTGAGGAACGAAAAAATGTTCGTGCGTGAATGTGCGTGAGTCTAATTTCTGCGTGAATCACGTGATTATTTCGTGAGTCGCACATATTTATTAAATCTTTTATTTTCATTTAGTTCGTTTAGAAATGTGAAGTTTTCATTCAAAATAAAAGTCATATATATTTTTTTTCTAAAACAAAGTGCTTCAATGCAGGTATAATATCTATTTTTCTATTATTTAAGCAAGCATTCCCAGCACCAACAATAGGCACTGCATTTATATGGGAAACCCCCTTAGTGTTAGTTCAATAAAAAAAAAACAAATAAGTGATATCGGGGTATATGCTTTGATTTCTACTTCGATTTTATGTCAGTGTTCAATTTTTAACTTATTTTGCGTTAAACTTTACGATATATCACACTGTAATTTTGTATACTACTTTAAAAATATGAATTTAAGACAGTCATCGCAAACGTAGAGTGATTTAAATAATATAATTTTCGGATTTGCGCGGCGTTACTCATTTCGATTTAGAATGTATATATTATTTTCTGTCTGGAATTGTTTGCGTGATTTACGTGAATCACGTGTGATCGTGAGCAAAATTAATTTTACTCACGTGAGCGTGCGTGAACGTGAGTAACGAAAAAATCTTCGTGCGTGATTCATTTTTTTCCTTCGTGAGCGTGCGTGAACGTGAGCCAATAATCACTCACGCGCACATCTCTAGTTTCGTATACAACACATGCCAATAATTGGAACAGACAATGGTTCACCCTATATTGTAAACAGTAGTAAAAAGTGATAGTGTTAATTTCAGTTTTATATATAAAAAATGATGAGTAATTCCCTTTTTAGTAATTCGTATTTTGGGGAATTTTTTTGATGTATAACTACAACATATATACGTTAGAATATATAGTACTAGAAAAATACTTTAAGTATGTTAGTAATAATGTAAGAATGACTAATATTAGCTCTTAAGCGCATTTAAATATTGTATTAAGGACATCGAATTCAATAAAGCAAGTAAGTTTATGGTAACAAAAGGCAGAGCAGTTAGCTTAGTAGCCTCATTACGAAGTCGATCGTATAAACCGACCTCTTTATGAATGAACAACGAAAAGGCATCGTAATTTATAAAAATCCCATATTGGGATATTTTTTGATTTAATACTGGGAACTATGACCTGTTTTTTACACGTCTATTAAACTTGTTTCTGATTGCCTATGATTAGATCACCTTTCACTGCAATGAACGTATAAGATAATATATATTGATATTTCAATATTTTGTGGAAATCATAGATTTTCTAATTTTATACGGTTTTTCCTTCAAAATGGGAGAATGAATTTATGAACTTTTTTGTGAACATCTTTATACTGTTCTACATTATTTTCAGTTAAAAATATATGTCAAATTATAATAAATGAAAATCGAAAATGAAAATGAGAAATGTAAATTGAAATTCAGAAAGTACAATTTGAAATTTAGAAATGAAATTTGAAATAGAAAATGAAAAGGAAAATTCATAAATGAGAATAAACCTGGCGCAATAAGATCCTTCAACACTTACAACTTCATAGATTTTATTAGGAGTAGTAATAGAAATATTGTAATATACAATATTCTTAACACAGGTTTTTGTGCAGTGTTTTTGTCTCTTTTTACTTTAAAATTTTATAATATAAAATTCGAGTAGTCATTCTTAAAACAACTTCTTCTATTATTAATTTTTTGGAAATACGTCCAATGCAGCATTTATTTAAAGACGTTCGTCTATTTTTATTATTATTGTCCAGCGATTCGTTGGGAACTTAGAAATTCTAATTGTATGCTCTTTTATTATTTATTTATTTTTTATTTAATTATTTATTTTTGTTTAATTACTTATTTTTATTTAGTTGTTTATTTTAATTTATTTATGAAAATGTTCAGTTTAAAATCATATTTAATTTTTTATTATTTTTTAAATAGTATTTGTTTGTAAATAGTTTGGATCATTATTACTTGTAGTTAATTGTTTAAATAGTTTAAGACATTTAATATATGTAATTTCTTGGAGAATATTGTAATTCAATTATAATTGGCCACTTCGCTTGGGAAATAAATGAAATGTATTGAAATTGAGAATAAAAAAGTTGATATTAAGAAATCAGAATTGTAATCGAAAATAAACAAGATGATATTCAGAAATGAAAATTGAAATTAAAATTTTCTCTATTTTAATTTGCATTTTCTCATTTTGAATTTACATTTCTAAATTTCAATTAAAATTTTCTCATTTTGAATTAACATTTCGGAATTTCAATTTGTATTTCCTCAATTTCAATCGAAACTTAATGTTCTGAAGTTAAGCCATACATTCGAATCATCAATAAAGAATTAGTTAATCAAGTTTTTTTCTTCTTTTTACGAAGTAAATTTTGTGTCATACACACTTCATAGCCTATCAGAGTTACAAGCCGAACCATAATTATCGGCGGCGGCGGCGCTGTCCAAAATGGGTCGGCGGCTTTCGGCTGATTTGCCGGCTCCTTCTGTCATTCGATCACCCCTATTTATTTGAAAATTTTGGAAAAATGGAAGGAACAATTTGTATTGGTTTTTTATACATTTTCTTTTATTTTTTGTCAACTAATTCAATATTCGTTAATATTAGCAAATGTTCCCATAATTTCATATAATTATCCCATAATTTTTTTTGTGTGGTAATCCATTCCCAAAATTTATAATATGGATGAATTTAATAAATATTTTTGCAATGTAAGGCATATTTGACCAGACATCTTGAATATCGTCATCCTACCTACTTTGAAACATTAAAGAAGTACAATAGAAGAGCTGTTGTTTATTGTTATTTATAGGAACACATGGCCCCATGTACTTGAATTGACTTGTATAAATGCGACTTTCAAATCAAAATACAATCATTCAACCAAATGCAAAGAAAGATCAATACATTTCATAGCAGTAGGTTGTCTAAGTCGACATTTATATTTTCTTTTGTAATTTTAAGTGGGTTGTATATTTTGGTAGTAAGATTTTGACTGAATTAGAACTCCGTCAAATCTCGGCGGCGTGGTTGAAGTTGATATGAGTTGATTTGAGCCGATGAAATCGGCGGCGGCGCGGCTCGTTCAGAAACATGCGGCGGCGGCTTGTCGGCTTAATATCGGTCGGCTTGTATCTCTGTAGCCTCATCAGTGAACCTGCCCTTGTGTGTATTTGTTTCATTTTCTGTTTCTTCTCATGTGTGTCTTTATACGCCAGCAAGTTGTGATGCATTTGGTTTATGGATTTTTCCACGGTGAACGAATTTTACCATCTTCGATTTTTGAGAAGACCTAACCGATATTTAGGGAAAGTTTTTTTTTCGCATTTATGTTTTATCTTTTTATTTAGTAAAATTTACATACAATAATTTCAACAATTTATTTAATTTGAACATCATATTAATAAAGCATTTTTGTTGGCTGGAATTACGACTATGTATATCTAATGTATCTTCGAAATCTAAGCAATATATAATATGTGAACGTGGTTTAAGTCACAGCAAACAATTTGGATGACGTCAAGCAATTTTTAATATGTAGCTAAAAACCAAACCATGTAGCCGACAAACAAATAGACTGACGGACGGGGACGGATATAGATAAATTAACTCAGCAAACGAGTGATTAATCAGAAAACTGAACACTTCTTTTGGAGTGTTATAAACAATATCTGTCCCCTATCGACATTTTGAATAAAGGACACTTTTTAATTTGACTTTGGCTTTTTCGATATCCGGAGAAAAGGATTTTCTTCTACAAACTCAAAACCAACATCTATAGTAAAGCGAGTTTGGTTTTCATTAAACCAAAACGTTTTTAGCAAATAGTCACCCGTTGGCCAGGGCAATGGCATAAGACTGTGCTTAAGGACGAAGCCTTCCACAATAATATCATGCTGGAATGACAGGAAAATAGAAATATGTATGTCTATATTGAAGATTAACACAAATGTATATATACATTTATGGGAACTTACGTCATAGGGGCAGGTATGATTTAAATTGGAATAGTCTTTAAATAAATCGTACATAATAGTTAAATAGCTCTGCTTCTTACGTTTAGCCAGAAAGTCACACAAATCCCAAGTGCTGTTCACCAGAAATGGCTTATAGCCATTGGTGCGATGAAATAGTTCAACGTGGACATATGCCCTTCTTATCGGCACTTGTAGAAGATTTATGTGGAAATCGAAGGCGGCAACATTGCGCCTTACAGGCTTCAAGCGGCACGTTTGAAAGCGGGAAAAGTTTCTATTCCACGATGTGCAATTGACCTTGGTCATTTTAAAAACACAATCGTACTGCACACAGACATGAAAAGATATTTTCAATTTTCAATTAGCTTTAGAACAAAAAACCGAAAACTCACCACCGGCACCGAGAAAACCAAAATGACAAAAATCAAAATACAAAAAAGACGACCGCACATTTTGAGACAACACTTTGTAATGACATTGGACATTGTACATGAGTTAAAATGTAGCTTCGTCATAATTAAAAAATAAAAAAACAAATTTGGAAATAACCATTCACCACTTTTTTATGATGTCAAAATTTTCACAATAATCTCGTTTGTACCCGCTTTTTACGCCCTTCGTATATAACAAAATTAATTGCTTTTGGTGTAATTATTCTAGCATTGCCTGCAAAGTAAAACCACTTTAGGAATATTCGACAATCTTGACCATTTATCTCGCAAATACAGTTTAATTTTTGAAATAACTGGCAAAATTACCAATGATAGTTCTTTTGCTGACCACAACTAAGTCACAAATGACGAACATAATTGGGTCATCACCACGACATAACTGCATAATAATCCTAGAAGAATCGACTGATTCAAATTCAATGGAGTTCTAAAATGTCCACTGAATATCCATGCAGATACCCAGCAAAAAGAAAGCACCCAAAGAAGTGAAAAAGATCTTGTGATTCGGAAATAGAGAAAATTGGGATCTTCACCAATGAATTTAACATGGAGTTGTCTTAGGAGGGATGTATTTTATTTTGAAAGACATACAAATTATTTTAATGTAGTTGCACCTTTTCACTAGTTTCCATTTCCGTCGCTACCGGGAGTAGAACAGTGGACCTTCTGGTTGCTACTACGGCTCTCTAACCTCCTCAGCTATCCTCAGTTGTGAGTGCTGAATAACTAAAGCAGACTATTTAGTTAGTTAGAACTGACAGTAGGAAACTGAACAAAATATTGATTTAGTATGAATTAATATATAACGCAAATTAATATAAAATTAAATTAGCATTAACTAAGTTAACTCTACTCAATTTTATTGATATTATGTAGCATTAATAATCAATAAAAAATAAATATTTGAAGTACATTTATAAAGCAATAACTTTGCACTTCTAAAGCAACAATTTTAAAATTGTTAAAATTAAAATTATACAAAATTAAACATTGTTTATTTATAAAAGTAATATAAAAAAACAAAAAAGTTTTTTCCCCAGCCACGATTCGAACCCGGGACCTTCTGGTTGCCAAGCAGACACCTTACCTCTGTGAACCCATACTAAAAATTCCTTCTCATTCATTTGTGAAAATGCTAATCGTAAAATGTTACATATTATTGACATTGTTTGAAGTTGAAAGAGCTTCCTCTAAAGCGTAAAAATTGCAAAAATATGATTCCTACGGAAGTTATCCAATTTTTTTTGCTGGCCGATCAAAAAAACTGTCTCTTGGACTATTGAGCTATTTGTACTTCTATTCTGCATTTTGACCATTAACAGAAGCATCTATGCTCTCAGTTTTTACACTTTTTCAAAATATACAAATTTTTTTATTTATATTATAATTTTTGATAACACCAGGCAAATTCTTTTTTATTATTATTATTCTTTAGCAAAAATACATATATAAAAACATTATATTTTCTAATTAATTTTACGGAGGAATTATTTTCAATAAAACTAGGCACAATTTCTCTAGGTTGCATTTCTGTCCGAAATCAAGAGGGTAAGAAAATTGTCAAATATTGTAATGTAAATTAGTTTAATATGGACGACCAACCAACAAACACCATCTGCCACAAATGAATGAATATCTTTGCCCAGTGTCTTTTCCAATAATTGGATTTTGATTTTAGTTAGACTTTGGCTTGTTCAATTTCAGTAGGAAGGGATTTTCTTCCACAAACTCAAATCCAACATCGACAGTTACAACAGTTCTGTTGTCAACAATCCAACCCGTTTTTAGCAAATATTCACCAAGGCAAAGGCATGCGACTGTGCGCCAAAATAAAACGGTCAATAATAATGTCATGCTGGAAATATTTAGTTGAAATGCGCAAATCTTAATTTGATAGAATGTATGTAGGCATATGTGAACCAGTAATTGCAGCACATGTAGGTGAACATCAAAGGCAGCAACATTGCGTCGTAGAGCCTTTAATCGGCAGATGCGAAATTGAGAAAAATCGCTATTCAACGATGTGCAATTGACCTTGGTCATTTTAAATACACAGTCGTGCTGAAATGGGCGCAATATTAATCTGGAAAAGGATTAATTTTCACCTAAGGAAACTCACTTCCTGTACCGAGAATGCCAAAATCGCAAAAACAATTAAAATGAAACCCCGTCCGAACATTTTGAGGCAACACTTTGCAATGATTGCAACATTATGCCGTGAAGTCAAATGTAACTTCCGTATAATTAAAACATATATTGTTTTTTATGGTCAAATGATTATTTGTCTGCAGATAAACGCAAAAAACAATTAAACTAAAAGCTTTTAATATTGAAAAAGTCAAATTAATAGCATACCGCCATAATATAGCATATAATAATAATAATAGCATACCATTATTCCACCGCCAAATATCAATCATAACAATATTAATATGTTCTGATGAAAGCGAAACAACACCACTTTGTGGACATTTTACACTCACGGCAAATTATCTCGCGAATAACTGCAGCACAATGTGCACCGCTCTTTATCAATAAAAAAGGAAAATATATTTAATGTATAATCTGTTTGTATATAACCCAGCAAAAAGAGAGCACCCGCAGAAGTGGAAAATATGTTCATCTTGTGATTCGGAAGTAGTGAAAATTGGGATCTTCATCAATGAATTTAACATGGAGTTGTCATAAGAGGGATATCCTTTATTTTGAAAGACTTAAAAGAAGGAACCACTTTTTCACTAGTTTACATTTATGTTTTCAAAAATCTGCCGCTTCCTGGAATAGAAAAGCGGATCTTGTGGTTGCTACTACTTTTGATTTTAGAAATAATTACACTAATCCATTTAGTTGAGATTTTAAAGTAATGTGCTTAGGTCTATTTTTAAGCGACTGTGTGAGTGAGAAGAACTTTTTTCGATTTTTTTATTTACAAAATCAACCAGTGTTACAGTGAAAAATCATCAAAATTATAATTTTTTCATTAGTTCATAGACACAAGGTATAAAAACAATGAAAAATCCAAGAAAAATAGGTGTGTTCATTCAATCGCCTATAACTCTTGAAACACTTGACCGATTTTAATGTAATATATCTTGTTTAGAAGACAATTTCAATTACTTTAATATCGATACTACGACTTCTAAGGTCACCAATTTAAAGTAAAAAAAAAATAATTACTTTAATCACTTCGAAAATCAAAATAAAAGAAATAAAATTGTAAAAACTTCAAAAAAATATAACTCGGCTATACAATTCTTCCTCAATATTTTAAAATTTATTAAATTTGAACTGGGATATTGTCCTGGCTCAAGACCATTTTGCATCTACAAAATAAACAAATTTTTCGAAATTCGTACTTTTTGGGGTTAAAATGGAAAAAGGGGATAAAATAGTACCAACCAATTCGGACTAAACATTCCTCTGACTGCGTAGACACGGAAAATAAACGGATTTTTCGAAATTCGTACGTTCAAGGAATACAATGGGATAAAAATAGTACCAACTAAACGACTACAGCTAGAATGATGAAATGAATTGCGTAGAAACGTCAAAGGGGTAAGAATGGTACCAATCAAATGGGCGCCGCTGGAATCATGGAATTCGGTGTATACATTCGTCTGACTGCATATATACGCAAAATAAAAAGTTTTTTTTCCAAATTCGTAATTTTTCTTTTACGTTAAAAATTGGTTGAATCATGAAGTAAGGTTATTTTGCACTATGCACGTCTGATAATGAATTTTCAAAATTTGTACTTTTGGAATTAAAATAGAATGGAAATACAACCAACTGTAGCACCCACTATCTACCAATATTTATGGTATTTAAGCTTTTTGAAAATATAAATATAAGAATATTTATTTTTTGATTTGATATAAATAATGGTTTGAAATAACAACAACCTCTGTGGAATGCAATCCATGATAGAGGGTATATAAAGTTCGGCCCGGCCGAACTTAACACCTTTTTTTACATTATTTTTACATAAAACTATTTCATGTCGTAATTATTAAATTTAACAAATGAACATTTATGAACACTAGAGACAAAAAAATTTTTAGGTTAAAAGGTCTGTGACAATGTATCGTACCGTATTGCCGAAATATAAATACGATAGAATTACGAACATGTGTTTTTTGTTTTAAAAGTGCTATTTAAAGCCGAAGCAGCAACAACTACATGCATCAATGGAAAGAGAAGAGAAATGCCAAAAAAATTATGAAACGAATTCAAATTTGACTCGTTAACAATTGTCAGGGAATTTTGTTGTTTTTGTAAGAACTCACGCATATTGAGTCATAAATTCGCAGATTTTTCATTGGTAACTTACGGACGGGCTGGGCTGCATGAATGCGAACGAAGGATTCTTTTCATATCATTTCACTAAAAGCACTCCATCGTTTGCAAAACAATGTTTTCCATATTCTGTATAGTCTTTAAATAAATCGTACATAATAGTTAAATAGCTTTGCTTCTTACGTTTGGCCACAGATCCCAAGTGTTGTTCACCAGAAATGGCTGATAGCCATTGGTGCGAAGAAACAGTTCCATGTGGACACTTGCAGAAAATTTATACGGACATCTAATGTAGCAACATTGCGCCTTACAGGCTTCAGGCGGCACGTTTGAAAGCGAGAAAAGTTCCTATCCACCGTTGTGCAATTGACCTTGGTAATTTTAAATACACAATCGTACTGAAATGGATATGCACAAACATTGTTGGCTTTGTAGATGATACGAAATGGGAAATAGGTAATAAACCAAGAAAAAAATTCACCTCTTGTATTGAGAAAACCCATATGACAAAAATCAAAATTAAAGACCGACCGAACATTTTGAGAGAACTCGTGGAAGTGATTTCAACTTTGTGCCAGTGTTCAAATGTAACTTCGTAACAATTTAAAAAATTTGCCCCAATTGTAGCAAGTTTGTCAAGGGAGATTGTTGGCAGATATGCAATAAATAATTACACTACTAAAACAGAAACAAACCAGATTCCACTACAATCATTTTAACATGACGTCAGCGACTGTCTGCAAAACAGATCTACTTTTGGAATATTATCCCACGAATACACTACAAATTCAAATACATGAACACCGCCTAATTTTACAATTATCTTACCAATAAAAACGAAAATATGTAATATGTGTGTATTATATACATAGGTATGTAGCCCTTGTCAAATTTCAATAAGCATTGCTAAGCAATTTCCATTTTTTTTGTTTCGTTTGTTGTTGTTGCTTTCATAATAAAGCAAATTTTTTCCTGAATTTTTTGTGAATTTTCGATTTTTTTATATTTCTGTATGGAATCCAAAGCTGTCCTCTACAAATGTCAATCATGTAACACTTATGAAAAAACTTTTTTTAAAAACATATCAAAAGGATATAGGTATGTCCTTATTATCCATATAGGATCAAAAGGGAATAATAATAAACTTGTAATAAAAAAGGAAGTCGCCGAGACATTAAATGAGTGTAAACGATGATCAACTATTGAATTAAAATTCTTTTAAACTTTCCAAGAATACATCTATATAGCTTTAGATCGGTTAAGATTGCACATAACCGAAATCAGGCCAGAGTGAAATTGTTTCCCTAACAAGGATAGAAAATTCCCCAATAACTTCTAATATCTCCAGTATCTAAGCAATGTTGCTTTGAAAACTTCTGCTTCTTGTACAGGGTTTTTCAACAAGAGGTGTTATTTTGGTATTCAAAGAAAAATGCCAATTTTTGAGATAAATGATCGAATGTTTATTTCATAATAAAGAGGAAGGTATGCCGTTAAAAATGAAAAACAACATCAGCCAAATGGCCACCACGACCACGCTTACAGGACCATAGCCTTTTATTGAAATTTTCCCAATATAAGTCCCACTTATATCTGCAGTTTAAGGTAATTTCGATGGCTACAAATGTTGCGAGTTTCACTTTCACATAAAAACAGTGGTATAGAAACCAAAATTTTAAAATATAAAAAAATAATATTTTTCGAAAAAATCTTTTTTTCTGTTACGAACTACGTTGTGTGACGATTTATCGCCATTTTGACGAGTTTTGAGCCATGAGAGTTTTTTCCAGTATTTCTTAGTTGAATAAATAATAAATATAATAATAAATAAATAATATAATAATAAAAATAAATTAAAATTAAAACTAAAACTATCAAACGGATTTTTATTTGATTTGACATCTGTAACTTTTGGAAATCCTTATAAGTTTCGGTTGTTCTGATTATTGAAAAAGGCACTTAAAGCTGTTTCATCTGTCATTAATATTTTAAAAAACAACCTTAAAAAATTTATGAAATTTGTTAAAGCAATGAACCATATGATCAGACTAGAGGAAAATAAATTTAAATAATTGTGTATAAATTAAATTAATTTTTTTTATATTTATTTTTCCAATATTTCTTCCCCGTTTTTACTTTGACTAGAGCAGGAGTTTTTGATAGGATTTAAAATTTTTCGAATTGTTCCACGATTATTGATGCAATATGTATTTCTTATTTGTATTTTCTTTACAGAATGTACGACAAATGGATTATAAATTGAACTAACCCAACCCAAATGTGTGACCAGGTAAGTTTATTATATTATGCAAATTAACAAAATAAAAGCAAAACAGAAAATAGAGCAGGGCGACGTTAATAATAAAACGTGATGCATTTATTTGAGCTACCGCATTTTCAGGCTGTCTCATAAATAATAGGCTATATCTCCATACAATCTCCAGCTGGTACTCACTCTATGGTCCAGATACCACCTGCACGAAACAATTACCATGTGCTGAATACAAAAGAGATAACAACAAGAACAAGAAACCCCAACACATGCTTCACAAATTAAGGGTAACTGAAATATCTGTCTCTCCCATGCCCTTCTCCCTTTTCTCTCACTTGTGACTAAAAAAATAAACAACGACTGTTATGTGCTAATAGCTATGGCAGACACTGTGCAAGTCGAGTATTATGGTGTGGCCAACGTTTACCTGGAGTCGTCGTAGCCGTTGCCGCCGCCGCCAAAATCGGCGAGTGTTGAAGTACACGCCGCTGGAAATTAACATTGAAATGTGATTTTAGCAATACAACGCCACCTACTTGTAATTTCTGTATAATAAGTACCCATCGTAAACGTCATATTCGTAAAGAACCCATTTATTGTAGCCATAACATTGAGTTCTTCATACGTAGCAACGTGGCAGCAATAAGTAGGTGGTGGTGGTTGTGGCAAGTGAAAAGTGGTGTGATTTGTAGCGCTCAAGTACAGCAAAGCTGACTGGCGTTACGAATGCAGGCAAGGCTAACACAGCAAACAAACTGACAAGCTAAGTTATATAGGATTGAATTTTCATTCTATTCATTATCTAAAATTCCGGGTCGTGAGACCTTCTTCAGGTGACTTCACTGAGATTTTTTAACCAAATACCCGGTCTCTTTAAGTAAATGATTCTCCCAAACGAATGAGAACCACAACTCACATTCTGCATATCAGTCAAACCAATTGCGCCAAGTAACAAAAATATTTATTTTAGGAAAATATTTATGTCATTGATAAATGACATAAAATTAAATTATTAAAATTTCACACAGTTTAAGTGTTAATTAGCTTAATTCTGCTTTAAACCCTAAAAGTTGTTATGGTGGCTACACAGTGAGCGGCCAACATCCTCACACAGCTTGAGAGATGGAATCTTTAAAAAATTTGTTACAACCGCCTCTAAAAATTTTTGCTAGGACCTATCTAGTTTCAACATTTTGCATAATGAGATTTTTAATGCAAACATTTTCTTAATTATTTTCTGACACTTAATCTCAGGTTTACTCAAGATTCACTTTTTTCACACAGCAATTCAAGGCGCATGGGCTGTGCCATAATACTGAACTACTAGAATTTAGGTAAGTTTGGAAAATATTCGCACGAAAAAATCCATAAAAAATAGAAAAAATCGGAGAAAATGTTTTGTTAATATTCCAAACAAAGAGAATAAAACAAGTAAAAACGGCCGGGTCGAACTTTGTTTACCCTCCACCAGGGATAGCATTCCACAGAGGCTACCGATTTTTGTGGAAGTGCTGCAACATTGCAGTAAAATTTAAAATTTTTAATATTGCCAAACCAAAACAAATAAAAATATTGAAAAAAATAATTTTATAAATAAACATAAAATTTTTATTATTTCAAAGCAAGGCTACCAATACTATTATTCTATATATATCGGAATAATACTTCAAGTCAATTCAAGAAGTAAATGTAAGGCAGCAATCTTCAAAAAAGCTTAAATACCACAAACATTGGTAGATAGTGGGTGCTACAGTTGGTTGTATGTCTATCCTATTTTAATTCCAAAAGTACAAATTTTGAAAATCCATTATATTTACAGAGTGCAAGATAAGATATCATACAGATTCATGATTCAACCAATTTTTATCATGATTCAACCAATTTCTATCGTAAAAGTAAAAAGTTCAAATTTGGAAATATCTTTCAAGTTTGTGTGTCTATGCAGTCAGAGGAATGTATACACCGAATTCTATGATTCTAGATGCCGCCATATGGTTGGTACCATTTTTAACCCCTTTTTCCATTTTACCCCCTTAAAAGTACGTCTTTCTAAAATGTCTTTATTATACGTGTGTACGCAATTATAGGGATGTACACACCGAATTTCATCATTCTAGCTGTAGTTGTTTAGTTGGTACTGTTTTTGTCCCTCTGTACCCATTGTATCCCTGGAAAGTACGAATTTGGAAAAAAAAACTTTTATTTTTCGTGTCTACGCAGACAGAGATGTATACTCTGAAGTTCATGACTCTAGCTGCGGCCATTTGGTTGGTACAATTTTTATCCCCTTTTTCCATTTTGACCCCAAAAAGTACGAATTTCAAAAATCCCTTTATTTTACGAGTCGACACAATCAGATGAATGTATACAACGAATTTCATCGTTTTAGGCGCAGCCGTTTGGATGGTCCCATTGTTATCCATCTGTTCCCTTTTATCCCTTAAAAGTACGAATTTGGAAAAATAATTTTTTATTATATATTTACTCAATTAGATGATTGTACACACCAAATTTTTTTATCCTTTCTATGGACAATTTTTATCCCTTCTATGGATATTTTCAGTCCTTGTGAGGGAATTTTTTTTCTCTTTGGGCAGATTTCGCCCAGTTTCAATCCCAACCGATATACGACAATAAGACGCATTTATGGAAATGTTGGACGTCCTAGCTCCTTTCGTTTAGATGCTAGCGTGCTTTCAACGGACGGACATGGCTAGATCGTCTTAGAATTTTTTTACGATCAAGAATATATATACTTTATAGGGTCTCAGGTCGATATTTCAAGGTGTTACAAACGGAATGACAAAGTTAGTATAACCCCATCCTGGAGGTGGAGGGTATAAAAATAACCAACAAAATTGGAATTTTAATAAAAACAATAATGTAAAAAAATTTCCATTAAAAGCTTGCTCATTTTATGATTCTTCAAAGCACAGACATTCGATCTCAGACACAATTTATTTTATTCGTTCTTAGTGTTTTCGAAAAAATTTAGCTCGCCACACTTCTAAGATAGAACCAGTTTCTGGCATTCCAAATTTAATTTTTATTTTTTAACTATTGAAACCGTATGTCAACGATCATATTGAAATGTATTGGTCTTCACATTACACCAAACCTAGGAAAACGACCACAAAAATTATATATACCACGAGCTGAGAAATTACCAATTTCTTGGAGATTTTTCATTTTTCAATTAAATTATTTTCTAGTTCTGGGAGACAATATTTTCATTTCTTAGTGTTTTCAAAATAATTTAGCTTGCCACACTCTTAAGATAGAACCTTCACATGTTGGCATTCCAAATTTAATTTTTATTTTTTGTTTAACTATTGAAACCTTATGTCAACGACCATATTGAAATGTATTGATCCTCTGATTACACCAAATCTTGGAAAACGACCACAAAAATCAAATAAATCACGAGCTGAGAAATTATCCATATTTTGGTCGATTTTTCATTTTGTAATTTTTGGTCTATTTTTTTTAATTTGAACCATTTGTCATAGTTTTTTGACCAATTTTTCATGTCAGTCAAAAATAATTCATTCATCATCACTCCTTATCCCAAATTTGTTGCTGGGCTATGCATCTTCATATGCAATAGACCATCATCAAGTGGGTCGATATTTCTATCATAAAACTGCTATTGAGACTTTAAGTGTTTGCCATTAAAAATAACAACAAGCATCTCTTATCATAGCAAAGATTAATCTTAAGTCTAAGATATTTATTTGTGCATACCTTGTGCGATAATTAAGATAGACTACCAAATGGCAATTCACCCACTTAGCCAACCAAGGCACAATGATAACACCGTCCGACAGTCCATATTACACCGGATAGTGTTAATTGGCGTTTATAGTTTTCATTTCCTCGCAATTTTTCAAAAAATTATTTTAAGTGTCAAATTAAAGAGGAGTATATTTTTTAATATTACTTTAAATTACATGCATATATCTGTTTTAGTTTAGCATTAACAATCATTTCAATTTTTTTTCCTGTTAAAAAGTGAAATGTGAATAAACTAAATAAAATAAGGGAGCAATTTGGAATGGTTTCTACTGTTAAACTAAAGCAGATAGAAGCATGTAATTTGAAGTATTTTTAACAGATTTTCTCCTCTTTTATTTGATATATAATCCGGTATCATAGGATGTGAATAAGTATTTAAAATAATTTTTTGAAATATTGTATCCTTTGAGGCAATAAGAAAAACGCCAATAAACTGTAATAAAGGAATGGAAATATAGGTCAGACCAATTTATTTTAAAAGATAAATATAGTCTTTCTACATCTACTTAAACGGTTATGCTGATTTTTGTTTTTAATCTCCAGCAGAAAATATTCAATGCTCTTAGAATGATTTCTAATCGTGATTTCAAATCTTAAAAATCGAGACGAAAATTAAAAAAAAAATAACCTACCCAGATGGTACGTAGGATTAGAGTACTCTAGACCTTTCAAACAAGGTATAGAAATCGGCTAAATACAAAAATTTGAAAGATTCATCAGCAGGATTTTCAATTTGTGTGGCAGTTGCAATGGGGAAAGTGACCCTTTTTCCACAAAATTGCAAAATCAATTATTTCAATAAATTATGACAACAATAGGTCTGATCATTTCCTTTTCCAGATATAGACTGCTGTCGTAACAGGATTTCCGTCAAAATGTCACGCCCGTTACAGTTTAAATGTTCTATATTTCCTATATTCATAAAGAAGTGTCGGTAATGTATACTTATAAGAAGTTGTATGAGCTACTCTTTTGATTAGCAAAAGATTTTCTTCAAAGCTTAGGTCACACCCGTGACGCTCTAGATTGTAGTATATCTCCTATATTTAAAACGCTAGGACATATTTGTATTTGGAATAATATTCCGATTAACCTGACGTTTTCAATTGGCAATATAGCAAAAATCTCAGTCAATGAATATGGGAGATATTTAAACATATTTAAGGAAAAGTGTCACACCGGTTCCAATGGAATCACCCAATGCCTATAACACTGCAAATAAAATTTTTCCAAGACATAAATAAAATATTTTTTAAAGAAAATATTTCCTGAAAATTTCAGGAATAAAGTGAAAATGTTTCTGTCCGGTTTCACATACGTCACTCATCCCTGTTTCATATACGCCATTCACTAGCATCTTCTGTACTTTGATGTTGGCCGGTTACTGTACCAACATCTATTCACCCACTCAGCACAGACCTAAATAAAACGCAATTACCACACATACACACACGCATTTAACGCCATCACCAGCAACTCGAACATACATAAATTCAAATTCAAATGTTTCAAGTGTAAAATGCTTGCGGCTTTTGTGGGGCGCTAAATCAATTGTGGTTCAGATGTATTTGAAGTGGTTATTACACCACTTAAGATAAATTAAAATACATGGAAACTATTAATGCGACAAAAGTAGTTTCACATTCTATGTGCTCGTAGAGTAGTATGTCTTCAAATGCTTCATTATGCGAAATTCTCTCTAAACAGACTCATTCAAATGAATATTTAATGTGACAGCAAAACAAAGTGACATCAAAGGTGACTAGTTTATACAGTTTTCTACAACGATATTTGTCAGCAATTTAAATATGTAATTATACAACAAGGTCAGCATCATCGCAATATACGCACAGACACACACACTCCCGCACACGGATGGTTAACGGAAAACAACATCCTTTTGCCGTGTTCACTACAGCAATCCCATTTGTGGGGGGAGGGTGGTGTTATGACGCACATGCAGACACACCAGCCCGTGCATTTATCTACAAACTCCTCTACACGATCAATGGCATATAAACACCTTGTGCCGTATTTTGTGTCACCTACCACCCACCTTCCCCATTTTCGCCCCCAGCCCAGATACAGCATCTTCGTTATTCTAATGTTGAAGGTAAATCGTACCTGGGCACACATACATACACTGCACAGTAGTGGAAGAAAATATAAGATCACTACATGATGTGTTTAATTACGGATTTCAATTACACAGGAAACAAATTAATCAAATCAATTAAATAACACTATACAACAAAATTTTGGCGAAGTGTCGTGTATAACACTGTCCGACAGTCCATATTACACTAGATGATGAACCAGATGGTATACAACTGAAACGATAGTTGAAATGGAGTTAATTGGCGTTTTTAGCTTCCTTAACGGGACTATAAAGTTCCAAAGGATACAATTTTTCAAAAATTAGTTTTAATACTTATTCCCAACCTATGTCACCGGTATAAATGCTTATATTTGTATTAGTTTAGTATTAACAACCATTTAAAAGTTTGTCTCTTAAAAAGCAAAATATGAATAAACTAGAAAATCTAAGGGGTAAACTTAAAATAGATGTTAGTGCTGAACTAATACATATAGAAGCATGTTACTTAAAGTAATTTTAATAAATGTTCTCCTCTTTAATTTGACACTACTGCCGTTATCATAGGTTGCAAACAAGTATATAAAATATTTTTTTGAAAAATTGTATCCTTTGGAATTTTTCAGGATGAGGAAATGAAAAACTAAAAGCGCCAACTAACTGCATTTTGCCTATAGTTTCATACGTATAGCATCCGGTTCAAGTGTAATGACTTTTTTTAAAAATTGTACGATGTAATATTTTCTGATGTATTTTGGCTTTCTAAACTATAAAAAGATATTAAAATTTTTAGAGTATTTTTTTAAATTTTTTAATAAAATTTAAATTTTCGACGAAGGTACATTAAATAGGTACTCTCATTTTGGAAATATGAGTCCGATAATTCCCGGTTATATGCTAACTGAAGGTACTCATGATTAGAAATAATGCTTTATGAACAGTCGTCAAAAGTTTGGATTTTTTTTTAAAAACAATTTTCCGTGGCATGAAAAAAAAATATAGAAAATAGAAAAAAAAGCATTTTATTTTTTACAGCTAACATTCTAACGCAAAAATAAAAAAAAATAAATTTATATGTAAAAAATCTATAGATAAATGTGGAAGTTACTGTAGAAGCAAAATAATGTTTAAATAGCGCGAATGGTTTCTTTACAAATAAGAATACAGAATATTATATTTTAGTGTGTAATAGCTGGCATCTTAACGAAGAAAACAAGGTCTATGGATAAATGTAGATAAATGTAGTAATCATGTCGTCCTCACGTATAACTCGATCAAATCAAGCAAAAACTTCCTTAAAAATGACACACGTTTTTATACCCTACACCACTTCGTGGGCTTGGGTATTATAAGTTATATTCGCGCCAAATGTTTGTAAAAGAAATAATCGAGATAGACCCACCTTTAAGTATACCGATCGGCTTATAATCACCAGCTGCGTCGATTTAACGATGTCTGTCGATTGTCATGAAACTTGGCAGAAGTTATTTTTTCTGGCCAAGGACCATCGGTATTGAATTTGGAGGAAATCGGTTCAGATTTAGATATATCCCCCATACGAATGTCGCACCTGATTTGACTTTTTCCGCCCTATAAAGCTCATATAGTACCCGATTTTCTTCAAATTTGGCTTAACACCTTATAATCAAACTAGAAATACCTGTGGCGAAAGCGGGTTAGATCGGTTCAGATTTAGATATAGCCCCCATACAAATGTCGCTCCCGATTTCACTTTTCCGCTTCAGAAACCACATATTGTACCCGCTTTTCTTTAAAATTGGCACAACATTTTATAATAGAACTAGAAACACCTACGCTGAAAGTGGGTAAGATCGGTTCAGATTTAGATATAGCCCCCATACAAATGTCGCTCCCGATTTCACTTTTTCCGCTTTAGAAACCACATATTGTACCCGATTTTCTTTAAAATTGGCACAAAATCTAAAAATCCAACTAAAAAACCTATGGTGAAAGTGGGTAAGATCGGTTCAGATTTGGATATAGCCCTCATACCAATAAACATGCATGGGGATGCAGAAATCCTTCCCGATATCACTTTTTTACCGAATTGAATTGTAATGAGATAGAAAGTCCGTCCGTCTTTAGCCTTTCCTTACTTGTGTAGGAGATGTCCATACTTTGGTATAACCCAAATGGTGCCCCACTCTGATCTATTACAGCTCTAGCAACTACATCTTACATCGTATCTTCATCAATTTTTGCAGATAATTATATGTTTCAACTAGGAATACCTACCGTAAATGAGAAATATATTGGTGCATGTTTTTGCAGATACCTCAAGTGTTGTTATAGGTCCCCTTCAAATGTCCGCCCGATTCATCCTATTACCATTGTATAATTTGTATTTATCATTGGATCTTGATCAATTTTTCCATATCATTGGATCAATTACTTTATTATTAACCATATTCATTAAGTTTAACTAAAGATGAATTGATAGTAACTGTATAATTTATATGAACTACATAAAATGCACCCATGAAATACCTGGGTTTAGTAATCAAAGCGATGTATATATGCAGATAGTGGTGTAGGGTATTATATAGTCGGCCCCGTCCAACTTTAGCGTTTCCTTACTTGTTTTATATTCCCTTACTTCTACATTTATTCA
The DNA here is from genome assembly GCA_947397865.1 of Polietes domitor. Lineage (NCBI taxonomy): Eukaryota > Metazoa > Arthropoda > Insecta > Diptera > Muscidae > Polietes > Polietes domitor. The sequence continues at coordinate 205,014,286 of OX377618.1, forward strand.
TAGATTTTCGTCAAAAAGTACTTGTTTTCTTCGTTAAGATGACAGTTACTACAAACTAAGACAATATATTATTTTACATAAAATAGCTTGAAATATGACTTTTCAAGCTATTTAAACACAAATAAAAAATCATGATTTCTTAAATCCTTGGGTGTCTACTAAGACTACCACAACTTCTACATAGATTTTTCCTTCCATAGATTTTTTAACATATAAACATTTTTTGTGTTAAAATGTTGGCTATTAAAAATAAACAAAAGTAATTTTTCCGACTTTTTTATGATTTTTTTTCATGTCAGCAAAAATAGATTTTTTCGAAAAAAAAAATAAAATTTTCCCAAAATTTTGGAAGCTGTTCCTAAACCACGGTTTCTATGTGAAAGTGTAATTCGCAACATTTGTAGACATCTTAATTACCTTTAATTTAATATATAAGTAGATGTGATCCTACTAATACATCCAAGATGAGAGTACAAATATTAAAGGTACCTATGACGAAAATTTTAGTTTAAGTATTTTTTTTAATTGTCCCTTAAAAAATTTTATTGTTTCTATGAATCAGCATGCCTCAATGCACACACACATTTTTTTCAGCTTGTGATCGAAGGACTTAGATCGTAGTCATGTCATTAGATCTCTTCAACATGAACTATATCATACCTATCCAGCTGGGATTGAATAGTTGTCTAAAATTTTAAGACACTTCATGCCAAACTGGACAAAGAATGTAACACGTTATTCCGAGTTTTCTAAAAATCTCATAAATGTTTCTTCTTTAAAAAATATTGTATACATGTCTCAGGAAAAAATCTTAAAATTGCATTTGCAGAATTATAGGCATTTAAATTTCCAGAAGAGATTAAAATCCTGTTGACAAGTGTATATTTAAATCATTCTATTTCGCAATTGGTTTAACCAATCTTAATGCGTTATACCTTATTTAAAAGATCTTCAGGAGTATTTTAATTACATTTGTAAAGAGTATATAAGAAATAGACGCCCCATATAAAAATCCCACAATTCCTAAAACGAAGAAAATGAATCTTAAAAATGTGATTTATTTCGATCAAGGATCACAAGAAAAATTTTTAATTTTCAGCAGTGTGTTCGTGGATAAAATTCAAATCTTACTTTTGAAATCTATGTTTTGGGTTTCGATAATTAATTGTCTAAATACTGTATTGTGAACCAAAATCCTAAAGTGGGGGAATATTTTCCAAAATTTTTGATTTTTTGGCTACCACAGAGATGTGCTAATACTTCTTGAGTAAGAAGTCAACATATCAGACTAAAAAATTGAAAAAATTTCAACTTTGGAGTGGACCTTTCGAGCAGGTTCGTTGGGCAAAATGATTCAAGACAGCCACTCATCTCTTCAGGAGCAAAATTCGATATTCATGTTATTTGGGGACAGTAAGCTTTAAATCTGACAAGCTTGATTAGAAATGAGCTTAGAAGTTCCAAAGGACCTAACAAATATGAAGGCACGAAGTTGGTCTGACTAACATATGACATGAAAAGATCGAGCTACTTCTCTCACTTCAGCTATTTGAATTATTGACGCTAAGGTTCTGGATTAGAGGCAGACATATTCTAATGAGGGCCATCAAGTTAGTTAAACAACAATTGTAGAAGCTCTATACTCTCTCTTTATTTGGCTATGGCTGGGAGACGTTTGGAGTCACTGAGTTCGGTGGATGATAAAATAAGTTTGTATTGGTTCAAAATAAAACGCACGTTTATTTGTTTTTTTTCAATAAATAAAAAAATTGACGAAGTATTTTTTATTTCCCCTTTTTCCATCAATTAAAACCGTGTACTTATATTTGTTTCGTTCACTGTACATACTTAGCACATTACGAAAACATCTTCCTTCTATACTTTCGAAATGTGCGCCAGGTGAGAACTTAATATTTTACTCAAGGACGGCACTAAAAAGCAATTTCGAGTGAAATACATAAAAAAAATTGTTTGCAACAAACTGAAGATGAAGATAATGCGCACTCCACAAGAGGGAGAGCGAGAGTGCTAGATTTAAGGGGACTCCAAGTAATAATCAATTTACTTTTACCAACAATATTTTAAGTAGGCGTGAAATTTAAGTGGGGAGTGAAACTAATCTAATGAGGTGGTGGGTGAATCGAGGACATGGAAAGAAAATGGTTTTTTGATTACAAGGTTCGCTAGAAAGATAAGCTAAAAAAATATGAAACGGCAGAAAATCACAAAAGTCTCATCACCATCATCGTTTAACATATTATTTTTCAATAAAAGGATTAAAGGTTCGATAAACACACTATTAACAAAAACTGCAGCCTATGTTGCCATTATAGAGGAGAATGTTTGTTAAAAATTGCATGCTTCTATCGGTATTAGTTTAGCATTATCAACCATTTCTATTTAGTTTCCCCTAAGTTTATTCATATTTTACTTTTAAAGAGGGAAAACTTGAAATGGTTGTTAATACTAAACTAATACAGATAGAAGCATGTCATTTGAAGTATTTTTATCAGATATTCTTCTCTTTAATTTGGTACTTATCATAAGGTGCGAATAAAAATTAAAAGTAATTTTTGAAAAAAATATTAAAAATTATAATTATAACAAGTAAGAAGGCGTTAAGTTCGGCCTGGTCGAATCTTATATACCCTCCACCACGGAGTGCATTCCACAGTATTACCAGCAGATTAATGGATGTCGACTTTACATAGAAGCACAGTACCATATTACGAAAATTGTGATATTTTTATGCACATTATTATATTTGTTTACTATTTCAAACTATAATGTATACTTATGCGCACTGTTTAAAATCGACTACTATATAAAAATAAAATGCTGAAATTGTGGAAGTGAACATGCCTAAATATTAGGCGATTGTTAGTCGCCATTAGAAAGAAGCATTTTCAGATACAGACAAAGTGATAAGAAAAGTATAAATTTTAAAGATATCCCCATTCGCCCCATTCTCCGCCCAAATGTACAAATTTCGAAAAAAAAAATTTTCGAGTCTTCATAGTCAGATGTATACACCGAATTTCATGATTTCAACTTCAGCGGTTTGGTAGGTCCCATTTTTATCCCTCTTTTTTAATTATATCCCTTAAAAGTACGAATTTCGAAAAATCCCTCTATTTTACGTGTCTATGCAATTAGAGGGATGTACACACCGAATTTCATGATTCTAGCTGTTGTCGTATCATTGGTACCATATTTTATCCCTTTTTGTCCCATTTCGCCAGCTAAAACTTTTATTTTCCTTCTGTTGCTTCCAAGCTACAAGAGGAATGTCCGCAACAAATTTTAACTATATGAAAATCAGAAATTTAATTAACAAGCCAATTTGTATACTACGTATATATAATGGAAATAATACTTCAATTCATAAAGTAAATATAAGGGAGCAATCATAAATACCCTAAATATTGGTGGTTAGATAGTACATTTTCAGCTACAGTCGATTGGTTTGTTGTATTTCCATCCTATTTTAAGTTCAAAAGTATAACTTTTGAAAATACCTTATCTCTCACGTACGCAGTATAAGACAACTTCACGATTCTACCATTTTTTGTCGTAAAAGCAACAAAATAATGTAATGGCTATGCAGTCAGAGGAATGTATACACCGAATTCCATGATTCTATCAGCGGTCATTTTGTTGGTACCATTTTTATCCCCTTTTTCCAATTTTGCCCCCTCAAGAGTACGACTATCTAAAAATCTCTTTATTTTACGTATCTACACAATTATAGGGATGTACACGCCGAATTTCATCATTCTAGCTGTATTCGTTTAGTTGGTACTATTTTTATCCCTGTAGCCATTGTATCCCTTGATAGTACGAATTTAGAAAATCGTTTTATTTTTCGTGTCTACGCAGTCAGAGAAATGTATACTCCGAATTTCATGATTCTAGCTGCGGTCATTTGGTAGGTACTATTTTTATCCCCTTTTTCCATATGAACGCCAAAAAGTACGATTTTTGGAAAGTTCTTTTATTTTACGTGTCTACGCAATCAGAGGAATGTATACATCGAATTTCATTAGGTGCAGTCGTTAAGTTGGTACTATTTGTATCCCTCTATCCCCATTTAACCTCTTAAAAGTACGAGTTTGTAAAAAATACTCTTATATTATGTATCTACTCTATTAGAGGAATGTACACGCCAAATTTCGTGTTTCTATCTGTTGTCGTTTGATACGTACCATTTTTATTCCTTTTTGTCCCATTTCGCCCCCTACAAATAAATATGCTATAAAGGGAATGCGCATTGCAAATATCAAGTAAATACAAGCTAATATGTTAAAAAAACAGGCTGCAATACTCTAAATATATTGGGTATTTTCAGACCTTGTGAGGGAAAAATTTTGCCCTCTCGGCCGATTTCGCCCACTTTCAATCCCAACCGATCTACAACCATAAGACACATTTAGGCAAAATTTGAACCTCCTAGCTCATTTCGTTCGGTCGCTATCGTGCTTTCAACAGACAGGTGTTACAAACGGAATGACAAAGTGAATATACCCCCATCCTGGAGGTGGAGGGTATAAAAAAAATTAAATTATTGTGTTTTTTGTTGTCGCAGCTTGTTATCCCGGCTTAAAGAAAACAGCCCTATTATTCCCAAATTACAGCCAAACCGGAAAACGTGATAAGGTAAGCAATAATACCTTCCAAGTGAAGTACATCCGAGGTTGATGTAAAAAAACCAAGCAAAATTAATGCGGACATTAATCTCATCGACTAAATTAATTTTCATTTTTTGTTGTATAATGACCGTACATTTCAAGAGTGTATGGGGGAATAGCGGAACTAAATATAGTCCGACAATGAAGAACTCGTGGCTTTCATCCTTTGCTCTATAAATACGCAATAATTGATATTTTTAGCAATAATTTTCATAAGTTATTTATACATTTTTGGAGAATACTGAAAACTTGAGTGGAAAAAGTTCGTTACCGAACGCTTTACACTCAAATCACGTCAAATAAACGAATGAATTTTTCTCATACCCACGAATTTGGTGGAAAATTTGCTATGTGCTGTGCTTTATGAAATATAAAAGCTAACAAACAAATGGTTAACTTCTCACACCCTTTCAAATCTTGTGAAAGTTGCTTTCTGAAATATGTTTATATTTTCTCCAAAATATGATCAAGAAAAATTACCTTTCTATGGACATTTGTAATACCTTCGAAATGGCAATATTTGTAATTATTTTGATTTGAACTCGGATATTGTCCCGACTTAATGACATGGTGGCATTTATTATTTGGCTGCTCACTACCTGAGGCAACGGCCATATGTATTGGTGAAATAAAGTCAATGGGGGGAATTTCCAGACAGAAATCTTGATGATACCGACAAAGTATCACCTGGAAGACAAATATGCGATTTGTCATATTTTAATTCAATCAAAATTAATAATAATAAGAATGGAATGGAAGAATGAGAATATAAATGATAATAAAAATAATTTCTTAGTAGACTGACGTGAATAATTTCTTGAAATACGTCGCGCAATATAACCACACATATCTGAAACACTTCGACCATCATCCGATTATATAGCACTCCTAAGATGACAATCGCAGTCAATTACAGTCAAATTCCCTTCAAGGGTGGAATGGGAAAGGGGATACCCAACTGTCGTATATGAGACAGAGTTATACACAGACGGCTCCAAAATGAATTGTGGAGTTGACATGTTCAATCTGACTGCCTGACAGATGCAGCGTCTTTCAGGCGGAAGTCTTCGCAATTAAGGAAACATGCAGCAGTGCACCCGTTGTAGAGCTACTAAGAGTGCAATAAAGTAAACATTGCCGAAACTCAGATGCAATAGTCATGATGAGACAGAAAATTCTGATAGAGCTGAATCTGTGCATGCAGTGGTTGCAATAAAAGAAGCAAATTGCAAGATTCGCACATACACCCTTGTCGCGCTTTGAACAATTAGATGACGAACATAACGCATCAGTTGTTGTAGTGCATTGGGTAGAGCACGCGACTATCATGAAAAGAGTCCCAGTTAGTAAGCCAGAGATAATACATCTCTCCCTTACTAACCTGCTGAAAACGGAGCAGGAATTTTGCTGGCTTACTACACGACGAGATATCGGATCTTGATATTATCTCAATCTTAGATATAACAGGCCTTTCCGAGTGGTGTTGTCCATTCAAAAGGGTACCAACCAACCATAACCACAAATATGATACAAAACCAAGTTTTTTAAAAATTTAAAATTTATATATTAAAATCGCGAATTGCTGGGAACATTTGATGTCGCATTCGGATTCAGCGCTGAGGTCTTTCGAAATTGACACCAAACTTGTCTGTCTAGCAAATGATTTGGCCTGTGTAATATTTTGGTCCAATCCTAAAAATATTTTTTAGAGTTTACCGACATAACTATTTAATTTCTGAACCTATGGTCACCCCACTCTGAACATTTAATATTTTGTATAGTATAAAATTAGTTAAAATACAAATTAAAAAAAAATGAAGATATGTTTTCAGGATATTCAAAGATTATGATTATTCTGGAGACCTTGAACCACAAAGACATTGCTCTTTTCATACATATTCAGAAAGAAGAGGTGAAAACCTTTTAAATGATGTTATGATATCGTTAAGGAAGCCATCTCTTCACAAAACCCCCCAACATCACCAATTTTGGACCACTGTAAAAATAACATAATATGTTAATTCAAAGTCACTCGAATTCATTGTTCCAGATATACGCTCCTTAAACATTTTTCTAGAGTTGGTGTCCAAGAATAGCACCTGTGACTTTGATGATGATTTTATTCTGCTTTTAATTCAGACGATTCGTTTGTCTAGTGACGAAAATATTTTACAGAAATGGAACTAACATTAACCTAGCATCTGCGTGCCTCGTGTTTGAGGCATCGACCATCGACCATTTCCGAACATAAACAAAGTTTGAGCAAATTCCAAATTATATACACCATCCAGCCAGTGGAAGGACGGATGGACGAACATGGCTCAAACAACATGAGAAGTGGCCAAAATGCATTTCGTCCAAACATACTTAAAGACTTAAGTCACTCCATCAATGCGTTAAAGTTTTTTCTGTCCCAAATGATATAGCCCCTCCTAAGGGTAAGAGTGTAAAATGTATAAATTGTCCTTCAGCTGTAGGTTGCCTTTGCAAATCAAAGCAAAAAACTTACATGAAATATACAAGAACAAAACTTCAGATGAAAGAAAACATATGAATAAATTCTAAAGGATGCTCGAAAGATAACATTTACTTGAATTAAACAAAGACAGAAAAACTTAAAATATCCTTATTGAATCAATTTAAAAAGGCACTTGTATTTGTCAATTTAATTTGACTGTGAGAGGAAAATCCCCTCCCAAACCATAAATACATAAAGTATCCTTTTTGTATGCAAATACACATAAAATTGAATCCACAAAAAGTTCCTTTCATTTGTATGCCACAGTCACACACACATACATTTGCAGCACTGAGTGCTTTTTCAGCAACATATGTGGGTGTGTAAACATCAAATGTGACGTAAAATCCTTTTAACCACACGGGAGCATGCATACACACTTACATATACATATTCATTTACATAAATATGTATATATGTCCGTACTATGCTATATATGAATACAACACCTGTACACATATACATATGTATGTGTGTATTTTTGTGCTGCTGTTACTTCTGGCCTACACTTGATGTGAGTGAGCCTCAGGTCCTGCGTGGGGAAATGCCATTTACATGGCAGGAGAATATTATCCCTGTCGAGGGACATGACACAAGCACACACACACTCACCCGAAGTATGTCCTACCTTCATCTGTGCATTGTTTGTTAATATGAGAACACCTACACAAATGCCCCTTTTGTAAATTATACATTTGTATTGTGTCTGTGTATAAGGTCGGGAAGGGCGAGGGTTGGCTGTCACTTCCGTTTTGTGAATTGTTAAATTGATCACATGACATTTCGTCCTGTATCATTTGCGACACCTTTGGCATTTTGGATTGATTTCGGAATTGTCACATTTAATAGTGAATGCCTGAATGGCACGGCACGAATGGTTACCATATGAATGGCTGCTGCAGAACAAAAGATATTCAATATTCACGTGGAGAATAAATAGAAATTACCCAAAGGTCAATTTTAACGACGACGTAGTCCTTGCATAGATTGCATAAATATGACCTGAGTGTGGGTGTGTGTGATGCATGTGGACAATAAATAGAATAAATTACCTAAAGGTCACTCTTAATGAAGGGGTCCATTCTTGTAGAGAAAATATTAATAAAAAATCATCACACTGTGCGGCAACATTTCTAAAGGTTATACTTTCATCCACACTGTGAAGTAGGGAATTATTAGCTCAGATTCTACTTTTTTAGTAGTTTTAATTAATAATGATTCGGTTTCTTTGTGTTTCACTACTGTCAATCCAATGAAACATTGTCATTGTATTAACAAAATTGATTGCCTGTTAGTTTTACAGATGCAATTCCTGAAATATTACCCAGAGATTAATGAAATTGGAGAGAACGACGCCCAGTGGAATATTTCTATAAAATGTGAGGCAAAAATTATTAGGAATAGCGCTAGGACCTTGACATTTTTGTTAAATTAGAACCTCGCCTATCCCCAAATAACACAAACTGAAAAATCGTCATTAATTAAATCAATAATACAAATTATTACCTAAATTAGAACCTCGCCTATCCCCAAATAACACAAACTGAAAAATCGTCATTAATCAAATCAATAATACAAATCATTACCAGTGATTTCCATTGTGTTCACAAATAAATGAAATGAAAATTGCCAGTGCAACGTCCAATGCTCATATGCAAATTTTTATTTTTTACGATTTCGAAATCTCTTTCTGATTGATGGTAACCGCCTCTTATAACTTAATAAATAACTAAGGCTTAATATATCAGCTCAACATTTTTTGTAAAAAATCTGGAGATAATGGCTTACGTTGTTTGTTAATTAATAAATCATTCCAAATAGTCTGCCAAGTCATTCCAATAAACTTTTCGATTGATTGGAACATGTATATTTTGCAATGCATACTTTTAGGGTTTTTATTTTCTCTTAAGGTACACAGGAATACACATTAGAACGACTTATTTTGTGGGGCGCCAAGAAAGTTCAAAAAGTCAACCCCCTGAAAATGAATTACTTCTAAAATATTTCGGCTCAAGCAGCATTCGCTGGCGAGCTAGGACGTTTTCAAACTACCTCTAAAGAAGGGTTTTTAGGTCAAAAGATTTCATACGTATAGAAGAATCTAATACCGAAATATTTTAGGAATAATCAGAAAACATATCCATATTCGTTTTGAGAGGGGTAATATTTATTTTTTTTTTCATGAGTGTCTCTAATATACATATTTCAATGCCAGAACATATAATATTTCCCCTAAAGGTATGCAGTAAAACAATGTTCAACTGTTGTTGTTGATGCTGTAACAAACTTGAATATTTTAAATGACAAGACATCGGTCGGGCTCACGATTATTGGTTTATACTGACTAAGGACATGCATTGTTTGAATAGAATAATGAAAAGAAATTACATTTTTTAGGGATTTTTCGCTCTATTTAAGCAATAATAAAAAAATCATGACTTTTAAAAGAAATGTTTTGCGTCTACAAAGTATATCATAGATAGATTTTGTACAATGTTTTTTTGTGTAAGAATAAAAATAGTTTTGTTTTCATTAAAAAAATTTTAAATTTTTTGGATGCTGTTCCTAAATCACTGTGCCTATGTGAATGTGTAATTCGCAACATTTGTAGACATCATATTTGCCTTTAATTGAACACGTAATTGGGTGAGATCGGACCAATAGTAATAGTAAATAGTAATAGTAAAGATACCTAATATACCCTTCACCATGGCTTGTATTCCACAGAGACTGTCGATTTTCGTAGAAGTGCAGTAACATTAAAGAAAAATGTAAATTTTTTAATATAGCTAAACCAAAACAAATAAAAATGTTAAAGTAATAATTGTATAAATAAATATAAAATGTTTAATAATTCAAACCATACCTATAAGGCAAGGCTACCAATACATTTATACTATATATATCGATATAATACTTCCAAAAGTAAATATAAATAAATAGTAAATATAATAATATAAGTAAATATAAATTTTAGGGAGTAGTTTTTTAGCTCTACTAAATAATTTCTGTATATGAATTTATTTAATTTATTATATACATAATCTAGGTTAGTTTTTTAATTATTCTACAATATTATTGAGTAAATAAAATAAGTAATAAGTAATAAGTAATAATACTTATAAAATAAGTATTATATATGCATTTTGTAATTTGTTTTAAATTGAATTGCAAGTTGAAATAAATAAATCAAATCAAAGAAGACAGAAATCTTCAAAAAAATTAAATACTATAAACATTGGTAGATAGTGGGTGCTATAGTTGGTTATATATCCATCATATTTTAATTCCAAAATTACAAATTTTGAAAATCCATTATCTGACGTACAGTGGGTAAGATAACTTTCTTCAGGATTCAACTATTTTTTGTCGTAAGAGTAAGAAAGAAGAATTTGGAAAAATCTTTTTATTTTGCGTGTCTATGCAGTCGGAGAAATTTATACTCGAATTTCATCATTCTAGCTGTAGCCGTTTAGTTGGTACCATTTGTATCCCCTTTTTCCCATTTTACCCCCTTAAAAGTACGACTTGCGAAAATCTCATTATTTTACATATCTATGCAATTAGAGGGATGTACACTCCGAATTTTATTCTTATAGTTGTAGCTGTACCATTTTTATCTCACTGTTCCCATTTTAACCCTTGAAAGTGTGAATGTTTAAAAACCTTTTTATACCCTCCACCACCATGATGGGGGTATATTCACTTTGTCATTCCGTTTGTAAATTCAAATTTTTCCTAAATGTGTCTTATGGTTGTAGATCGGTTGGGATTGAAAGTGGGCGAAATCGGCCCAGAGGGAAAAAATTTTCCCTCACAAGGACTGAAAATACCTCTAATATTTAGAGTATTTCAGCCTGTTTTTTGAACATATTAGCTTGTATTTACTTGATATTTGCAATGCGCATTCCCTTTATAGCATAAAAGGGCACCATAGAGTGTTTTTTATTTGTAGGGGGCGAAATGGGACAAAAAGGGATAAAAATGGTACCTATCAAACGACAACAACAGATAGAAACATGAAATTTGGCGTGTACATTCCTCTAATAGAGTAGATACATAATATAAAAGTATTTTTTCTAAATTCGTACATTTAAGGGATTAAATGGGGATAGAGGGATAAAAATAGTACCAACCTAACGACTGCACCTAGAATAATGAAATTCGATGTATACATTCCTCTGATTGCGTAGACACGTAAAATAAAAGGACTATTCAAAATTCGAACTTTTTGGGGTTCAAATGGAAAAAGGGGATAAAAATAGTACCTACCAAATGACCGCAGCTAAAATCATAAAATTCGGAGTATACATTCCTCTGACTGCGTAGACACGAAAAATATTTTTTTACAAATTCCTACTTTATTTTTTTGGTCTTACGACAAACATGGTAGATTCATGAAGTTGTCTTATACTGCGTACGTGAGAGATAAGGTATTTTCAAAATTTATACTTTTGAAATTAAAATATGATGGAAATACAACTAATCAAACGACTGTAGCTGAAAATACGATCTCTATCCCCCAATATTTAGGGTATTTATGATGGCTCCCTTATATTTACTTTATGAATTGAAGTATTATTTCCTTTATATATACATAGTATACATATATTGGTAGCCTTGGCTTATTAATTAAATTTCTGATTTTCATACAGTTAAAATTTGTTGCGGACATTCCTTGGAAGCACCACAAAGTTTTAGCTTGCGAAATGGGACAAAAAGGGATAAAATATAGTACCAATGATATGACAACAGCTAGAATCATGAAATTCGGTGTGTACGTCCCAATAATTCGTAGACACGTAAAATAGAGAGATTCTTCGAAATTCGTACTTTTAAGGGATATAATGAAGATTCGAAAAAAGGGGTTTTCACTTTCACAATTACAGCATTTTATTTATATATAGTAGTCGATTTTAAACAGTGCGCATAAGTATACATTATAGTTTGAAATAGTAAACAGTTGTAGTAATGTGCATAAAAATATCACAATTTTCGTAATATGGTACTGTGCTTCTATGTAAAGTCGACATCCTTTAATCTGCTGGTAATACTGTGGAATGTATTCCGTGGCGGAGGGTATATAAGATTCGGCCCGGCCGAACTTAACGCCTTCTTACTTGTTATTTTTCGTCTCTACGCAATAGGAGGAATGTTTACGCCGAATTTCATGATTCTACCTGAATCCAATTTGTATCTCCTTTTTCCATTTCCCTCCCCTCCCTTAAAGTAAGAACTTTGTAAAATCCCTTTATTTTACGTGTAGACGAAATCAGAGGAAAAATGTCATTATTCTAAGTGCACCCGTTTGGTTGGTACCATTTGTATCATCTATCTATTCCCATATTATCACTTAAAAGTGCGAATTTGAAAAAAATCACAATGATTGCTTAATCGAAATAACCGGATTCTTTATGTAAATTATTCACCCAAACGAATGAGAACCTTAACTCACATTAAGAAAATCACTCAATAACAATCACATCAAGAAATTAAGCACACATTGTCATCTTACAAGCATCTCATTGTGATGCATATTGAAGTGTGTACATTAGGGCGTACCTCAAAAAAAAAGTTTGCCGTACACCTTCGAAATGAAGTATTATTGAAAGGTAGTTTCAAAAAATTTTTTTTTATTTTTTTATGCCGAACGTAGGTGTCGCGCTTTTACATTTTTCTATATAACTTCTGCATTTATAAACGGATTTTAAAGTGTGATACATCGATGTTTTTGTCTCGACGAGGCCGATTTTTTTGTCTTTGAAGTCATTGAGCTCAAGCATGATTCATGATTTTATGCGAGCTTTAATTTTCTGATATTAGAGTGGTACATTAGGGTAGTAGCAACTGAGATATGATGGGTAAGTACCAGAAGGGGGTGCTTGAGCTCAATGGCTTCAAAGACAAAAAAATCGGCCTCGTCGAGACAAAAACATCGATGTATCACACTTTAAAATCCGTTTATAAATGCAGAAGTTATATAGAAAAATGTAAAAGCGCGACCCCTACGTTCGGCATAAAAAATAAAAAAAATTTTTTTGAAACTACCTTTCAATAATACTTCATATTCGAAGGTGTACGGCGAACTTTTTTTTTTTTACTTGTAACCTGGTACGCTCTAGTGTACATATACCACTTGCTTTATCGCGCGGCACGAATTTGCTTTTATTTTCCCCTTTGATTTATTTCGATATGTAATCAATATTTGAATTGTACTAGGATATTGTCCTGGCTCAAGACCTTTTTGCATATGGGCATTTCCATGATGTCGAACGTACACATTAAAAGTGACAAAAAAGTCAAAATATAACGGGTTTTTATTTTGACCATATGCTTAACTTATAGCTCTTAATTAACTGTATAATTGGTGCTAATGTGGATTTTGGATAAATTTTCGTTTTCAGGATAATTTAAAAAAACCAAGGCATTCGCACGTGACCAAAACAGAAGTCGTTTTCGCGACCAACAATTCAAACGCCGATTTCAGCGAAACCTGTGGCAATATTTCAATGTGACCAATTTTAGAACGTTGTGTACCGATGTCTCTTAAAAATGGCTTTGATTTTATCCGAAAATTATTAATACTTTTTTTGTAATTTAATTTAAGCCCGTTCGAACGTGACATGTCGCACGTGACATTTTTTTCCATCATGGTTTTTATGTTGTTTCAGTTGCAATTTTTACGAAATTATTGATGATATATATTTTTTGTAATCCACAGAAGTATTCAATGTATTCATTCTCAAATAATAACAACATAAAACAAAATTTTGTTTTTCAATTTATTATTTTGAAATTTTAGCTGAGATTCTTTCAACTTTCTCACCGCTGTTTTCAGCTCTCTTTATTTTTTTCGCCTCCGTTTTTGCTAATAAATAAGTTACAAAAGTATTTTTTTACAAAAATAAATTATTGAAGTAAGATTTTTTTTAATTTTTAATTTTCACACTTAAGATGTCGCACGTGACCAACTTTAATGAAGTACCAAGCTCACAAATTTTCTCATTTTCCAGTAACGTTTATTTTTATTTAAATTGAATAAAAATCTCTGTTTGTACTCAACATTTTATGATCTTTTTGCATGTACTTTGGACACAGTAGCAACAAATGTTGTTTTTCCATGTCGAACGTGACATCGAAATATGTGATAATGCAAACCAAAAAGATACAGTTAATAGCAGTCGTATAACTTTGTATTCTTTCTTTTCTCACTCTTTGTACTCCCTGAAAGATTTTAGACAGCAAAAGTCAAAGTGTAATGTCTGTATTTAAGATCTTTTATCAAAACAAAATATGCAAGAGAAATATTCGGACGAGTAAAGTTGCACTTGCGCTACTTTGCATTCAAGTATTTCAAGATATGATATGAATTAAAGTAAAATTTGTTTAAATAAGTTAAATTTGATTATTTGTTTATGCAAATATAATAAAACAACGCGTTTACAAGATCTTTTATTTTTTTGGTCTTGGTGGACCTTTCTGCGGAAATGCCCATATGTAGATTAGGCTGGGTCGCCGTCCATACATATGGAAAAACAAGTTCCAGTCACTCTACGTAAATAAAGTTTGGATAGTTTTATGGTGATTTGCAAAATATTTTGTTAGTAGATCAAGCCATCTGTAGCTCACAGATGGCTCCTGAAAATAACCCCAAAAATCATGTTTTTTCGGTGTAATTTTTTTGTGTTACATTTTTTCCCAAAATTTTTTTCTGAAATAATAGACCCTTGAAAGCACTTTAAATAAAAATTTAGATTATTGTCTTAGAGTAATTTATCGATCGAATTATTGGACGTTTATAGTATTTTTTCGTGGATTTTCACAGTGACTACTGAAAACTTATCCGTATTTGGTGGTAGTATTTTATAAAAAATAAACAGCTGTAGTCAATACCTTTCGAATGATACCTAAATGATGAACATCGGAATGAAATTGACGCCGCAGCTCTAATTTTTGTAAAAAGCGTTTGAACATTTTGGCTGTGAAAACCATCGCCTGCATTAAATTATTTCACAAAAATGGAGTCAGTGACGTCATTTTTCGTCCGTTATGAGGAGCGTTTAGCTCACAGATGGATTGACCCAGTGACGAAATATTTTGTAGACCATCATTAAACAATCCAATCTTCATTTCTGGGGGGTGACCCATCCTAATGTACATATATATTTTATAGAATGCTAATATATTTACAATTTTATAATATTTTTTTATAATTTATCAAACACTCTTGAAAAATAATTCAATTATGATATTTGTTTTTCCGCGTATGCTGTTTATGTAATAGAATGCTGAATTTGTTGCCTGTTTTTACGAATAAATTATGGACAATTATGGACTGGTAAACTTTATATTTACAAACAGCGGAAATTCCCGGAAAATTTTAAAATAATGTCCGCTCTCTCGGATGAAATGAAAAATAAACCACAAATGACCAGTACCCTCAAAGTCAACATAACCAAAAGCCTAACCAACTGGCTAGGACCATCAAAAATTTGTCCTCTCGGATGTGCGCAAACCCATTGGTGTAGCAGAGGCCATTTAAGTAATATGACAAAAAACCTTCCCGTCTCCATTAGAAACCCCAATTGTTTCACTGATAAAATGAAAAAGTTGACACGCAATTCGAGCCCGACCTTGTCATGCTGGTCTGTGCCATTGTGCTGTGTTGATTGAGTTTATGAAACAGCTTAATTGCCATCAATTTAAATGACCTATAAAAAGAAACATTTTTCTAATTGAGCCTAATTTCAAAGGATCATCATCTAATATCCCCACTATATACATACATACCTAACAAATGAATAACCACAATTATTGTTGGCCAAGTTTTAATTCGACATCACACGCGTTATTGATTGATTTCGGGGTTGTTTTTTTTCGAAAATTAGTTTTTCATAAAACAACCCAAAACATGTTCATCTGACTCGCATGTGAGTTGAATATGTATATGTATGTATGTGCATACATACATACGTGTGTATGTATTAGTGAGTTGCAAGTTTAATTAATGACTTTTAACCTCAATTTGACGATAATTTGATTTTTGTACTATAGTTCATGTGTTCATGTAGAGTATTTGGTATGGAACAAATTGTAAACACTCTGGCTTGGCATGAGCTCATGGAATTTTTGGGAAACCAAATATTACGTTTTTGTACAAATATACGTCGTACAATTGAACTTTGTGGATGTATATCGTTGCGTTGAAAACAAATTGGATAAATTTGCATAATACCCATTTCAATAAAGTAGTTTATATACATATCTGCACTAGAGTGGGCCACAAAATAAAAGTTGTTTACATATACATTTAAATACATCTGTAAAATTTGGATTTGGATTGGATTGCCCCAGACACGTATATCGCTGCCAAACATATTGATGTTGCAGTCATCATTAAAAATATCATGTTTGTGATCATTTATGAAATATAATAAAGCTGCATATGCAGAATTTGAATGGAATATTCACTTACATTTAAACTCTAAATTTGAAAAGTTATTATATCTATAGTCTCCGGCTGTATATATTAAATAGCATTATTTTCATTTCATTTTACCCAATCCAGAGAATACCATATTTCTCTAACTTATCATGCCATCCCGCGTGGCCATTTCTAAGCCGCTTTAACCATAACATTAACAATAGCCACCAAATCGTTAGAGATTAATTTTTAAACAAATATTTGTACATGTGTTAATGTGAGATTTTATGCCTGTTTACATTTCTGTATATACATATATTTATGTATGTATGTACTCATGTGTATATTAAGCATATAAGCTATTAATCAGCATATGTCTGTACGTACATATTTACATACTACTACTACTTGTGTGTGTACATATGAAATTAAATACTTCTTTAGTTGATTTAAATTTCAATACAAAATTAGGTCGAACAGAACCAAGTGGCTGTATGCGAGAATTGAGTTGCCACACCCGCCTCTCCCAACCCCTGCCGCAATCACTTCAACAAAAAACAAGTAGGGGAAGGCTAAAGTTGACCAGGACCGACTGTATGATACCCTCCACTTGTTAACCCATTACAAGGACTTTATTGCCAACATTCATCGGGATGTGATTCTATGGGCCCCACATGCGGTTTTCTAAGGAATTTACGTTCATCATCGGTACAATATAATGCACTGTATTGTCGAGAACAATTATATATTAAAAGTCAAATCGGGGGAGACATTACTATGGAGACGTTGACCTTTATTAATCACTATACCTGTATATATACACATATATACTTACATATGCAACTCTATGACATGCTTGTGTGTTTTATTACTTGGCGCAATTTTTTGGCCTATATTCAGAAAGTTGTGTTGTGCTTCTCATTCGTTTGTGAGAATCATTTACTTAAAGAGTCCAAGTATTAAATGTCACCATGCCTTTTGTAAATAAATTTTTCTGTATCTATAAAATGTAAATACAGAAAGGTTTTGAGCCAGAACAATTTCCAAGTTCAAATGAAATAAAGATTTTTGTGGTATCTTGAGTAAAATTAGTAGATGTGTTTTGTTTCAAAATTGTTTAGAGTTTTACATTTTTACTAAAATGCTAATTTTGTGTTTATCTCTTTATTTACAGAAATCCACGCAATGGAGAAAATAAACTAAACAAATGAATATGCAGGTAAAGTTTGTGATATGTCAAATGTACAAGAAATAATAGGAGTGTTTTAATCAAATCGTCATTTTCCCCCGTTTAACTTTGTCAGTATTGAAAAATGTAAAATTATATAACCCTTCAATTCGAAGTTTAAAATTGATTTTCGATATTTGCCACACCCAGTGTTTATAAAGTGACACAAAAAAGTTTTGAAATCAAACAAGAATAAATTGTTAAATGTTGTATGCTATTTCAGTGATAAAGGAAAGACATTTCCAAATAAATGAAAACAATATCTTATTTGATTATAATTTAATTTTTCAATTTTGTTCACGATATTTTGAATAACTTCGTCGATCGTCCTCATGGGCGTTACAGTAAACAATTATACATCAGAATTACATTAAAAAACAAAATGGTCCTTCCACTTTCACAAGTTTTTATTAACTACTGTCCGTCTTTCCTATTATTTTGTATGATATTTCTGTATATGTGTGCACATTAGGAGCGGAATAGTGCAGTACTTTTCGATTTCGATATGGTGGATCCCAAATTTTGTGAGGCTTGGAAAATAAATTAATGACCCAAAAAAAGGGGGTGGTGGTGTGAGTGTAAGTGGCGCTCATCGGGGTAAAATTTGAGGAAACAGGGGTAAATGTACACAAAAGCCCCAAAACTGCCTCGGAGTCGCCTCCAGAGAGGTTAAATGTTTGACCGATCCCCATTAATTTTTCCTCCCCAACATTTTTTTCGAACGCACATATCACCGTTATCCACTCCATAAGAGGGCTCCCAAACAAATTATTTTTTATAAAAATTTTTCTCACAGCTCTTACTGACCTAAGGAAGCCGCTAGTAGAGTCAAATGTAGGACCGACCCCAATATTTTTTCAACACCCCTATTTTCTCTGAACATACCTACCTCTTATCTCCATGCCTTAAGGTGATCCACATACGAATTTTTTTATTTTTGTTATGACAGTAAGGCCCAAAACTGCCCCGCAGTCGCCCCTAGCTATGTTCTATATAAGACCGACCTCCATTAATTTTCTCTCGCAAACATTTTTTCCGAACAAACTTACCCCCTGTACCCACTCATTAATGGGACTCCCATACAAAACCTAATTTTTATAAATTTTACTCAGTCTGCTCTAACTGCCCCAAGGAGGCCCCTATTGGAGTCAAATATATGACCCCAATTTTTTCAGAACATACTTGCCCTCTATCTGCAACCTTTAAGATGACCCTCAAACATTTGTCTATTTTTTATGAAAGAAAGGCCCAAAACTGCGCCACAGTAGACCCTAAAGGGGAGACGTGTAAGACATATGCGATATGTTCGTCATTTGCTTGTTAATAGCACGACGAGGTTGTATGTGTGAGTTTATTTAGAGATTCAGCTCTATCGGAATTTTCGGTCTCAGCATGACTCTAGTCATGCCGAGTCATGCAGGGTTTCAGCAATGTTTACTTTCTACAACGGGTGCACAGGAACCAAAATCAATGTTTTGCTGGGAAGTTACGAAAACCCGCCAAGAGTCAACATTTACAAAATTATATTTTGTTGCTTACACTGAAATAATTACACAATGCTACAAAAAATAGTGTAGTAGAAAACTCCGGGAAGTGATACTATTTTTCTTGTAAGTATTGTCGAGTACAATAACAAATAGTTTGAACAACTTTCCCAGACACCCCCAAAATCTTTTTGCGTGCTTTTACGCACTTATAAGCCTTAACTTAGTCGACTACACTGTGTGTAATTTTTTACGTCATGGAAATATAACCATATACGGACACCACTACGTGATAAAAGACTAAAAAAGGCCCGTGTCTTCCAGTTTTGCCCAAAGTCATGCACTTTTTTATGGGGCCCAAAGTGATCATTTTCTCAGGCTCATATCTTGCAAACCGTTTGGAATTTTGATTACTCTCTGAGGCAAAGTGGTAGCTCTTATCATAAAGAACAAAAATTGTGAAGATATAAAATAAAAAACTTCATCTTTAAGGTCAATATCGCAAATGTCGTCAAAAAAATCTTGTAGGCTGTAGTGTGTGTAGGTAGCGTATACGTGCTGTTGATTAAGGATAGCATCACTCATACGCACTGTAGTCGGACTGACCATTAACAGAAACAGTCCTACTTTTCCTGTCTAAACGGTGTTAAGAATCATTCCTCGGAAGTTCATATGTTCTAGAAACTTATTTATCGAGATCTTAGGTAAATTTTTGTATTTGACTGTTTACTTGAATTTTGAACGGTTTGCTACCTATGGACCTGAACTTGGGAAAAAGGTTATAAAATCGATCTTTTGCGATTTTATATGTTCACAATACTTTATGACAAGAGCTACATCTTTGCCTCAGAGAGTAAATCAAAAATTCCAAACGGATTGCAAGATATGAACCTGAGAAAATGATCACTTTTTTTTTGACACCGAGGCCCAAATCTTTGGGGGTCAATAAAAAAATGCATGACATTGGACAAAACTGGGAGACACGGGTCTTTTATCACGTAGTGGTGTCCGTATATGCTTATATTTTTTCGTGTTGCACTGTGTTATAAACGGATGTCTCACTAAATTTTAAAAGCGGTACGTTTTTTGACCTCGATAGCTGTATTATACGCATTTTTGAAACAAAAAAATAAGACTTTTTTCAAGAGTTATGACCAAATTAACGGCGAAAAAATACTATTTCTTCAAAAAGGTGTGGTCATTAGAATTACAGTGAAAAATCATCAAAATTATAATTTTTTTATTAGTTAGTAAACATAAGTTATAAAAATAATGAAAAATCCAAGAAAAAATAGGTTATGGAAAAATATATTTTTTTTTTTTCATTTTTTCTGGTGGTGCAATCTCACACTTTAAAAAATTAAAAAAACTATTTTTTCTTAGATTTTTCATTGTTTTTATAACTTATGTTTATGAACTAATGAAAAGAGTATAATTTTGAAGATTTTTCACTGTAACTCTGGTTGATTTTGTACTCACACAGTCGCTTAAAAATAGACCTAAGCACACTACTTTAAAATTACAACAAAATGGATTGGTGTAATCATTTCGAAAATCAAAATAAAAGAATTAAAATTGCAAATACTTCAAAAAATCTAACCCAGTTATTTATTTTAAAAGTATTTGAAATTACCTTCCAAATAAGGTACATCACATTAAAATCGGTAAAGTATTTCAGGAGTTACAGGCGATTGAATGAACACACCCTTTTGAAAAAGTAGTATTTTTTCACTGTTAAATTGGTCATAACTCGTAAAAAAAAATTTTAAAATTTTTTTTCTAAAAATACGTATACAATATTTTTATGAGAAGAATACATACACAAACTTTCAAAACAATCGCAGCTATCGAGGTCAAAAACCGCCATATTTGAAACTTGAGGAATCAGTGTGTATTAGTCCAGCAAAAATAGTTTGTGTGAAATATTTCACCATTTTCCATATTTGGCCTGTGAAATCCATCATGTGACCGCGAGCCAGCCTAATATTTAATGAAACCATCCATTTTCGAATAAAAAAACTTATTTATATTTACTAGATTTTTCTGTTTTATTCAGTTTATTGAAATAGTAAAAGCTTTCGTTGTTTTTATAAAGAAACAACATTGTTGTTATGAAAAAGTTTCATAGATATTAGTCAGTCCTACTGAAACTTCCAATGGAAATAAAAAGTCTTGGTTGATTGAATTTATGAAAAAATATTCATCATCATTCGCTTCATAATTATTACGAAGGAAAAAATGTCGCAGTATATTGCAATCTCATATGTAAACTAACATATATGTTAATATACTGTATTCCTGTTCATTGGATATACTAACATACATTCATGCATATATCACCCATTACATGCCCATTAACTGCGATTTGGTGTATTTTGTAGCGTCATTATCAGTATCAGACCCTTACACAAGTGTCACAATGGTTGATTATCTTAATGTCATTTGCACCGATTTTATATGTACTCGTACATATAAATCCCTCTTGTGGCCATGATTGAATAAACAAAGCCAAAAAGTCTCTTAACAGTACCTAGAACCCAGCTAAGCCCCCTCTCAAACAATGTATGTCAATAGATAAACGATTGTATTGTCTGCAAATTTCTGTACGAGTACAGTATTTATATACATACATACTTGTACAAAGCTTGCGTATGTACATACAACTTTTGAACTCATCAATGAACGGAACGTGTGCTTAGCAAGTGTCTACGTACACACGACCCAAGTTATCGACCAGCCAACCTACCAACCAACCAATGCAGTGACACACATAGAAAGCTGAGACACAACAAGAAAAGCTTTCCGTCTAAAGCTGATGTCATGCATACAACTACAAGTAGCACAACAAACATCAGCTAATACAAAGGTACGACAACGACATATGTCGGAGCAGTACATATGTGTGTGTGCGTGCGCCCTACAAGTGCCTCTGTGTATGTGGGTGGGTGTGTGTGCGTGTGTTTTCTTGTGAGCGAGGGAGTGTGCATTTGTGTGACAGCTTTAGGTTCATTTTTGTAGTGGTATTGTAGAGACAAGCGAATATGGAAGTCCTGTGACAGGCTAACGTTAAGTTAATGCATATTTTGTGGGGGATTCCAAACAACGGGAACGACATATTTGAATTTACATCCAACAAGAAGTCGACTACTAGAGACAGTGTAGCATGTGATAGTTACTACCACAACGATAGAAACTTTGTGGTTCGTTGCAAACAGACAAACTATAGGGAGTGTTTGTTAAACTAGGGTGAGGCGAAAGTTTCAAATACTCTAACAAGGGGATTCAACGCGGATGTGGTTCCCCTAAAAAATTGGCCATTGGGTG
Organism: Polietes domitor; assembly: GCA_947397865.1. Classification (NCBI taxonomy): domain Eukaryota; kingdom Metazoa; phylum Arthropoda; class Insecta; order Diptera; family Muscidae; genus Polietes; species Polietes domitor. The sequence continues at coordinate 205,036,952 of OX377618.1, forward strand.
ATTCCATTGGAACAGGTGTGACACTTTTGTTTAAATATATTTAAATATCTGCCACATCCGTTGACTGGGATTTTTACTATATTTCCAATTGAAAAGTTCTGGTTAATCGGAATGTTATTGCAAATGTAAATGTGGAGATATACCACAAACTAGAGCGTCACGGGTGTGACCTTAGCTTTAAAGGAAATTTTGAGGTTTTACTTATTTCCTTGAATTCTTTAACGTTCTTCCATTGCATGACTTTATTGAGTTTTTGGTAATCTAAAGTATATGTTGCATACATCTCTTTATGCATATGGGATATAGAGGGTATTTAAATAGTAACGGGCGTGACATTTTGGCGGAAATTCTGTTGCGACACCAGCCTATATCTGGAATAGGAAATGACCAGTCTTGTTGTTGTCCTTATACCCTCCACCACCAGGATGAGGGTATACTAAGTTTGTCATTCCGTTTGTAATACCTTGAAATATGGACCAAAGATCCTATAAACTATATATATTCTTGATCGTCATAAAATTCTAAGACGATCTAGCCATGTTTGTTCGTGTGCCTGTCTGTTGAAAGCAAGCTAACACCTAAACGAAAGGAGTTAGAACGCCCAAATTTTTCATAAATGCGTCCTATAGTCGTAGATCAGTTAGGATTGCAACTGGGCGAAATCCGTCCAAAGGGAAAAAAGTTTCCCTCACAAGGACTAAAAATACCCATAATAACCTCTAATATTTTAGAGTATTTAAGCATGTTTTTCAGTATATCTGCTTATATTTACTTGATATTGGGTATGGGCACTATCCTTAGAGCAGAAGCGGGCACCATAAACTGATTCTTATTCGTAAGGGGTGAAAAGGGATAAAAAGGGATAAACATCAAACGACAGCAGCTAGAAACACGAAATTTGGTGTGTACATTCCAAATCCGTACTTTTAAGGGGTAAAATGGGAATAGAGGGATAAAAATGGTACCAACCAAACGGCTGCACCTAAAATAATGCAATTCGGTGTATACATTCTTCAGATTGTGTAGACACGTAAAATAAAGGTATTTTTCGAAGTTCGTACTTTTTGGAGTTAAAATGGAAAAAGGGGATAAAAAAGTACCAACCAAAAGACCGCAGATAGAGTCATAGAATTCGGAGAATACATTCCTATGACTGCGTAGACACGAAAAATAAAAAGGCTTCATTTCAAATTTGTACTTTCTAGGGATACAATGGGAACAGAGGGATAAAAATTGTAGCAACTAAACGGCTACAGCTAGAATGATGAAATTCGGTGTGTACATCCCTCTAATTACGTAGACACGTAAATGAAAGAGATTTTAGATAGTCGTACTTTTAAAGGGGTAAAATGGCGAAAAGGGGATAAAAATGGTAGCCACCAAATGGGCGCTGCTAGAATCATGAAATTCGATATATACATTCCTCTGACTGTATAGATACGCGAAATCAAAAGATTTTTCTAAATTCGTACTATTTTACTTTTACGAAAAATATTGGTTGAATCATGAAGTTAGGTTATCTTACACAGTGTACGTGAGAGACAATGGATTTGTACTTTTGGAATTAAAATAGGATGGAAATACAACCAACCAAACGGCTGCAGCTGAAAATTGACCCACTCTCCCCCAATACTTAGGATATTTAAGCTTTTTTGAAAATATAAATATAAGAATATTTTTTTTTGAATTGACTTGAAGTATTATTTCGATATATACTATAGTATAAACATATTGATAGCCTTGTCTTATTAGCGTGGTTTGAAATAATAAAAATATTTTATTTATTTATAAAATTATTTTTTCATTATTTGTATTTATTTCTTTTGAGTTTCTTTTGTTTAACTTGTAAATAGACATTGAAAATTGGTCGAAAAAAGTAATTTTTCGTGGAAAACAAGTAAGAAAACGTCAGTCGGCTAAGCCGACTTATATATATCCTCAATCTTAGAGAACATGTCTATGTAAGGACTTAAATTTTGCTTAGCGACGGAGTATTTAGGTGAGAGGTACTAGAAGTATGTGCCAATTGAACCCAGCTGCCACATTTGTTGATAATTGTATGATCAAATATCGAGTTATAATAGATTCCATGCACCAGTATAGACGTTGTGAAGGATTTAATTTTACCTTAGATAGAGATAATTGTGTGGGAGGTACAAGAAGAGGCGTGGCTAAAGCGTAAATATTTTTTATGTTTAAACTGTTTATGAAAACATTTTAAAATATCAAATTAAAAATGATTTTGACCACCCGTATGGGTGTTATGCCAGTTTTATTGTAACTAAAGTTTATGCCACTTTGTGAGGGATGTACCTGAAGAGGTGTGGCAATATCGCCCAAATTCCATAAGAATGTAACCTCTATAAGTTATAACAGCTTTAAATTCACGTAGTTCAGGGTGATTTGTGTGGTAGGTACTAGAAGGGGTGTGGCAAATCCCGTCATGGGCGTGGCAATTTTGCCCATTTTTGAACTTAAACTAAGTTTGGGAAAAAAAATACCATGTGCAAAGTTTGAATTGATTCCTTAGCTTCTTTGGAGAGTTATCGTGTACATCAGCCAGACGGACGGATGGACGGACATGGCTCAAACAACTTAAAATGTCGTGAAACGGATTTGGTCTTAAGTCACTTCTTCAATGCGTTAAACTTTTTTCTGTCCCAAATATACTCTCCAACTCTGTAGAGTGAGGGTATAAAAACAAGTAACGAGGGCTAATCTCGGGGGGACATTACTGGACTGGGGACCGACTGGGACTATTCTCTTTTGTTTTGTGGGATTCAGCGAAAATAATCATCTTTTAAGATCCCTTTTGAAAAGTCCGGCAACAATAGAACTCTGCCATAAATCCTGGTAGACTAAGCAGAGGCTAATTTCAACACTCAATAAATAATGTGTTCATTTTCTCCATTATGAGCTTCATAAAAATCCTTTGCTCCATTAGAGAAGACATTAGCAGCTACTATTTAGTCACACCTCTTTTTCTTTTGGGCACTTCGCCATTTCCTTTGTCACCCAATCAATATTTTCTTTAAAGTTATGTAATCCAAAAAGCCATTTACAAGCACAAAGTTTGTCATACATATTTATTTTTGTTCCATGTTCCCATTCAAACGAAAAGGACAGATGGAAAATGTTGTCGTCAATGAACGTCAATGCTCCTTGTCTGCTTGACAGCACAGACAGCAGGACAAACGTAACAGCCCCACTAAGCCTCCGGAGGAAAAGTGCGAATATATAAAAACTAAAAGCAATGTTGGTAGTCGTAGTAGTAGTGGTAGTGGTAGCAGCACCAGGCCACAGCAGGCGGTGGAAAGAGGTGTTGTCACATTATGTCATAATAACAAAATGTAGGATACTCCGGCTCAGAATAGTCCCATAACGTGTGTGTTGTTTGAACGTGACGTCTTTGTCATTTCTGTTGTTTACCTTTTCAACTTTTCAAGCACAAAAAATGCACATAAAAGACAGTGGGGGAAGGATGAAAAAGACAGATCCACACTTAGATAATGTAATGTAATGCCGGGGATACAATTAGAGAGATGGTTTTGTAAAGGTCCTACGTACAGCAACACTTACACAGCAGCAGCAACATCATCATTGTCGACATTCTATCCAACAACAAGCCTTGTCACATCATAACTATTGAGGACATTTTTATGGAGTGTTTTACGCAGTTTACAAGTCTTCTTCTACAGTGTCCTGCACTTATTAACCACTCTCACACGTTTCCTCTCTTGCCTTCGGCCCGGGGTACCAGGTGTAGTTACAAAGTTGTTATGGTCAATTTCATTCCTATAATTTCACACAACAAAAAACAAGAGCGAGACTAAAAACTTCACAAATTGCTTGTTAGTTAGTAGCCCCCACACAATCGCCTGCCTGTCATTATTGAACATTTAGTAAATTGTATTTTTTTATTTTTTATTTTTATTGATAAATTCTTTGTCATGGATCGTTAATAATACTTTATGTGTCACACGTCCTTCATAAAGGCACAAATAAGAAAACATGATTTATGGCCATAACTTCAGTGGAACACCCACCCTCACATCACTCAGAGTACCATGTGTATACATAAATATAACGAAACACACAATAAGATGGGAGGAGATGTCAAGTCAGACAATGCACAGTGGGATTTCATGTTTTGTTTTGCCAAATTTAGTGACTGCGAGTATTATCTTGGTAATATTTTGTGATTTCGTTTATGTCAGTGAAAAATATCTTTAAAAAGTCCCCAGCACTCAGTGAATGAGTGAAAATGATTTAAAATTAACTAAAATTTAGAAAATTTGAACTTCGTATAGCCCTAAATCTATATACCTTGAACTTGATTCTCAGTTATTTTATTTTTTCCAAGTATATATTTGCTCAAGATGTAATAAATTTTTCCCTCAAATCAAATAAAATTTCATGTTTTCTTCTTTAATGCTTTTCTTCTCTGGGTATGCTCAAAGCCGGCTCTGCGAACAGCGATCCCAATGATGAATGGTCCCAATCCAATGTGCAAGTAAGGAAAGGCTAAAGTCGGACGGATCCGACTATATGTGCCAGTTAGAATGACGATGAATGATGAAGTCACACTTTATCCGTTCTGAGATATACAATGGTTTATGTTTGAATCAATTGAAAAATATTTTTCCACTGAAGCACAAAATTTTGTTCTTAGAATATCATACTACTATATCGAAATTTTATAAAAAAATCGACAACGTTGGTACCTCTAAGGGAACCACTACTTTCAGAGGACGCACTGACTTAGACCATTCTTCTCAAAATTGAAACAATTTAACACGCAAAATTTTTATTTTTTTTTCGCAAAAGTAATATTTCCTTACCAAAAATGAAAGAAAACATAAAATAAAAAAAATATATAAAAATATTTACAGGTTGTTCGTCTAGAAAATGTATATTGAAATAATTTTTTCTTTTCAAATAATTTCATTTTATATGTTATTCAAATTATCTGAATCACCTAAAATGGACATAAAAAATGTTTGTTTACATCACCACACATCAATATTAGTGGATATAGTGTGACTTAGACCACTTACTAAGTAACATTAAAAACGATTTTGGTGAGCATAAAATAAGAAATGTCATTGTATGGGTACATTTTTTATAAATGTCAAAAATAAAAGTTCTTAAATTAAAGATCTGATCAAAGTAAAGAGAAAAATTGGCATAGCTCATTATACCCTCACTCTACAGAGTAGGAGGGTATATATCATTTGGGACAAAAAAAGTGTAACGCATTGATGGAGTGACTTAAGACCCTAAGTATGTTTGGACCAAATCCGTTTATCGACTTTTTAAGGTGTTTGAGTCATGTCCGCCCGTCTGTCTGGCTGACTGGTATATATTTAACAATGCTTTTTAGTGGTGACACTTGCATGGAATATGGGCGAAATTGCCACACCCTGGTTACAATAAAACCAATATAACATACATACGGGTAACTAAAATCATTTGCAATTTGATATTTAAAAATGTTTTTATATTCACTTTAAACCTAAAAAATATTTATGCTTTAGCCACGCCCCTATTGTAAATTATTTTATAAATGTGGGAGCTGGAATCATGTGATACGAACCTCCTAGCACCTTCCACACAAATATAACGTTTTCTGCCAAATTATTTAAAAGTCCTCTGCAAATGTGTGTGTTTGACAAAAAATTTTAAACCAGAAAGGACACTTGTATGGAGGTACATTGAAAACTGGAACGATGTGACCCGCTTTCACCATGTACATATGTTTATAAGTGAAATATAACACCGTACGACAATTTTAAAAAGAGTCGTTACACTTGAACCGGCTAATATACGTATGAAACTATCGGCTAAATGAATATAATTGGCGTTTTTAGTTCCACAGGATACAATTTTTCAAAAATAATTTTAAATACTTTTGCTTTTGCCATGTCCCTTCTAGTGCCTCCCACAAAATTGTTCATATTCTATATTTCTTAAATTTTTATACGATTTTTTACAGTATTTTGACAATGGAGTTTTTAAACTGAGTTTCTAAAACATTTATCTTTTCCTTTTTATACACTCCACCTAAGGATGGGGGTATGTTCATTTTGTCATTCCGTCTGTAACCCCTTGAAATATTCATCGGAGACCCCATAAAGTATATATATTCTGGGTCGTGGTAAAATTATAAGACGATCTAGCCATGTCCGTTCATCTGTCTGTTGAAGGCAAATTAGCTGAGCTAGGAGGTTCAAGTATTCCGTAAATGTGTCTTATGGTTGCAGATCGTTTGGGATTGAAAGTGGGCGAAATCGCCCCGGAGGGTAAAATTTTTCCCTAACAAGGATTGAAAATACTTCCTAATATTTGGATTATTTAAGCAATTTTTTTTTAATTTCTGCTTTTTTTTTGCGGACATTCCTCTCGTAACTTCAAAGCACTAAAAAGTAAAAAAATAGCGGCCGAAATGGGACAAATGGGGATAAAAATGGTACCTTCGATACGACAACACTAGAAACATGAAATTCGGTGTGTACATCCCTATAATTGCGTAGACCAACCAAACCGCTAAAGTTGAAATCATGAAACTCGGTGTATGCATTCATCTGAATGTGTAGATGCGAAACATAAAGGAATTTTTCGAAATGTGTCCTTTTAGGCCGGAAATGGGGCGAAGGGGATAAAAATGGTACCAACCAAATCGCTGAAGTAGAAACCATGCAATTTGGAGTATGCATTCATCTGACAGTGTAGACGCAAAACATAAAGGAAATTTTCAAAATGTGGTCTTTTAGGCAGAAAATTGGGCGAATGGGGATAAAAATGGTACCGGCTGCAGACGGCTGCAGTTAGAATAGTGAAATTCAACGTATACATTGATCTGACTACGTAGACACGAAAATCGAAGATATCTTTTGACATTCGTACCTTTAAGATCATGAATAATGAAATTCCGTGTTTACACTCGTCTGGCTGCGTAGACCCGGATTCCAAGAGGATTTTTCCAAATTCGTACTTTAAGGGTCCAAATGGAAAAATGGGTAAAACTGGTACCAAGCAAACGATTGTAGCTAAAATTATGAAATTAGGTTCGTACATTCCATTGTGGACGCTAAACATAATGGATCTATCAATATTAGTACTTATCGTATCAAAATGGTGCAGACATTTGATGTGTGGCTGAAATCAGCTGGAGGAAATCGGCCCGAGGGAATGAATGACTAGTATAGCTTGACAATTTATTTAAATCAATGGACATAATAAGTATGCCTAGTAGTTTGCAATTTTAAACAAATATCGTAATATTCATAAACAATATCTGTGGAATGCACTCCGGGTATAAAAGATTACGCACGGCCGAACTTAACGTCTTTTTATTGTTATTTTTTTTTTGCGAATTTTACCTATTCGTTAAATCGGGAAATGTTTCTAAGTAAACTTACTACTCCATTTCTAATAAATGATTAGTTCACTGGGGTATGGATTTTACTCAGGTTTTTAGGATTGAAAGAAGTCAATGAAAACCGACCTAAAAACTATTTCATTTACTGAATTTTTACCATTTAATTAATGCAGCCATTTAGTTTGAATGATAGCCGTTAAAAAAATAAATTAAAATAATTTGTTTTAATTTTTATGGATTTTTGGTGCCAGCAAAAAATCGCGTTAGACTAAAATTCGTAATATTTGTAGTACAAATATTAAAACGAAAGTGTAATAACAATTAAAAAATATATCCATTTTTGTGGCACTCTGATTTTGATGCATATTAGTAAAGCATTCTCCAAAATTATGTTCTAATGTCAACATTATTATTTTCAAAACCCTTAGAAAATTAGGGAAAATCTATAGTCGAGTATCTCAAACGATGGATCTATATCACTTCCTTTATCTTGTTACAAACAAATCCACAAAGATATAATACCCTGTACTCCGCTGTGGTGCAAGAACATAACAACAATTGATAATGGCATGGAACTTGTCACAAGGATACACATCCCCTGACTAACAGTCTCAACGAAGAGGAGACAAACAGAAACCGAAACAGACAGGATTTCCATAGAACACAGGCAGGATAAAATGACAGCACAACAACGACGATGAGGATGAGGAAGAATGACGAGGACGACACCCGTCTCCAAACGAGGAAAAAGCCAACAAAATCTTATATAATGACAAACATGACGCGTGTCTCTTGTTTGTCGAAAAATGTCAATAAACGTTAAATGGAATATGGGAACAAAACGAAAATAGATACAGGAGACGAAAGACAAGAAAAGAAGAGAATGTGCAAAAGGGAGAAGGGGAGAGGGAGGATGGTGACGAAGTAGTAGTTGCACGGTCTGTGCAAAATGTCAACAACTGCAATTGTTGACAAGTTAAGCTAAAATCGATTTGTTTTCAATTTGAAACGAAATGCAAAAAAATTGTCATTGGAAAGAAGCTAAAAACTGTTCATTGGCAGCAAAAAAGAACTGACAATATTTCCAATGCAAACGCCATGCATGCACAAATATTTGGAAGCAAAAATGTGCAAGCCATTGTCCAAAAACAGCTAAAGAAAATGTTAAAGTTGTTTAGAAGAAATTTAACATTGTTAAATATAGTTGTTATGTTTGGAATTTGGATGGTGTGGATTCTACAACCATAATGGGATCAATCAGAGGCAAATTTGTATTGGGGGCTATATGGAAACATGGAGCATTATGGTTCACTTTCACTGTCGTTATTCCGGGGTGTCAAATAACATGATGTGAAAAGTTTGACCAAGATCCGATGAAAAATATGGATTATGCAGTGGTGAGAGAATAATTAGGCAGGACTTTTATAACGGGTGATTTTTTAAGAGCTTGATAACTTTTTTTTAAAAAAACGCATAAAATTTGCAAAATCTCATCGGTTCTTTATTTGAAACGTTAGATTGGTCCATGACATTTACTTTTTGAAGATAATTTCATTTAAATGTTGACCGCGGCTGCGTCTTAGGTGGTCCATTCGGAAAGTCCAATTTTGGGCAACTTTTTCGAGCATTTCGGCCGGAATAGCCCGAATTTCTTCGGAAATGTTGTCTTCCAAAGCTGGAATAGTTGCTGGCTTATTTCTGTAGACTTTAGACTTGACGTAGCCCCACAAAAAATAGTCTAAAGGCGTCAAATCGCATGATCTTGGTGGCCAACTTACCGGTCCATTTCTTGAGATGAATTGTTCTCCGAAGTTTTCCCTCAAAATGTAGCGCTCACCATTCACAGTTACGTTACGATTCGCATCATCTTTGAAGAAGTACGGTCCAATGATGCCACCAGCCCATAAACCGCACCAAACTGTGACTTTTTCTGGATGCATTGGTAGCTCTTGCAATGCTTCTGGCTGATATTCACTCCAAAATCGACAATTCTGCCTATTTACGTACCCATTGAGCCAAAAATGAGCTTCGTCGCTGAACACAATTTCTTTCTTTCTGAACTTTCTTAACAGAGCACGCATTTTGATAATAAAATTCAATGATTTGCAAGCGTTGCTCGTTAGTAAGTCTATTCATGATGAAATGTCAAAGCATACTGAGCATCTTTCTCTTTGACACCATGTCTGAAATCCCACGTGATCTGTCAAATACTAATGCATGAAAATCCTAACCTCAAAAAAATCACTCTTTATGAGGACTATACGAAAACATGTATCGGTTCATGGTTCACTTTCACTGTAGATATTCCGAGGTGTAAAATAACATGATCTGGAAATTATGATCAAAATCCGATGAAAAATGTGGATTATACAGCAGCGATAGAGTAAATCCGAAAGACATTTGAATGGGGGCTAAACATGGACCAATATGGTTCACGCTCACTGTAGATATTCCGAGGTGTAATTTAACATGCTCTCTGAATTCGGATGTAATATGTAAATTCTACAGTGGTGAGACAATAATTCGGAAGGACATTTATATGGTGGCTTATACCAATATGGTTCACTTTCACTGCAGATATTCCGAGGTGTAATATAACATGATTTGACAAATTTTATCAAAATCCGATGGAAACTGTGGATTATACAGTGGTGAGAAAAACTCGGAGGGACGTTTGTATGGGGGCTATATGAAACACGTACCCCTATGGCTCGCTTTCACTGTAGATATGTGTAAAATAACATGATTTGGAAAGTTTGATCAAGAATCGTTTTTGAGTAACAGAGGCCCAATTGCTGCGAACGGCGACGAATCGATAATTGAGGGTCATCATTAACACTGGCCGATACAGCTGCGATATTTTCTTCAGTTCGCACTCTACGTAAGCGTGTTGGTGGTTTAATGTCCAACAATGTACATTTGGTGCGAAATTTAGCCACAATAGCCCGAATAGCCGCTTTAGTGGGTCGATTAAACTGACCATAAAATGGAAGAGTGCGATGAACTTTCTTAACAGAGCACGCATTTTGATAATAAAATTGAATAATTTGCAAGCGTTGTTCGTTTGTAAGACGATTCATGGTTAAATTATAGACCAAACTGAAGATGTTTGACAGTGAAACAAAACACGAAACGTGCGTCAGCTGTTTAAACCAGTGTTGCCAAAAAGATAATAGCTAAAAAATCACCCTTTATAAGCGGAAGATATTGCATCTATCCCTTACTAACGTGCTAAAAACGGAGCGGAGGTTTTTGCTGGGTTCTAATGGATTTGGTACTTCATCCATACAATCTGTACTTGATACAGAACCATACGCATATGCAAGTCAATGATTCGTCTCCTATGACAATCTTATAAAAGTATTTTAAGACACAATCAATGTATATCATCAGCAATTGGTGATACCAATCGGCACGAGGATCTTTTTGAGCTTTGTCATATTGGATGACAGATCAAATGAGGACGATACCTGGTGGAACTAATATCTAAGGTTGCATCGATCATCAGTCTTGGCACAACCTCAATGTATTAAGACACAACAACGTCTGGATTTGGACCACCCTCTAAAAAATCGTCCTTGAGCGGTCACCTTGTCCTCGAACAAACTCGTAATGCCAGCGTTCTACAAATGCTAAGAATAGAGATTCATCGCCAAAAGCGGAAGACACATCGAAAGTCATGATAAATCATCACACGAAAATGTTCACGAGTTGATTCCTTTTTTGGCTGACACACAACGCGCCTTTATTACAGAGCGACCTGAATAAGGTTATGACCAAACATGTCAACTAACAACACTTAGGGTTGCCAAGCCTTGCAATATACATGCTGACATGCTAGAGTGTTTTCAGTCAGGCTGACATTGCTAGATAATCGTGGAATTTTATGATCTAGATCGGGCGATGTTGCAGGATGTTATCTATACTATGGGGAGTGGGAAATATGATGATATGATTTTATCAATAAATTTAGTAAATATAGTTCAGAATGTTGGGAAGCCCCATAAAACTACACAAATGCAAATGCTATTTCATCACACGTCATTCTTCTTAATCGTTTGCCGTCGCAGGGTATTATATGTACATTAGACTGGGCCACGAAGAAAATGTCACGGTCATCCCCAGAAATGAAGATTGGATTGTTTAATGATGATCTGTAAAATATTTCGTCGCTGAGTCTACACCTTTCAAGTTTATATCGAGAAAATCTAATTTATAATCAGAATATGTAAATTCATAATAGGAACATTTAAATTGAATTTGAGAAATGTAAATTCATAATAGGAGCATATTAATTCATAAACAGCACTGTAAATTCATAATAGGGACATACAATTCACAATGAGAAATTTAAATTCAAAATGAGAAAATCCAAATTGATAATGAAAATAAAATAAATTCCTAATCAGAAACAATACAATTTATAATCGAAGCTACGTATGTTAGGATGGGTCACGAAAATAAATTGCAGTGGTCACTCCCCAGATATGAAGATTGGATTGTTTAATGGCGATCTACAAAATATTTCGTCACTGAGTCAAGCCATCTGTGAGCTAAACGCTTCTGAAAAAAACTCTAAAAATCATGTTTTCCGTGTAATTTTTTTAAGTAGCATTTTTACCCAATTTTTTTTCTGAGTTAATAGTCCCTTGGAGGGACTTTAAGTAAAAATTTTTATTATTGTCTTAGAATAACTAATTGGTAGAATTATTTGGCGTTTATATTGATTTTTTGCGGGTTTTCAAGGTGACAACTAAAAACTCATATTTCTTGGAAACATTTTGTAAAAGATGTAATGAAAAATAAATAGGAGGAATCAATACCTTTTGAATGATGCCTAAATGATGAATAACGGACAAAAAATTACGTCACTGACACCATTTTTGTGAAATAATTTAATGCAGGCAATGGTTTTCACAGCCAAATGCTTCAAACACTTTTTACAAAAATGAGCGCTGCGGCGTCAATTTCATTCCAATGTTCATCATCTAGGCATCATTCGAAAGGTATTGACTACAGCTATTTATTTTTTTATAAAATACTACCACCAAATACGAAAAAGTTTTCAGTAGTCACTGTGAAAATCCACAAAAAATTACTATAAATGTATAATAATTCGACCAATAAGTTACACTAAGATAAGAATACAAATTTTCATTTAAAATGCTTTCAAGGGTCTATTATTTCAGAAAAAAAAATGGGAAAAATTGTCTCACAAAAAAGTACACCGGAAAAACATGATTTTTAGGGTTATTTTCAGGAGCGTTTAGCTCACATATGGATGGCTTGATCTAGGAACGAAATATGTTGCAAATCATCATTAAACAATCCAAACTTTATTTTCATGGGGTGACTGGAATTTGTTTTTCCGGACGGCGATCCAGCCTAATGTATGTACGTTCTTCTGTTAATTTTTCCATTTCCTATTTTTTTCTTGGAGTTTAAATTGTTTCTTTAACTTGTGTTAATGAATTATGAAAAAAATCGTCATTCTGATGATTTTTCTCTGAATTTCTTGATTTTTGAAAAAAAATCGGAAAAAAATTGAACCCATCATTTCACCACTTCCAAACTGAAACATGGAATAATTCATTATTTCATTGATGTTCACATTACATATTTATATTTTCTCAATATGATTTTATATTTTTCAATATGTTTTTATATTTGCTCATTATGAATTTATATTTTCTGAATATGAAAATATATGTTCTCGTTATGAATTTGAATTTTCTGATTACGAACTTGTATTTCTCATTATGAATTGGTATGTTCCTATTATGAATTAGTTCTCAATATAAATTTAAAATTCTCATTATGAATTAACATATTCCTATTACAAATTTATATTAGCCTAATATTTGCCTAATGTGAATTTACATTACATTACACTGTCCCACAGTCCATATTACACTTGAACCAGATGATATACATCTGATACCATATGTGAAAGAGAGTTAGTTGGCGTTTTTAGTTTTTCATTTTTTCATCCTGTAGCCCCTTAAAAGGACTACAAATTTGCAAAGGATATAATTTTTCAAAAATTATTTTTAATACTTTTTCCCACCCTATGACACCGCAATAAATTCCAAATCGAAGGAGAGTATATGTGCTAAAAATAACTTAAATTTCAAGCTTATATATGTATTAGTTTAGTATTAACAACCATTTAAAGATTTGTCTCTTAAAAAGCTAGATATGAATAAGTTAGAAAAACTAAGGGTAAACTTGAAATAGGTGTCAATGCTGAACTAATACAGATAGAAGCATGATATTTAAAGTATTTTTAATAGATATTCTGCTCTTTAATTTGATACTAATACCGTTATCATAGGATGCGAACAAGTATATAAAATTATTATTTGAAAAATTGTATCCTGTGAAGGGACTACAGGATGAGGAAATGAAAAACTAAATACGCTCCATTTTGCCTATAGTTCCTTACGCATATCATCCGGTTCAAGTGTAACGATTTTCTTAAAAATGTACGTAGGGTGTTATTATCTTGAAAAGCTTTAGTCGTCTGTGTGATAAACGCTCTTTAAAACACATCTAAAAATCATATAATTTTTAATGTTGCATTTTTGTCCAAAAATTATGTCTGAATTAATGCACTTGAATGCACTTTAAATATAAGTTTTCATTCTTGTCTTAGAATAACTCATTTAGAGTAATTATTGTGGGGTTTCAATGTGCAACAAACAAGTTTACACGAAAAATACATGATTTTCAGGGATTCTTTCTGTAGCGACTTGATCCACGAAAAAAATATTTTACAAATTTTCATTTGCAAATTATTTTCTATTTGTATGGCCCGATTTTGGCTTCTTGCTTATTTTTGTTTGCTTTCCAACATTGAGTTGGTGTTAAAGCGTAATAAGATAAATTGAGCTGCAAGAAAAGCGTTTTCTTTCCGAAACGAACTACATCATTCCTAAATTCCCCCTCCCTTCCTTCGCTCATCACGATTTTTTGTCTCATTTTCGAGGATGAAGACTTAATGTCGTCGTTGTTGTAGCTGTTGTTGTTGTTTTTGTTGCAACATACAACACGTTTCATTATGTGTAAAGATAGGACACGTTCGTGGGACGTGCTAAAGTTTATGACTGCAAGGATTTTTATTTCAGTGCAAATTTTTGCTTGCATTTTTGGTGGCATCGTTAATGCAGACACGCTGGTCCACCCCGCGCCAAAGGCAGACAACATTAGGAGCAACTGATTTGTGGCCCATTAAAATGTAATTATGTTTTGTAGAGTAGAGTGGAGTGGAGTAAAGCGGAAAGTTTGTCTGAAATATAGTTTAGTAAATAAGACAGTGACAGTGTATGGTTTGTAACAAGTGCCAAAACAGAAAATAGCAACCCACAAAAGCTTGTGAATGGATTCAATAACACAGCCCAACACGTAGGGCCAAATTCATGCTAATGTATGAAATGTTTATAAAAAATGTTATCAATTTGTAATTATGCAATCGACCTTCCTTAAATATATCTGGATCTGAATAAATATTCGAGCTCAAAGTTTTGCTGAATTATTTATTTATTTTTCAAATATTTCGTTCTAACTCTAAAAACATATTCAGGGGATGAAAATGTAAATACAAATAAAACCAGAACAAAAATATTAGAAAAATTGGCGAAGAATCCAGACCACTGTCGTGCCTTTTATAATACTTTTGTTGTGTTTTTATTTGTATCTACATTTTCGTCCCCTGAAGATGTTCTTAGACTATGAACGTAATATTGGAAAAATAAATAAATAATTCAATAAAACTTAGACATTGAACTCGATAATTGTTTTCAAATTTCACATTGGTTTAAATGGAATTCCTCTGAAGTCTTATCATTTAAAAATCGCTCATAGGTAATATTTCACCAAAATGCATTTTATTACGTTTCCGTTTTAAAAGTCTGAGTTTGTATCTGAAACCAAGTATCAAAGCGGGACTCATAGCTCAAGTAGCACAAGCTGTACGTCAAAACCCCCATCGCCCACATATTTCCTTCGTATCACCGTCATTATCTCATTTTCGATAATTTATTATTTTTCCCAATTTACATACGACAATAAATAATGTTTTAATGAAATTTCCTTCTTTTAAAATATGCATTGTTTGCATTTACTTACACCATCTTAGCATGCCTATCCATAATACTTTCCTCCACCGATTCTCCTTCCCCTGCTTGTCGTTGACTTTTCAGTGTTCCCCAGTTTTTTGTGTACCAAGAAAAATTAAAAAAGGATGGATGTAGTATACATATATGTATGTATTTCATGCATGAGAAATGAGCCCTCATGAATCATAACTACGTTCTATATACATATTGTCGACGGCATGAAGTCATATATTTGCGTGGAGAGGCTGATGAGGGAGGGAGCAGTGTACAGCAGTCTCCAATGTCTGAAATGACTAAGCAAACGGCAAGAATGGTGCAGCTAGGCGTATACGTTACATGCAATTACAATTACATTGCTACAACAACAGCAAGCAAGTAACAATACATCGTTAGCGAAATTGCAACTGGGTATAGGTACCCTACACCAGTCTGTGTATTCTATGCAAACTGGCAGAAGTAATTGACATTGAATACACCCTACGACAATTTTTAAAAAGGTCGTTCCTCTTGAACCGAATGATATTCGAATGGAGCTATAGGCAAAATTGAGTTAATTTGCCTTTTTAGTTTTCCATTTTCTCATCATGTTGCCCCTTCATAGGACTACAAAGTTCCAAAGAATACAATTTTTGAAAAATTATTTTAAATACTTATTCGCACCTTATGGTAGCAGTATAAGTTTTAAAATAAAGAAAATACTTAAAATGTCATACTTCTATCTGTATTAGTTTAACATTAACCACCTTTTCAATTTATTCATATTTTAATGTTTAAGAGGTACATTTTGAAGTGGATGCAATTTAAAGTATTTTTAGCAGATATTCTCATCTTTAATTGGACACTTATACCGGTATAATATGGCAGACATGAGTTTTTAAACAAGATCCAAAAATGTGTCCTTTGTATTTTTAAGGGAAATGAAAAATAAAACTCCATTTCGTCTATAGTTTCAGGCGTATACGGTGATACAAAGTAATAGTTAGAAATCTGAACCGAGATGTCCCTCTTAATTGCCGCTCCAGAACCAATTCATTCCATTGTCAGTTTATTTTAGCATAATTTTGATCATAACGCTGAATCAAAACACGAAGTACGAGACACATTAAGATCGCATGTATTGAAAATGCTTTTAAAATGGTATATAACATTGTACCAACACAGGTCGATAATTATGTTAGTTATGAAGGGTTTTCCAATAAGGACTTGATAACTTTTTTTTAATAAAACGCAAACCATTTGAGATATTTCCAAAACTTTATGATCGACTTGAAATACAATCAAAACTTTTATGAATGGAACTCGACTTCGTTCATATGGCAATTTTCGATGACTCGGTCACACATTTCGGCCGTAACGGCCGCTATTTCGCGTTCAAAGTTGGCTCTGAGTTCTTCCAACGTCGAACAGTGGTTCAGAATCCAAATCCGAAATGTATACATATTTGGAAAGGTTCAAGGGTTAACCGTTTTTATAGGGTAACTTTTGCCTGCACGAAATTGTACCCTTGGAAGATAGGATACCCCTAAAAAACGGGGAACCCTTTAACCTTTCCAAATATGTATATTTATTTATTTAAACGCTTTTGAAGGAAAAAAGTTGTGTTGGTCCACAGTCAGACATTTGTTCAAAAAGGATATTTTTTAAATATTTATTACAAACGAACTATATTTGGCACAAACATAGTTTTGACGTCATAATAAAGTTAAGAAACAGCAATTTCTAATAACAATTTTGAGCAAAAAATTTAGTGCAAAAGCTCTTAAAATGTGTGACAAACAGTTCGACAAAGTCAAAAAAAAAATAAATTACGTTTTTTCAATTTTCAAAATCTGAAAAACGTGAAAATCTGTAATACAAAAAAAATATTTTTTTTCTTCGCATTATGAACAAATACGTAAAAATATGTTAAAAAAATATACACACAAAAAAATAAAAATTTTAATTTTCTTTAAAATCGAAAAATACGAAAACTAGTTAACTTTGGGCCGATTTCTAAAATGTATCCGATTTACCGATTTAATGTTAATATCTCAAAATAATCCTTGGATGGATCCTTGTGTAATTTTGATTTTTTACTGAACTCAAAAATGTCTACTATAACAAAAGTTATTGCATTTTGGCCAATGGATTTTGATTCTGAACCACTGTGTGTCGTCGGCTTGTTGGCATAGTCCAATGATTTGACGTAGTCCCAAAGAAAAAGTCTAGAGGCGTTTAATCGCACGAACGAGGCGGCCAATTGATTGGTCCATTTCTTGAGATAACACGCTCACCAAACTTACTCTTCAATAATTCGACTGTAACGTATGCTGTGTGGCACCGTCCTGTTGAAACCTCATGTCGTCCAAGTCCATGTTTTCCAATTCGGGCCAAAAATAATCGGTAATCATGGCGCGATAACGATCGCCATTCACAGTAACGTGACGATCGTTATTGTTGACGAAAAAATATGGCCCAATGACGCCGTCGGCATGCAAACCGCACAATACAATTATTTATTGTGGATGAAGTGGTGATTCATGAAGCACATGTGGATTTTCGCCAAACCAATATCGCATATTTTGCTTATTGACGAACCCATTGAGCCAAAAATGAGCATTGTCACTGAAGATGAATTTGCGATTAAATTCATAAACTTGGCGCATCTTGGCGTCAAATGGTCAATCTGCTTCAATTTTTATGTCAGCTTGATCTTGTATGGGTGTAAACCAAGATCCTTACGCTAAATTCGCCATAAATTGGTCTTGGAATCGCGGAATCGACTGATTTGGATCGTTTGCGAACGCCTGAACGGCAGCTATATTTTCGTAACTTCGACCAACCCGTTGTCTCACTGGCACGGCAGCATCACACAATGAATATGTAGACTAAAATGTTTGCACTAAACTTGTTATTGCTTGTCTACTAGGGCGAGAATAACGACCGAAAATTGGAGTAAACGCTCTTAAAGTTGTGGTCACCGACTCCGAATTTCGGTAGTACATTTTTATAATTTGCATACGTTGTTCGTTCGTGTATTTTACCGTGATGAAAATGTTTACTGAAAAAAAAGGAAAAAATTGGACGGGAATTCCCGGGAAAAAATTTCAAATTTCCCGGGAACACGTGAAATATTAAAAAATATTTTTTTTGGTTTACTTTGAGCACTAATTTAGTTTTACTATATAAATGGGAAATTGTAGATATATTTCAAATGCATATATTTAAATTACTGACAATAATAATGACCATTTGATACTATGACTGACATAGTGTCAATACCTAACCCCTCGTGCTATCTCCTTTAACTTGTTGTCCCAGAAAAATCTACGAAATAAAAGGTGAATATCTTTTCAAAGACGAATACCATTAAGAAATTATCTAAAAATAGGAATAAAAATAAAATTGACACCTGGAACCTTCCAGGGAAATCTAATATGAATAGAAATATACCCTACGATATATTTAAATTACCCTTTGTAAGAAATAATGACTGCACCATTTCAATGTTTTTATTTTTTATGAATTTATTTAATAAAAATTAACATTTATAAATTGCAATAGAAACGCAGAATATTTTCCCCTGTTTCTGTAAAATATTTTCCTCTCTAGAGTCTAGACGAATGAATTTTCTAAATTGAAGACACCATAACATTCTTTGTTTCTTTAAATATATATTTTTTTAATTTTGAATCTAGTGTGCGTGTCAGTTCACTTGTGATTACAATGTCCCATATTTTGACTCCTTCAATTCTTACTATTTGTCTAGAGTAAAATATTTGTAAAATGAAAAATAATTTCTAAAATATTTTACAAAAAACATTCGTTTTTAATTTGTAATATGTCAGCATTTTAACCCGTTAACACTCATTCATTCACTTCTTATATTATTATATTATTTTCGTAATAATAACTACAAAAAATAAAAAAATACTTTTATATTTTGATTTTATGATTTTGTTTTGTTCTTCTCGATCACTTGTACCACATAGTATAATAATCAAGAATTGCATTCATATTGAAAATGATGAAACTAGTAAATCAAAAAAAAATTTTGTTTTCAAATCCATGCTTTATGCAAGCAGAATTCTATTGGGCCTAGAAATTCTTTTTTAGTTATCTTTTGTAGAAGGAAAAATTACTGCGTTATCAGGAGCAGAAATAATAGATTTTTAATTTGTGGTTTGTATGGGAGGTACCACGCCCACTTTTGCATTACCGCCCATTTTAGGCGCAACTACGCACATTGATGCTAGATGCACTTACACAAAATTTGAGCACTATACGTGTCATAGAACTGACACTATTCTATAATATGTTTTAACTTCGTATGGGAGGTGGTACGCCCACTATTCCAATACCGCCCATTTTTGGCAGAACTACGCACATTGATGGTAGATGCACTTACACAAAATTTCAGCACTCTAGGTGTCATAGAACTGACAATATTCAATAATAGGTTTTAACTTCGTATGGGAGGTGCCACGCCCACTTTTCCAATACCGCCCATTTTTGGCACAACTATGCACATTGATGCTAGATGCACTTACACAAAATTACAGCACTCTAGGTGTCATAGAACTGACAATATTCAATAATAGGTTTTAACTTCGTATGGGAGGTTCCACGCCCACTTTTCCAATACCGCCCATTTTTGGCACAACTATGCACATTGATGCTAGATGCACTTACACAAAATTTCAGCACTCTAGGTGTCATAGAACTGACAATATTCAATAATAGGTTTTAACTTCGTATGGGAGATGCCACGCCCACTTTTCCAATACCGCCCATTTTTGGCACAACTATGCGAATTGATGCTAGATGCACTTACACAAAATTTCAGCACTCTAGGTGTCATAGAACTGACAATATTCAATAATAGGTTTTAACTTCGTATGGGAGGTTCCACGCCCACTTTTCCAATACCGCCCATTTTTGGCACAACTATGCACATTGATGCTAGATGCACTTACACAAAATTTCAGCACTCTAGGTGTCATAGAACTGACAATATTCAATAATAGGTTTTAACTTTGTATGGGAGGTGCCACGCCCCTTTGTCCAATTGGTCAAATTTTTCCATTTCCTTGTATTGTCATCGAAAATGATTAAGTGTGCAAAATTTGAGCAAAATTGGTTGAGAAAAAAGCTTTCAAAAATTGATTTCAAATTTTGTGGCACACAAACATATATAGAAAGTAACCTTATATAAAGCATGGAAAAAGTACGAAAACCTTGCAATAGTATACACAGGCGTGTACGGTGGGCGTTAATGGATTGAAAAATCACACCTGTCACTAGATGTTGATATTTTAAACCATATTGGACATACCTAAAATAAATTATTTTTTCCCGGAAATTCCCGCGAATGAAAATTTCCATTTCCCTTTTCCCGGGAAATGAAAAAAGTCCGGGAAATCCCAGACCCTAATCATAATACATCATTCCACGAGATAATGTTTTGTTTGAATTGTTTTTTGAATTTATTTCTACACAGTAAAAATTGAAGTCCAATAAAAATACCTAAAATTCATCAAAACAGATAAAAATTGTAATAACAAAGCAGGGCGACCATTTTTAATAAAAAATCCCTTATTTTGGAACACATTTCCCCATATTGGGGAAATTTTTTTTGAAAAAAAGTAAAATCTACTACTTTTTTCATCGTTAACTTCAACAACTCAGTCAATTACTAATGATTTTTACGATTTAAAACCAATCGGCGAGTGGTACGGTTACTGAACTGTCGCACAATGTCATTGTTTTCTTTCTGTTTGTTAAAATGTTTGTTTTCATAAATAAAGAATATCCGAATTTTTTTATTTTTAAATTTTTGGAAGTCTTCGCTTTGCATTACTCGTCTTCTTTTTAGGGATTATAGAGACTTATAATTTTATAAGGATGCAGAATATACAATTACTTCATGGCGTATCCTGTGATTATTTTTTTTGATGTTTCAAAAGAGGATGACAAACTTAATCACATGCCCCATTTGGTATGCACGAGCAGCACTGAGCATTTCGTTTGATTACTTTTACAAGTTTGATGACCTTTTAATTCCACAATTGATATATTATGGCAGTTAAACTCTACAACATGTCTTCTTCTAACGAAAAATGCAAGGTTCATTATTCATAAGATTTATACGAATACGTACATACACATACACAGCTATTACCATGGGCACAAATGAAGCGTAAATATTCCATTTACAATGGACGTTTAACACAATAATCAGTCAACCTTCTATTCACAATATATATTCATAATAGATTCAGTACATACAATGTACATATGTTCTTATATATTTATGCCCAAGGTCGTTGCCATTTTTTTTTTGGAAAAGATTTATCGTTCTGCTCCGTACATCACAATCAATAACAACATAATCAGCATCACCATCATTATCATTGCCCAGGTCCTGATTTCAGTCACTCGCTCTGTCTCTCTCTCTCTCTCTTGATTGCCTGTAAAACACACATGGACATGGAAGAACATTTTGTGCAATAATAAAAAATGTCTAAATCACAATATGATAACGTTCAATACGACGCCCTCTCATCACTTTTATTGCTGTTCACACTGAACGCCTGCCTTGTCGAGAATTGATACGTTCGCTACGCTGTGGTCGGTCGCCTCAATACCCTTGGCCAGGATATTGCCATTATTAAAATTCAATTCGTCTGAAATTTAAACGTGAAAATTTATACTCTGTACGTGAAAAATGAACATTTTTCAATACGGATACCAGCAACACAAAGAACACAGAAAATACACGCGGCCAAACAAACGAACGAACGTATCAGATTTCGAGTCAACGGACGAGGATGTTCGCTGTATGTGCATGTGTGTGTGTGTGTGTATGGAGACAGCGCCGCGGAAACAACAACAAAAATTTAAGAGCAAATTTTTCAATATAATTTCGTATCAATGGGAATGTATGTACATTAGAGCGGGTCGCAAAAAAGTTCCGCCCTAAAGTGAAAGTGGGTAGTCATAAAACAAACCAAGCTTTTATTTTAGTTGCGAAAAACCGAGACTCCCATATAAATCAGCCCGGTCTAATGTATGTGAGCAATCTTTCCGCATTCATACATACTCGTACGTCTTTGTGTGTGTTGTTGGGAGGATTCACGGAGGTATCTCAAATTGTTTCCAATACGTTTGTTAACATTGTTGTTGTTGTAGTTGGTTGAGTAGCGGAAACGGATGCAGGCAATAAAGCAATGAATGGCTTCGATCGTCATGATGGGATGGTCGTTTTTTTTTACTTGTCTCTTTTTGTTGGTGTCCATGCATGTTTGTACACACACATACATGTGTACGTGCTATTCTTTACACCATGGTACATGAGGATTGTTATCCTTTTTCTTTAAATTCACTAAAGCTATGGTGTAATCTTAAATGTACATCTCAGTCGAAAGTTAAGCCAACTATTGGATTGTTTGCAAAATGTTCTGTTTGCCTTGAGCATTTTATTCTTCCATTTTCTTAGTCTTTAATTAAAAAAACATTTGTTATACATATGATACGTGGAACATTTTGGTGCAGTCCATTCTAAAATTTTGATATCTGGCATATAGTAAATTAAGCTAAAATACATTAAAAATAAGAAAATAAAACATATCTTTTCAGGATATTCAAGGATTATTAATATTATGCATATTTTTGGAGTACTTGAACTACAGAGAACTTATAATCGTAAAGATGAGACCGAGTCCAATATCGTAAATATCTCAAGACGTGTTCCAATGTATTACACCAGTAACGAAACTATCTCTCAACAAAAAAGTCCAAGAGTACTTTGGATCACCTACTACTTTTGACCGAACGTAAAGACATATTACCCGAAAGAATGAGTAGAAAGTATGTGTCAAATTTCATCCAAATGGAAGGCCTCTTACTCAAATAGTATATTAGTACAGGAAAGAAGTTTGCAAATAGCAGAGTTTAGTTGCTGAAACATAAGACTTTGTTTGCTGAAACAGCAGCTTTGTTTGCGGAAACAGCAGCCTTTGTTTGCGGAAACATAAGCTTTGTTTACTGAAACATTATAGTTTGTTTGCTGAAACAGAAGCTTTGTTTCTGAAACATTAGATTTCATTTGCTGAAACAACAGACTTTGTTTACAGAAATTGTAGCATTTGTTTGCGGAAACAGCAGCTTTGTTTGCGAAAACAGCAGCTTTGTTTGCGAAAACAGCAGCTTTGTTTGCGGAAACATCAGACTTTATTTACAGAAACTGTAGCCTTTGCTGAAGCAGCAGCTTTGATTGCTGAAACATCAGCGTTTAATAACCGACATAACAGACTTCGTTTGCTGAAACCGCAGACTTTATATTCTGAAGCATCGAACTTTGTTTGCTGTAACTGCAGCTTTCCTTCCTGAAACAACAACTATTGATTGCGATCACAATAGACTTTATTTTCTGAAGAAGCAGATCTTAAATCGATAATTATTGATGATAGAACAACTTATTGATAACACTGTCCAACAAATTAAGAATTTTTGATTGGAACTATATATTGGAACCTATAACTTTGAATGGTCATATTGAGTAGACCATTTTTTGCAGAATGAAATTATAATCCAGCTGGTCTGAGCATTATACTAAGCGAAAAAATGTTGTTAGTTAGTGTCGAATATAATTCTTATTGTCTGAACTCTATTGTGGATTCCTATGAAGACCATTTTTGTGGAAGATCTTAAACCTCCAGCTCCTCTCTTTATGTGTCAATTTGACCCTTTTTGAGAATATAAAAAAGTCCTTTCAAAAGGACATTTAAATATTAAAATGTTCAATGACACCAAAGTTGTAAATATAGCTCTTCACGCTTAAATAGCTAAACTACAAGCCAACTTATACAAAACAAGTAAGACAACGTCAGTCGGCTAAACCTCTCTCTCAGAGAACATGTGTATGGAAGGACTTAAATTTTGCTTAGCGCCGGAGTATGTTTGCGGGAGGTACTAGAAGTTTGTACAAATTGGACCCAGCTTCCACATTTCTTAATAAATGTAAAAACATGATCAAATATGAAGTCATGATAGATTTCAGGAACCGGTAAAGGAGTTATAAAGCATTTAATTTTACCTAGGATAAAGACAATTATATTAATGATTACAAAAACATTTTCAAATATCAAATTGCAAATGATTTTGACTACCCGTATGAGTGTTATATCAGTATTATTTTAGCTAAGGCTTATGCCACTTTGTGTGGGAGGTACCAGAAAGGGTGTGACAATATCGCCCATATTCCATTCGAATATAACCTCTATAAAAGCATTGCCAAATATCAAATTTCACAGTATTCCGATCATCCATATAGAAGTTATAACAGCTTTAATTTTTTGTAGTTAAGGGATATTTGTATGGGATGTACTGGAAGGGATGGGGCAAAACCCAATATATTTAGTGCACTTAAAGTGATTACAAAAACATACCATAAAATACCAAAATAGAGCTGATTCTGAAGATCCGTGTAGAAGTTACATTAGTTTACCAGAAGGGTTCCTTTTGAATTGATTCCTTAGCTCCTTTTGAGTGTTATAGTGTACACCAGCCAGCCAGACGGACGGACGAACATGGCTTAAACAACTTAAAAAGTCGTGAAACGGATGAATATACATTACTCTGTCCAACAGCATTTTTGGAACAGAGTAATTACGCGATAGATTAAATTCTAAATATCATCATAACGGTGGCGTATGAGTTATATTGATTCAATATAACATTGCTCATTCGCATAGTTAAGGGATCGACAGGGAAAGCAATGAACCTAAATCAGCATAATTGCTCTAATTTGCTTTTAATTAGATTCTATTTGATCTGTATTCGTCGAAAAGATTTTTTAATCGATATTAATTGTTTTCAACACATTAACTGGCTGATACCATTATTTAAATATATTTATTGTTTTCAATTTTATTTTATTTTCGGAGTAAATTTTACTATTTAGTTAATTGAGCTTTGTGTGTAAAAATAATATTTTCCCCAAACCGAAAATTTACAAAATGAAGAAAAATTTGGAAAATAAAAGTAAATCTTGTTTGTCTGCAGATTAAGTGTATAAATTTTACGATGAATAAACTACTAACCTTGAGATCTATTTAATGAAACATTTTTAACTATAACTGCAGTAAAACAAATAAATGCATTCTAATATCTGAAAGAACCACATAAAACCCGAGTACTTGGCCATACTCTATTATCCACTCGTTATGATGTAGCAGCATCTTCCCCGCCTAGAAAAACCACACGAACCTACTTACGATATACGTACATACTTATGTATGCAAGTACAAATGCACATACATATGTATGCACTGCTGTATGTACTCTAAATAGGTATAATCAATCTGGTGCATAATGCTTTAATAACCTTGTAATTCATTTAATTATAAGCGATAAAGTAATAGAGGCGAGAACGAGTAAAAAACAACAACAAAGAGGTTTATTTCTTGCATTGTCGATTCGGAGATTTCACCGCATCACATCACACCGCATCATACACATTCATTACAAACGCCACTCGTAGCGAATGGAAATACAGCGGAAAAGGAGAAAGCAAAAAGTGTTCTAATATCACTGTTCTTCTCTTGGCTTCATTATATTCACAGTCAGTCGGTCGATAATTACGTTAATATCCGGTAACTAGTACTTATACAACTTGTTCAGTTGCATGCTTGTGATGACTGTGGAATAGGAGGTTTTTCACACATATGTACATATGAACAACTGTGGTTCACGATGATTTTGATCTTGACTACTTGGCCTGTCTGCATAGTCTGGTTGCCGGCTATGGATGGATGCAAGGCATGACATTTAACCCTCACGTGTCCCTGATTCATTTTGCGTCGTAAATTTTCCAAATACAAGAAATGTTTTAGTACCTAACCGATTGCAGTCATTATTTTCAAATTTGGCGTAAAATTAAGTGAATATTTGTATTTATTAGCCTTTCTCGGTTTAATATTATTTTTTGGATTAAAAACATTAATTTGTGAGTAAAATCCATACTAGAATTTAGTTCAACAATTTTACTCCAGTTCAGTAAAAATGTCCTTAAAAGTAAGAAAATTAACTAAATATGAGTAAAGTTTCCTTCTTCCAAAGCCATTGTAAATAGTTCATTTACTAGAAATGGGTAGTAAATTTACTTAAAAATATTTATTTGAATGTAATGAAAAATTCGTACAATAACGTAAATTCATACTTGTGTGGAAGAATATTTCCAAGGTTATTAGTAAGAAAAAAATTAGATATTTTTTGTAAATGTGTTTTTTTCCTAAAATTAAGTTAATCCGTTTACTGAAATTTATGCTGAGTTCATACATTTTAGTATTAATGAACTTTTAAAAAAGCACTTGAAAGTGTTTATAAAAATTTAAGAAGCAAATCTCATTCGTTTGCAGAGGCTTATTTCCTAAATACTTCAAGTACTAATTTAAACAACCATTGCGAAGGCGCCTTCGCAGCAATCATGGAGTGATAGCTCAACTCTTTATAGCAGGTATCATGAAACTTTTGAGAAATATTTCATGTTGTCATTTTTTATATTAGTTTTGTATACTCTGAAGCAAAACCATTTGCTTGAATTTATTAGTTAAATTAAACTTATTTTAAGTTCACATTTTTCCTTGTATCAAGTTAAATTTTCCTCAGTTTAAGTAAAAATTTACTTGTTTTAAGGAAAAAAGCACCAAAATTGCCCTCAGTTTTCGCAAATATTTACTTGATTTGAGTAAAAATTTACTTAGTTTTAGGAAATTTTCAGCAAAATTTTACTTAGATTTAGTAAAAATTTACTTGGTTTGTGGAAAAACTTACTGGAATTTTTCTCAGTTTGAGTAAATGTTTACTTGGTTTGAGGAAAATTGAACTAGAATCAAGTTCGAAGCATGTACTACTTTTAAGGAAAAGTTTGAACTTGATATGAGGAAATATTGCTTTAGCGCTGTATGAAGTTCAATTTGAATTTGAAGTTCGTTTTTGGTTATATAGTTCGAAAACCCCCTTTGTAAATCATTTAACAGAATATTTGTTTTTATTTTATAATAGCTCAACGAAGAAAACAAGAAAATCTATGAAAAATTGAGAAATTTTAATTAATTTTATTGAAATCGCTGACTTGTAGGGAGGTGGAATAATAGTTTGGTTTTGTTTTACTATTCAAAATATTTGGAGTGTTTTCAATCCTTATTAGAGATTTTTTACTTCTGAACCAAAAAAAATCAAAACAAATATTTTATTTTATTAAAAAAAACGAATGGCTAAACTAATATTAAAAATATATAATTTTTATACCCTACACAGGATGGCGGTATACTAAGTTTGTCATTCCGTTCGTAACACCTTGAAATAGCGGCCTGAGTTCATATAAAGTATATATATTCTTGATCGTCATAAAATTCTTGACGATCTAGCCATGTCCGTCCGTCCGTTCGTCTGTTGAAAGCACGCTAACATCTAAACGAAAGGAGCCAAATTTTCCATAAATTAAAGTCTTATAGTCGTAGATCGGGTGGGAAATCGGTCCGAAGGGAAAAAATTGTTCCCTCATAAGGACTGAAAAACCTATAATAACCCCTAATTTTTAGAGTATTTAAGCATGTTTTTTATATGTCTGATTTACTTGATATTTGGTATGTGCATTCCCCTTATAGCAAAAACATGCACCATAAAGTGATTATTATTCGTAAGCGGTGATATGCGGGCAAAAAGGGATAAAAATGGTAGCTATCAAACGACAACAGCTACAAACACGAAATTCGGTGTGGACATTCCTCTAATTGAGTAGATACATAATATAAAAGTATTTTTTCCAAATTCGTACTTTTAAGGGGTAAAATGAAAATAGAGGGATAAAAAAGGTACACAATAAATGACTGTACCTAGAATAATGAAATTCGGTGCATACATTCCTCTGATTGCATAAAAAAGGTACAAAATAAATGACTGCACCTAGAATAATGAAATTCGGTGTAAACATTCCTCTGATTGCATAAACACGTAAAAAGAGGATTTTTCGAAATTCGTACTTTTAGGTGGTAAAATGGAAAAGGGGATAAAAATTTTACCAACCAAATGGCCGCAGCTAGAATCATGAAATTCGGTGTATACATTCCTCCGACTGCTTAGACATATACAAAAGTTTCTGCAAATTAGTTTTTCAATGGATACAATGGGTACCGAGGGATCAAAATAGTACCCACTAAACGGTTACAGCTAGAATGATGAAATTCGGTGTGTACATCCCTCTGATTACGTAGACACGTCAAATAAAGAGATTTGCGAAAGTCACACCTTTAAGGGGCAAAATGGGATAAAAATGGTACCAACCAAATGACCGCACCTAGAGTCATAGAATTCAGTACCAACCTCTGACTGGATAGACACGCAAAATAAAACGATTTTTCCAAATTCGTACTTTTTTATTTTTATTGTAAAAATTGATCGATTTTTCAAAACTTGTACTTTTGGAATTAAAATAGGATGGAAATACAAC
The DNA here is from genome assembly GCA_947397865.1 of Polietes domitor. Classification (NCBI taxonomy): domain Eukaryota; kingdom Metazoa; phylum Arthropoda; class Insecta; order Diptera; family Muscidae; genus Polietes; species Polietes domitor. Next base: position 205,065,942 of record OX377618.1, read on the forward strand.
CAACTGTAGTACTCGCTATCTACCTTATATTTACTTTTTGAATTGAGTTGCAGTATTATTTCGATATATATAGTATAAACGTATTGGTAGCCTTGTCTTATAAGCGTGGTTTGAATTAATAAAAATGTTATATATTATTTATATATATATATACCGACAGCCTCTGTGGAATGTAATCCGGATGGAGGGTATATAAAGTTCGGCCCGGTTGAACTTAACACCGTTTTTACTTGTTTAAATTTTTCTTATCTCTACAAATCAACACTTATCCATTGATGTATATAGATATCAACTAGGTATTCTATTATTCTCAATTAAAAAAAAAAAACATATTTTTTTTGTCAAATTTATTCGCTCACTTGTACTTTTGGATTTAAAATAGGATGGAAATACAACCAACTGTAGTACTCGCTATCTACCTTATATATACTTTTTGAATTGAGTTGAAGCCTTGCCTTATAAGCGTGGTTTGAAATAATAAAAATGTTATATATTATTTATATAAATTATTTGTATATATATATATTTATATCGACAGCCTCTGTGGAATGTAATCCGGATGGAGGGTATATAAAGTTCGGTCCGGTCGAACTTAACGCCGTTTTTACTTGTTTAAATTTTTCTTATCTCTACAAATCTACACTTATCCAATGATGTATGTAGATATCAACTAGGCATTCTATTATTCTCAATTAAAAAATATGTATATTTTTTGTCAAATTTATTCGCTCACACAAACAAATCGATAGAACGGTCTTATTATCCAAACATGTTAGTAAAGGCTAAAGTAAGACGGGGCCGACTATATGATACCCAGCACTTTTTACTATATTTCTCACACCTACTCTCCTTTCTTCGAAATTTCCCTACACCGTTGGCAATAGCGTCACAGGAATTTCGTTGCATTACAGCGATAAGTTCCCTCCTTCAAGGTGCTCTTATCAAGTGACACTTCCACTCCCGCAATCGAATGATTTAAATCTCTTAAAGCACTCGCCTGGGTCATTTGCATATATGAGTGTTAAAAACATTTTCCTTATTCACTTTTTTTGGTATTCAGTAGATTGGTGAGCTCGGGACTGAATTTGTAGTGTTCTATTTTGTGCGGTTCTTTTCAGTATTTAGCACCTGAAATATTACTTCTAACGCTACGGCACTTATTGGATCTGAAGGTAGGGTTGTATGTAATGTACGTTAACATTTAGATGATGGCAATGCAATTACCATGTACACAGCGTACAAAGATGTACATATCTCCGCACACCATCCACTGTTGTCATCACAGTGGCGGGTGGAGGTTTTGATGTCCTGTCGAAAAGGGCCTTTCATGCTAGAAGGACTTGCTCTCTTGAGAGAATGTCTTGATGGAATGTTGCTACATATTTCTCGATAAACTTGATTATCAAATCAGGTCTGGCAGAAGGTCTCCTAAAAATCCATATAGAAGAAATTGAAATCACAACTGATACCTCCTAAATTATGAACATTTTCATAGATTTTATAAAGAAAATTCATTAATTTTATGAAAAAGTATCATAAATATTAATAGTTTATACTGAAGTTTCCAATATAAACCAGAAGTAAAAAAAACTGATTTGTTAACTAACGATACACACCAACCTTTGCAATAAATACATCTTTGGCCTAAATTTGGGTACATACTTAACATATGATAAATGAGAATTGCTAGCATTCAACAGAAAAAAGTTGAAACACTAAAAATCTATTTGCAACTTATGAAATGTTTTATAAAAACAACAAAATCCTTCATTATATTTATGAAGACATTTCATAACACAAATATATTATTGGTTATGACATATTTCATAATCTTTAAGAATTGTTTCTTTAATACAACGAAATTTGTTTTTGATCACATTAGTTTCACTAATTTAACAATCTTATTCTATAAAATATGAAATGTTTATGAAAAAATTGTATGAAACATTTCATTTTATTTATGAAATTTCCATACATACAGTGCGAGCTCGATGATCTCAACCACCTATTATCGCAACTGCTCGTTGTTTGCAACCATCTAAATACTAGCATTGAAGTCTTTATAAGCGCAACATATCGAGCCCTTAGCGCGGAATTATCGTAAGCGACATTTTCTGAAAATATTTTTTATTGTTGAATTTAAAATTTTATCGGCTGATACACAAATAAAAATTAACAAAATGTCAAAATTGTTAACGTTTATATAAAAAATAGGGCTAAGATTTTATCGTAAGTCGCTGCTCACATTTTCAAAGAAAGCAATTTTATCGTAAGCGACAGCTTTTGAATTTAGGCAAAAGCTTTCAGATAATGTAAGAGATATTTTTAAATGTTTAGATAGGTCTATCAATATATTGATGCAATATTAAGTGTATTTATATACCCTCGGCCATAGAATGAAGTGTTCGTCTGTTGGTTGAAAGTACAATAGGTTACGAATGAACTAAGCTAAGATGTTCCCAGATATTTGTTTTATATGTTTATTTATCGATCCAGAAGAAAAAAGTTTACCCCCAAGAACTGAAAGTAGCTCCAAATTATTGTCTCTTTGGAGAACACAAAGCCTTTTTGTATGATTTGTGCCTTATATACAATAATTTAATTTACTTCTTGTAATATTCGTATATTAAGCCAAATACTATATAAATGGTTTTGGTATAATTTCCCTATTATTGTGGGTAAACGTAAACATTTATTTAATTCAAATTTGACAAAGAAACATAATATAGCTTTAGCTTAAAATTGTGATGAAAATGGGCACATTGCCCACAATTCTATGGAGTTGATTGTATACACTCTACAATTGAATCATTTTGTAAAGGAAGAACCTTCCACCCCTTCTGAGTGGCCGACCATAATTACAAATTCCCGCACGACACCGAAGTGTTATGAAAGTATTTTACTAAATCATTTAGATTTTAAGGACTGGAATTCATTTTCTACAGCATTTCCACCGCCAAACATTAAAATAAAATTTAATTGTTTGAGATCGGCACATTTTGAAAAACTGGGATTTTGCGCACAGTTTAAATATGATTTTTTTGCAGATAGTAGGGTGGATGAAAATTCAATGATTGTTGCCAATGGGCCAAACCCGCTCTACCCTGAACAACTAAAAATTTCAGTGGAGAAATACAGAGATTTAAAAGGACTTTGTGAGAAAGGAATAATTCCCAAACGATACCAACTTTAGTATTTGAATATGAATAGTGATCAAATCAAAGACACATTGGCTGAAAGCGACAACGAAGATATCGATATTACCTTACTTTTATATGAAATTTAACTATTAATCATAGGAATTCAAATGTGTTTAAAATAGTTTTTTATTAACGATTTCAATTACTGTTCATTTTCCCATTATAAAAGTAGTATCTATTTTATTACGTTGTTTTAATAATAAAAAGTTTGTTTTTACTAAAATTTCTAAAAAAAATATATCGTAAGCGCCATAGTTTTTTCAGTATTTGTAACCGTACAGTACAATATTTGTATCGCAAGCGCCAAAAGTACCGTTGATGTAAACAAATGATCATTTTTTAATAATAATTCGTTGGGTACGGTGGAATTAAAACATTTTGCATTAAAAAATATTTAATTTTATGTAAATATTTCAAAATAATCAATAAAAACCTTCTCCTGTAAAATGTGTGATTTGGTGCTTGCGATCATTCCGCGCTAAGGGCTCGATATGGTATCGATTGTCGCAACTTCTTCAAGTTGTAACGGAAGTTTGGACAATAACATATTTATAGTTGTCAGGTATCCCATTTTTCAAAATCCAATCACCTGTTTTACGAGATATCGAAAGAAATGTTAAAGTAGATATTTTTAGAATTTGTGAGAGCTCATTCTAACCCTAATTATCCAGAAACAATTCGCTGACTCCCAAATCTTTCATACCTTTGCAATATGGTGTTAATAAATCGGAAAAAAATCAAAACGAAAGGCTGTAAACAGTTCAACAAATCTATTGAGTTTAGCCTGAGACAATTATTCAAAGGTTAATTTTCAATCAAATCGCAACTATTCGGTTATTGCAACAGGCTTGGACAGTAATTAGTTGCGATCATCGAGCTCGTACTGTATTAAGAAAAATTTCACAAAATGTATGAAAACGCTTCATAAATATTATGAAGGAGCATTCAGTGTAGCAAGTCTTTAACACAAACTGTAAGAAATTTACGTGGAATTTTATCATGTTTTCAGATGAAACTCATTTTCATCTCGGTGGCTATGTCAATAAGCAAAATTGCAGCATATGGGGTTCAGAGAACCCACACGTGACTATTGAGAAGCAAAAGCATCCACAACGCGTCACTGTTTGGTGTAGATTTTGGGCTGGTGGCATCATTGGGCCATGTACTGAAAAATTGGGTTGATCGGGTGAGGTACTGTCGAGCCAGTCGTGGTAGTCATATGAATGATATTGTGTTCCGTTATTAAATGACAAAGTTCAACATTTCCAATAATACAAGAATTTGAAAAAATAATCAGTACTTTTTTATAGCCGATTCAAATTTAAAGTTTTATATGACCCACCCTATACTATGCAAAATTATCTATCAAAGTAAAACCATTTGTAGTTCAGGCCTGTCAATCTGCCCCTTGCCGCTGCTGCAAAGGTTGACGATGCTATAGGTGGTACTGGTAGTGGTGTTGGTTTATGCCTCCACTAGGAGTCTGTAATTTTAGTAGGTATTTTTTGTTTGTTTGTTGTTGCTGTCGTTGTCGTTGTCGTTGTTCGCTTTGTGGTTTCTCATATTGCAATCGTAATGATGTCTTGCTTGCTTCACTTTATTCGCTTGTTAAGTTCCTTTTTTACTTTTATTTCGGTTTCGTTTCCTTCTCTTTTTTTTGTTGGCCGTTCATCTTTCTGTTTGTTCGTTCGTTAATTTACGTGTCTTTTTTCTTGTGCACTTTCGCTTAATCAAAGGATTTCACGTCTGACTTACACATTATGGTAATTTATCAGAAATCTGTAGATTTGCACAACTGTTCGTACTTGTGGTAGTTGGTGGTGACCAACTGCTTGCTGCTTTTGTATCGGGGAGCTGTTTGTGTTTGTGTGCGGCCCAAAATGTTCATCAATTTTATAAATGTTGACAGGAAATTAATTTTCTCTTTCAGTTTTTTTTCTGTTTGATTATTTTCTTTTGTGGTGGATTTCATTTTCCTGCACAAAGTGCCAGTCCAGTGGCCAGACCATTTGAGTTCAGATGAAATGGTACAAAATTGGAGGAATGCGGTTGGTTGGTGCATGTGGTAGAAATGCTCGAACATTGCCACATAGATTGTGTCGATTTGAAAACATTCGAGTCAAATCGTCACTATTAATTTGGCTATGGTTTATATTCCTTTTGTGGAATACTCTCATTAAGGATTGCAATTGGTGGACTTCGTTTCAAAAAATGATTCACGCTTTGTTGCAAACAAATGAGGAGGTTATACAAATTAAAACCCAGCCCCAAGATATCCGCAATCAGTTCGAATGTATTAAATGTTTGATTATGATTTAAACCAAAATGGAGATATAGCGTCCATCCTTGTTGTTGTTGGAAAAAGCATTTGGCTGTTGGTCAACTTTTCAATCTCCTTCGGCTATGCCTCTATCCATTTTCCAATATAAAACTGAATACAAACTTTCTCCAAAGTTGTTGTTTTTTTATACATACATACGTTATTTGCAGGTTCCATCCCGCACATGAACAACTTTGCCTGCCTTCCTTACGCTACTGCCTGTGTTTTATTTGTTCATCTGATACAACAACACTAGTGTCTTTGGAACAATTGACCCTATTTCGTGCTCTTTTTGTTGTGTACTGCATATTAGGGGGAGGGGTAGGAAGGATTTGTGTTGTGTGTTGGAGCTTTAGCGTTTTTTCTTTCTTTTCCTTACATTTCATGTACTTGTATCTCTCTCATACAATAGGTGTTTTTGTAAGATTTTCTTTGACAAGAATTAAAATTTAAGCAAAAAGTTGGGTTAGTTTAAACGGAGACCCGTAATGCTCGGGATATTGTTTTAGGACTTCATTCACAATTTTTATGTGGTAGCAATAGACCAGCTGTGGGTATATTCAACGCGTTGTGTTGAGGTTTTTTCGCTTTGCTTTAAAATGGGGAGCAAATAATTTCATGATAATTTTATAAAAAAAAATAAATAAATTTTTTAAATTTATATTTTAACATTTGAATATAGGGGGAAATTTAAAATTTTAGATTAGAATCGGCTATAAAAAGTACTGATTATTTTTCTGGTTTTATTGGTAAGGTTGAACTTTGCCATTTAATAATGGAACACAATATCATTCATATGACTACCACGACTGGTTCGGCAGTACCTCAACCCAATTTTTCAGTACATGGTCCAATGATGTCGCCAGCAAAAATCTCCACACCAAACAGTGGCTCGTTGTAGATGCATTCGCTTCTCAATAGTCCCATATGCGGCAATTTTGCTTATTGACATAGCCACCGAGATGAAAATGAGCTTCATCTGAAAACACGAAAATTTTCCAAATAAATTTTTTACAGTTTGCGTTAAAGACTCACTACTTTTGAAGTATGTTTTTAATATTTCCCAATTTAGTTCGAGTTTCAGTCGGCTAAACTGACTTATATATGCCCTCACTCTCACATAACATATATACGGAAGTTATAAGGAATTAAATTTAACGTAAGACAGGATAATTTGTGTGGTAGGTACTTCCACATTTATAAAACAATTGTAAAAACATTTTCAAATATCAAGTCATAGTTGAAGTTATAAAGGATTTAATATTACCTAGGATAGAAACAATTGTATGGGAGGTACAAGAAGGGGCGTGGCAAAAGCTAAAACTTTTTTTAAATATCAAATTGCAAATGATTTTGACTACACGTATGGATGTTATGTCGATTTTATTGTAACCAAAGTTTATGTGACTTTGTGTGGGAGGTACCAGAAGGGGTGTGACAATATCGCCCATATTCAATGCGAATCTAACCATTAGCATTGCTAAATATCAAATTTCAGAGAATTTCGATAAGTTATAACAGATCTAATTTTACGCAGTTTTGCATGATCTGGTTGAGAGGTACTGGAAGGGGCGTGGCAAACCCCGTCATATTTAATACACTTAAAGTTATTGTAAAAAACATTATCAAATACGAAAATATAGCTTATTCGTGTGGAAGTTATATGGGGTTTAATTTAACATTGGAGAAGAGGCGTCCATCTTCGAAATGAAAGATAAGAACATTTGCTAAAAATACTTTTAATTCAATGTGTCTATCTGTGTTCGTTTATCATTTACAATCATTTCAATTTCCTCCTTAAAAAGTAAAATTTTAAATTAATGTTAATGCCAAACTAATACAGATATTAGCCTAACAATTAAAGATAAGGAAAAGTATTTTTAACAGATATTCTTCACTCTGATTTGATACCCATATCAACTTTGTGTGACTTGTGGAAGTACGTAAGTAAATTATTAAAACATCTATATTTTTTGGAAATTAAAAATTCTGTAAAAAGCAGAAAAATCATCAAATGAAAAACTGAGTACACAGTATTTCTACATACGATCTTTCACATGTGTTTGTTCAGGTCCACTAAAAATTTAAAATTGTCTCTCAACAAAATTTTTAAATCTTCAAAATTCCATTCTCGCGGTAAAATTTGTCAAAGACTTTACTTGGAAATATCCACAATTTCTATGACTTTCGATGTATCATAATTGTTGAAAGAGAGATGAATACTTCAAGTAATATAATCACCAAAGGGTCCTCGATCTCAGACATCAATTATGTACTCCAATGGATATTCATATATTTTTTTAAACATTCCATATTCCTTCGATGCTGCACCCGCCCGAATCGATTCCATAACTCATTTCGAGAGTTATCGTGTACACCAGCCAGCCAGACGGACGGACATAGCTCAAACACCATAAAAAGTCGTGCAACGGATTTGGTCCAATCATACTTAGGGTCTTAAGTCACTCTTTCAATGCGTTACACTTTTTTCCCCCAAATGATATGTACCCTTCTACTCTGTAGAGTGAGGGTATAAATATGAAAGATATTCTACCTTTCAAAGTCAAAGTAATCGGAAGTCAAATTTAAAATATTACATGGCCCACCCAATAGTTCCTTCATCCTAGTTCCATTCCATCCTTCCATTGCCACTTACACTGGGTATGTAAAGTTCTTTAGTTGGTATAAAATCTGATTCAAACCAATCAATCGGCCGACTCCTCAAAGAAATTCTAGTCCTGGACATATCATCTGCCCGGTCGTTCCAATTAAAGTCCATATATTCGCAGATCCGTGAAATCTCCCAGACTTCTAGCAAAGAATTCTGTCTGCACTACTCCTCCATTTACTGGTCTGCAGGAGAGTAGAGAGGAGTAATAGATGAGATAAATAGCATAAGGACATCCTAATAAGTGTCGACAAATTTATAATGCAAATAGTAGTAGTAGATGAGGGTGTTTCTTTCAGTCTATAAATATAAATAAAGTCTTATCATCTATCATCTACGACATCCTAATAACACTTGACAAATTTCTAATGCAAAATTTTCGTTTTCTTTTAGATCTAAACTATCTAGCCGTATAATGTGACCAGCTTTATTATGAGAGTATAAAAACAAATCTGCAGCAATCTGCGGCCAGTTAATTGAATGAAATCTATAGACTTCTACACCAAGAGATTCTTTCGAAAACCAAAGATTTAAACAACAACAACAACAACAAAATAACAAAAGACAAGTTGCCAAAATGTCGAAACATTCGGACAATGATCATCTGCGTAATGATATTTACGAGAATTTACCCTGCCAGGCCATGTTCAATGAGTCTGTGCGCAAGATACAACAACAGAAGTCGGCCCAAGCTCACACTTCCAACAATATCAATATCAATAAGGCTCTGTCACAGCAATTGCTCTTGAATAATATCAGCAATCAAAGTTCACACATGCAAAGCGTGAATGCCAATTCGAATTCCAATTCGGCACCGAACAATAAACATCAGAGTGGTGGCGGTGGCGGTGGCCGGCATAATTTGGGTGGGCAAATGCCCAAAGAGATGATTTATGCCACCCCTCTGCGCAAATCCGATCGCTACAAGAGTGGCGAGCGAAGTCGTTTAGCGCCCTCGTCGAACGCTAGGTCTTCGAATGAAAACGAAACGAATGACATGAAGCTAACCAATATTATGGACTACAAACAATTGAACACGCGCGACAGCAATCGTGTGAGCAATATCAATCGTAATGGCAACTCGATAACCGTGACCGATCTGGATGATGAACCGGACTCGGGTTGCACATCCAACAACATGTATTCCAATCAGGGGATTGCTCTACCCTCCAGCAGTGGAGGCGGCAGCGGCACACCCAGTCACCAGCTGGAGGATCGCCGGATACTGAATTTCCTCAAGGACACAACACAATTGCAAAAGAAAATGGAAATCTCTGGAAAAGATTGCCCAAATTCTAGTTTCTCGAATTTGGCGCGCGAAGAGCATTTCGCCAATTTGGTGCAGCAAAATTTCCCCATAGAAGTGTCGCGCAAAAGTTTCGATCCCGAAGACGAAATGGAAGCGGCTTTAGAGGGAGCGGCTAACGGCCTCGGCAGCCTCGAAGAAACGTCGGATAATCTGGAAGTTTTTATGCAAAAGAAAGTATCGCCCGACAAAGAGGTGAACGGTTTTGTGCCAAACAGGGAGCACACCCATCATCATCATCATCAACATCGCTACGGGGCCAAAGTCTACATAAATCGTGAATGGGTTTTGAAGAAAATCGCCATGTGCTTGGAACAGCGCACGGCAGGTAAAAAGGCGATATCAGGCCTCTTGGGACCTTCGTCGAGTGGCAAAAGCGAGGCATTTGCCGGCTCCTCGAATTTCATGTCGTCTCGAGCCAAGGCCTCTGCCATCTCCTCTTCAACGTACAACGGCTGTTTGGTGCTGGGTTCGAATGGATCCGGCAAGACGTCTATATGCCAGGCCATTATGAATGGCAACTCTGGCACCAGAGGCCTGCTAAATCGCAAACTACTAGCCTCTTACCTCATCGAGTCACAAAATCCCGAGTGCCATAGCCTATCGTTATTTATACGTAAATTGGTGTTACAACTCTTAAGCCATTCTTCCTTGATAACCAAAGACGAGAGCCAACGTATAATCGATGAAGGCTTCTCCTTCCTTCAAGACGAAGTGCAACAACAAGAATCGAAGCTGGATGAGGCCATGAACAACATTTCGTTGGATGAAAATGTTGAAGACATCCTCATAGCCGAACTGAAGAGAGGAGCCAACGAGTGCGATTTCACGGAGTTGGATAATTTCCATGAACGGAAAACTTCCACTTCAAAGAAATCCGAAAATGTACAATTGTTGCGACAGAAGTCGGAACCCGTGCCCCGTCAGCCGTCACTTAACGACGATGATAAACTGTGCTATGGAACACATCCTCCCAAAGGTCATAAGAAAAAGGCCTGCAAAGATTTCGATGAAAACAAGGACAACGATACCGAAAAGATAAGGAAGAGAGAAGAATCCGAAAAGGATCTACCGTCAAGCTCTTCGAGTAAAACCAGTCCCGGTAGAAAATCCAAAATACCCGTAAAATTAAGCCGACCCGGTGCGGTAGCATCTCCGGTGAAACATGTTAACACAGTCTTGTCTTCTGGTGCCAGCTCATCGCCCCAGCAGGGTGGAGGTGAAGGCATAGCTGTTGTCGTCAACGAAGATTTCAAGCAGGAAATACAAGCGGCTATTCGGGACGAATCCGAAGCCAACGCGGAAGAGAAACAGAACAACAAAGACAAACCCGAGGCAGACAAAGATATCGACGGTTTCTCCAAGCAATACAAAAAAGAGACAACGACTTCTGAGCTTAAGGAGAGCGACGATGAAAAGCATGCAAAGGATCATGAATTATCCAAGCGAAACGAAGAAAACGAAGAAGCCGAGAATAATCTTATTGATTTTGATAGTAAATCCAAGGATGCCACCTTGTCACTGGACGATGAACCGGAGCCGGTTTCCTTCAACACCTTACCTCCCCCTTTGCCGAAGACGAAGAGTTGCCGCACCATTATAGCCGATGGTTACTACGAGATGTTGCTTTCCAATCCAGAGATATTCGAATGTCTAACAGTGGACAATATAGAGAAGAATCCTGATGAGTGCTTCAAGAAGGCCATACTGTTCCCTTTGCTGGAATTGACACCGCCCAAGACCGCTCTGCTCTTACTGATCGATTCCATCGATGAAAACTACATTAACGAGGGCAATTTGATTTCGACCCTCAAGGGAGGCAGAGGCACAGCCACTGCCCACAAAAGTCGCAATGTAGCCGAACTCTTGTCGAATCATATTCATCTATTTCCGAAATGGTTATTCCTGGTCTGTACCACCAAGAAACAGACCAAACAAATTACCAGGATGTTTACCGGCTTCAAAAAGATTACTTTGGATGATTTGCGCAAATCGCATGTCGTGAAAGATGTCCAGGAGTATATCATAAATCGTTTGAATTCCGATTTCAAAGACAGCATTATGTTGACAAAGGAGATCATTGAGTCGTTGCATCAGCTGTACATCAAGTCCAATGGTTGTATACTCTATCTGGAGAAAGTGTTGAATGGCATCAAAGAGAACTTCTTTAGCTTCCGCGAAATCAAACTCATACCCTGTACCCTGAATGGTCTGTACTTGTACATATGCCAGAAGTCGTTCAACAAGAAACAGTATATGAAGATACGGCCTGTTCTCAATGTTCTGTTGGCCTCATCCGGTTATGTGGACAAACTATTCCTCTTCAATTGTTTGAGGACCCACAACTACACCATCGACAACGAAGAGTTCGAAAAGCGTTTGCATCTGATGAAGAACATCTTGCTGTATGACTACGATCAGAGTCGCTTGAAGATATTCCACAATTCCTTTTGCGATTGGTTGGTGGACGTTAAATTTGCCACTAAGAAATTCATCTGTGACGTCAACGAGGGCCATGTCATGATCTCGCTCTACTACTTGCTGGTGGCCGAAACCCTCTGCGCCAACACGGTGCGTAAGTTCATCTATCACCTGATCAAGTCGGGAGAGTATCTTACAAATCGCAGCATCGACCTGGACATGATTTTGATGTTGTTGGAATCACGTTTGAATCTGAACGATTGTTTCTACACCAATCATCTGAACTGTTGTTCCATGTGTGAGGTGGACTTCAAAAATGATCCCAACTTCTTGCCCAAGACCCGCAATATGATTGAGAAATTCTTAAACAACGAACTATGCGACGAGTACTCCCAGATGTTGTGCGACTTCTTCAAACCCAGCCTACCCACAGATGCTAAGATTCTTAAGCTGCTCATTGAGACGGGCATTAACAATGCGGATACGCAGACATCCTGCGACTCGTCGCTAATGTCTCCCGAACTGTCGGAAAGATCACAAAATATCGACTTCGAATTGGCCGACTTGCTGATATCCAGCGAAAGATCGTGCATTTTGGAAACGCAGCGCCCTTCAAGTCCTTCGGAGAAGAGTGAACCACATCACGAGAGTCAGGACGATAACGCTTCCTCCACGCTGCACCAGCTATCCGATTCGAATCGCATTGAGCTGCACAAGGGCAAGGCTTTGATTCACATTTTGGCCAACGATGGCAATCATCAGTTACTCGAGCGAGCCCTAAATGCCTGCAAAGGGCCTATAGATCTGGAGATCGAAGACTACAATGGCCAGACCGCTTTGAATATTGCAGCGCGCAATGGTCATTTGGATGTTGTGAAATTGTTGTTGAACTTCTCGCAACCCTGTAACGATGGCACTGGACGCATGAAACGCATTGATGTCAATCATGCTGATCGCGATGGCTGGACTCCGCTTCGGTCGGCCTCCTGGGGTGGCCATACAGAAGTTGTCAAACTGTTGATAGCTCACCCGGCCTGTAAAATAGATTTAGCCGATAAAGAAGGTCGTACGGCTTTGAGAGCTGCGGCCTGGAGCGGCCACGAAGATATTCTCAAAATACTCATAGAACACGGAGCCGATGTTAATTCGGTGGATCGCCAAGGTCGCACCTCATTAATTGCGGCTTCCTACATGGGCCACTATGACATAGTGGAGATACTGCTCGAGAACGGAGCCAATGTTAACCACTTGGATTTGGATGGACGCAGTGCTCTGTGTGTGGCTGCTTTGTGTGGTTCCTCAGGATACAGTAAAGTCATCTCAACTTTACTCGAACATGGTGCTAATACAGATCAATTGGACAACGATGGCATGTCACCGTTGCTGGTCAGTTCTTTCGAAGGAAATGCCGAAGTATGCGAATTGTTGCTGGAGAATGGAGCCGATCCAGATCTGGCTGATTTTATGGGTCGCACACCGCTATGGGCTGCCTGTACGGCCGGTCATGCCAATGTCGTGAAACTGTTACTTTTCTGGGGTTGCGGCATCGATTGCATGGACTCGGAAGGTAGAACTGTTCTAAGTATAGCTGCTGCTCAGGGAAATATTGAAACAGTACGGCAACTATTAGATCGCGGTCTCGACGAGACTCATCGTGATAATGCGGGCTGGACGCCATTGCACTATGCCGCCTTCGAGGGTTTCCAGGAGGTGTGTCTACAACTCCTGGAATCGGGAGCCAAAATAGACGAATGCGACAATGAGGGTAAGACAGCTTTGCATTTAGCCTCTCAGGAGGGACGGACTCAGTGTATTCAGATCCTCTTGGAGTGTCATGCGACGTTTGTCGATCAGAAGGCTCATGACGGCAAGACAGCCTTCCGCTTGGCCTGCATTGAGGGCCATTTGGAGACGGTGCAGTATTTGTTGAAATACAACTGCGATGTTAATTCCAAGGATGCCGATTCGCGAACCACGCTCTACATTTTGGCTTTGGAGAATAAATTGGATATGGTGAAATATCTGTTGGAATTCACCGACGTCGATGTTAATATATCCGATAGCGAAGGACGCACGGCTTTACATGTGGCTGCCTGGCAGGGACACGCTGAAATGGTGAAAATGCTAATAACGCTGGGTAAGTTGGAGGGCGAGTTAATAAATATCCAAACTCATTTTAACAATCTCTGTCTGTCGTCTGCAGGTAATGCTGATGTTAATGCCATGGATTTGGAGGCTCGCACTCCCCTGCACTCCTGTGCTTGGCAGGGCAACCACGACGTCATGAATATTCTTTTGTACTTTGGAGCTTTGGCAGATCATGCCTGCAAGCAAGGAGCCTCGGCCCTGGGCATATCCGCTCAGGAAGGACATGAGAAATGTGTGGCCGCTCTATTGAAATACGGCGCAAATCCTTATAAATCTGATCATTGTGGTCGTACACCCATCAAACTGGCGGCCAAGTCAAATCGCACAAGCATTCTAAAGATCTTTGACAACTATACCAAAAGTAAGTAGAAAAAATAAGAAGAAATCCAGGCGGATGAAACATGTCATCATTTCCCTTCCAGATGAATCTAACAATCCCATTGAGGGTAAATTCCATCATGGCAATATGTTGCGTTCCCCCGATCAACCACCCTCGATTCCAGCCCATGCTAATTTAAGCATGGGCGGCTTGTCGGCCTCACCCTACCCACCACACGCCTCAGCTTCATCGGTATGCTCGGCAGCTACCACGGCTACGGTAAACAACAACATGGCCGCACCGAGTATTCTGAATGCCTCAAGCTCAACACACAGTTCGAACAATTTCTATCAGAATACAATGCAGTCGGACACGAGCAGTTTACACAAACGCAAAAGTGTTATATCTAGTCAATCCACGGGTAGCAGTAATGATGTGAGTATAGTAGAGGTGCATATAGGCCAAGATTCCAGTTTGAGATGAGCTCCCCTTTGGGTTTTGGAGCAAATATGAACAGTTTTGAACGGGTCTTCAGAAGACGAATGCATATGAGATGAACGGTTCGTCTAAAATTAAGGCGTTTAAAATGAGTTTTGTAAATTCTAAGAGTAAATTATGTATATCGACACACGATAAAATTGTGCTAAAGGAATACATTTAAAAATAATAAGACCTGTGTCTTCTAGAAATCCAATTTCTTACGAACTCAATTTTAACAAAGCGTCTCAAACAAATTCGTCTTCTGCAGCACCGGTCTGCAATAATTATAAATGAATAAGTCTTTTTCACTAAAAACAAAATAATTTTATTAACTTATAGTTAATTATAAATAGAAAATGGTGACGAACCCACAAATTGGGTATTATGTTATTAGCGGTTTAACTAAGCCTTAAATTAAATTCATTTTACACCGAAAAGTTGACCTTAATCACTTTTTTTGGCATTTGGCAAAATTACTATACTATAATTACTAATCTATTTTATTCCCTCTACGATAGGCACCTCTTACATTTACCCAGCAATTACAACGACAAACAAAGCTCAGCTCGCGCAACAATCCATTCATGCAAAATGCCTCAATGGTTAATTCTAAGCATAGCAACTCGGCTTCATCATCATCGTTGGCCCATAAAGCCGGTGGCCATCAACGCCATTCGCAAATATTACCCGATCTCAATGAACATCAAATGGGTATGTATTCCGCATTTAAATTTAAATCATCTATTTTTTCGAATTTTTTATCTCCCCCAGCTTCTAATATGGCTAATAATGAAGCTGATCTCTATGATATGGAATGCATGTCACCATTGTATGCTACACCACCTCATTCGCCAAGCAGTGAATTGAGTTCACCGGGGCAATTGCCGTCTATCAACAATATCGACGATTGTGCTGGGGCATCAGCCTTAAACGGTGGCTGTGGCAATGGCGCCAGCAGCAGTTCCGGTGGCAAATCTATGCTGCCCGATAATCACTTTGCTCGTGATACGCATATGCGTATAATCTTGGGAAATTTGAAAGAAAATCAAGCTAGCTCAAGGTAATTGCAATAATTATAATTTCTTTGCCCTCAACCTGCATAGTAGGAGCTTATAAATCATTTTGTGTCTGGCAGACAAAGTTTGACTTGCTGAAAAACATCATCTTTCTTGAAAAGAGTTTATAAATGTAATCAAAATTTGCAGGTCGTAGAACTTACACTAGCATAGAAAATATGTCACTTTACCTCACCTTTCTGGCAAATATATCTAACAAATGATCAGACTCATTTCTTAATTCAAATTACATATAACATCTATACGGATATTCTGGGACCACAATTTAGAATTTATAATATTTATACCCTCCACCAGGATATTACGAACTTGATTAAATTTGGAATAACCGATTAATTTGTCCTAGAAACAATTAGACTTAGACAAAAGTTAATATACCCCTACTAAGTTTACCATTCCTATTGTAACTCCTTGAAATATCGACCTTATAGTGTATATAAGTATATTACACCGTACGACAATTTGTTAAAAAGCCCGGTTCAAGTGGGAAACCGGATGATATACGTCTGAAAATATAGGCAAAATGGAGTTAATTGACGTTTTTAGTTTCTCATTTCCTCATCTGTTGTCCTTTCACAGGATTACAATTTTTCAAAAATTATTTCACTCTATGCCGGGCCGAACTTTATATACCCTCCACCATGGATTGCATTTCACAGAGGTTGTCGGTTTTCGTAGAAGTGCAGTAATATTACAGGAAAATATAAATTTTTTAATATTGCCAAACCAAAACAAATACAAATATTGAAAAAATTATTTTATAAATAAATATAATATATTAATTATTTCAAACCATTATTTATTTCAAATCAAAAAATAAATATTCTTATATTTATATTTTCAAAAAGCTTAAATACCATAAATATTGGTAGATAGTGGTTGCTACATTTGGTTGTATTTCTATTCTATTTTAGTTCCAAAAGTACAAATTTTGAAAATCCGTTATCAGACGTACATAGTGCTAAATAACCGAACTTCATGATTCAATCAATTTTTGTCGTAAAAGGAAAATTACGAATTAAAAAAAAAATAAACTTTTTATTTTGCGTGAATATGCAGTCAGAGGAATGTATACACCGAATTCCATGATTCCAGCTTTGGTTGGTTGGTACCATTTTTACCCCCTTGACGTTTCTACGCAATTAGAATTTCATCATTCTAGCTGTAGTCGTTTAGTTGGTACTATTTTTATCCCTCTGTACCCATTTTATCCCTTGAAAAATCCGTTTATTTTTCCGTGTCTACGCAGTCAAAGGAATGTATACTCCGAATTTCATGACTATAGCTGCGGTCATTTGGTTGGTACTATTTTTATCCCCTTTTTCTATTTTGACCCCAAAATGTACGAATTTCGAAAAATCTGTTTATTTTCCGTGTCTACATAGTCAGAGGAATGTATACTCCGAATTTCATGACTCTATTTGATTGGTACTATTTTTATCCCCTTTTTTCATTTTAATACCAAAAAGTACGAATTTTAAAAAATCCGTTTATTTTACTTGTCTATGCAATCAGAGGAATGTATACACCGAATTTCATTATTCTAGGTACAGCCGTTTGGTTGGTACCGTTTTTATCCCTCTAATCCCAATTTACCCCATAAAAGTACGAATTTGGGAAAAATAATTTTATATTATGTATCTACTCAATTATAGGAATGTACACACCGAATTTCGTGTTTCTAGCTGTTGTCGTTTAATATGTACCATTTGTATCCCTTTTTGCCCCATTTCACCCCCTACAAATAACAATGCGCATACCAAATATCAAACAAATATAAACAGACATATCAAAAAACTGCTTAAATACGCTAAAATATTAGGGATTATTATGGGTATTTTTAGTCCTTGTGAGGGAAAAAATTTTCCCTTTGGGCCGTTTTCGCCCCGTTTCAATCCCAACCGATCTACGACTATAAGACGCATTTATGGAAAATTGGAACGTTCTGGCTCGTTTCGTTTAGATGCTAGCGTGCTTTCAACAGACGGACGGACATGGCTAGATCGTCTTAGATTTTTATGACGATGAAGAATATATATACTTTATAGGGTCTCAGGTCGATATTTCAAGGTGTTACAAACGGAAGGACAAAGTTAGTATACCCCCATCCTGGAGGGTATAATTAAAGAGGAGACTATCTATTAAAAATACTTCAAATAACTTGCTTCTATCTGTATTAATTCAGCATTAACAACTAGTTCAAGTTTGCCCCATAGTTTACTTAGCTTATTCATAGTTTACTTTTTAAGAGGGAAAAATTGAAATGGTTGTTAATTCTAAACTTATATATATATATAAGCTAGCAATTTTTAGCACATATTTTCTTCTTTAATCTGGCAATCAAAGGGTGCGAATAAGTATTAAAAATTAATTTTGAAAAATTATATCCTTTGGAACTTTGTAGTCCTGGATGAGGAAATGAAAAATTGAAAACGCCAATTAACTATATTTCACATATAGTTTCAGACGCATACAATCTGGTTCAAGTGTCGGACAGTATTATCGATCATCATAAAATTCTAAGACGACCTGTATTTAACAAAAGGGAGCTGGTTAAAATTTTTCAAGAATACTTCAAATAGTTGGACAGGATAGAACATTTCTTCGTTGTACGTATCAGAGGAAAAGAGGAATTTATTCTCATGGAATTTTATATTCCCCTGCAGGCGTGAAATGGTAATATCAATGTAAGCCAGGAATAAGTTTCACTTTAATTAAATACAGTATTAATTAATTAAAATACGTTTTAATTAAAATACAGTAAGAAGGCAGAAGAAAGTAGAACATGTAAAAAGGCGTTAAGTTTAGCCGGCCCCAATCTTATATACCCTCCGCCACGGAGTGCATTTCATAGTATTACCGGTAAATAAGAGGCTGTCGACTTTACAAAGATGTGAAGTAACATATTTTGAAAATTGCGATATTTTTAACGCGCATTACTATATATGTTTACTATTTCAAACAAAAAAAAGCAATTATGCGCACTGTTTTAAATAAATGTCATTGCTTCATTATTATAATATTAATAGTCTACTACTTATATAATACTGTATTGTAATTAAAAAGTGAACATGAGGCAGCAATCTTCAAAAATGTGCTCAAAATATTAGGTGTATTGTCAGTCGTCATTAGGCTAAAACATTTTCCCACAGGACCGATTTCTCCCATTTGCAATTTCTTAATTCAGCTAAAAACAGAGTTACTGCATCATTTTGATAAGAAAAGTAAAAAATTTCGAAGATCCGTTATGTTTCGCGTCCATATTGGAATGAACACATCTAATTTCATGATTCTAAGTACATACGTTTGCTTGGTACAACTTTTATTATTTTTTTTTAAATTTTAACACCAAAAGTACTATTTTGGAGAAAAACTCATATTTTGCGTATCTAGGAATACAGACGAGTGTATCCAATGAATTTCATGATTTCAGTTACAGCCGTTTGCGTGGTACCAATTTTATCACGTTTTGATCCAAAAGGTACGAATATCGAAAGATATCTTTATTTTTCGCATCTAAACAGTCAGAGCAATGTACACACCGAATTTCACTAACCTAACTGCAACCGTTTGGTTGGTACAATTTTTATCCCTTTTTCCCTTCCGCTTAAAGTACAAATCTCGAAAAAAATCTTTATGTCTCGCGGTAGATAAGTGCTTACACCTAATTTCATGATATAACATTCAATAGTTTGGTTGGTACCATTTTTATCCCTCTTTTCCAATTGTATCCCTCAAAAGTACAAATCTCGAAAAATCTCTCTATTTTTTCGTGTCTAAGCAATTATATGAATGTACACACCGAATTTCGTGTTTCTAGCTGTTCATTATCGTATCATTGGTACCATCTTTATCCCTTTTCGTCCCTTATTTTTGGAAAAACATTCGAATTTTTTTCACGAGATATGACCATTTAAACAGTGAAAAAATACTACGTTTTTCAAAAGGTATGTTCATTCAATCGCCTGCAACTCCTGAACTACTTTAACGATTTTAATATGTTATACCTTCTTTTAATTTGTTATACCTTATTTATGTGGTGTTATAGCAGGCATTAGATTAGATTTTTTAAAGCTTTTGCAATTTTAATTTTCGAGATCCATTTTGTTGAAATGTTAACGTAGTGTGAGTTTGAAAGTGGTGAAATGATGGATTCTATTTTTTACGATTTTTTTTTACAAAATCAACCAGAATTACAGGGAAAAATCATCAAAATTATAATTTTTCCATTATTTCATAAACACAAGGTATAAAAACAATGAAAAATCCAAGCAAATAGGTTATAGAAAAATTTATTTTTTTTTAATTTTTTTTATAGTGTGAGATTGCACCATCAGAAAAAATTAAAAAATATGTTTTTCCGTAACCTATTTTGTCTTGTTTTTTTTTTTACCTTGTGTTTATGAACTTAAGAAAAATTATAATTTTTGACATGGAATGACTCATATACTTTATGGGATCCCCGTTGAATATATCAAGGTGTTAAAACGGAATGACAAAGGGAATAAATGAATAAATGATCTACTCAACATGCCATTTCAGAAAGAGTCGCTATTCTGTCCCAATCAAAAAGTCTTAATTTGTTGAACAATTTATTCTTTATTTTTTAAGTTTTTTTCGTGAATGATACTGGCGTTTTTTCGGAATATTTTATTGCTTTTTATTTTCTTCGGGAAGCATTCCATTTAGATTTATAGAGTATTTTATAATAATTAATCATGAATTTATGTCATATTTATTGGGTATTAGTCATATCTTCCATTAAATTGACCCAAAATGTATGTAATGTAAGGAATGTCGGTTGATTTTTTGATATTGGAGAAAATCTTCTTTTTTAAATATTTTTAGAGTTTTTCATCAAAATTGCATTCTTATTCATAATATATTTTTTTTTTCATTTCAAAAATTTTCCTTTCTACCATTCAGATCATTTTTAGAAGGTTACCTTACAGGGGCCCATATTTTATTCGATTAATATTTTCCATTTATTGTGCTACACATATTAACAATTTAAACATATTCATTTCTCTATTTCCAGCAAAAGCAAACGCAGTGGTATTACCACAAATCCAGCAATGCGACTCATACGCAGTCGTTTCGATTCAGCTGCTCAGCTTATAAGACGAACCAACAACATCCTATCGAGCAATAGTCAGGGCTCGTCCAGCATTGGCGTGAAATCGGGCACTTTCCAGTGGCGCAAAGAAAGTCAAATGTAAATGTACAGCAACTGCAACAGCAACAACAACAGAAAAACGAAATGCAAAGAAAACACTTAAAACAATTCTTAGATTCTTATTCTGTATTATTTCTCAAAAACTTTTGATAATTTCTATTTACTGTAATACAATCTATTTTCCGTTTGTTATAATCTTATATTTGTTTATGTTTTTAAGTATTTGATTTTGTGATAGTTTAAACATAAGTTATAGATATATCTTTTAATTAATATGTATTTAAATTATTTGAAAGTATAAAACAAAAGTATAAGAGCATAACTCTAGAAAAAAAGAAAATCGTAGAACTTTATAAAGAGAAAACCTCCCTCCCCCGTTAAGAAAAACAAATGCATGTAGACGAGACCTTAAACACAAAAGAAACCCTTAAAAAATATATAACAAAATTAAGCAAAATACGTCATTTATTACACAAAAGAATATAACCACCACAAAATTGTAGTATTGAAAACGAGTAAGCTAGTTAGCAGCAAAAAGGCAACAAACAACATACAACATAGTAGTATATTGACACAAAATTCACAAAGGCAACAAAATTACTCAGAAAGAAGTTTCGAAAAAAAACACACGATTATGATCGATTCACATTAGAACCGAAGCAACAACAAAATATTAAAGCAATATTTGTCATTATACACTTTGGTTACAGCCAATTTCAGTTCAATTCAGTTCAATTAATAATTTAATTGTCCTTATTTATGTAGTTTTAATACTCTTATTATATCTAAAAAAAGAAAGAATGAAGAAAATATACATACATATACCTATTTAGAGAAAATAAATGAAGATAAAGAAAGCGAGATGATTACGAAGAAACCTTCTCCCAAACATGAAATTCTCCTTAAGAAACAAAATCGTATTGTTTTTAGTTTAACGAAAAACAAATGTACTGACACTTATTATTACTAGTATACACGATGAAAAAAAAAATATAAAACCAGAGAAAAGAAACGAAAAGAAAATAATTAATTAAACAAAAATACACAAATCCGAATGCTAATGCGCATACATGAGAATACATACTTAAAATTAGTCATTTAAAAAGAAAACTTTAAATAAATTATTTTCAATTTAATGAAACACACTCTTCTAGTTAAGACATTTTTATTTCGTTTTATTTAAAACACTGCTATACACACAACAATTCAGAGGAGACTGGCACCGTCGTTAAACGAACACAGACCAAAAACAAAAAATATATACTCGACATATATAACTACTTACATGCATACACAGATATCGCTCATTCGCACTTTGTTTTTCTCTGTTTAATGGAACTCAAACCGACGAAAATAGACCGAAGATAATCCTTATTCTAAAGAATATTTCGTCAAAATTACAAAGTGCTGAAATTTTACAACTTTTTCACCACCCAAGTCGATAGTTTTAAAGTTTTAGATATTCGCTTCTTTTCAGTGACACATACACATGTACTTTTACATTAGGCTGGGTCGCGGACCAAAAATATTTCGTTCCTATATCTGAGCTAAACGCTCCGGAAAACATCTCTAAAAATCATGTTTTCTCGTGTAATTTTTTTATGCTGCATTTTCAAAATTCAAAGTTTTTTCTGAACTAATAGACCCTTGAAATAAATTTAAATATAAATTTTGTTTCTTAGCTTAGAGTAACTTATTGACCGAATTATTCAACGTTTACAGTATTTTTTGTGTTTTTTCATAGTGACAACTGTGAAAACTGTGTTAGTATTTTATCAAGAATAAATAGCTGCAGTCAATACCTATCGAATGATGTCTAAATGATGAACATCTGAAGGAAATTGACGCCGCAGCGCTCATTTTTGTAAAAAGAATAAGTTATTTCACTAAAATGGAGTCAGTGACGTCATTTTTCCTCTGATATTCATCATTAAGACATCATTCGAAAGGTAGTGATTCATTCTATTTATTCATAACACCTTTTACAAAATGTTTCCGAGAAATATGAGTTTTGGCTGTCGCTTTGTAAAACCACAAAAATTCATTCTAAACATCCAAAAATATGACCATTGAGTTATGTTAAGTAAAGAATAAAAATTTATATCTAAGTGCTTCTAAGGGTCTACTAACTCAGAAAAATTGTACACAAATGCAAAGTAAAAAACATTACACGGGAAAAAACATGATTTTTAGAGGTCTAACCAAAACTTCAGAAGAGTTTTGGTCACAGACGGCTTGACCCGGCGACGAAATATTTTGCAGATTTTCGTTAAACAATCCAATCTTCATTTCTGGGGGGGTGACCGCAGCAATTTATTTTCGTGACCCATCCTAATATACATGATATGGTCCTTTTACATTTACACCCGCAAAGAGCAAAACAAAAGTTTTAATCAAAGCCTCTTCTTTGATTTAAATTTTGGTTCTACTCGCCATATAATTAAAACTCGCTACCAATAGGCCTGTTCGATTGGACTTACTAGCGTAATATTTCTATGGAATTTACTCGCTTAATAAGAAGTAAGATGGTGCCGGATTTTTATCTCTGATTTATTTAAATAAAATCAATGGATAAAAATGTTGCCACCTTATCAAGTATCTTAATTGTAAGCTAGTAAGCCCAAACGAACAGGCCTAATATTACTGTTCCCAAGGAAGAAATACCCGCACCAATTTTTTCCGCTTTAACTTTTACCTACATAACATAACCACAAAAATAACTTTTTATGTGTTTGATACCCCAGCATGCAGAATCACTCATACTCATACATACCACCGTTTTTGGAATCGGCCTTGTTCTGGGTTGGTAAAATTTATAGGCGAACTATTTTTGCAACACATGGAAAAATAATTTCAGTTTAAATGTCACATCCATAAGGATTTAAATCTATCGTTACCTTATTTCTAAAAAGGACAATTTTGCCGAAATCGCATTTCCATTACTTTCTATCGGAATATATAAAAAACCAATTACGGCCTTTTGGTGACGATATATAAATTCTTGTGTGACTAGGGATGTCAAAAACCGGCACTCTTCGGGAAACCGGTTTTCGGTTTGTTCAAAAATTTACAATTTAAAAAAACGGGTTTCGGTTTTTAAAATTTAAAAAAAAAACAGCCAAACCGGGTTTTTATATATAAGCTAAGGTGGAATATTTTATTTTTATACTTTTTTTGAGATTATTGAACACAAAATCATTGAACCATATGAATTCAAATACTATTTCACATAAATCGTCGATCTTGTTTATTTAAATTACCAAATTATTTTGAAAATTGTTTTGATTTTTTTTGGACACCGCAAGAAATACGTTAGAGAATGCACACCATTTAAATCAATTAAGGGTCTGTTTCTGTAACTTATTTTCGTTCGTCTGAGGCGAACGATTCAAAATTTTCTCAATTATTACGAGAAATCTATAAACCACAAGGTTATATAATTTGTTGTGTCTATCAAAAAGCACGCAAAGAGAGAATGCATGCTACCTAGAGTGATCAAACCCGAAACTGAAAACCGGACCAACCGGTCGTTTTTTTTTAATATGTCACTTTTACTATAAAATGTGGCCTCACGTGACGCTCTATCTGTCCAAATTGACATAGGAAAATAAGACAAATTTGTAGTAAAATCGTCTAGGGACTTTAGTCAAGTTTTAGCTCAGTGCATGGCTGAAGACGGTTGTTATACACTCCACGAGAGTATTATGTCTCTGTGCATTTGTTTGTAACACCCAAAAGGAAGCGAGATAGACCCATTGTTAATTATACCGATCGACTTAGAATCATTTTTTGTATCGATTTAGCAATGTCCGTCTGTCTGTCCATCTATTCTTGTAATCACGATACAGGTCGCAATTGTAGACAGAACCAAATGAAACTTTGCACAACGAAGTTTTTCGGTACAACGACGAATGCTATTCGGTTCAGATTTAGATATAGCCCCCATACAAATGTCGGTCCCGATTTGACATTTTCCTCTGTAGAAACGGCATATTGTACCCGATTTTCTTTAAATTTGGCACAACATCTTATAATCCAACTAGAAACACCTATGCAAAAATTTGGTAAGATCGGTTCAGATTTAGATATAGCCCCCATACAAATGTCGCTCCCGATTTGACATTTCCGCTCTAGAAACCACATATTGTACCCGATTTTCTTTAAATTTGGCACAACATCTTATAATTCAACTAGAAACACCTATGCAAAAATTGGGTAAGATCGGTTCAGATTTAGATATAGCCTCCAAACAAATGTGGCTCCCGATTTGACTTTCGCCGCTTTAGAAACCACATATTTTACTCGATTTTCTTTAAATTTGGCACAACAGCTTATAATCCAAGTAAAAAACCTATGGTGAAAGTGGCTAAGATCGGTTCAGATTTAGATATAGATATAGCGCAAATACAAATGTTGCTCCCAAATGTTTAACCGATTTTGGCCAAACTATACATATTATATTTCACTTATTTCGTTCCAGATTTCAATATACCTCCATACAAATGTCCTTTCCGATTTAAATTTTTTTTGTCAAACACATACATTTACAGGATACAAAAATCCTTCCCGTTTTCACTTTTTCACCGAATTAAATTGTATTCGGATTGAAAGTGGAGTGCATCATAGAGTCGGCCCGCTCGACTTTAGCATTTCCTTACTTGTTTACTGATTTATGATGTTTATTGATTCTGTGACTTCAGAAATCGCCAATATTTCTGCTTGAAACACAACATTCATCTTTGATCATATAAGATTGCCTAATGTGTTTGTACTCTATTTAGTCTCCTGCTCTGTTGCCCACGTCCGTTTTAGATAAGTCTGTAAACACTGATATGAGGATTCTATCGAACACTATAACCACATTGCTTTTATTAAAATAGTTAAAATTCCAGGAAGAGAAACAACAATAATATATCATTTTGAGAAAAAAAACATAATAGCTATATTCCACATCTGGTTAAAAAAATTAAAGACTTAGGTCTAAATGTTTTAGTGACATCATCCAATGATGTAGTCTTCGTTATGGAGAAATATGGTAATAGTTTATCTGCAAATTCTTAGTTATACCTAAACCATTGCTTTAACACTGTATGCCAGAAAATATTGTATAAGTGGATGATCAGCTATGATAATAAAGATGAAGTTTATTTTGAATTATATATGGGAAATATTTGTTCTTGCTTGGTACTTAATTAATATTCCAGTTATTGTTAAAATCTGAGAAAATTTTAAATATATAAATTGAATTAATTTATGTTAACCGCGCCCTTTTAGACTTCGTTTTTATTACTTTCACTTTAATAGAGATCGATGCAATTAAAATTCTTAGCGAAATTAAGCCCTATATCCAACAATTTATTTTTATTGTTTTAAGAAAAACCCAAAACAAACCGTTCAATAAATAATAAATAATTTAATAATTATTTAATATTTATTTATATAATAATTTATATATCTATAGATTAATTATTTAAATAATATATTAATTAATAAATTTATATTTGATTATGTAATGTACTAACGTTTAAATATCTATATATTATTAACTGATGTTTAGTTTTTTTAAATTGTTTTATTTATTTATTCTTTTCCGATATTTCGATCATCATCGATTATATTTACAAAAAGACAAAAAAATATTAATTTTGTTTGAATTTTAGATGAATATTCCTGAGGATGATCAGCGATGACGATCGAAATATCAGAAAAGAATAACGAAGTAAAACAATTTAAAAACTAAACATCAGTTTTTTTATTTGTTCATGACCTCAAGCCAGACTATCCGGAAAAATAGAAAAAAGGTCAACTATACCAAAAATTAAACATTTTTCGAAATTTGTGATTCAGTGGCAATTTTTATTTTTAGTACCTTTTCGATTTATCGAGGATCATAGGGTCATTAAATACTATTTTATTTGGGCATTCGACGACAATATTATTCAAAAAAAACTTATCTTTTATCAAAGAAAATTCAGATTAGTGTTGACGGTAATGGAAATCAACGAAAAACAGAAATAATCCCAAATTAATTTTGTGTTGAGAAACTTTTACACGTTGCAAACTTAGGCTTTAGACATACCACAGAGGAGAGCCCGATCGAAGGCCTCAATATCTAAAAAATTGCATCCTTTTATTTAATTTCAATAATGAAAATGGACATAAACCCCATTGGAGATTATGTCTGCGGGCACAATTGCCAAAATAGGGGTTATGTCATTGCATCGTTTTGAAATTAGATCACGACAAAAGGCGTGAATATTTTTCTCAAACCAAGTAAATATTTATTCAAACTAAGAAAATTCCAGTAAGTTTTTCCTCAACAAAGTACATTTTTACTAAATCTAAGTAACATTTTGCTGAAATTTTCTTAACTCTAAGTAATTTTTTCAAGAACCAAGTAAATTTTTACTAAATTCAGGTAAAATTTTCCTAAAACTAAGTCAATTTTTCCAAAAACCAAATAAAATTTTACCAAATCTAAGTAAAATTTTGCTGAAAATTTCCTAAAACTAGTAAAGTAAATATTTACTTAAACTGATGACAATTTTGCTGATTTTTTTTCTCAAGTTCAACTTATCTAAAAATAATTCAATCAAATGATTTTGCTTCAGAGTATGCAAAACAGATAGAAAAATTGGCATCATGAAATATTTGTCAAAAAATTCATTATACCTCTGCCATAAATAGGTGAGCTATTATTCCATGATTGCTGCGAAGGCAAGAAAGGCGCCTTCGAAGTGGTTGTTTAGAATAATACTTCAAGTATTTAAGAAATAAATCTCGGCAAACGAATGAGAATTGCTTCTTAGATTAATATTCAAGAATTTTCTAAACAAATTGATTTTTTTATATGTTCATTAATACTTAAATGTATGAAGAACTCGGCATAAATTTCAGTAAACACATTAACTCAATTTAAAAAAAACTCATTTTTTAAATTTCCCAAGTGAAAGTTATTCCATACAAAAAATTCTTAATATTTTTCTTACTTAAAACCTTAGGAATTCCCAGAATTCCAGACGAGTATGAATTTACTCAATCGTAAGAATTTTTTATTAGATCCAATGAAATGTTTTAAAGAAAATTTACTACCCTATTTCTAGTAAATGAACTATTTGCTATTTTTTACTCATATTTAGTTAATTTTCCTGTTTTCAAGGAAATGTTTACTAAACTGGAGTAAAATTGTTGAACTAAATTGGAGTATTGATTTTACTCAAATTTAGGAATGCTATTGTTCAGAGTGTTCTTAATTTATTTCGAATAATTTGCCTTTAGGCACCTGTAATCAATTTGGCAATCGAGATTTTTAGCTCAGTGATCGGACGTACTAAGAGCCGACTTTACTTCAGATTATCACAATCATCTTACAAGCGAAGGATTTTTAATGCTAACACTGTGAGACAATTTTATTTTTTTTTATTGTACCTCAACCATACCATATACACATGAAACTATGTAGAAAACCTGTGTACCCAGTTATTCACTTGACGATCTTTTCTCCTGTAGGACTTCATTTCCAAAGGAAGAAGATGTTTTAATATTTTATTGTCGTATTTTTTGACACATACAAAAAATATATATTAAAAATACTTTAAATTTCACGTCTTTGTATGTCTCCCAAAAGATCACTTAATGGTCTTTTTCAGCTCCAAAAAAACTGTCGCATGGTGTAATAAATTTAGTAAAAGTGTTACTTTAAACACTTTTCAAGGCCTTCTTTTGATCATTTCAACAACAAATTCACATTTCCATATGTCATTTGTCATAAAGAAAACATTTCAATGAGACAACAAAACGTATTCACATGTATTTCGTGATATTCTTCCACTTTCACAGAAAAGCTAAAACCATCACATATACATACATTTCATACTATATCGATTTTTTTCTATCGTGATATAATTTTCTTTTCTAGATATGAGTATAATTTTGTTCCAAAATGTGGCAAACGTCTGTTTGCTATTTTTGTAGGGTTAATCTGCTTTTTCAGCAGACTTTCTGCTTTCTTTTACTAACAATTTCTTTTGAGGTATTATTAGAAGCGAGAGAAAGAAAGAGATGTCGTACGAACAGCTTTTCAAAATTACGGATGCTGCAAGCCTTGTTCCCCGTTGCAAGCCGTGTTGCGTTTTTTCGCTTTAATGGAAAATAACGGACAATAGACTGCCAGTTCATAATTTTATGGATATTGAGGTGGAAGTGGTCCAGAATCGAATTCCATCCATACAGATTTCCACCTTTTTCAGATTTTGAAAATTAAAATAAAAAACAATTTCTTTTGTCGACTTTGTCGAACTGTTTCTAATACATTTTAAGCGTTTTTTGCACAAAATTTAAATCAATATGTTTTTGTAACTTATTTTCGTTCGTCTGAGGCGAACGAGAAATCTATACGCCAGAGGAGTATATAATTTGTTGTGTCTATCAAAAAGCACGCAAAGAGCTCGTAGCTAAAAAATTATTATCTATGTTTTATAGAAATCAAGTAATAATTGAGATACAGAAATAGGCCCTTAAATTTTTATGAAAATTGATTTATGAAGTGAAAAAATTTTACATGTTTTTTTAATGTTAATATCCCAAGTAATCCTTGGGACCTTGCTTAATTTCGATTTTTAACAAAATTCGACAATTGTTAGCAGATCAAAAGTTATTGGATTTATAATAAGAGTGATTTTTTAGATTTATTATTTTTTACATTTGTTACAAAAAATAATAAAACCAAAATGACATAGCGCTACAACCGAGCAAACAAGAAGTTTATAATTGCAATTTCACTCTAGCAAGACCAAAAAAATATTTTAATATTTTTTAGAGAAGCTTAAAATTTGCCATAATTACTTAGGGAATACCCCCGCTGGATGAAGTCTTATGCAGCCATGGTCGGATATTTGAACCGTTCGATAAGTGGTGTGTGCTCTTACAACTCAAATAATACAGGTAGAACTTCGAGTAAGACTGCCCATGGCCTTATAGAACCGAACGGCTCAAATATCTTTCCACGTCCAGCCTGAACTCGGAATTATCTCCATCCCCAACAAGGCCAACAATCATGGTTACATTTCATACAAAATTCTGATGCAGTACTAAAACATTTCATACAAGAAACTCCACAATGAAATTGAACACCTTGCTGGGTTCAAATTTTTCTTGAATTTATGCATATGGAGTGTTTTTAAAATACATACCCACAACAAGCCCATACCACAATATAGTAATTCCTTTCGACCAATATTAAAACTAACTAAGATATAAGATACTCAAATAAAACAAAAAAACTATAGCATTTTTTAGAGAAAACACTCATATACATGAACGAGAATACATGGTACATACGTACATACAGACAAAATTCTATTTTGTGAAGCACTTTTATACCTACATACATATGATTTTCTCTTCGAAGGAAACAAACTCATCAAACAAGACAGACTTATTTTATAAAATAGTTCTTCTATCTTTACACTTTAAAATGAAAACATATATTTTTGCGTTTATTATTAAGCTGACGACAAAAACTGATACAGAGTAAACCATTAAAAGCAAAAAAGTCATAATACGTAAATGAATATATTTCATTATTAATTACAAGTAGATTGAAATCAATTACAGAAAAAATAAAATAAAAACACTAAAGGGTATGTAAATTTAATAATATTATTGTTATCCTACATAAAATGAGATATTGAAATTTAATTATGTTTACCAGTGAAAAAAAAACAAACATTGGTATTATTCATTGTATATTTACAAAAAGAAGAAGCAAGCAAGAAACGAAATTGAAATACATATTTGCAAAGTTCATTGATAACGAAAAAGAGAGAAAATTTACAGGAATTTTTTTGATTGTGAATGTGTTAAAGTGAATTTTTTGAGAATCAGACATACAATTTACTAAAACAAGAGTAAAGAGAAATTAAATGAAAATAAATATATATAAACATTTTTTCGAGTTTAAATAAAGCAAATAAAAAACTAAACAGTCTTTATTTATTTAGAGTTATCCACCAGTATCTTAGGGTTGGCTACTCGAAATACGTTGGGAACCATACTGGCCAAGGTGCTGAAGAGATCCTCGGATATATCATGCGGCAGCAGCAGTTGCAATGTGCTACGAGAAAGAATTTGAAACGGATTATAGCATAAGGTGTTACACAAAAAAATAATTTTTAATCGTTAAATGTTTATTAAGAACGGCATTGAATAAAATTTTGAGAAATATATAGAACATAGTTAAACAGTGGTATTTCTCTCATCACTATATCTACTTGCAAGTCAAAATATAAATTAATCCTAAAAGTAAAAATGTTCGTGTAGTGTCGGACGAATAAGTAACTGGTAACAGAAATCCGTATTAGAGTGAGATGTTTAAATACATAATTACATTTATTCAGAAGCTATACGGGAAACCGAATGTAAAAAATTTTAGTCAAATACAATCTCATTTTAAATTTCCGTTAGACGTGTCATTTAGTTTTTCTTCGATAAAACATGCGTTTCAAAATAAAGGATAAAACTCAATTTCACGCGTTATATTATTTTTTCTGTGGAACAGCGAGATTGATTGCGAGACGAATTGTGCATTTAGAAACTTTAGACATGTGAGTATCCACAAAAAATAACCGAAATATTTGACAAAAATTCCGATAAAATCCTCAAATCTAGAGACAAAAAACACAAACACGTGGAAAAAGTAAAATTGGGAAAATATACGCGAAAAACTAAAGCGATATTATATTTTTTTGCAATTTCAGAATGCAAATAACACTATGGATACTTTTTATTAACATTCGAATTTTCATCGAAGATATCTTTAATATTTGTAGTATAATTTTTCGTTAAATCAAAGGTAAGTGCAGTGTACTCTCGACTTCAAGCACAATTTTTTTCAGATATGTTCGTTATATTTTGAATAGCAGTAGTTAAAACGGAAAAATGTCTATTTGGAAAACACCTATTTATAAATGACGAAGTTATGACCCTTTTAGTAGACGTACGAAAATTTTAAAAAATTGTGTTCTTTAATTTTTGCTCTAATGACTCTGGCTCAGAAAAGCCCAATAAAAAACTGTTTTGAAGAACTTTTAGTTTTGGTCCCCTTGGGCCTTTCATCATATTATATCAATATTACAAAAATTGAGACAATTTTTAAGAATTTTCTCTTGCTTATTCGATTTTTCTAGAAGTGATTTTTGAAAAAACCCGAAAAGCCACAACGTAGCATGAAATGTGTTTTTAAACCATTTAAAAGCAAGTATTTTCGAAATATTTTCATGGTAAACATCAATTAAATATTATTGCTTTACGCTTTACCGACCCATTAAGTCCAGTAGTATAAAAATTAAATTTGGCATTGTCCTAAATCATTTTTGTGTTCGAAATTTTAGTACACCATATATCGTTACCCTAATATAAAATAGACCCAACTCATAATTTTTCTTAAAACCTGTAATAACGAAAATTTATGAGTTTAACTATTGTTTTCAATATAAATTACATTAAAAATGTTTATTCTTAGATTATTCCCAGTTTTAACATATTTTTCAACCTCCTGTTTTATCAGATTTTCATGAGTCGAGTCTTTTTTATATTAGGGTATCGATATGAGAGCTACAACTTCAGACTGCATGCTCTGTCCATCAATTCTAACTTAGAGCTATTTTGATTTTATTTATTTATCTCAACTTGTAATTTAAAGCGATCAGTCCAAAATAAAACAAAATACATAATCAGTACATGGCTACTTCGATCGACGAAAAGTTTAGAATGTGCCTATACCATATTCATTAGGTTTGACGACACAAATTGTTAATATTTACAAAATTATGGAAAAATTGTTGAAGCTAAATGTACACAATCGACATATTATTCTGCCGAACTAATTGTTCAGACTCATATTTTTAACACTAGAAGAATTTTAACGTATATATACGTATTCGTACGTTAGTATAAAAGACACAACTTTTCTCCTCTCATACATAATTGTGTATTGTAATACATTCAAAACACAATCAAAACACGTGCAATATAGTAAATATATCAATCTCAAAATTTGCTCACCTTAATTCAGCACCTCCCCACGATGCCGACTCGATCATAAATCCTTTAGCACATTTAAATACCAGTTCAGCTCGACGCATGCACCATTGCACGGTCATATCTTCGGACATTTCATGCCTCAACAGTGCTGGTATTGTCAGTGTGGTGACATCATGACGACTGGCTGTCTTTAAGATGTTACGCAGGCCCAATATTACCGGATGTCGTGAATTTATTTCGCTGGGAGCGTTAATCGGTTCATCCGATATCAAATGGAATATAACATGCGATTGAGAGAGATTGGAATGTTTGGTAATGAAAAAATCGCCAGTTTTTAATTTTGCACTTGTTTTCACTGGGGAATTGCTGGCACTACTTTGTACCGATTGATTGATGCCGCCATCACCTCCATCGGCGCTGCCAATACTTACATCGGTGCTAGCTGTACTTAAACTTTTAGTACTGGGTGTAGATGAGGAGCTAATATTTAGTAGCTTTATTTGTTGTTCGATTTTCTCCAATTGATCATCAATCTGAAAGCGGAAGATTTGAACATTAACAATGAGTTTTCTAACAACCTGGCCTTCCTTAGGACCAACCTGATTAAAATGGAACTCTGTTGACATATTCGCATTTTTTATTATATCCTTATTTGCTTGAGCTTGGACCGATGGCGTCAAGACCACAACACCGCACAGGGAACTGGAGTAGAGACCCAAAGCCATGTTCAAACCATTCAAACTGAAATATAGCAATCAATGAATTATTCGATTTTCAACGCGTTAAAATGGGAAACATTTTCTATCAATATCTTCATCTAAACTCGACATTACACATAAAAAGGTATTGATTGAATCGACTCCTATCTTATTCATCATAATCTAATTGTTTTTTGAAAACATTCTTCCGTATTTTGTTGAATAGCGTTCTTTCTACTCACTTTACTTCTTCATGACTTGTAATTATACAAAAATAAATTACAAAACGCATATATAAAAATCTTTTCTAACCAAGTTAAAAAACTACAACCAAAATCCATTCACCCCTATCGCGAATGAAATTTCCCTGGGAATAAATTCTTCCCGAGATTCTGCAGATTTCTTAATTCGATTTGATCGCCTTTTTTCTATTACCTTACCGCTATAAGGGTGATTATCACAAATTAAAGGGGATTTATTCACGCGAAATTTTCTATTTCCTTGCAGGCGTAAGATGCTATGAATATAACGCAGGAACAGGCGATCAAATCAAAGAAAAAAATCAGAAGAAATTCGAAAAAAATAAATCACAATTGAAATTGTTAAAGAACAATTTATTCCTAGGGAAATTTTGTAAGGGCGACTGTATTCACCTGATAATCACGAAAGAATTTCTGAATATTTTCAAGATAAAAGTATTAGAGTTGGATCAATGAAGCAAAGCGAATAGATCCCCCATACTATGCATAATAAAAGTAAAATTGTACCTTTCATCCGCATGTAAAGGACTGCAAAGATCATTAACATTAGCACTCAATATACGAATGTTGTGCATATGTTTAAGCTGCGATCCCAAGTGTATAGTAAAGCTCTCCTCCATTGAAGGTTGTTGAGAAATGAACATAGACGACCTATTGCCCAATGGCGTAGATACAGGTGATGACTGGAATAATTCGCTAACTTGACTTGTAATCCAATGACGGTATTCGTTCTTTTGGTGTCCTATTTTTGCCTCCAATTCCGATTCGTATCGTTTGCGCACATAATTCTGTGTGGAATACTGCTGAGCCAATAGATTGTTTATATCTTCCGAAGTTGTGGTAATATCTAGTTGGTTTATTTTCGATTCCATTTCCTCTTGCTGGGAATTATTTAGAGTTTCCACCTCTTTATCCATTTCTTTGGTCATATTGGCAATGATCTTCGAGTAGGCACGCTCCTTCTTCAATATTTCTTCCAGTGACGAGGAGTGTACCAATCGATGAAAACTCTGCGCAAATATATCTTCATCTGTCGGTCCTATACGATCGGCGAATTGTATTAATTCCTCTTTATAGTGACGTTCAGTTTCGCGTATAATTTCCTCAACATCGAATTCATCATTGTTGCGAACCTTTGACAACAGTTCCTCGGCATAGTCATCTCTAAACTTTTGATTCTCACGATCAATGAACACCTTCAAGGATTGCTTAATACCTTTAAGTAATAAATCATTAGGAGATTGTAATACATAGTATAAGAACACTTTTTTCACTTACTTATATTTTCATCCAAATAACGCATCATTGGATCCATTTGACTTAATATTTGTGTCACCAACTCCTCCAAACTATCCTCATCGTGAGGTATGGCAACGTTCAGTGTAGTTTCTCGCTGAACACCTTCATGGTCTTGGTAATTGTAATGGAATTGTTTTGTCGTTGTCTTGTCCAAAGATTCCACCATGATTTTAGTTAATGGTCGGAAGCTGGAAATAAATTTCGGACACAACAAACACCCCTTATATTTAGTGTTGTTTACATTCACTAAATTTTTCCCAAAATACAACGAATGAGTTGCTAAAAATTGGAGTAGAACGAGATGTGCAGGGTTGATTGAAGAAGAACTATAGAATGGAAGAATCTGCAATTTTAGAATGAGAGAGAATGGAGCGATGAGAGAAGCAGCGATAGTGGTGAGTCCGACTGCGACGCAGTCCAAAGCAGCTGTTTGCGCCAGGTTGTTAAATTTAGTACGAACGAGCTTAACCTAAAAGAAAGCGATATCGACGACAAACAGAGAAAGGAGCCGAGGTGGCGCAAGTCATCGGCGCGCCGCCGCCGACCTTTTTCCTATCAGACACGCCGCCACCGATGAAAACGGCGCAACAAAAACTAAAATTATAGGTTAAATACATTTTGATCTTTTTTAATATTACAAGCGGCTAGTTTACACAAACGGCCGTTAAATACGCGCAAAAGCCACATCAAAAATAATAAAATAAATCTAAATATGACACACCAATCATCTATTTCTATAAGTTTTTCGCCAATAAGAAATGGATTTATCGGATTATGACGCAGAATTGAAAAATGTGGAATCTGCAAATCGGAATATCATCCGGACCTGGCGTTGAATGTTGCAAATACTTTGGCCATTTTGGGGAAGACCAAATTATGCGATATATGCTTGCAAACTGAGAATAGGATTCTGAAAGGGTGAGATAACTTTAAATAACAGGCCTGTTCGATTAATATGTGTATGGAATTTACTCACTTAACAAGAAAGTAGCTTACTACTCTATCAGTTACCAAATAAGGTGGTGCCATGTGTTTTTATATTGTGATTTTTATACCCTCCACACTAAGGTATTATGTCTTTGTGCATTTGTTTGTAACACCCAAAAGGAAACGAGTTAGACCCAAGGTTTATATACAGATCGGCTTAGAATCACTTTCTGAGTCGATCTAGCAATGTTCGTCTGTTTCTCTGTCCATCTATTAGTGTAATCAAATTGCAGGTCGCAATTATAGTCCGATCTTAAAAAAATAGAAACCACATATAGTACCCGATTTTCTTCAAATTTGGCTTAACACCTTATAATCCAACAAGAAACAGCTATGCTGAAAGTGGGTAATATCAGTTCATATTTAGATATAGCCCCCATACAAATGTTGCTCCCGATTTGTCTTTTTCCAATTTGGAAACCACATATTGGTGCCGATTTTCTTTAAATTTTGTACAACAGCTTATAGTGGCACAACATCTTAAAGTGCAACTAATAACTCCTACGGTGAAAGCGGGTAAGATCGGTTCAGATTTAGATATAGCGCCAATGTTTCTCCTGATTTTGGCCAAACTTTATATATTATATTTCACCTATAACAATTCATGGGAAAGCGTTAACATTTTTGTCAAACACATACATTTACAGGATACAAAAATCCTTCCCGATTTCACTTTTTTACCGAATTGAATTGTAATGGGATAGAAAGTGGAGGGTATCATATCATTGGTTTAAATAAAACCAATGGATAAAAATGTTGCCTCCTTATCAAGTCCCTTAATTGTAAGCTAGTAAACCCAATCGAACAGGCCTAATATTTTCATACGTACATATCCTACAGTAAAGGGCTAAGAAAAGGCTAAAGACTGACTGTATGATACCCCACTCTAATTGGGACGATTTTTGGGATCCAATTATGAAAAAAATTTAAAATAGAACGTATGTGACATATCACAATCATTTAAGCTCTAGAACGAATGTAAATATTAACCCCATATTAACACATAGGCAAATGTTTAATTGACGAAATTTAATGATAATTAGAATTTTATTACTCCGGCGCCGACCTGTCAAAATTGGGTCGGCTCAGCCGTCGAGCCGCCGCCGATAACCGTCAAAATACTGCGCCGCCGCCGCCGACGATTTTAGCTCGGCTCCTTTCTCTGACGACAAATTGTAAAATCTATGAGTTCCCGATTTTTGTTTTTTTTTTTTTTTTGTCATATGGAGTTTGACAGGCAAAATCTGAGAAAAGAAAATTGGATTTTGAGTGTATATATGATTATGCACAGTTTTTAGGTGGTCGTTTAAATACCTCATTTATAGTTATATAGTTCGAATCGATCATGTTTTGTACAAGTCCCTCCACGCACGACCCCTGCAAATGTATTGTCCACACCGATTTTTATAGTATCTTAATTTTGTATTAATATGGCTGTTTTTCGTTAAGACTGGATAATTAAGCTGTGATAACAAAATCCTAAATAAAAACTTTAACCAAAATAATAATTTTTTTTAAATTGTCTCCAACAGCAATATCAATGTGGATATGAAAACAAATTTTGAAAGTATAATTTTATGTTAAAAATGTTAGACTTAGCCAATTTATGGTTATCGAGGCTAAGTCCAAAAAAGTCAACACAAAATGTTGTTTTTGAAAATTTGTTTGCTGCAATGTTAATTAATTTTTTTTATTTTGAGCAAAAAATTCAATTTTTATTAACTTTTTTGCTATCGCAGCTTGTTATCCCGGCTTAAGGAAAAACAGCCCGGCTTAAAGAAAAACAGCCCATTTGACGGTTATCCTCTTTATGGACCCATTAACTGTTTTTCATCCCTACAAGGAAAAAAATAAGTACGACATGAATTGTGTAATTTAGTTTGTACATATGTCAGATTGGGAAAATACAAAACAGTTCTTCAGCATTTCGACTGTCATTATTTTATATATGTGTCCGTTTCGCTTGTTCGATCGCAGGCCATTTATATTCTCCTCACATAGAGCTACACTTAGAGAAAAAAGTCTGTTATTAACAGCAGCGATTGCCTGCTGCCCATCAGCAGAAATTTTTCGGCTATTACAGCAGTTTTTCTGCCATAACAGGAGTTTCTCTGCAATCTTGTATCAGCATTCTCACTGCTAAAGAGTTTGCAGTCTGCTAAAAATGTCAGCTGGCAGCTGGCCATACTGTTCTGTACATATACTTAAAGTTTCAAGATAGCTTTTTTTCTTTATTGCTAAAAACAGCAATAAATCTGAAATTATTCTTCTTGTTCCACTATAGTTTAAATTTTGTATGGAAAAATGACTATATTTGGCTCAAAATCAAGTTAAACTAGATTTCCCCTGTAGTCTGACAAGGATATTAGAGTAACTTATTGGTCGAATTATTGGACCTTAATAATATTTTTTGTGTTATAGCCTTGCCACACTGCATGCGATATCTATTTGAAATGACATCAGGTCGATTTCCAAATGTCAGATTCCATACAAATTTGACATTGAAAATCGACCTTATGTCATTTAAACTACACCATTTCCAATTGAAATTGAGAAACTCCATTTAAAATTGAGATTTTCCATTACAATTTGAGAAAATTCCCATTGAAATTAAGATTTTCCATTTGAATTTGAGAAAATTCCAATTGAAATTGAGATTTTTAATTTTCTTCTTGTTCCACTATAGTTTAAATTTTGTATGGAAAAATTACTATATTTGGCTCAAAATCAAGTTAAACTAGATTTCCCCTGTAGTCTGACAAGGATATTAGAGTAACTTATTGGTCGAATTATTGGACCATAATAATATTTTTTGTGTTATAGCCTTGTCACACTGCATGCGAAATCTATTTGAAATGACATCAGGTCGATTTCCAAATGTCAGATGCCATACAAATTTGACATTTGAAAATCGTCCTTATGTCATTTAAACTACACCGTTTCCAATTGAACTTAAACTAGATTTCCCCTGTAGTCTGACAAGGATATTAGAGTAACTTATTGGTCGAATTATTGGACCATAATAATATTTTTTGTGTTATAGCCTTGTCACACTGCATGCGAAATCTATTTGAAATGACATCAGGTCGATTTCCAAATGTCAGATGCCATACAAATTTGACATTTGAAAATCGTCCTTATGTCATTTAAACTACACCGTTTCCAATTGAACTTAGGAAAATTCCAATTGAAATTGAGAAATTCAATTTGAAATTGAGATTTTCCATTTCAATTTGAGAAAATTCTTATTGAAATTGAGATTTTCCATTTCAATTTGGGAAAATTCTTATTGAAATTTAGATTTTTCATTTGAATTTGAGAAAATTCCAATTGAAATTGAGATTTTTAATTTGAAATTGAGAAAATTCCAATTGAAATTGAGAATTTCCATTTATAATTGAGAAAATTCCAATTGAAATTGAGAATTTCCATTTCAAATTGCGAAAATTCCAATTGAAATTGAGAATTTCCATATCAATTGAGAAAATTTTCAATTGAAATTTAGAATTTTCATTTCATATTGAGAAAATTCCAATTGAAATTAAGAATTTCCATTTAAAATTGAGAAAATTCCACTTGAAAATGAGAATTTACATTTCAAATTGAGAAAATTCCAATTGAAATTGTGAAATTTTCATTTGAAATTGAGAAAATTCAGAAATTTCTATTTTTAACCGAGGAAAATGATTGTTGAATTGTCTTCTGCAATAAACAGTTTCAAATGCTGGAACATGTGTATATTGTATGAAATTCTCTGTGGTTTTACATTTGGCGATTTGAGATCCCCCTTAACCTTGGATCAAATAACTAAAGAGTGATTTTTTTGAGGTTAGGATTTTCATGCATTAGTATTTGACAGATCACGTGGGATTTCAGACATGGTGTCAAAGAGAAAGATGCTCAGTATGCTTTGACATTTCATCATGAATAGACTTACTAACGAGCAACGCTTGCAAATCATTGAATTTTATTATCAAAATGCGTGCTCTGTTAAGAAAGTTCAGAAAGAAAGAAATTGTGTTCAGCGACGAAGCTCATTTTTGGCTCAATGGGTACGTAAATAGGCAGAATTGTCGATTTTGGAGTGAATATCAGCCAGAAGCATTGCAAGAGCTACCAATGCATCCAGAAAAAGTCACAGTTTGGTGCGGTTTATGGGCTGGTGGCATCATTGGACCGTACTTCTTCAAAGATGATGCGAATCGTAACGTAACTGTGAATGGTGAGCGCTACCGTGAGATGATATCCAACTTTTTTTTGCCCAAAATGGAAGAACTGAACTTGGTTGACATGTGGTTTCAACAAGATGGCGCTACATGCCACACAGCTCGCGATTCTATGGCCATTTTGAGGGAAAACTTCGGAGAACAATTCATCTCAAGAAATGGACCGGCCACCAAGATCATGCGATTTGACGCCTTTAGACTATTTTTTGTGGGGCTACGTCAAGTCTAAAGTCTACAGAAATAAGCCAGCAACTATTCCAGCTTTGGAAGACAACATTTCCGAAGAAATTCGGGCTATTCCGGCCGAAATGCTCGAAAAAGTTGCCCAAAATTGGACTTTCCGAATGGACCACCTAAGACGCAGCCGCGGTCAACATTTAAATGAAATTATCTTCAAAAAGTAAATGTCATGGACCAATCTAACGTTTCAAATAAAGAACCGATGAGATTTTGCAAATTTTATGCGTTTTTTTTTAAAAAAAAGTTATCAAGCTCTTAAAAAATCACCCTATACGATATCATTATCAAGTGGAAGTTTCAAAGACTTGTTCAGTCTGCAATTTCATTCATTTATATTACTCATCTCCTCAGAACTCATTATTTCGTTGAACGCGTTTTGAATAAGCCGATTCTTCTATTTAGTATAATAATTCCAGTAGCTGTAATTACATGTTCGTTAGAGACATGTTGAAGAAACACCTTAGGGAACAAACTCTGAATTAGGCTTTTTTTCTGTGGCACAATTGATTTAATTATGTGTATTCAATAAATCGTC
The DNA here is from genome assembly GCA_947397865.1 of Polietes domitor. Lineage (NCBI taxonomy): Eukaryota > Metazoa > Arthropoda > Insecta > Diptera > Muscidae > Polietes > Polietes domitor. Next base: position 205,107,343 of record OX377618.1, read on the forward strand.
ACGTATGGTATATACCTCTTCACAAGACATATGATTTATGCCAAAGCAGAAATATTCGCAATATCAAATGGAATTTTCTCTATTTTCTTATTTTGAAATGGGAAATCTTAATTTTAAATGGAATTTTCTCAATATGAAATGGAAATTCTCAATTACAAGTGAAATTTCTCAATTTCAATTGGAAATGGTGTAGATTTCGCATGCAGTCTGACAAGACTATTATTCTTATTTAGTGTTAATACAAGGTGTGGCAAAAGTCGCGAAGGGATTTGAAAAATTAATAACTTTTCTAATTTAATATTTTCCCCTTTTTCTTTTTAGGACTTGTAAAATAAATCTGGGACATTAATCATGGAAAGTTAAAACGTTATCTATCCGATTCGAGCCGAAATAAGATAGATACGCTGATTCGTGTCATGTAATCTTTCACACATAAATTTAAAAAATCTACAGATATTATATTTATAATTATCTAAGAAAAATAAATTTAAATTAAAAATTAAATAAGGTATGATTGTTTTAAACCAGTTCACAAAAAATAAATAGCTGCATTTAATAGCTTTCGAATGATGCCTAAATGAAGAACATCGGAAGGAAATTAACGACACAGCGCTCATTTTTGTAAAGAGTTTGCAAATTTTGGCTCTGAAAATACATCTACTGTAATAAATTGCTCCACAAAAATGTAGCCAGTGACGTCATTTTTCGTCCGATATTTATAATTCGAAAGGTATTGATTTCTTCTATTTATGTTTCATAACTCCTTTTATAAAATGTTTCCAAGAAATATTAAATTTTATATCAAAAGAAAGATCAAAACAAACTTCACAATGATTAGGTAATTCAAATTTGAATACAATCAGTTGCCTGTCTATTTAAGAAATATATCAACAATTTCGACTTTTAAACAAGAGCTTAAACTTTACCTTTTGCAAAATATAGAAACACTTCTAATATGAACAATTCCAAAGTACTATAATTGTTATCTTAATTTTGAAATGTACGTATATAAATAATTAATATTGATTGTTATAAAGTTGCCTTTTTAGCCTCTATAAACCCTACAAGGCGCTGGGGCTTCTAATGTAATGTATATAATTGTGTATAAAAACTTGAAATAAACAATATAATTAAAAAAATAAATAGACAAGATCGGCGATTTAAGTGAATTTTCATTTAAAATATGAAAATGAAATTAGAAAATAAGTAAATAGTTGTAGTAGTAAATAGAGCTGTTAAATTTCGATTACGATTAGTAATCAATTACATTACTTTTTAAAAAGAATCGTAATGATTATATAATCCACTATTCAACAATTTCTGATTACTAATTGATTACGATTACAAATAATCAGGATTACTTGCGATTACCGTTACCTTTCGGTTTTAGCTGGCAGAAGAACGAGAACAGAAAAAATCAAAACTGACATATATTGAAAAGTCAAAAGTTTTGACAAACAGACTACTATGACTCTCATACCGATTTCGCGAGAATCAAAAGTAATCACAAAAAATCAAAAGTAATCTAAAATAGTCAAAAGTAATCAAAAGTAATCTTTTAAAGTAGTCGAACTCATTTTTGATTACTTTTGATTATTTTTCAGTAATCGCAAGTAATCCTGATTATTTTTTGATTACTTGTAATCGTAATCAATTACTAATCGTATAAAACTGAATGTAATCGTATTGTAATCATTACTTGTACTTTAAAAAAAAGTAATCTAATTACTAATGATTACGATTACTAATCATTACTTAACAGCTCTGGTTTAATGTTTCTGTGTCCAATAATCTCAAAAAGTACAAAAATAATATGAAATGTTCCATTTTAGCTTATAAATAAAAAACCCGGTTTCACCGGTTTTTCAAATTTTAAAAACCGAAACCCGGTTTTTTAAAATTGTCAATTTTTGTACAAACCGAAAACCGGCTTCCCGAAGAGGGCCGGCTTTTGACATCCCTATGTGCATATGTATGTATTTACTAGGGTATCCAATTATTTGGACTTTTTAGATATTCGATTAACCGATATTAGATTAATCGATATTAGATTAACCGATTAATCGAGTAATTAGTCAACTCATTAAAACATAATTAATAAGAGATTTCTTCTATATTGAGTCCATACCAACATGGATTTCGTAAGGGCTTTTCTACTGTTACAAATTTAATTCAGTTTACTTCTCACGTTATTGATGAATTTGTTCAGGGTAATCAGACTGATGTAATCAGTACGGATTTTAGTAAAGCATTTGATAAAGTGAACCATGAAATTTTGGTATATAAATTAGATCGCTTTGGTTTTAGCTCTGACTTCTTAAAGTGGATATCTTCGTATCTTTCGAAATTTGATTGTTAAATTTGAAAATTCTTATTCTAAACGAATTCTGATTCCATCGGGAGTCCCTCAGGGAAGTCATCTAGGGCCTGTTTTATTCTTATTATTCATGGAAGAAATGCAAACATATGCGTCTCTTAAGATCGAACCCGAGATTTGTCAGGTATAATATTAGAGGAGCTGAGTTAGAGGTAGTTGATTCTTTCGTAGACCTTGGTATTCTAATGGATTCCAAACTGAATTTCAACAATCATATTATTACTATGGTTAACAAAGCATATGGTGTTCTTGGTTTCATTAAGCGATGGGCTAAGGAGTTCTCAGATCCTTACGTGACGAAACAACTATTTACATCGCTTGTCAGGCCTATTCTGGAATATGGTTCCGTTGTGTGGGATCCTCAGTATGGTAGCTATATTTATAGAATTGAGTCAGATCAAACAGTTTTTGTTTTTTTTTCATTAAGACACTTACATTGGAATAGTGATTTTGTTCTTCCCCCTTATACTAGTAGATTGAAGTTGATCGACTTACCATCCTTAAAAAGCAGACGTGTTATGTTAAACACCGTGATGAGGTTATAAATGGTGATTTCTCTTCTGACTATATTATTTCAAGGATTACGTTTAACGTGCCATTTGGATTTTTTGATACTATCAATTCCTTCATATTGATTTTCAGCGTACGAATTATGCTTCCACAGAGCCCATTCGTAGAATGTGTATTGATTTCAATTCATTGCGTCACATCACAGATTTCGGATTAGGAATAAAGTCCAGGATTTTCTCCTGCTTGGATGTTTAGTTTTGTTATTATATGTCTACTTTTTAGTTACTAACTTTAAGAATAACCATTATTTGCATGTGATACTAATATTTTGTTTAATAATATTTTTGTTCTACCGGCTGTTGATATTTGATCTGTAGCCGGTGTCCACCCACCTGCTTGGCCCCCATGGTTCGGATTGTGGTGTGTACGTTGTCCTACGTTATGGGGACGTGGCCCTCTCGGTCGGAAGGGGCGGGAGTGAGAGGCGTTGGGACCGCCTGTGTAATATAGACTTTAATTCGAAATTCAGAATAAGTTGAAAGCATAATTTTTATGTAGTAAATTGAAATATCTAATTGAATTTTAAAACATTTTAATAATAGCACTTAACAATAATCCAAGGGTATACTGTCTGCATGATATATTCTGGATTTTCTTCAAATTTTTTATTTAATTCATTTAAAGTTCTTATAACATGGTTGTACCTATCCAAAGCGGTTTGTCAAAAATTCCGCGGTTAAATATAGAACATCGTCAACGGATTATTTTAAATTAATTTATAATATTAATTTCGGTATTTTTAAACAAAACTTATAATATCGATTAATCGATTATTTGTTATTCAAAAATCATGATTTCTTCATTATTCGAACAAATATTTGAAAACAATTATTCGACTAATCGAACATAATTTAATCGGTTGGAGTATTTACATACAAATAAAAACAGTTTCAAACGTTCAAATTCAAAATTTTATTTTGAAACGATATAACGTACAATACGGTGTATTGACAATGGAAATTTGTTTCTGTTTGCTTTGGAATAGCAACGCATGTATTGTTGTTCAAAAAGGAAAAATCTTAAAATTGTTCTTCAATGTGCGCGAGGAGGATATGTAAAAAAATAAATAAATTCTGATTTGTTTGGGGAATCCCAGAAAGTCGAATAAATTCCTGGGAATCTAAAAAAGCCGAAAAATTGTCAGTACACCCTAATGCATACATACATATTACATAAATAAATTTGTTTTTTACTAATAAAACAATGTTTATTTTACAGATGTTTTTTAACAGAACATCCTTTGTGAAAGAATAGTTATGTTTTATTGTTTCGGTGGTTATCTTTAAGTTATATTTAAATCACTGACAATATAATATAAAATCTATGGAAAAACATACATACGTTTCATGCATTTAACATTTAACTAATGAATGCCCATCTAAAAGGTGAGTTTAATGAGTGAGTTGCCAATAAAACACGACTAATGCTCTCTGCTGCTTTTCAACTGATTTCGTTCATAAATTGAAATTCAACAACTTCACCACACAACCTTACCTGTGTACATATGTATGTGTGTATACACCACGTACCACTTCACATGTTATTTTTAGCACAGCACGTTCAGTCAATTCCAAGCCAAAGTGACGTTGAACCACAAAAAATGTTGACACTAGAGATTAATCGTACGACGTGGATGTCGATTTGGCCTGTGTGAAGACTTCACTTAAAACTTCTTTATCAGAATCGTCTCCCAATCGTACGATTAATATTTTAAAGAGGACGCCACTAAACACGTCGTATTTGATTTACGAGCAACTAAATCATGTGTCCATTAAGTGTGACATTAAAAATGTTAAGCAGCAACTAAGATTTGATTCCATCAAAAATTAAGCCTAATGTTTACGCATTTGATCCTGAATGGTATTTTGTATGTATAAAGTTTTTGTTTTTCAAATCAAGGCGGGATCCCTTCATGTCGTTAATTAGTAAGTTTAATGAGGAAAATCCTTTCTGAACGTTTCTTGGTATAATATTTTTGTTGACATAAGTTTTTCGATATATTCGAACTCCTTAGATGCCGCTCACATCATAAATTCGACAAGATTCTTGGCAACTCTGTTTTATTATCCTGTTTCATCTCGTTCGCCCAGATTACATGTGCACACTAGCTCTGCCATACACAAAATATTCCGAACCCTGACTACATAGAAAAAAATTAAGAACCATCAAACAAATGGCAACAATTTTGTTCAGAAAAAAGCAAAGAAAATTTTAAATCAACCAAACTGACCAAATCAAAATACAAAAAAAGAACAATTGCGTGATATTTCTTACAAACTAAGAGGAAATATTAAAAGTACATAAATGGAAGTAAACTTAGATACGGCCAGAGATGCGAGAATACAAAAGGAATGCAAAAATAATACCGATGAAACATTGGCTGAAATGCCAAATTCTACCATGAATCAAGAGACGGCAGCAAATAGCAAATGCAGTGGTTCAGCAACACTATCATCGAAGGCCCTTAAAAGATGCTTGAGTGTGCCGATACCGCGTTCACAGCCTCCCTCCAGGGAAGTATCACCTGCACCAGTATTTAATATATTTGCACCACGCGGACGAAGGTATTCAGCCAGCTACAGTCCTGCTAGAGGGGTAAGTGCTGCAGGAAATTTGACAGGGGGTATTGTTGGAGCAGCAGTCGGTAATGGCAGTGGCGCTGGGGGACAATCATCGCGGTGTCTGACACCCCGTATATCCCAGTTGAGACAAGAGGAATGTGTAGATGGTTTGAACTCCAGGGAGGTAAACCATGAACGAGAGGTACACAGTGCCATACAAATTTCACAGAGCTGGGAAGATTTGTCGTTGGTCGCAGAGAATTGGTCTTGTAAGTCCACTGAAGAGCTTTCAAATCCTCTACAAGTAGTTGTGGGTGGTGTTATTGGTAGTGGTAATGGTTGCTCCAGCCCTAGCCCTACAAACAATCGTGCCAATTTACGTCTTCCATATGGTTTATCGCCATCGCCAACACGACGCAGTACCTTTGCCACACGACGTTCAATGTCACCAATAGCAATCAGGCCATCTCAGCTGGGCCCAGTCAAAAGGAAATTTGAATTGGATGAAGGCTCCGGTTCCAGTGCTTGGAGTTCTATATATTCCCAGCCTCCGAGCAAGAAAATGTTCTGTGAAAGCCGAGGCTCTTCTCCGATATGCCAATCGCCTTCAAGTTCCGTGTGTCCTAGCCCCGATTCTGGTACAGGCACCTATGATGGCCGCACAACCCCAAAATTACTTATATCTAAATTGTATACACACAACTCCACAAGTATGAATCACAATAACACTAATTCAGCCTGTTCCTCACCCATGTCGGCTTCATCATACAGCGGTGATGTTATTGATACAGCCGCAGCAGTAGCATCACATTTATGCTCCTCCTCGTCATCATCCTCATCGTCGTCGTCGATCGCTACATCGACAGCGTCGAACAATAGTGAGCCTATGTCTTTGGGCAGCAACAGTTTAGACGAAGGCATCTCGCTAAATGATAAAATGCTCGGCGATGGACCATTGTCGTCATCAACCATGCCTCTAGCTATACAAGATGAGTCCACTCTAATGGATATCATAAAACCCAATACAACAGCTATGGATGAATGCACCAAGATGATATTAGAGACAACCGTACCCATCACTACAACTACGATGGATGATAAAATGTAAGATTTTGTTTTCTTTTTCTCTTTTTTTATTCATGATGAGAAAGAATTCAAATAATAAGCATTAGTTTTAGTTAGTTCTTATTTAATTAAGCAAATTTTGGGTTATGTGGAAATGAACGGATAGGTTCCAACTGCATTGATGGGTTTGCAAACATGTTCTCTTTTAACCACACTTATATAAAGTCGTTTCAGTGTTTTCGTAACATTTATAGACATTAGAAATTTTAATTATGAATTTTTAAACTCTTTTTCAAGCGAAATTGTATCTGATTTTAAATTTTTACAGTCAATTCGAATGAAATAGGTGTGCGCAAAGATGTAAAATATAATTTCGATCGAATCATAGCTTATGCGTTGCAATAACAGTTCGGTGTTGTAAACATTCAGAAATATTTTTTTCGGAGTCATGACAGTGAATTCCAAATCGCGAATTGTTAACGTAACCTAGTTGAAAAAGAAAAACATTGTTTCAAACCACCCAAAATGTAGATCTTATTGCTTTAAGCCCCTCTACCGATAAAACGAGTAGCAGCCATGGACTATTAAATGAAAGCTCATCGGTATTGAACATTTATTGATTTGACTTACTTCAAACTTTAGCAGTGAAATGAAACAACTTGCACATCATTCTACATTATGTTTCTTTGAAGTATAACAATATTTTTGCAAACCGATCGGCCTTCATTTGATAATTCGCCTTCGTTCTTTGATATTTAAAATGTATACCCTACAATATTTATATATAAACTATACTTAATTCTTTTTAGTTTTATTTTCGTATTGTTTACATCTTAGTGTAAATGTAAAACGTATTAACAAAAGCAAACCCCAACCCCACCCATCCATCCCATTCATTTTTAGTTGCAACCCGTTGTTTTGTAAAATTTGTTCAACTTTATAGGTTTAATTCTTATCTAAGATAAAAAGAAACCTCTTGTTTTGTGTATGGTATGGAATTGTTTTATATGTATTCAAAAAAAGAGTAAAAATTATATGCCCGTGATTTATTTGTATGTACCCCGCGCGCTTTACTAAAGTTATTAAGTTTAAGTTTACGGTTTCTATATTTAGAAACCATTTCGATTAGTTACAAATAAATTTTGTCAAAAGTATAAAAAAACAAAGTTATTTTCGTTCAAGTCTGTGAGAACATTTGACACCTGAAATGCAAAAGATTACACCAAAATACACATCCCCACAAAATTGGGGACTTTATTTTCACGAAATTAAAAAAATGTTTTTGAAATACAATTTGCATATATTTCTTTATATTTCCCGAAGAATTGCTATTACAACCACAGTTTTCCTACCATCGACTTTTTTGCTCCTTCTGTAAAATTATGAAAACTGATAACCCGCAAAATATCTTGTGGTATTGGTTTTCATTAATGAACCCTAACATTTTTTTCAATTTCGTTTAATGCAAACGTATAACCATTTTCTCTGTGATTTCTAAATTCGTTCGAAATGAAAAAAAATAGGTGTTGCTTCTGTCGTTAAAGTTTGATCTGTCAAACATTCTCCGTTTAAATGAATAATCTATTTTTTGAAATCGATAATTTTTTTAGTTTCGTATTCGTATATCAAAAGATAGATCGAGTCGGCTCACTCTCACTGTAGATGTCAATTCTTATAGAGACACCCTAAATATAATGTTAATTATACCTTCCACTAGGGTATTATGTCGTTCTGCATTTGTTTGTAACACCCAAAAGGAAACGAGATAGACCCATTGTTTATTATACATATCGGCTTTCAATCAATGTACAGGTCGCAATTATTTTCCGATCCTAACAAAACTTGGCACAAGTAAGTTCTGTGGGCCAAAGACGAACGCTATTTAATTTTAATAAAATCGGTTCAGATTTAAATATAGGTCCTATACAAATTTCGCTCTCGATTTGACTTTTTCCGCTCTAGAGACCACATATTTTAACCGATCTTCTTCAAGTTTGTCACAACATCTAATATTTCAACTGGAAAGATCTATGGTGAAAGTAGGTCGGATCGGTTCAAATTTATATATAGCTCCCATACAAATTTCGATCTCGATTTGACTTTTTCCGCTCTAGAAACCATAAATATAGTACCTATACAAAATCATTCCCGAAATTAGTTTAGACCAGAATTAGTTTTTTCCACATGACTTCGGAAATGCACACGTCATTGTCATGCAAAATGAGTTATCATGATAGCGAGAACTGTAACCTGTTGCTGTGTGACCGTTAATGAAATGTTGTATTTCAGATAATGGTCGGTAGGTGACACGATCCACACCGTTGGAATTACTGAACCCCAAATACCACAATTTTGTCAAACCGACCAAATGGAAAACTGTGCTGTTTACTTCATTAAAATTACACAAAAACCTTTCGCATAAAGGGTAATTATTATACATTAAAATCAGATCATTTATCCATAAGTGTTGTTACGTTAGAATGCTAGCTTTTAAAAATATTTTTTCCATTTGTTGGGGGTTTCTCGTGTCAGCAAACGATTTCTAAACTGTTCCTAAATCGCGTTAGGGCCCTCATGATTACGTTTAATTTAACATACGAAAAAAAATACACATGGCCGACATAAGTCAACATACGTCCCAAATGGGTGCAGAACCCATTTGTTGGGTTTTTTCATGTCAGCAAACGATTTATTAACTATTCCTAAATCACGTCAAAATCCTCATGATTACGTTTATTTTAACGCAAAAAACACAGTGGCCGACTTAAGTCAACATACGACGTCAATTTCTGCGCGAGTCCAGAAACATTATCAAGAAATTTAATGAAATTCGTTTGAAATCTCTTTTTGCTAATTATTATTATTTAATTCACATAGTTCCTAGGCGGAACATAGGCCCCATGCTCCTAGGCGGAACATAGGCCCCATTTTTATTAATAAGTACACAAAAATCTTTATTTCAACACAAAATATGAGAGATATTCGCGAAAAACTAAAAAAAAACATTGACGACCCACAAACCATTTTTTATTTAGTTGAATTTTGAAGGATAATAGCGGAAAAGTGGTTTTATTTTAATTTCTACTTTTGGCCTATGTTTTACGCTTCTTATTAATTGTTTATGTTGTTATTTGGTCCGTTGATAGCAGTGGTAGTGGATCCTCGGAAAGAAATTTCAGTTGATGTTCTTCGAAACTTGGTTGTAAAATTCAAAATTTAGATAAAATATTTTGGTGAAATATCAAGCCTCCTTATCAACTGTATTTCAAAACACGGATACTATTGAAAAAACCGAAGTGGTCACCCAAGGATGCTAAATTACACACAAATGGAAGTAATTCGGGAACACGTCATTTGATTTATTTGAGATTTTAGATCATCATGACAAGGCGCATACATAAAATTTAATCATCACATCACACCTAGAAATATTGTGAGATTAACAAACTGAGGCACATATGACAGTAAATTTACTAATGACGCTATTCTTGTACAACTCATGGACAAAAAACCTAGATTAAATCGTCGAACATGTCGGCAACGGCAACACATTCAGTGAATCTCTAAAAATTACTTGCCCGATCTCGAAGCACAAGGACAAACATCACATGAATGGTATGTTGAACTCTCATCGTAGGCTATTAACAAGGCTAAGGTTCAGTTCTTCATTTGTCTGGGACGATTACAGGGAACATCAGGCACTATAACCAAGATGCCCGAAATGTTCAGAGCGATCTTTCTGCCATAAGATTGATGAGGTATTCAAGGCAACTAGGAAGTTGGTTGGCATGAGTACGGCATTAGTTAGAATTCAGGTTTAAATGTGGCCCAGCGCCATAAAGGCATTTTCGAGGCAAGTTGGGAAAAATCAAAAAAACTACTGCTTGATTCACATTTTCCTGTTTATTCAAGGACAGAGTTTCAAGAGAGTTCTGAATCGCCTCACATAGACTTCTATATTGAGGTAACAAGCTAACTTGGGCTATTAATAATTTTAAACATTTAAAGCTTCCGGTCCAGTGGCTTATGACCATTTTCGCTGTTTGTTTAAAATTGCGAGCCTTTATGCATGTCGTAAATGCAACACTGCATGAGTCAGATACATACTATGGTGTTAAAACAATGCCCAAACGTGCAGTAAAAAATTATTAAAGCTATGAACGACGCTCCAGCGTCGAATTGAAAACGTTGGTGATGTATCAAGCATTGGCAGTCTCATTACACCCTATGGAGGTCCCATAGATGACGTGAAAAATAGAATATGAAAAGCTAGAATTAGCTTCTATAATGTCAATAACATGGTATTCGGCCGAATTATCCCCATCGACTAAAATTGACGCATATAATATGACCATTTCGGCAAGGCAACATTGCATTTCCCGTGATATGTACGATGCAAGGAATGAGGAAGGTGAATTATTTAGCTTTTTTATAATATTTCTATTATTTTTAAAATTTTTAGGGTTGAGGTGGATGCCAATTATTCTAAACTAATAATTTGAACACGTTTCGATATGGAGGAGGAATTTGCTTCCGGGAACGAATCTGAAACCTCCGTTTTTCGTCATACACTTACATATAATGTAATAATGAAGTTTTTAGACTTGGACTATTATTTAGATTCTATGGACCAACAAGTACAGGACATATAACATGTCCCTGGCTCTGGTCTACAAGAAGTAGAAGTTTACAATACCACTTTGTTGCGAACACTGACGTCAACATCTAATCTATTCTGCCCTGTATGGACTTGGGGTGACACAAAATTCAAGAAAAGTAAAAAACTGTAGTGTATCACTTCAGGAGATCACCAAGAAGACACAAAGTTTCTTTATTTGGGTACACAAGCATAGAAACATCCCAGACAACTGTAAATCTGACGAGCATATTAGATTAAGAATGACCATAAAAGACCACCGTTGCCGACATGCAAGTTATAAAGGGTGATTTTTTAAGAGCTTGATAACTTTTTTTAAAAAAAAAACGCATAAAATTTGCAAAATCTCATCGGTTCTTTATTTGAAACGTTAGATTGGTCCATGACATTTACTTTTTGAAGATAATTTCATTTAAATGTTGACCGCGGCTGCGTCTTAGGTGGTCCATCCGCTTAGTCCAATTTTGGCATTTCCACGTTTTTGAGTAACAGAGACCCAATTGGTGCGAACGGCGACGAATCGAAAATTGGTGGTCATCATTAACACTGGCCGATACAGCTGCGATATTTTCTTCAGTTCGCACTCTACGTAAGCGTGTTGGTGGTTTAATGTCCAACAATGTAAATTTGGTGCGAAATTTAGTCACAATAGCCCGAATAGCCGCTTCAGTGGGTCGATTAAACTGACCATAAAATGGAAGCGCGCAATGAACTTTCTTAACAGAGCACGCATTTTGATAATAAAATTCAATAATTTGCAAGCGTTGTTCATTTGTAAGACGATTCATGATGAAATGTCAAAGCATACTGAGCATCTTTCTCTTTGACACCATGTCTGAAATCCCACGTGATCTGTCAAATACTAATGCATGAAAATCCTAACCTCAAAAAAATCACTCTTTAGTTACTCATGCGGAAGGCATTGGTGCTGGCAAATATCAGGTGGGCAGACCTAAACACGTGCAGAATCACGATGATAGCCAAAAAATTGTATATAGGGATGTCATAGAATCCGAAATTAAAAAGGACCTTTTCGGAAACGCATCACTGTTCATTTATTATATTATACTTGTTTTCCATTTCCAATTACAAACGCGAAAACAAAACAATTGAAAAATGCATAATAAATTTAATTTGTGAGTTGGATAGACTTACACACCCAACTCACAAATCTGATGGACTGCAATGATGCGTTTCCGAAGGTCCCAAAATCTGCCAAACATTCGAGATTATTGCAGAATGCTAGTCGAAATTGAGAACCAATTCCAATGTTTCTATGCGAATTGCTCTTTCCTTGCTTCAAACTCAACATTAATTCCAATTCTGACAACAAACGGATTCTATGACATCTCTTATAGAGTTCGGGTTACCTTCTTCCAAATGTCTACGTTGATTTTATCATTGACAGGAAATCTGCCTTACATTCTCAGAGACTAGACATCAAGTCAAATGACTTTTGGTGAATGTCGAACACCTTACCTATCTATTCGACTAGAAGACGTTTAGCAACATTCGGTTCAGGAGGCTAATCATGGGATTCGAAATCGAGTAGTTTCGACCGTAACTTCTCGATTTTTATTTCCAACAAAAACAAATCGGATGATAGAACTAATATGGTTAGCTTTTGAATATTTTTTTTCGAAATTTATGCCTTTTTTGCAATAAATACAAGCACATTTCGATCGTAACTTCTCGGCTTCGAATGCGGTGATTAGGTTTCTTTGAAGGCTAGTGGGATTTGGGCCAATATAGATGGCGGCAAGATAAAACGTTTCATGAGTCGGCCATGAGGGGCGTGAAAGCCCATGGTATCTGGTCGAAATGAGCCAGATGCTTACTTTCTAATTGACACCACAACCCAACCTATCTATTAGACCGAGATGCATGACAAGTTTACAAAATATTGTATGTATGAAGGGATACGTCATAGATTCCGTTCGGAATTGATTCTAAACGTTTCTATTTCAGCTTCTACAGATTCCGTTCGTTTTTGTAAACACTTTCTGTACATTAACAGAAAATTTGCTGTTAAATAATCTAAAAGATATATTTTAACTTTAGTAGTTAATAAGTAGTAATTTATATTCTTTGAAAATAATTTTTGACGGATTTATATAAAATTCCACTTTGCAAATTGAAAGTGGTTTCATTCCGGAATAAAACTTTGTTTTACATTCACGCCAGGCGTTGAATTAATATATGACTATAACAATGTGTTGTGCCGTAACATTTTGTACATTTGAGTCACCCTTAAGGAGTGGCGATAGGGGTATGTATGTTTGGGGAAAATGTTGAGGGAAAAGTAAAATAAAAGTCTCACATCTTGCCTCTAGGGGCGACTCGGGACAGTTTTGGACATTTCTTTCATAAAAAACACAAAAAGTAAAAAAATGTATTAGGTATGTTCTGAGAAAATATTGGGACTGAAAAATATTTGACTCTCCTCATTGGGACAGTTATAGCGGTGGGACAAAATTTTATAAAAATTAGTTTTCCCCATGAAGGAGGGATGTGTTCGGAAAAAATGTTGAGGGAAAATTAATTGAGGTTGGTCTTACTTTTAACCCAGCTAGGGGCGACTCCGGACCGTTTTGGGCCTTGCTGTCACAAAAAAATGGGTCGTTCATACATTTGACTCCACCAGCAACCTCCTTGTACCTGTAAGAGCAAATCTTATAAAAAAAAATTAACTTAACACATAACCCCTGTGTGTTCGAAAAAATCTCGGGGAGGGAAATCTAATGGGGTTTAGTCTTACATTTAGCACATCTGGGGGCGACTCCAAGGCTAAAATTCCCATGCCTACAGGGGAATAGAAAATTCCACGTGACAAGTCCAGAAACACCAATCAATTACTACGACATCTTTAGCTTATACAAAGTGGAACTGATGTATCATGAACAAACTCAGTTGCAAAGAGCCCCAATGTAATGACGCACATAACAAATTTAATGTTTGAAGAATGTTTCCGAACGAATTACATTAAAAATGTGAAATGTTTTGAATCACCCTTATCACGAAGAGAAGGGGAATTTATTCACGTGGAATTATCTATTTCAGCGAAGTTGTAAAATGGTAATGTGAATATAAACCGGGAATAGTTTTCACTTATGTGCATTATAACAGAAATAAAGTGATAAATTTGAAGTAAGGCAGGAAAAACTCAAAATAACAGATAGCACGAACTACGGCACATGATGAAATAAACTTAGCGATTTACAAATCGCATACCCACTCATACATAGCGTATCAGAAATACGCTTGATTGATTTCAGTGTAATGACTCAATGGATCTATCTTTAAAACCCGTCCTCGGACACATTTCTATTGCATGCATTTTCTCCTCCTCGCCTTTCTCAAATAAAACATATAATTTCTTGTTTCACATCACTTTTATATATTTTTTCTTCTTCTCGAAAATAAATCATTATTAATAACTTCTTTTACCTCGGAATACGTACAATAAAGAAGTAGTTAGAAGTTCCATTTACAGACTTGACTACACAGAGGAACATTATAAGATTTTGAGAGAAACCTTTTACAAATATTAAGCAATAATACCCAACCAAAGAAAAAAAAACAGCAATAAATTCTGAATAGCACGAACTACGGCACATGATGAAATAAACTTAGCGATTTACAAATCGCATACCCACTCATACATAGCGTATCAGAAATACGCTTGATTGATTTCAGTGTAATGACTCAATGGATCTATCTTTAAAACCCGTCCTCGGACACATTTCTATTGCATGCATTTTCTCCTCCTCGCCTTTCTCAAATAAAACATATAATTTCTTGTTTCACATCACTTTTATATATTTTTTCTTCTTCTCGAAAATAAATCATTATTAATAACTTCTTTTACCTCGGAATACGTACAATAAAGAAGTAGTTAGAAGTTCCATTTACAGACTTGACTACACAGAGGAACATTATAAGATTTTGAGAGAAACCTTTTACAAATATTAAGCAATAATACCCAACCAAAGAAAAAAAAACAGCAATAAATTCTGAATAAGAAAAATACGTTTTAATATTTCGTCGATAAAATCCTTATTTCATTATTTAATTGTGATAGATAAGAAGAAAGAAAAAGACATTTCTTAAAATAGGGTTGGTGGTCTTTGTTATCAATTTAGAACCTTTTATTTTTCTTCAAATATTTTGTATTTTTATATTTTTTTCTTTTGTTCAAATGTTTGCTTGTTCTATAATGTTTTGTTGAAATTACAATACAATTCTTAAAAGTAATAAAAAAATATTATAAATTGTATATCATCAAGGGTACTTAATATTGCCAAAGAAATAAAGGGAAAAAATGAAAAAAACTTAACATAAAAAACACAAAGTCTGCATGATTTATATGGAAAGTATTTATTATTTATAGTTAAGGTAGGTAATGAGAGATAGATAGAGAAAGTGATAAGAGTGAATTAGCCCAAAGGAAGATCAGTTTGGTTTTATATGTATGTATATATAGTATATGTATATATATGAGGTGGGTTTCTTCAATATGTTTTTAAAAAATAAAAAACTTCTTTTGAAGCACACTCTGTAGTAGTAAGTTAACCGAAAATACGAAAAAACTATATCTTTATAATTAAGGTATTGTTTTATTAAATTTAATATTACAAATATTTATGAACTAAGCAGTAGCAAAAAATTAAAATAGTATTGTTGTGAAGATAAGATAATAAACCTGAATATGGGAATATGATAGCGCGGTGAAGTCTATGGGTGGGTGGGTGTTTTGTGTTGGGGTTTTGAAGTAACTGCAATCGGTTTTGGTATTTTTTCTGGAATGGTAGTTGTTGTGTGTGTGTTTTGTCAATTTGAAAATATATACGACGGCAGCGAATAATTTCCATTGAATATATTGTGGAAAATAAGTGATAAGAGCAGATGTGTCCTTAGATTCTTAGTTTTCGTAAAGGGTTCCCTGTGTCTTTGAAGGACTATTTTATGGTGGAAGTAGGTATAGAGCAGGATGGATGATCGATCTTTTGTTTAAGAGTCTATGATTAAATTATTTGTAAAAAAAGAACGCTGTAACAGATGGAGAAATAAAAATAAATATTATTGTTGTAAATGTATTGTTCAATTTTTTTATACTACTAACGAACGTACGTAACGTATGCTGTCTGGCTGAATTTGATTATTCGATCTAATTATAAGTGTAGCTGTATTAGGGTACAACATTTTCGTCAAAATTTGGTGTAAAAAAATTAAAATTTGATTTGGACTGAGCTCAAAGACCATTTTGCATCTTTATTTTATAGAATGCAAATTAATTTAAAACTTGCATGTCATCATTTATTACATGGCTACACACAACCACTACATCATGATTAGCGGCCTATGATGACCTTCTTCAGGTGGCCTTGCAGCGACTTTTCAGCAAAGTACCCGGAAGTGATTCACACAAACGTCAGAAGCCGCACCAAGTAACAAACCACACATTCCCGTCTTATCTTGGTCTTGAGCCAGGTCAATATATCCCAGTTCAAATCAAATATTGATTACAAACCAAAATAAAACAAACAAAAATAGTAAGATTGTGTAGAAGCATATCAATCTTAATTTACAGGGGGTTACTTTTCAAAGCTTTCCCATGAGTCGAAAATATATACCTAATTCCGAAATTAGAGAATTACAGCCCCTTTTATTTTTTAAATTTATTTTTTTTTATTTTTATTTATTTTTGTCTTTTTGAGACCATTTTGCAGGCATACGTTACGTTCAAGTTTATATTAAATAGATGGAATAATAAAGTTTTATTAACTTACCACAACAAACTAAACTATGATATTTTTGTTTAAGGTTTTATTATGCTGGTAAATAGCATAACGCCTTTATGTATTTCTAGAAAGACTTTCGGTTGCTTAGGTTTGTTTTTTGTTTTGTGTTTTGTGTTTTGTTTATATTAAAAATTACTTTTTAATCTTTGCTTGTGTTTGTTAATGCAGTAAGGAAGTGTAAAATTAATATGGTTGATGTCTAGGTTGACGTCCCGTCCCTCTTTGTTTGCCTGACTGATAACCACCTCCTCCGGCGCCTTTAAAAAATACAATAAGTAGAAGAAAAAAACATTTAAAAATTAAGGAATATTCATTTCAAATTTACAATTTCTAAAGATACACACACACATCATAATCCTAACAATGCAGATCTACAAAAATTTTGAACCAAATGTTTAACTTTTTTAATTTTGACCGTTTTTTCTAATACTTTTTCTTTAATTCTAATACCAATAGATTGTTTTTGAGACATTATTATATGGGGAATTGTTATACTACCTCCTTTTGGACCTCCTCTGGGCCCACCGGTACCCCGACCACCACCACCACCTCCTGCACCATAACCGCCGCTACCACCACCATAGCCATCGTAACCTCCAGCATAGCCATAGTCTTTTTGTTTTGAGGTGTTAGGTGTGTATTTTCAAGTGATTTTGAATCATTTTTTACATATTTTGTTCATATTGTATATTTTTAATCATTTTATTGGTATTCACATTAACATTTTCATATTGTGGTCGAACAAAGAAAAAAGCAAAAAATAAAACAAATCATAAGAAATTTGTGCCATCTTGTTTTACGTTAATGCTACTACTTTGGTGTCTACAATTCTTTTCTTTTCGTTTGTGTATAAAGAAATGCGGTCAAAATTATGTTAGAAAATTATTTTTTATCTGAAATGGTGTATGATGGGTGTTGTTTTCGGTGAGAACATTAAAATGGTTAAGAAAAATAGCATCAGCCAAAAAAAGTTTCATTTTGAAATCTTTAAAACACTTTAAACCAAAAACTACGTTTCGATTCGCTTGTGGTATTTTCTTCACAATCGCTTTCTTACCTTCAATAGCTGCATAAACGATATTTTCCGTGATCCCTAACTTGGTCAATCAATCAGCTGTTGATCGATTTCATGTTCCTATAATTTTCGAAACATCGAACATTTTGAAAACTATTGTCTTGTCTGCATTACAAAAACGGATATAAAAAAATTCAAAAACTTTTTGTTTGTTTTTCGTTTATAATTGCACCACCCCCGTGTTCGATATATGTAAGTAAACTCCGGTAAACGGATTGCCATCAACATAGTACTAACAGAATTCATGAACATGTATATATATAATCACTTCTTCGAGAAAATCGTGATGAGTTGGTCCTGTAAAAATATCGCGAAGTGATTCAAAATAAAAAAATAAACCCTGAGTTTGAGGCTTATTGATGCTCAGTTTAAATAAAACTTCATGTTCTAATACAGCTTAAATATTGGGAGAGAAAAGTAAATGAAGCCTTACATTTAGAATTCTTTACATTTCAAAAAAAAATTAAGCTCATAGTCTCACGTGACTAGCCTCTTCATGAATTTTTACGATTTTAAATTTGTCCGCCGTTTTTGTTTTTGAGGTTGTCTTTAATAAACTGCTGCTACCCACCCTCTGTCTCTCTCTCCCCATTAAATGTTAGTTATCGTTCAGCGAAATTATAAAAACCAGCGATGCCATTATTACATATCATCTAACTAAGAGAACACAAATTCATTGTTATGGGGAAAATAAAGATGAAAATCGAAATGATCGCTTAAAAACACATGAGAAACCAAAAGAGATGATTGTTGTGGGTTTTTACTTTTATTTGCTCTTTTTTTAATACATACACATGTGTCTAATTATAAGAAAATTTAAAGGCATTTTGTTTTTTGTATATTATATAAAAACAATGATAAGATGTTTAAAAAAAACTGTTTTGACATAATTTTATACGTTTTTTACATTCATTCATATGTGGTTTTGCAATTGAAAAACGAAGTGGGCGCAAAGCGGCGCTCTTTTAAACTCATTGTTTGTTATAAAAATATTTTGTTTGCATATATCTCTATAGTAAAAGAAAATGCTTAGTTTTCTCATGTTTCCTCAATGTATTTTTTGACAATAACTTTTGGGATTTTTACCTTATTTTCCACACAACAATTTTAGCGTTCAGACGGTTCTTTTTATTTTTTCTTCAAAGATTTAGTTTTTGTGTTTAGATTTTTAAAAAGGGGCGCACTCGCGCAAATTGTGCTGCTGCTAATTTTCTTTGTGTGTTTTAATGTCTCACCTCACCATATAATAGATATTTTAAGGGGGGATTTGGTTTTTATTTAATATTATTATTTTTAGATTATTTTGTTGCAAAACGTTATATTAAGAGTGTATGCTTTATTTATTTGATTTCAGAAAAACAAAAACAAATTACTATTAAACATATTTATCGATTTAAAAATTACTTCTTTTGTATATGATGTTGTTTGTTAGAAGAAAACAAAATTCAAAAAAGAAAAAAAATAACTAAAACTAAAATGTTTTTATTAAAAAAGGAAAAAAGAATTCAAGACAAAAAATTAAGTTTAAAACTACTACATAACAAAGTTAAACTAAAAATTACGATTAAAAATTAATTACGGAAAGAAAAATTAACCACAAAACCAGGTTAAAAAAGTATTAACAAAATTTTAACTTATATTTGAATAAAGTTGTAAGCAAAAATTTGATAAATGGTGTTTAAATTTGTTGAAAAAAGTATCCAGGAAAAAAATATAATAAAAAATGGTGTGTTGTGAGGCGAAACATTTGAAAATTCGGTATTACAATGTTTTTTAGATATTTTTTGAAAGTACATTTTAAAATAATAATCAAATAATGAAAATGTATCTCATAAAGAAGAAATAATAATTGTTACGATATTTTAATAGTTTCTGAGAAAACCACTAAAATATGTATATATTTCACTTTTCATTACTTTTTAACTTAAATTTTAAAATAGGGGTTTTTTGAAAAAAACATTGAGAAACATGCATGGGTGGTTATTTAAAAGTATTTGATTATTTCGTTTTTTTTTTGTATAATAGTGTTACATAATGGGATAAACATATAGTTTTAAAATTTAATTAAATCAAAGGTTAATATTATTAATATATTATAGACAAAAAATAGAAAAAATAAACTGATTTAAAATTACACATACTTTAATTTATAAGGCACTACACAATAATGGCATAACGCAGAATCGAAGGAGGAGGCATATCTCATACATTTTCACTAGCATGCATGTCCCAGAGTTGTGGGGATCGACGACTTCACATATATTTCATATGGCCATTTCAATTATGAAAATTAATGCTATGACAGCTCCTCCTCTTCGCTTCATTTATATGAATCTTATACGAGAGCTTACCCATATTGAGTGGTGCCGGATTAGTAATTAAGAAATGTATTTAATATTTATTAAAAATGTTTCAAATCTTGTTTAAAATTGTATCAATCATAAAAAAGTCAACACGTATATATTTTTAATGGTGTATTTTAAAATTGACGAAGTGTGTTTTCCTAACAACAACAAAAAACTTAAAACGCCGCATTTACGCGTAATTTTTGTTCATAATGAATAGATTGATTGACGTTATAAAAAAGTAGATATTTGCTGGACCAAAAACGTATTTGTGTTTCGGAAGTTCGGGGTGGTAGTGTAGTTACAAAAAATAGATAAGACTGACTTTTAACAGATTTTACAATTGTCCGAAGGCAAATAAAAGGTTTCGTTTTCTTTTCTTTTTCGTAGAAAAATCATTTTTCTAGAGACATAGAACTTTAAAAAATAAAATTCATTTTGTTTGTTTTAATTTTATGTGTTTTTCTGGAGATCGTAAACTTGTAGTAACAATTACACAAAAGTATTGCACACTTAGTACAAATAAAAAGTAAAACTAAACAAAATCTCAAGTCTCGGGGCAAAAAGGTCCTCCTATGAAAACTTATGTTGGGTGGTGTTGTGTGTGTAAAGTATATTTGGAGCGCGCTTAGGAAGGTGGTGTTGGTAGTTATGCGAGGAGGAGGATGATTGATGGTGATTGACGCCATCAAAAAATAAAATGGCTAACACATTTATTGCTAGCAACAAAGCTGCTTTATAGCAATATCTATCATTCTCTTAGAGAATTAAAAAATACCATCAACAAGTGTAATTGTTTATCTTGATTCCTCCTCATCCTCCTTCCTCCCTTGCCGCTGCGCTTCAATTCATGTAAAACAAAAATGTTTCTTGTGTATATAACTTGTTGCATAATAAAATATATGCACTTAGAATATCAAATATGTCCTATTAAAAACATGTTATAAAAAAATTTATAACACAATTTCTATACAATGTGACCACTTTTTCTTGTCAAAGTGGCGCAAAAGGCTTTTTTGTTTTTTATTTGGCTTTAAGCCAAATGTTTATGGTTATTAATAAATATTTATAAAATAAATAACTATGTATTAGGGATTTTTTGAGGGTAGTATGTATGGTAGGTAGAGTAAAATTGCTTGCAAAAAAGTTTAAAAAAGTTAGTTTATTGTAGAAAAGGAAATAAATTGAATGTAAACAAATATTCAATTGGAATTCTCATCAAAGTAGTTCAACTTCCCATCATGTGCATTTACTTTTAGTTTGTCAAATTGGACGGTCGTTTAGCTTTCGAATGAATGGATTGTAGAGATTGTGACTAGGCTAAAAGCTATCAGAACTAGTAGGCCAAAATCATCCCTACACTTCTTCCACCAAAATGAGGCACTAAACCACCACATGTAGTAGCTGTAGTAGTAGGCGTTGAATTGCGATATAGAATTCAAATTTTCCTTAATACAGAATATTTACGGAAGAAAATATGCGAAACGAAACACATAAAAATGCAATTTATTCAGCATTACACTCTTGATAATGGTTTTGTTTTTCCGTAATTCGAAAATGTACATTTTTGTACGGGATTCTCAGATTTCATACATCAACTACTATCTCCCCTAGCTTATGCATGAAAATTAAAATCAAATTTCGATACAGAAGAGGAAAGCGACTCCCCATCCTCCTGCTGCTGATAAGAAATGTATGTAGAGAGTTACTTAAGTTAGAAAAAAGAGAAATTCGCGGATACGAAATCAATTTCCATTCACCCATCACAAAGGCACATTTTTTTGTTTGTTTGTTTTGTAGAACATCGAAAAACCCTGCAGCTGAGCTGATGCTGCATCTTAGTAAATGTTGCTTGTTTATGCTGAGTATAAAAAGGTAGTATACTAGAGTAGGGGGCAGGGCTGGCTGATGGTGGGGATCTATTCTATACATTTATATAGTATATATATAGATAGCTAGAAAAATGTTTGGCACAATGAGGTATGTATGTATGCATGGAAATTTGTTCTATACTCTTCTCTACACATTTGGATGTGTCGTAGACGGCCGGGCCGGGGCTGGGCCGGTGTCGTTGTACGTACAACAAAACATCGGTGGTTGGGGTTGAGGGTATAATCTTTGGAAGGTATATACTTATTATTGTTCGTTTCTGCTGCTATTTTCTTCTTCTTTGTTCTATATGTTATCTCTCGCTCTCTCTCTCTGACACATTTTGTGAATGGTTGATCTAAACTTCCTTTTTACTTTCTTTCTTTTCTATTCTATTCTCCTCTTCTTCTCTCTTGATCTTGCTATTCTTTTGGATACGTTGGCGTGGTTAGTTAATTAGAAAACAAATGTATCGATCAACGTATGTTTGTTTGTATAATCAACACGCATAGATAGATGATATATAGTATATATATAATATAACACACTAGCTTCGTCAGTTTTAGGCATTTTGTTTAAAAATCAATTGATGTTTGTTTAAGGAAAAAATCTCTTTTTTATATTACGTTAAGTTGGAAATGGTGTTCTTTTTCTCAATTTGAATTTTAAGCAATATTGAAACAAATTTGTTGTTTTATAATTAAAACAAAAAAGATTTATATGTATACAATATATAGTATGAATATTAATTTATAAAAACTTTCATAATAGGAAAGAAAATAATTACGTTTTGTTTTTAACTTGTCTAAGATTTGTTTTTGTTTTTCTTGTAAAATCAAACAAAATTTATAAGAATATATATATATATACGTGTATATATATATGTATAGATAGATAAAGGGATGAACGTCTTTAATCAGATATCAAAGAAAATAATAGTAATCATCATCATTAATTACAAGATTATTGAACAAAGGGAACTATTGCTGCATTAATGTCATCACATCATCATCATCATCGCGTTCGTTTTATTTTTGCTTTTTAGAGAAGTTTGTGTTTTCACTACTATTGTATTGTGTGTGTGTGGATGTGTTTGTTATGTTTCATTTTTTGTTTGTTTTGTAGGTGGCATGGCATATATAGTAGAGATGATGTTTATATCTGTGTGTTTAAAATGTGCTTTCTGGGGAGGAGGAGGATTTTGTTTTTATACACATTTTCTTCTTTTGTTTGTTTGTTTGTAATTTTATGTTCTACGTTTTCTATCTCTTATTTGAATTGCTGATAATTACTATTATTTTTGTGATAAGTGGGCGTTGCGTTGTTATTGTAATAATTAGGAGAAGTTTGTGTATTACTACTATTATAAGATGTTTGGTATTTACCGTAGCCATAATCGTAGCCATTGTAATAGCCACCACTGTAGTAATCGCCGTAACCAGCATCATAGCCGTAGTTACCATAAGAGGGGTATGCACCAGGACCGGACCATTGATGAGCATAACCTATTAAGGAATAGGTATAGAAAAATAGATCGATAGATTGATTAGTGTTTTTTTAGCAGAATGGGCGTGTTCATAAAAATAAGTAATAAATGATCTCAAGAGTTTCCAACAAAAAATTTTGAGATTGTATCAATTTTAAATGGCTTTAAAAGGGAATTTTAAATTTTAATAATTTTATGTGTGAAATGAATGTAAGTAACACATTTATGAAGGTAGTAGGAATGGGGAGGAGGGGGGAGGTAATAGGAAAAAGATTCATTATGACAAAAATGCTTTGCTAGCGTTCCGCGAAATTTCTCTTTCACATTTGCTCTTCAATATATTACGTTAACAACAAATTGTATTTAAAGTGTAATGTTAAGCCATCTTTCCTTTCAACGTTCATTATCATAAATAATTACAAAAGAATTAACTGCAGAAACTTGTAATTCTATTTCAGTAACTGACATTCACCAAGATCCAGGATTAAGTTTTTAGTCCTCAACAATTAAGCGTTTAAAAAAAGTAAAAAATACGAACGACTATCGAAGATCAATTTAAATAGTATTAATAAATCCAAATGGATTTCGTTTCGTTTTTAGACTTTGAAACGTCCCAAGTGTCCTTACGACGAGGGCTATGATCAGGATGTTTGACTGACTCTGATTAAGATGATTGGCTCTGCAGTGGTTTGCTTTACGACTTAGTTCTCGGACCAGGGGTTTTCATAATAGTTTCGAAATAACAACTAAATTACCATTATAAAATCACGTATTTTCTGTTTCTCGATACTTTTCGATTGAATACATTAAATTATTATTACAATTATCCTCATTTTCAACAAGTCTGGGGCTAATCACAACATTTGAAAGCGTTATTGTTAATTTAAAAAGACCACACTTTTCGACATAAATATTCAAATTTTATCGTGATTAGTTCCAAATTCCATGTTTTTAAAAATTTTCGTTATTTCTCGTGATTAGCCGCCTGGTTAACCTACAGTTATAGGCTGTCAGTTTGACATCTTCATATAACCGGTTGGCTATCTCTAACCAGACTTGTGAATATGGAGGTTATTATTGCAAATCTTTGTTAAATGAGAATCGAAATAGATTTCTTTGTATTTTTCTTTTGACGAAAGACATCATATCTTCCGGATTCTTGATTTGTATGCTTGCTGTGATAAATGTTTGTGTAACTTTAACGAAATATTGTAAAATAAAAATTTAAAACAAAGACCATTGAGGAGCACGATTTTCATTTAAAACAAATGCATGTAATAAAGAGTGATTTTTTTGAGGTTAGGATTTTCATGCATTAGTATTTGACAAATCACGTGGGATTTCAGACATGGTGTCAAAGAGAAAGATGCTCAGTATGCTTTGACATTTCATCATGAATAGACTTACTAACGAGCAACGCTTGCAAATCATTGAATTTTATTATCAAAATGCGTGCTCTGTTAAGAAAGTTCAGAAAGAAAGAAATTGTGTTCAGCGACGAAGCTCATTTTTGGCTCAATGGGTACGTAAATAGGCAGAATTGTCGATTTTGGAGTGAATATCAGCCAGAAGCATTGCAAGAGCTACCAATGCATCCAGAAAAAGTCACAGTTTGGTGCGGTTTATGGGCTGGTGGCATCATTGGACCGTACTTCTTCAAAGATGATGCGAATCGTAACGTAACTGTGAATGGTGAGCGCTACCGTGAGATGATATCCAACTTTTTTTTGCCCAAAATGGAAGAACTGAACTTGGTTGACATGTGGTTTCAACAAGATGGCGCTACATGCCACACAGCTCGCGATTCTATGGCCATTTTGAGGGAAAACTTCGGAGAACAATTCATCTCAAGAAATGGACCGGTAAGTTGGCCACCAAGATCATGCGATTTGACGCCTTTAGACTATTTTTTGTGGGGCTACGTCAAGTCTAAAGTCTACAGAAATAAGCCAGCAACTATTCCAGCTTTGGAAGACAACATTTCCGAAGAAATTCGGGCTATTCCGGCCGAAATGCTCGAAAAAGTTGCCCAAAATTGGACTTTCCGAATGAACCACCTAAGACGCAGCCGCGGTCAACATTTAAATGAAATTATCTTCAAAAAGTAAATGTCATGGACCAATCTAACGTTTCAAATAAAGAACCGATGAGATTTTGCAAATTTTATGCGTTTTTTTTAAAAAAAAAGTTATCAAGCTCTTAAAAAATCACCCTTTAGTATAAATACAGGTCGAATAAATAGGCTAAGTCCCCTTTTCGCTAGTCTACAGTTAGCACTAATCAACAGTTATAGGTATTACCTGTTGGTTATCTCTAACCAAAGTTGATGAAAGTGGAGATTAAATTGCAAAATGTAATATGCAATTATTTTGGCAATTACAATATTCTATTCTTAGTCTCTTATTTCGTTAGGTTTTGTGGATACGCTTTTCTACAAAATATTGAGCATTTAACGTTTCTGAACATGATAAAATTAAGTTTCATAGAGAACTGTGTAATTTATTTGATTTATTTATTTCAACTTGTAATTCAAAGCCATCGGGACATGGCTAAAAAAGTACTCAATAGATGAACCCTCTGGATATTTCCAAAAAATTGTCTCGGTCAAATCAGAAAGTCTTTATTCCTATATAATGAAATGTTATATTTTGTAAGGAGGTCTCGACTTCACATGAAATGATATTTTGTATGTTTCACAGATCTCCAGCTTGCTCCTTCAGATAAAAGTTGAAGATATTATTTTCAAAAGATTCTCATAATCCAGTTTTTCCTCCAATTCTAATTCGTGAAATTGCTAACGTCCCAAGATATATATTATGTATATAACCATAAAGATTATACACACTAATGTCTTGAATTAATACCCTGTTGAGGCTTCTATGGAATTTTTCGTAATTTCTTGTTTTTAAATTTCATATTTAGCGCCAAAACGTCAATGGTTTCATCAACTATCTACTCATTTGCACGATCTGGGAATAAATTCGAAAAGTTTTGAAGCCAAAGTCTAAATTTACAATCCTGAATCCACTAAAGAGAGCAGTGGTTTGATGAACCAACCGTGGAAGTCATCACTCGACTGATATATGCTAAACAAGGTAACAAATGACCACAAAAGATTGTCATGTCTCTGAAAAGCATTCATCTAAATAAAATAAATTATTTTCCGTCTTGATTTTTTAATTGATTGAAACTCTTTGCCATTTTTCTGTCAATTAAATAGGCAACAACAAACAGATTTCCGAAACAAACTCAAAATGATCAAAATAATGAATCCATTACAAAAACGTTGACACAATCAACATTAAAACTATCTAACTATTTTAATACAATTCTCTAGAATCCAAATAGGATACAAGAAATGTCATGCTATCGATATTAAAACCCATTAAGCCCAAATCATAATACTTCAAAATGAGATCATTTTGTACCGCAAAAGTACATTTCCATTTGGAAATTATCCCCACAATGTATGAATTCACAGACAGCACTACTTTCGAGCGATACAATATTTACAATTCAAAAAGCGATCACCAAAAAATTATTTCACATATCGTGCCGTGCAACTACTGCAAACGCATGAGATTCATTATAGTGTGTGTGTTTAATTCCAAATAAGTAATATATAAAAAATGCTTGTTACTCACCACCACGACCGTAACCGCCGCGTCCACCTCGAACACCACCACGGCCGCCGCGACCACCCATCATCATCATTTGATTTTCTGGCTTTGGTGTGGCACGTTTAACATCTACTTCCTTTCCGGAAATTTTCTGTTTTGGAGTTTTCAACAATTCAGTAACAACTTGTTCCGAATCAAAGGTAATGAAGCAGAAACCTTTACGTTGAGACTTTTGCTTATCGAAAGGCATTTCTACGTCGACAATCTGAACAAAAAAGAGAGTTTTAAAAAATGCATTAGAACAATGAAGAAACGAGAGAAATTCATTTCATTAGCTCTCATTCATATTCGAATACTTACATTGCCGAACTGGCTGAAATAGGTCTTGATTTCGTCATCACTGATTTCGGTTGTCAAACCTCCGACAAAGATTTTACCATGACGAGCTTTGGCTTTCTTAGGATCGACCTTTTTGTTGTTAATTACATGTTCGCCGGCATCGCTTACTTTGTCGATAGCATCGGTTGTGGCAAATACAATGAAAGCAAAACCACGGGAACGTCCAGTTTGTGGGTCGGTTTTTACATTGATGCTTTCAATCTCTCCGAATTTGCTGAAGTGATCGCGCAACTCCTCTGAAAAGATGAAAAAACAATGTTTATTAGTTTCGCAACGACATTGTATGATTTATAAATAAAATATAGAACAATTATTAAGAAGTTTATTTTAAAATACAATTTGTAAAGGGCTTTTTTAACGAAGAATTTGTAAATAGAAAAATTTATAAAAATAAACATTAAGTAGGACATATGTATCTTAAAAAATATATGAAAGAGTTTTGTCTAGATCCGCCCATCTGGGGTACATCACATCGCACAATGGGTCGGCAAAGTGCTTTGGCTTAATACATTAATAATTAAATTCAGTGAAGTGCTTTGGCGGAATAGATTTCCAACTAATTTCCTAAACAATAATTTAAAATTAAAAAAATAGAGGATGACAGTACCAATCCGCATCCGAAGTCCACCAAATGGCAACGCATCCTCGGTTCTACGACTTCAAAAACGATGATGTCAATGACGAAAAATGTACGCAGTTGTTTTTCTCTTCTGGTTTGTTAAAAACGAGTTTTACTGGCCTTATTGTGTTACGGACATTAGGTAAAAATTAGTTTTTGCTTTCATTGCCAACCTCTATTCTTCAATATAGTTAATTTTTACTTTTTCTGAATGCAGTCGTTCGCTTTAGGTATGAAGAAGGATTGCTGGGAATATAGCTTCTATTCCCGAATATTTAAATTGGGCCATCTGAAAATCTACTTTTTCCTATTTTTAATCTCCACAATGACTTCTAGTTTCCATCATCTACTAAATCATTTCCCGCAAAATACAGTGGTAATTTAAACTTAAATTTGCATTATTGTATACTTACTTTCTGAAGTCTCCCAGCTTAAACCGCCAACAAATAATTTTCTGTAAATTAGAAACAAACAAGAAAAATTGCAAATTAGTAATGAAATCAATAAGATTTATTAGTTATTTAACTAATGTGTGAGAGATCAAAAGTATTACTTTTTCAAAAATTAGTTTTGAAAAATTTACGTTAATATATATATATATATATGTACATATTTATCGTTCAACTTTTTATTCAAAACACGATCATTTTTCAGCAGAAAACTTACAAAGTTAATGAATTTTAAAAAAACATTACCAAATCTTTCAAAGAGCAAAGAATTTTTACGAGACGAAAAGAGGAATATGTATTTGACAATAAAAATCTGTAAAAGGAGTTTATATTCAATATGAGAGAGATGTAATACGAATTCTTCTTACGTTAAATTTATTAAAGACTAAGACGACAATAAATACAGAAGGCCAAAATTTTTAAAAATCTCTTATTTTTCGTTATTTGAAATTCTTAAAACACCGCTTTATTGTAGACTTTCGTAAAGTTGTTGGTTGAGTGAGAGATTGATCAATCGATTCTAAGAGCATTTAATTAATATTCGGCAAAACAAGTACATGAAAAATATACAATAATTTTATTATTAAAGAAAACGTTAATCCAATTTTTTCGTTTATTTCGGTAAACTAGAGTTTTGTGTATTTTATGTATGCTTTACTATGATAAATACCATCGTCTTGTATGGAGAGGCGGAGGAAAGCATTGTGTTGCAGCATCTTCGTGGGCATCTTATCCTCTTTAGAGCGGCCAAATGCACAATATGTTGTAGGGTCGGTCGGTTGGTTGGTCGGTACATCATCAGCCGATGTTGATCCCAACATCTTGACGAGTGGTGTCGTTGTAAAGTATAAAGAGACTCCACACTTAGAAGCTACTAGGTTTGTTATTGGCTTATAGTACCTGCCGGAGAGGAACAAGATTAGTTCACTCAAACACAACAGGAAAATTATATAGTTTATAAATGTGTGTGTATAGTAGAGAGTAGGTGGTGGTAGGTAGTAGTAATTGGTGGTTTCGTTCTGTCAAACAGATATTTGTTATTGACTCCTTTTTAATCCAGCAAAACATAAATTCTCCGCGTTTACACTCTTCAGATACATAAATTAATTTGATACTCTTTTTAGATGTAGGGATTGATAATTATTTAAAAAAATCTTAATGCTAACAATGATTGGACTTCTTTCTTAAATAAATTATATGAGGAAGATGTGTTGAAATTTGTATAGACTATGTTTTTAGAGAAAGGAAACAAACAAAAGCTTTTTTGAAAACGTTTACTTTATTCAATAACAATTAATTACGTTAACAATCATCTTTATTATTAAATACAAATTAATATTTTATAAACTTATTTATTTATTTACGATATTACAATATATTATTATGCCTATATATAAAGAATCCAATCATTGTGATATGAATTAAATTTTGCTTTAGTTTTAAACAAAATAAGAGGGGGCAGAGAAACAAGGATTTTAAACAGCATGATCTCAAGTCGTTGATAATGAACAATTTGAATAAACATAAAATGCTACTAAAAAAGATGAAACGTCAAAATTATTCCACACTGGTCCCTACAGCAAGAATCCAAGCGGTCCATTCAACAAAATAGTACAAATATTTAGTCCACACATTTGAACCTGCGAACTGCTACTAGATCATATCATATACTAGATCAAGAACACGTGTAGACAGCCGTCACAAGGCAACTCTAAAAACAGATCTAGCAAAAATTGCTGCAGCTTTTCCGACAGGTTAGTAAGAAAAAAATGCTGCTTTTAGTGGTATGCCTAGATTGGACGTAATTCCTCCTAATGGGTTATTAGAGATAAGACTCGATCTGAAATTGCATTTCATTTTTATCGCGAATTGTTAATTGCAAAATGCCAAAGACTTGTAAATTTCAAAATACAAAAGATGATTTTTTTCCAACAATGTTGCACCAGAACCATGCAGATTTTCAGCAAAATTGCCATTATTACACACAGGAAGACAGCCTGATAACATATTTTAATAAAAGAAGATAACTTGAAAGTTATTACTCATTTGCGATGGTTCATGTAAAGTTAAACGGCGTATTCCCTTTTTAAATACTTTTGCAGCCACACTGATTTGTAATTTTGAGAATTTTACAATGTTTTATTTAATTAAGAATAAAACGTCAAAAATGTAAATTGAATTGAAGAGTTTTTGTAGGAAAGGTTAATTTTGAAGTAGAAAAACAAAAGTTTCAAACATGAATCGGAATAAATGTTGACGGATTCAGATCGAATCGAATTTGAGAACATTGGGGTGAATTATCATTGATATTTGTAATATAAAATTAACACCTTAAGATCATGCAATGTGAAATGGCAAAGCTTATATTTATATCTGATTTAAAAATTATAAGTTTTATATTAATTGGTTTTGCACTTTTCACTGATACTAAGCTTCCGGAAATTGACAATTTGCCACCATTAATTTGAATAAATTGCCACACATAATCGATATTATAAATTTCGCGTAAAAAATACTGAAATCAATATTTTTTATATTATAAATTGTTTTGAATAGACCGTTGGTCTTCATTTGGCAATATGGTGGATCAAATCTTAAAATTTAATGAAATCCATCAAATATATGTATATGATATAACTTTATGCTCGAATTCCTGTTAAATTCGACTTTGAACTTTAGAATTTTCAAATTTGACGTATTAGTTTCAAAGTCGAATACCCACAATTTTAACAAATAGGTAACTACCGGTGTAACAACATAATAAATATATTTACCTATTCGGTAAATACCCCTTGTGAATATCAGTGTTCTTACGAGTTCAAATTACCAAGTGTGGATTATTATTATATATTTATACAAAGCCACTATTATATAGAAATTATGTTTTCAACGAATTTAAAACTATACCGTATGTTATCGATTTGAATCAATTAGTGAATGGCTGGACTGAAAACTCCTTTGTCGTGTTTTTGCCTATTTTATTTCGATTTAAAAAATATGACTTCCAACATTTAAATTTGCATTTGCACATATGTAGATATGGATGTTGGACTCACATTGAATAACGTTTCTTGTATATAAAGCTATAATTGAGGTAGACAATTGTTCGATTATTCGGAAAATTATTAAGGAACTTTCTTAATAGGAATTCCTAGATAGACTTTAGTTACATGTACTTTGCACAGCATCTGACCAGACAGATAGATTATCGTTAAATTTACTCAACTGAAAGGTAATATTTATATTAAAAGATTGGTTTATATTCAAATTATTTATTCAATACCCCACTCCACAGAGTGGTTTCCTATATTATATATTCTTTTAATAGTCTCTGATTATTTCCAAGAGTTGCGGCTAACGGAAAAAATGGCTCGAGCCGATTTAGATCCGCCGCCATCACCGTTTGTTTTATAACCAGACGCCGCCGTCGATTTGTGTTTTAAAACCCTCATACTCATGGGTGCTCAAATCATCCCCCTCCTTCCACTTCGATGCGGTTTTGCCATCATCAAATACTGCGTTACCAGCTTGTTTAACTACATTTATGTTACAGGGAAGATAAAGCTGCCTCGTAATTACATGTTAGTTTTCTGATGTACACATACATATTGGCTGTGCTTCGTCATTATTTATTTTAGATCACACCTAAGACTTTCTCTCGATTAGACTCTTCCACACGAAAATCCGTCAACATGGCCGCCTAGTCTAATAAACCAGTTTTCCTCCAATCGGAGGCCTTGTTTAATTGTTCTCTTCTCATTGTCTTACTGTACAGAACCTTTTTTTATTTTATTCCTTACATGAACTATACGAAATTGTAGTAAGCTTACATTTGAGAACTCTACTGTTCGCCCTGTGGTAGCGGTTTTCTTAAATAGTTGGTGTAAAGTGTTGCTTACACTTTACTGTTTATTGTACAGCTTGAGCATAGAATATGAACTTCACAAAATTAGCAAAATATGATCGCCGTTTTAAGCATTCTACGCTTATGGCATAGATACAATTTTGTTTAAATGCATTTCTAGCTTCTAAGTCGTGCATTTAAGGAATACATACATATAAGCAATAACACTTCTATACTATAAAAGTGAATTGTACAGCATAAAACGCCAACTGAAATCCCAATTGTGCCGTAGTAATCTGGCCACGCTCTTGCAAGCGTCTACGGCGGCGTCATGATCCAATACACAAATACATACATATATAGAAAAAAAAAAAACAGCGGCCGGTGAACGAAATAAAAAAAATGAGGAGAAAATGAATACAAAACAAAAACGATGATGACAAATATAAAAGAGTAAATTCAAAGGCAGCAAAGCGAACCGCCATTTTGAGAAACGATAAGATGAAGTACGAAAAAGACGAAAGAGCAAAGGAAATATAAAAAAATTGCCGAGAAGAAACCAAAGCACGTTTCCAAATAGAAGGAAACACATAACCTCACTTTTCACAGCTTTTAAATTAAATCCAATTTCTCCAAAAATGTTTGCATGTACAATTTGCAAAAAAAAAAAAAAAAAAAACATTACTATCGAATCGACGACAGACATGTTATACGAAAAAAAGAAAATGGCGCGTTTGTTTTTCGGAAAATCCAAGTACAGTCGCACACACCAGCGCAAAAAGGGACACACACACACAAGAAACACCTTCGATAAAACACATGAAACCAACCACAAAAAGAATACATTCGAGAAGTAATACTCAATTCTCTAATTCCATTGTTCTTCTGGGTGTTATGTGTATGTAAAATTTCACTGAAAAAGCTCCCATCATAATTTCTTTTACGTAACACTTTTTGGATAAAAATCTAAACGCCTCAATATTTATTAAGGAAAAATTCCCTGAATATATATTAGAAATTTTAGTAAATACCTGTCATCGTCGCGTGCATTTGACTCGTTTCCATTGGTACCGGCAGTACCACCATTTTCTTTTTCATTAGTAGCGCTGACGTCTTGGGAAAAATCCTCGCCATTCATTTCACAATCTTGGTTCTTGTTGTCGGCCATTGTGTGATGTGTGAAATTTATTTAACTTTAAAGTTAATGAATTATTATTTAAAAATTTTCACTTTGTGTATATTAAAAAAACTGCACAGTATTCTTTTTTGTGTATTTATCAAAGTCCGTTTCCAATTTTTTGCGACGACACGAGCGGTAAAGCTGATGACTACAGTAATGGCCGGAAAAGACAGAAGTTGACGACGAAAAGACCAGCTAATGTTAAATCTTGTTTTTCACAGTGCTGAATAGCTGAATATAAATCACATGCTGAACAGGGATGAAAAAATCAGTACTTTAGTACGCTTTTTTAGTACTATTTCAGCAACGAAAGTACCGCAATACCACTACGATATTCTCAGTACCTTTTGAAATATTAAGGCTGTTTTTTAGACTGGATAACAAAGCTGTGATAACAAAAATCTAAATAAAATGTTAAAATTTCATTCAAAATAAAAAAAAAATATTTTATCGCCAACAGCAATATCAATGTGCGTATGAAAATAAATTTTGAAAAAATAATTTTATGTTGCAAATTTTGGACTTAGCCTGGATAATTATCTAGTGTAATTCAAATTTATACTTTTTGGAGGCTAGCAAAAGTTAAATAATTAAATGCACAAATATTAAGCATCTAAAAAGGAAAATATTCAATTCAATTTATTAATCAATAAAGACCATTGCGGACAATACATGGAAATTTTGGAACGAAGCTAGTAATAGGCCTGTTCGATTGGGCTTACTTGCTTAATTTTTGTATGGAATTTACTCGCTTTTTTCCTGTTAATCCATTTAAGAAGAACCAATGTGTAGAAACGTTGCCACCTTATCAAGTCTCTTAATTGTAAGCAAGTAAGCCCAATCGAACAGGCCTAATATTAATAAAATATTAAAAATTTATATTTACTGGCGTTTATCACATTTTGCTCATTTACTGTACAAAATAAAATATAAATAACATTCATGCTGTGATCACAGTCCCAGACATAATAAAAACAAATGATTTATTAAGATGAAGTGCAACTTAACTAATTAACGTTTTAGTTATCGCAGCTTGTTATCTCGGCTTAAAGAAAAACAGCCCTATTAATCTTTAATATGAAGTATGTAAGTACGTACTATGCCTTTATTTCTAGTTTTGTTTTCGTATGAAATGAAAAAAAAAAACAACAATTTAGTATCACTTGGTGCAAAAAGTCCATTTTTCATCCCTGGCGCTGAATACAATGCTGTAGTGCAGTCAGTAATTGTTATTTTCTGTACGATCAGTGTTGCCACTTGTACTCGGATTATTTGAGTCAATCAACCAAACAATTTTCAATTTCCATTGAGTCTTCTGCTATCTCTGTCTAACTAAGCCATCATATATATGTAATTTGTTTTAGTACAAAATATGATGCCTTCACACGTTACAATAGTTGTACAACCATGAGTCGTAGAAAAAGTGGCAAAATGTTAAGGTAAAGGGGAGTTTAGACTAACCAAATATTTGAGCAAAAGGGCTGTTGGGCAAATATTTTGAATTTGTGGGTGCGATTTTGTGTTATTGTGCAAAGTTTTGAATTAAAATCAGAATTTTTTTATTTTATTTCATTTATTGCTTTGTAATTCCGAGCCAAGTGGCCAATTATAATTGAATTACAATATTCTTCAAGAAATTACATTTTTGCTGAATTTGTACAAATGTTTTGTATTTGTAGCTGACGTTAATTAATTTCTTTTCACTAATTTATTGTAATGCGAAAATGGAATAAATTAGTGGTAAAAATGAGAAATGGTAAAAATTAAAAACACAATGATTTTCGATACTATTTTATAATAGTCGGCACTATCGGAGAAAATGGTTTTGTTCAAATCAATTGCGTGTGTGTGGTGAATTATTGATTTTGCGAAAACATACGTTTGTACAAATATTTGGTACGTCTAAACCCCCTATTAACAAGAAAGTAACTTACTACTCTCTTAGTTGCGTTGCCATCATTTTCTTGTTAATCAATTTAAGAAAAAACCAACGGGTAACAACGTTGTCACATTATGAAATCTCTTAATTGTAAGCTAGTAAGCCCAATCGAACAGGCATATAGTGTAATTGATTTGATGTATTAAAATCAATAATTAAAACTTCACAATTCTCTGATAACCTTTTCAGACTGCATGCGAAATCTAGCTGAAATGTAACATTTGTATGGAATGTGACATTTTTAAATCGAACTTATGTCATTTAAACTAGATTTCGCATGAAGTGTGACAAGGCTATAAGGTCGAGTTACAAATGTCGGATCCCACACAAATTTAACATTTGAAATTCGACCTTATGTCAATAAGATTTCGACAGCAGTGTGACAAGGCTATTAAGGTATTTTTAGACGTACAATTTTTTTGTAAAAAAGCCGTTTTGCACAATGTTTTGCATACGTGGGACAACAGCGGTATCCAATCACTCCAATTTTGCGCCTTCCTTTTTTCTTATTTTCACCGACGACCTCTTGAATTCTTGGATTTCGAATTCAATCTATTCTTTCTCGGATGACAGCAACCTCTGTCATTCATATACGATCTAAGTCGTCGATACGAGACAAAAATTTGAGGACAAAACCTTAAATAGGAAGTTAAAATTTCACTCAAAATAAATATCAATGTGTGTAAGAAAACAATTTTTGAAATAAATATTTTATGTTAAAAATGGACTTAGCCTGTAAGTCAAATAGTTGCCGAGGCTAAGTCCGAAAAAGTCAACATTTTTTTTTTTGGAAAATGTGCAAAAATAATTTTTGATTTTGAGTAAAAATTAACTTTTTATTAACGTTTTCGTTATCCCGGCTTACACAGAACAAATTAAAAAAATAATTTTACGTTAAAAAAGCGCAAGTCAAATTTATGCTTATCGAGGCTAAGTCCAAAAAGGTCAACACAAAATATTTTTGGAGAAAATATTTATATTGTAGTTGGTGACAATGTACAGAATAATTTTTGATTTTGAGTAAAAAATAAACTTTTTATGAAGCTGCGATAACGAAGCTTAAAGAAAAACAGCCCTACTACTTTCCTATTTCTTTGCAACATCGTTCTGCCGCCTTATAGTCATCTCTTTCCAACGTCGGTTTAGCATTTTAACATCTAAAACTATTCAGCTGCCTTAACTTCTAAGGACAGAAAGAGACGAGGCGAGTAAGAATCGACGAAACAAACATATCCATAAAAATGCATTTTTAGAACTTTCAAAGGGGGACGCAAACATCAAACATCATCGGTTGGAGAAGAACAAAAAGATTCACTTAAACCCACACGTTCAATTTCAACGCTAACTGCAATTATTTTTTCGCATATACAAAACAAAAAACACTGCACTGAATAACAAAAAAATATTTAAAACAAACAAAACTGTGATTTCAAAAAATATAAATTGTGTTAAAACACAATTTTTAAGAGGAATATTGAAAATTAGAATGCGAACACAAGGCGATTAAAAAATTTTTCTTTTGTCATACAAATACAAAGAGGAAAACGCAGAATTGCAAAAAATATACAAAAGAAGAAGAAGAAGCAGCAGACGAATTTTTACGAAGGGCGACTACCACACAAAGCACGACGCAAAGAAGTGAAGGGGAATAGAAGAAAAAGTAACGCCAAAAAATAAAAATAATTTCTATTTTTTTAACAAGATTACAAAATTCGTTTGATATAAGTAACGAAATTAAAAAATAGTTTTTAAATTATCTTATAAAAGAAACAAAAAGTCAAGTTATTCGTGGGCATTTACCTTGGTGTGTGCTGTGTGTTGAGAGGGAGAAATAACAAAGCAACTGGAAAAAATCTCTGGTCAACATCCTTTACCCAACTATAAAATCCAATCCAAACTAAAGAATATTGCAGCCTTAGTGTTTTCTCCACAAAAAGAATCTTCAGAAAGCAATACATAAAGTGCTTTATTTAACCGGAACAAATTGGTAAGAATTGTATTTATACCCCCAAATTTGTACATAAATCTATCGTCGGTTTTTTTTGGAAAACCATGCGGCTTTTATTTCCTTCCTTTGTTGTATGTAAT
Organism: Polietes domitor; assembly: GCA_947397865.1. Classification (NCBI taxonomy): domain Eukaryota; kingdom Metazoa; phylum Arthropoda; class Insecta; order Diptera; family Muscidae; genus Polietes; species Polietes domitor. The sequence goes on from OX377618.1 coordinate 205,145,287, forward strand.
TGTGCTTCTTTTTTACTTTTCGTACTATTTTTTCATAAATTGTTAATGTAAATTTCTTCCGGCTTATAACATAACCTCAAAAATATTGCAAGATTTTGTTTGAAACCTTCGTCTTTTACCAAAAAAACGTTCCCCTTTCCCCTTCTTTCTTTAACATTTTCGCTTGTTAGATTTTCCTCGAGTCTCAAAGAACTCAAAAGAGCACGCACGCACATTTCGGAGCCATTTGTGCGATTTTTTCGGTTTCCTTATTCGTTATTTTTTGTTGTTTTATTTGCTTCGTTCTTTCCCTCTCTATATTTGTTATTCAGCAGCAGCAGCCTATGTTTGCGGTATGTATTTTATAGAAGGGAGTTTATTTGGCTGTGCGCTCGTATGTGTGTGTGTAAGCTCTTATTTATAGAGTTGCCGTTCCTTTGTTTGAAACAAACAACGCTAGAATCGGCGAAGAGGAAATGCAGAAATATAAAGAACTCATGATTGTTAGTAGGCAGGCAGTAGTAGGTAGATGTCATGTCGTTCGTATCGATGTTATTTCACAACTTTGTGGTTGTTGAATAGGTATGAGTTGGTGCAATGATATGTATGTATTTGAGTGGAAAGTATAACTACACTAGATCGGAAAATGAACAGGATTACAAAAAGGACGTTGAAATTAAAAACAAAACATCGTTGGTCTGCTAGCGTTAGGTTAAAATCATGTTCGCCGTGTCCTAATCTGGAATATACACAATTGTTTGTACATGAATGTGTTTGAAGTTGTTCAGCGCAAAGTATATGTATGTACATACGTACATCTGTTGGCCAAAAGGTTTCAATCATAAAAAAATAAGCACATGCTTTCTTGACAAGGTGGAAACCAAAAACACTAATGTCCAGTTTATCAGTCAGCAATGTAAAAACATGTGTTGGCAGTGGTTTAATCCTAACTTTTTTTGTCCAAAATAAAAGTTTATTTTGTACATTGTCGCCTATTACGATATAAATATTTGTATCAAAACAAATTAAAAAAAATATTTTGTAGACTTTGCTTCCAGGCTAAATCCAAAATTTGTAGCACAAAATTATTTTTTCAAAATTTGTTTTCAGACACATTGATATTGCTGTTGGTGACAATTTTAAAAAATATTTTTTACTTTAAGTGAAATTTTAGTTTTTTGTTTAGGTTAGTTAGCTTAGTTATCCAGTCTTAAAGAACAACATCCATATTTTCTGCATGCATCATCATGATGACAGCTTCAAAACGATGTAGTACACAATCATCTCCTGGTGGAATTACCCCACAATTTCCTATAAAACCTGTCAATTTAAGCAATTTATTTAAACAATTTAAAAAATGTCCTTAATTGGTTAGAAAATTCCAATAATCAGTACATGGTCATCTCCTGGTTGAACTAAACAACAATTTCCTATAAAACTGTCAATTTAAACAATTTAAAAAATCTCTTTAATTGGTTAGAAAATTCCAATAATCAGTACATGGTCATCTCCTGGATGAACTAGACAGCAATTTCCTATAAAATCTGTCAAAATTTAATGATGTGATCGTATTGACCAACAATTAAAAAAATTTCCTTAATCGGTTAGAAAAATCCAAAAATCAGAATTAGCAATAAGTACATTTCCAGCGAGCCCTATCAAACAAATCGGACCAAAAATGTGGAAGTACATTGAATAATGCTAGATTTTTAACGTCGAAAAATCGCAACAACGAGAAAAACAAACGTGCCAAATTTTATATAAATTGGAGGACCTCCGGTTCGCGATTGTATCGATTTTTTTGGAATCGTAGAAAAAAATTAATTATTAAACAACTATAAAGTAGCCCAATAATCATGTCATTCCGCAAAATCTATTTATTTGCCAAAAACAAGGTTCCTCAGTAGGAATAATTTTTTGCTGGAAGACTGCCATCGAGAGTCATTAAATTTTGCCGTCGGCTTTTTAACAACTTCTATTTAAATATACATATGTATTAAAGGACTTAAAACATATTCCGCAAATTGAGACTGGAAATCTGATTTATATTTCAATTTAGTTGAATTGGCCTTGGGTTTAGAATCTGATGAAAATAAATAAAATATAGTTAGGTGTTAAACCTAAACCATTTTTTAACATTAATAATTTTTTAAAAATATACACATTATCTGAAGAAAAAAAGACGTAACAACAAAAATAGTAATTCGAGTTTTGCATTGATTACGGTTGATTTCAAATTTCTTAGACTTCTTCGTCTAAGAATATTTTCTTTCTTAACGTTGCAATATTTTAACTCATACATTTAAATTTCCACTTTTATATTTTTTTAGAAATATAGATTTTATTAACACAATACGAACTTTATGATTGATCGTTTATTGAGTTATAGCCTTTCCAGTCTGAATGCGATTGCGAAATGGAACTGAAATTGACGTAAGTTCCATTTCGAGGGCCAAACTTGTATGTTATCTGACAGTCGAAAATCGTCCTAGCTCCGATTTCTGTTTGATGTAGTGTAAAAAGGATGTATTACCAAAATACACATTCTCACAAAATGTTGATCTTCTATTGGCAAAGTGGTGGCTTTGTTACGTAATCGACACCAAACCCTTTTACGGCGATATATAAGAAAAACAAGTTCACAACTACCAGAAATGATAAAAAACCGACGAAAATTAAACAAATCTTTTATCATAGCGGCAATCTTGAAAATAATTTGTTGTCATTCTTCAGAAAAGTTTGATTTTACTTACGCGGTTATTCGTGAAAACCGCAGATTTGAGATATGACAAAAAAGTAGGTTGATTTCAGCAATTTGAAACGATAGAAACTATACAGGGTTTCTTTAGTAAGCAAATCGTCCGCCTACAACTTTTTATTTTCTTCCTTTGTTTTTTTAAACAAACTTTTTACGACCAGGTTTCTAAGTACGTATCGTAATCTCAAATATTCAACGTCTCATATTTTGATTTCGAATTTCGAAATTGTATTTTATTTTATTTTTGTATTCAAATCACCAAGTTGAATTTATTTTATTTGAATCGTGTCCAAACTAGAGATGGGCGCGACTCACGTGAATTGCGTGAATCACGCGTGATCGTGAACAAAATTTATTTTACTCACGTGAGCGTGCGTGAACGTGAGGAACGAAAAAATGTTCGTGCGTGAATGTGCGTGAGTCTAATTGCTACGTGAATCACGTGATTTTTTCGTGAGTAGCACATATTTTATTTCGTTTAAAAATGTGAAATTTTCCATTCAAAATAAAAGTCATTTATTTCTAAAACAAAGTGCTTCAATGCAGGTATAATTACATTATTTAAGCAAGCATTTCCTGCGCCAACATTAGGCTCTGAATTTATATGGAAAACCCCCTTAGTGTTAGTTCAATTAAAAAACATAGCAGTTATGTATATGGGCATATGCTTTGTTTTCTATTTGAATTTTATGTCTGTGTCAGTTTTTTAACTTATTTTCCGTTTAACTATACGATACATCACAATGTAATTTTGTATACTATATTAAAAATATGAATTTAAGACAGACATCGCAAACTTAGAGTGATTTAAATAATATAATTTTCGGATTTGCGTGGCGTTACTTCGATTTAGAATGTATATATTATCTTCTTTGTGTAAATTGTTTTCGTGAATCACGAGATTCACGCGTGATCGTGAGCAAAATTTATTTTACTCACGTGAGCGTGCGTGAACGTGAGTAACGAAAAAAATTTTCTGAACGTGCGTGATTCAAATTTTTTCCTTTGTGAGCGTGCGTGAACGTGAGGCAATAATCACTCACGCGCAAACTTCAATGAAATGTTGTCATATTTTCTACAACCAAAAATGTGCGTTTCGATACGTTACGTTTGCGTAATTAGGTTCCAAATTTGGGGAGAGTATGATATCCGAGGCACCAAGATCTGACCACGTATTTCAATAAAACACCTCCAAAGTAGAGCAAAATTTTAAATTGCAAAGAAATCCAATAACAAAAATTGTTACATGATTACACCATGCGACAGTATTTTTTGGACCTGATCAATCAAGACCATATACAAATGAAATTAGTGGTCGTATGTAGAAAACTGTGTACGCATTTTTTCATTTGGTGATCTTTTCTCCTATTTACAGGTCTTTTATTATCCAAAGGATATAGTTGTTTGAATAATCTATTTTCATACTTTTGCGAGACATACAAATACTTCATTAGTATAATATGAAAGATAAGAATATCTATTAAAAATACTCTGAATTGCATGCCTCTATCTGTATTAGTATAGCATTACCAACCGTTTCAAATTTTCCCTTTAAAAAGTAAAACATAAATAACTAAATAAACTAAGGGGAAATTCTAAATGATAGGTAATGCTAAACTAATAAAGATCAACATCAAATTCAGAGTATTTTTAATAGATATTCTTCCCTTTCTTTTGATATCCATAAAATTTCATGTAGACGAGAGCACCTTTAATTAACACTTTAGTTTTTTCCACAAATGGAACAATTGCGATTTTTCTCCGATAGCATAGCCTACAGAATTGTGTTTTTCATTTATTTCACAAATTGTCGTCCACAGAAACGCGTGTTATGGAAATTAATTTTTTGGCCACCACAGAGGTAGATCAAAAGTTTAGTGAAACATTCTAATTTAATGCGGATACCATTTTAAATTTTCTCTGACGATTTGTTCTACATTTTTATTTTTTCAATGGACGAGTATTTCTCATACTTATTAATATCATTGTTTAATTTTAGTTTCTATTTTGAGGCCTAATGGGCCCTGTGGTTACTCATTGAATAAAAAGAAATTAACTTAACAATTCATACATAGTACTACAGGGTAGATACATGGTAGACACATTTAACAAAAAACCTTGCAAAATTATTGTACATATTTTAAAACTTATATATTTTTGACCATCATCTGGGTTTTGCATAAGCAAATGCTGCAATAATTTATGCTAATTATTTGTTTGCGGTTTCTATTTTTTAAGCAATACTGCTCCATCGATGTCGAATGAAATGTTCCATCCCCTTTCAAAATTGTACTCTCGGTGTGTCACCGATCATTCCTATTGTTTCGAATGCCCAAATGCCTTATAGTTTTTTTTTGTGAAAAAGGATAACTTATAATAAGCGTACATATTTTAAATACATACTATTACCATATTAAAAATGTCTGAGTTTTGTACGAGAGAACATTCAGAGGTAGCAGAGTTTCGTGAAATAGTGTAGACGTGAATGGAGGTACCCACAACCTTTACCTCCTCCGATTTGTTAGTTGTTCTTCAGTCGGCGGCTTGAGTAAAACTCGTTTTACCTACGACGAGTACAAAGCAATAATGATGCACTGGATGTGTGTTCATTTGTACATAAATTTTGTTTTTGTTGGTAGTGTATACATACATATTTTTGTGATTGAATTACATTAATGTATGTATGTCATCACATGTTGTATTGGTCTTTATTCCGTGATTATTTACAAAAGCACTCATGTTTACAAAGAACATCTCTATTTAATTATACAAAACCAAATGGAGTGTGAAAATTTTCAGATTGAAAAATATCAAATTTCATTAAGGGGTTTTATATTCAAACCATTCTCAGCAGAATGCTTTTATGTTAATATTCAACAGTTTTTCAGGGGTATACGAATCGATTTCGGCAATGGTTGGTGGATACGAGTGAACGACATATACAAAATCTAAATATGGGGTTATGCTGGTTTATAATCTTCATGAAGAAATTCTTATTCCTACATGCCTTGTGCCTTTGAAGTTTTTATATCCTGCAGCAGTGCTTGCTAATGTATATTAAGTCTTTGTACATTGTTGTTTGTAAAACCAACGGGAGCTGATAGACCCGCCGCCGACACCGGGCGACTTTCTGCATCCACTCATGCGTTCGTATGCCTGTCTGTACATGTATTCTTATAATGGTGTTTTTTTGCGGAAAAAATGCTCCATTTCCCCTGAATCTGTAGTGCGCCAAAAACAAAAAAAGGGTTGGTATGCCCCAAGATTTAAACTATTTTCACAAAAATTGAGTTAGTTACGTAATTTTTCGTCCGTATTTATTTTTATTTATTTTAATTCAAATAACTAAGCCAAATACAAATTAATTCAACCTTATATAATGCATAAACAATATAATTTTTTAAATTTAAAAATGAATTAGTACAAATCATACAAGTCCCAAGGACAATTATAATATACTACTCCACGACGAAACAATAAATTCGACAAAGTTAATAGTAATTTATTAATAGTAAACATAACAGTCGTGTGTTTTGTCGGTAAGAAGTGGTGTTCCTCAGGGGTCTGTTCTTTGGCCAGTTCTGTTCATATAGTTCTTGAATGACCTTTTTAGCAGCCTAGATATGTGGTGCATCCCATATGCTTTCGCAGATGATGTGCAGCTTCTATTTACGGGGGAGCATCAGTTTGTGGATGTGCTTGTGGAAAAGGTTGAATATGCTCTTGGCTCCCTTTCATTTCATTTATTTCTTTGTAATTCCAAGTTTGTCAACGTCCAACACGTTGAGTATAAATCCGTCAAAGACTAAGCCACTGTTTTTTTCCACTAAGCCTGTCTGTCTGCAGCTGAGATATGATGGTGTGCCCATAGAATTTGTCCAGAGCATGAGGTGCTTGGGGGTGGTAGTTGATGATCGGCTAGCTTTTGATGTTGTAGTTTCGCGCGTAAACCACACCTTGCGTCAGCTTTACAACTGCGACTTAGTTCTTCCACGCCAAGTTAAGGAGAAGTTGGTTCATGCTTTAGTCATGTCCACTATTCTTTATTGCTTGGAGGTTTATGCAGGGACTACTGTGCGGAATGTAAAGCGAGTTGAAGTAGCTTTCAATAGCGCTATGCGTTATATTTATCACGTAAATAGTTTTTCTCATATGACACCATACGCCTTAATTCATTGTTGCTACGGCGTATGAATTGGAAGAATCAATGCCCGCCATTTTTAATGCATTCTTTTATTTTTCCTGTTCTGCGCGTATTAATCAGTTAATTGTACCTAGGCTGGACAGCAGCGTTGTGGAAAGTCCTTCCGAGTCAGAGTTGCTAGAGAATTTAACAAACTGCCAGTTGCCTTAAGACACTTTGGTACATCAGAGGCAACGTGCCATGCTTCTCCACCGCTTTGAAACAACGAATATTAGTTAAAAAGATAGTTTTTTCATTATTTTATTTTCGTTACTTTATTTTTTAGAAAATAAAAAATGGCAATCAAGTGATTTGAGTTCCCAATTATATCATATCAGCAATATAACAGAAAACTTTTCATTTAGGCATCATTCGAAAGGCATTGATTCTCCTTCTATTTATATAGATTGATTCCTTCTACGCCATTTAGAAAAAACACAAAAAATGAATTTAAACGTCCAAAAATACGATCAATGAGTCATTCTAAGAAGTAATAGTATATATATTTAAAGTGGTGCTTTATCGTTTTAAATCGATACGATTTCGGATATTTATTTTGACTATTGTACCATATTTTATCCCTGCATAATATTAGATGATATACCCGTTTTAAAATATAAAAACGTATCGATTTAAAACGAATCGATTTGTACCTGATTAATTCAGAAAAATGGACAAAAATGCAACATAAAAAATATAGGCGTCTTCTCGTTTTTCTCAACAAAAAAATATCTTGCAAATCATAATTAAACAATTCAATCTTCATTTCTTGGGAGTGTCATAATATATTAAAGGACATAAACGTTATTACTTCAGTATATGTATCAAAACAGAGTTTCAATGTTAGTTTAAATAGCCGATCTACAATAATTAGACATATATTTTGCACTTCCTAGCATCTTCTGTTTAAATGGTAGAGCATACATAAATGGCGATCAAGAATGTGAATGAGTATAGGGTTTCAGAGCGAGATGTCAAAAAATAAAATAATTTATAAGGAACAACTCCCTTTTCTGATTGGATTTTCACGATTCCTTTTCTTGATGGGAGGGGGGATAGGAGGAGGAAGGAATGTCCTAGTTCGGAAAATAATAAAAAGAGTAAAAAATCATATACTGTTGTATAATAAATAAAATTAAATTTCTTTTCCATATTCGAATTTACTAATATATTTGTGTCATTGATTTTTTTAGTGTCAAAATTTTGCATCATCAAAGGAACAACTCACATTTAGTTAACTGAAATAGAAACATACATTCGTTCACATCTTATCATTGTTGTGGAACAGTATTTAAAGACAAGTGGGAGAATAATCTACCGACTAAGACTGTAGTGTACAACAAGTCTGGTTAACGTGAAGGAAAAGAACGAAATGGTAATGGATGCAACTCAACCCCAACAACCATCACCACAATCGGTTGGACGTGAATTTGTCCGCCAGTACTACACGTTGTTGAACAAGGCACCAAATCATTTGCATCGTTTCTACAATAACAATTCCTCGTTTATACATGGCGAATCGACTCTTGTTGTCGGTCAGAAGAATATTCACAATCGCATCCAACAATTGAACTTCCACGATTGTCATGCTAAAATAAGTCAGGTAGATGCCCAGGCCACCCTGGGCAATGGCGTTGTCGTTCAAGTTACGGGAGAATTGTCTAATGATGGTCAACCAATGCGTCGTTTCACGCAAACGTTTGTACTGGCTGCTCAATCGCCGAAAAAGTACTATGTACACAACGATATCTTCCGCTATCAGGATATGTATTCGGATGAAGAGGGCGACGTCGAAACTCGCTCCGAGAATGACGAGGAACATGAGCAGCAACAATTGCCACCACAGGTGCAGACGGTCGCTACAAATGCCAACGATCAACAAGGTCAAGTTGTAAATGCTGGCAGTGAACAGCAACCCATGCCCGCTCAAGTGCTTGCGGGTGGTGGTACTGGGGGTGTATTGCCACAACAGCCTGCTCAAGCAGTCTACTATTCAATGCCCACGGCTGGTGGACGCCCAATAACTGTGTTGCAACCACCTCCCGGTGTTGCGGCAGTACCAATAGCGGCCGCAAATTTTACTAATACCACCGCTGTCGTTCCACCTCAGCAGCAGCAACCGGTGCCGAGCAATGCAGCTGGTGTTACTCAGCTCAATGGAGTTGTGGCACATGATGAGATCATCTCGAGCATGCCGCAAGCTAATGTTGCTCCACAACCACAACTGGCCAATCCATCTCCTTCCCCTGTCGTACCACAGGGTACCGGAGCAGTGACTGTTGGTAATGCTCCTATTCTTGCTACTCAGACATCTGTCGGGGTGGCGGGAGTTCCAGTAGCTAATGCAACAGCCGCCAGTTTGCCCCAAAATGCCGGAAATGCTAACATGCAGAACTACCAACAATCACCGATTATTCAAACACATATCCTTCAACAGCAGCAACAGCAGCCACAGCCGCCACAACAACAGGTACCACCACCGCTGCAACAGCAGCCACTACCGAATACACCCTCCCAGCAAATACAACAGCAGTCGATACAACAACAGCAGCAGCAACAACAAACTCAAACACCACTGTCCTCCGTTACAAATATGGCCGATGTTGATGATAGCATTAGTTCTAACGCTGTAACTATATCATCAAATGCCCCGCCCATGGTTACAGAACAGCAATCCCGCCCCAACACAGCCGCAAACGTCGTTGCCAGCGGTCAGACTATTTCTTCATCGCCCAGCACTGTTCTTGAACCTCCAACACCAGCTCCCGTTGTAGAAGACTTCAAGACCATCAATGAGCAGCAACAGCAAGAGAAATATGAGGCCGCCAAACAGCAGCAGCAACAACAGAATGAACCCAAAACATATGCCAACCTCTTTAAATCATCATCTTCCTCCCCCAGTAGTTTTGTCAACGCTGCGATGCAACAACAGCAACAAATTCAACAACAGCAGCAACAACAACAACAGCAGCAGCAACAACAACAACCTGCTGTTGGCAATAGTATGTATCCCACCAACTCGTCCATAGCGTCTAGTTCATACTCGCAATCGGCTAGTTCGAATACTCCATCGATGTCTGTGTATGGTAATCGCAATAGTGATAATGGTTCTTCCATTCGCCAAGATAACAATAATGGCCAAGGTAGCGGTGCTGGGCCATTACCACAACGTTCAAATACTAAAGGATTTAATAAAGGTAGGAATGTTGATTGTTAGACTATGTAACATCAAAAATAGTTTATACCAATAACCACCACTATATCTTTTTGATTACTATGGTCATGGTACACCCCAACTACAGTGCGACAATCCGAAAAGCCTGGAAAGTAATACGGTTTTTCTTGTAGATTTTGTTGAGTAAAACAAGTTTATGAAAATTTCCAATCAGCCAGTATTGCGTACGTTTGCGCATTTATAAGCATTTGATTATCGCCCAATTTTCAGTAGTTTTACCAGGGTTACAAAGAATAAACGTAGTCCTTTCGAATGATGTATACGTTGTTTAAGAAAACTTGATAAATCTGTGTGTATTTTCTTCAATATATTTTTTGTAATTTTTCGCAATTTTCAGCTTTGGGAATATTTTCTACGTAATCCCAAAATTTCGTTATGATAGATAGATTTTAAGTGATCAATTGTATGTATATTAGTAAAGTTCTGCTCTGCCTTTTCCAAAATGATATAGATTTTGTGCGCATTGTCTATGTCCATTTGTTTGCAATGCCCAAAAAAAGAGAGATAGGCCCATTGTTTATAATACCGATCGATTTGTAATCACTTTTTGAATCGTTTTCATTCTTGTAATCAAAGTATTGGTGGCAATTATCCGATCCGAAACAGAAATATCTTTGAATGGGGTAGAAAGTGGAGAGCATCATCCTTACTTGTTATGCTTCATAATGAGATTTGAATCCACCAGTAAAAACGCCGTATTATTTATAAATAATACATGTTAAATGTTGCCTCCCATGAAGTAAATTTTCTATTCTCAGTAGTAGATTCTCCACTTCGCCACTTCACCAAAATTTTGCGTTGAGTTACGTTTTTTGATTTGATTTTTAGAAGTTCTTAAAATAAATAAAATAAATTTTGTTAAACATTAATGGATGAAACGCCAAGTTATTTATTAATATTTTTTTCATTTCATTTCATTTATTTCTTTGTAATTCCAAGCCAAGTGGCCAATTATAATTGAATTACAATATTCTTCAAGAAATTACATTTATTAAATGTCTTAAACTATTTAAACAATTAACTACAAGTAATCATGATCCTAACTACAAACAAATAGTATTTAAAAAAAATAATAAAAAATTAAATATGATTTTAAACTGAACATTTTCATAAATAAATTAAAATAAACAACTAAATAAAAATAAGTAATTAAACAAAAATAAATAATTAAATAAAAAATAAATAAATAATAAAAGAACATACAATGACAATTTCTAAGTTCCCAATGAATCGCCGGACAATAATAATAAAAATAAAAACAGACGAAGGTCTTTAAAGAAATGCTGCATCGGACATATTTCCAATATAATGATAATAGAAGAAGTTGTTTTAAGAATGACTACTCGAATTTTATATTTTAAAATTTTAAAGTAAAAAGAGACAAAACACTGCACAAGCACCTGTATTAAAAATATTGTATATTACAATATTCTTACAATATTTCTATTACTACTCCTAATAAAATCTATGTAGTTAACTGTAAGTGTTGAAGGATCTTATTGCGCCAGGTCGCACATGACATATTAAAAGTCCTTAAATTAACAGGTAGTTTGTTAAACACACGAGCTACTCTCACTTGGAATGACTTTTCTAGATTATGGTCTAACATAGGGATAATTAGCTGGTTAGATCTAGTGGAGCGCGTTAGAGTAAATGCTCTACCCAGAAATATTGGACAACGATTTTTGTAAACCTTATAAAGGGTGATTTTTTAAGAGCTTGATAACTTTTTAAAAAAAAAAAACGCATAAAATTTGCAAAATCTCATCGGTTCTTTATTTGAAACGTTAGATTGGTCCATGACATTTACTTTTTGAAGATAATTTCATTTAAATGTTGACCGCGGCTGCGTCTTAGGTGGTCCATCCGCTTAGTCCAATTTTGGCATTTCCACGTTTTTGAGTAACAGAGACCCAATTGGTGCGAACGGCGACGAATCGAAAATTGGTGGTCATCATTAACACTGGCCGATACAGCTGCGATATTTTCTTCAGTTCGCACTCTACGTAAGCGTGTTGGTGGTTTAATGTCCAACAATGTAAATTTGGTGCGAAATTTAGTCACAATAGCCCGAATAGCCGCTTCAGTGGGTCGATTAAACTGACCATAAAATGGAAGCGCGCAATGAACTTTCTTAACAGAGCACGCATTTTGATAATAAAATTCAATAATTTGCAAGCGTTGTTCGTTTGTAAGACGATTCATGATGAAATGTCAAAGCATACTGAGCATCTTTCTCTTTGACACCATGTCTGAAATCCCACGTGATCTGTCAAATACTAATGCATGAAAATCCTAACCTCAAAAAAATCACTCTTTAGAACATTATTAGAGAACGTAGATTAATAAATTTGTCAAAAGAACAACCCAAAAATTTTTCTACGAAAGGTGTCATGTGAGCAAAACGATTCGTATGATACAAGTATCGCATTGCACTATTTAAAGCCACACACACCTTATCAGTATTGCGCTTTAAAGTGCCAGCATAAACCTCTATACAATAAAGGATATTGGGCATAATCAAAGCATGGACTAAATTCTCTTTAATATTTGATCAACCAGAATTAATTTTTGTATTGCGGTCCGAAGCTGCTTGCTCAAATCACACTTTTTTTCTGTTCGATCGTAATTACACGACAACTTCGAAGCATACTTTTAGGTGCGACATCGTACATTACTCTACACCATTTTCAATTGAGAAAATAGAACATCATATTTAAAAAAATACAAATTGAAATTTAGAAATGTTAAGTGAATTTGAGAAAGTACAAGTTGAAATTCAGAAATGAAAACTAAAATTGAGAATATAGAATTTGATATTGAGAAATGAAAAAAAACAGACTGAAAAAGAGAATACACTACTTGATATTGAGAAATTATAGTGGAATTGAAATATAGAAATGAATATCACCAAGCCAATGTAGAGAATATTTGTAAATGCACAATGGTCCTGAACCAGGAAATTATCCAAGGTGAGACACTGCGAAACTGACTTAAAAGTAGCATGATCTTGATATTTAGGGCACCAATCAATCAACATTAATACTTCACTCTGAGGTATACAGTGAGCCAAACTATTTACGTACAGATCTGGCAATATTGACAAATTACAAGTCTCAAAGTTGTAAAGTTCATCAACAAAAAAGTTTTAGTTTGCAACAACGCTCCCAGTTAAGCCAAATTGAAAATACAACATCTACCCTTCTCCGTGTGGGCCCATACAGTCCTATGTTAAATCCCATAGAATTGACAAACTAAAACAATAACAACTACCGGTGACTGCGCCAGAATTGTTCAACATTCCACGACTTTCTACCAAAGATCGATAGAATTGCATGGTGAATAGTTTATATATACAATTTCGCATTCCAAATAAATAATTTCGCTTTATATTGTTTTTCTTTATACTATTTTATATTTATTTATGAATTGTAATAATTTCTTCAGAATTTAATATTTTAATTTCCCAATATCAATCTGTCTTTTCTCAATAATAATTTGTATTTTCTCAATATTAATTTGTTAATTCTCAAATTCAATTTAAATTCATTTCTGAATTTCAATTTGCATTTTCTCAATTCCTTTTTTCAATTTCAAATTGTATTTTCTGATTTTCAATTTACATTTCTCAATTTCAATTTGTATTTCCTCAATTTCAATTTGCATTTCCGAATTTCAATTTTCATTTCTGAATTTCAATTTGTATTTTCTCGATTTCAATTTAGGTTTCTGAATTTAAACTTGTATATTCTTAATTTCAATTTTCATTTTTCAATTTCAACTGAAAATTGGGGTTTCCTTTCAAATATTTGATTAGAGCCAGGTTTAAATCCTATGTTACTAAAGTTTTTAATTATTTGTCATTGATTAATACTATTTGTTAATGTATTTGAAGACGATTTTTAAACTCGTCTATTCATTAAGTTAAAAAATTATGATTATGTTTTTGCCACTTTTTAAATAGCTCCAAAACTCTCGATCAGATTAAAAAATAATGTTAGAAACACTTGCAGATACTAATATATCCAAATATATAGAAGTTATTGCACGACAATTTTGTTCCGTTATAGGTGTAAATATGTCAGAAAAAATATGAAAACAAATGATGGGACATCCGAAATTATTGAAAAGTAAATTTTGTGTAGATTCGATAATCTAAATATGGAGTTTCTCTTCAAAGTGTTTTTGTTGTCCATCAGAACTGTGATAAAAAATGATTCGAACGTCGAGGCAAAATCGAGTATCTCATGTATGGTATATGTTTTCCTCCGAACCTGGAGATAATTGTTTTTGAGGCTAACCACACCTCGTTTTGGTGACAAGCAAATATAACCCGTACGACTCACATAGACCAGAAGAGGTCTATTGTGGTACCATTGGCATTTACGCTCTTCATCGGAACCCACCTGCGCTTAGTAGGACACATTTTCTTCTGCTGATGTAGGCAGAAACCATTGTCTTAGAACGTCTCCCAGCTATAACCGGACAGAGAATGTCGTTGGACTCAATACCCTCTGGACATGTGTATTGATAGTGTTATTTAAATGGACAATTGAAGTCTTTCATCCATCTATCCATCCAGACCATCTTCGTTACTCTGGTTATATGCAGGATGGTAGTACTATAGATAGAGAAAGTTGATGTGTGACTTGTATGTCGTTCCTAATCTCGCAAGCTAGTTAGCTTTACAGTTCGCTGATATGTCTCTCATCCCCGACACCCACAGGATAGCTGGGAATTTTAGGAAATTGAGTCATCATATTACTATTATATTGATATCCCTACATTAAGTACTGATTTTGAATAAATAAAGAATTTAAAGAATGCGCCAGGATGAAATTAACTTTTGACTTTTCTATTGCCGTATAGATTTCGATCAACGTCGCACAAGCAACGTTCAACAATTTGGCGATAATCAGCAACTGTTCCTGGGCAATATTCCTCATCATGCATCCGAGGAAGAACTGAAATCATTATTCAGCCAATTCGGCTCCGTTGTCGACTTGCGAATTCTATCAAAGGGTAGTGGAAAAATTCCCCCAGGTGGCAGGAATCCACTAAATTATGGATTCATTACCTACAGCGATCCCGAGGCGGTACAAAATTGTTTGGCCAATTGTGTAAGTTAACAGAATTTTCAGCGATGCCCCTTTGGTATTTTTGTTATTGAAAGACGAACGATTAATGTGTGTTTGTATTTCTTTCCTTGTATAGCCCCTGTTTTTCCCTGACAATTCACCCGATGGACAAAAATTAAATGTCGAGGAGAAAAAACCAAGAGCTCGTCCCAACGATATGCCTCCCCGCCAGAACATGGGCGGTGGTAGCGGTATGAATAACATGAACAATAATCAGCGTAATATGTCCAGTGGTGGACCACCATCGCGTTCGCTTTCCAATTCTGGCAGTGGGGGTGGTAGCATGATGCGAGGCAATAGTGTTGGTAACAATAGCAGTATGTCACGTGGTGGGTCCAGTGGCGGCGGTGCCGGACCACGTATGGGTGGTGCATTTAATCGTAATGATAATCGTACTTCAAATGGTGGTAGCAGCGCACAAATGCGAGGCGGAAATAATTCACAGACACAAGGCAACAGTTACGGTGTAAGACGCTAACCATTAATATTTTTCTATCATCCACAAACTCCAGCTCCACCACCATCATTACAACCACCCCCACCACCACCACCATCAGTTGCAGTACCGACAGCAGCCACAAACACAACGACACCTCCTCGTCCAATCAATTGTTATGCTCCCCCCGCTACAACAATTGTGACTTCGACAGCAGCTCCTCCACCTCCACCTCCTCATTAGAAATCACAAAATATAGCGAACAGAACATTTCATTTATGGAAATTCTTCTTTAACAACAGCAGGCAGTTACAGCTTTTTATTAAATGTAATCTTTATAAGATGTACGCGTAAGCAATTTTAGCGTTCCTTTTTATTTAAATATTTTATACTAGTGTTTTTAAGAATTTTATTTAAAATTTATAATACAAAGTATTTTTTCTTGTGTATTTTTTTCTTTTAATTTGCCAAGCTGCCTTTTTTCGTATGCGCTGTTATCTCCTAATTCTGTTGGTTAAAGAAGAAAATCCGCACCAAGAAACTGAAATAAATGATTCGCTCTTATAGTCTTTCAATTTTAAAGAAAACGTCTTAAGTATTTATTTATACATTTTTTATATAACGAATAATTTAAAGATGATAATGTAATGATTAAACGAATGAATGAATGTTGTGTATTGATTTTTTTGAAAAGTTGCAAAGACTACAAGAGCGTTCTAAGTGGCTTTAAGGAAAAGGAGTACTTTGGACATTAAAAAGGCTCTTTCTTTTCTTCGACATAAAGAACGAGTTTCAAATAGAAAATGTGAGCTGTTGATAATTTATTTATCGTTTCATTCCGCCATTCATTTAAAACCTTTAAACAAATAATTCATATAATGCTAAACAAACACAAAATCATTTCTTTAATTTGTAATTAAAAAAATATGAAAAAGAGGAAAATCGAAAAATATGTTTTATAATTTTTTGTTTAAATAATTCTAAATTATTGTTGAACTTATTTTGTTTTTTAAATACAACATTTTCTCACTTTCTTTTCCATACAAAACAAAGACTAAGGGCTTTTTTAAAGCTATTTAAGGAGAGAGAGAAAACACGGCGGCGCCTTAAAATAATAAAAAATAAAATAATAAAAAAAAAAATGTATTGTCCTCCTCTTTATTCGTTTCTCTACTCTATATTACTACTACACACAACTACTTTTTCAATCAAGCTCTCATTTTTTTAATGGAAACAAAATTTAGCATCATTAATTTAAAAACAATATGTTTAAATTTGTCTTCTTTTTTATTAAATGATATTGAAATGAAATTATTTTTTATTTAATAATAACATTTTTAATTTATAAATCTTTATTTTTTACTTTTAAAGAAAGAAAGAAAAAACCAACAAACAAATACACAAAAATATGATGTAATTAAAAGAAGTATTTTTAATTTTTTTTGTTTAAATAACCAAAAAAATCGAAAATATGAAATATTTTCTAGGAACAGGAAAAATAAAAAATGCGTAACAGCTCTGCATGTATTCAGAGGGTATTCTCAACATTGGAATTAGTTTTCATTTTGGAAACAATTTCCCGATTTAAAAACGGTTCGTTTGAGCACTTGTTAGTAAAGGTGTTATAGGTCGATATCACTTTATTCCAATGGAATATAGTTTAAGAAGTCCCGACATCTCTCAAAAACACTTTCCAACCTATATCAGGGTGGGTTCTTTGCATTAAAACAAATCGATGGATGAAAGTAAAAAATGAACCAAATTCACGCAATATGAAAGGGGTCAGTGCCATAGTGCCTACCATAGTTGCAAGGAAATCTGACTTATTCCATTTTTAAAATTAATTTTAGTCACCATTCGTTGATAAACTGTTCACGATATAGAAGTACTTAATTCGACTACCATTCCAAATTAATTCAAAATAGAAATTATTTCTTACCATTTTTTTAGTCAACAGAAAACTTGATACAAGTGTTCGTTATATGTTAGAGCTCATTTGAACCGTTACCTACATTCTAAATGAGCGTAACTGATTTTTTTTCGAAATCGAAATTTTTTACATATTCTGATGTACTCCAGCGATTTGTATCGGAATATGTAAACACTGTGATTTAAAAAAATGTCTGTTACGCCCTTTTTTAATTAAGGTGACGATATATAAAAAACGCGATTTCGATATATATTATGATAATATTTCCCATTTGCTACTATTAAATATTACCAGTATGTAAAACCATTTTGTAATATTCCTGTGGTGAGCAGACAATGATATTATTCATATATTACGTATTCATCTAGTATATCGTCGGTGGGCTGCAAAAGATCTCAAGTCCACTTTTTGTGAAGTCTGTAAAAAACGCATGTACAACTGTGTAGAGAAATAAACATTAAATCTTCAATAACAAATATATGACTTGAGATATTTTTCCAGCACACCGCACATATAATTTCACATTTAATATTGCATCGTAGATTTGATAGTTAAGTAAATTGTGGACGCTTTAGGATACGTTATTTGTATTTTTAAATAAAAAAAACTTAAATATCAATATCCCCCTGGAGATCAGATAAAATGAAATTTCAAAATTTATGCAGAGCTGTTATTTAATAATTTAGTACAACTTTCCATTCATGAAATATATCTATGTATATGTCTGTATATACATATTTATATATGCATATGTATGTATGTGGCAAAACTAAATAATTCAAAATGCAATAAAATAAAAGCAAAAGAAAGACTTGTAAAACATAAAAACGTCATACATTTATATATTTATTTAAATAAAATGAAAATACAAAAAAAAGAAAAACAATATTTATACATAACAATTGCAAAAAGAAAATATAGTTTATTGTGTCTCAAAACAACGTGTGCTTGTTACATATTACAATATGAAATAATGTACTTTTTGTTATGCTGCGTTTATATTGATCTGCATCCAATCCAGCCAGTTAAGGATTACAATGTAAACACGCGTGTAAGAGTTTAAAGAAATACACCATGGACTATATTCAAATTACTTGTGTATTTCTTTAGTTAAAAGTTATTTAACACTAATGATCTAACTCAATATAGACGTAGCATTACTATATCTCAACCATAAGTTCTATATTCCATTTTCGAATTGAAAACCAATTTTGATCCATAATTTTATTCCCCAAAATTAAATTTTCGTATTCAGAAAATGAAATAAGTGAATTTGAAAGAATTTACACTAGAGGATTTAATTTTTGCACGTAAACGTAAAAATAAAATCGCATTGCAATTTTTATTCTTGAATTCCCATATGTATGTGTGTATGTATATCAATTCCATCAACATTTACTGCAAAGATCGTGTTCTCCTAATAACTGAACGTACTAACAATTAGACAGTGACAGAAATTCATGGGCCTGTTTCTGTTAGGGCCTGTTTCTGTAACTTATTTTCGTTCGTCTACGGCGAACGATCAAATGATATGGGCTCTTGTCGTGTCTGAACAACACAACAGCAATTGCTATTTTATTCTTTTGTAGACCTTTGTGAGTATTTTTTGCTATCCTAAAAAGTTGTCTCCAACAAACTATTCACTATCAGGGGGCTAATCGAAATCCACTTTTATATTGCGTGAAGGAAGTATAAATTTCCAACAAAAACACATATGATGTTGGTGGGGGGATAACGTATATTGGAACTAATATCGTTAGATTTTGAATAATTTTTGATGAAACGTATGCTTGTTTACAATTCTCGATTTCGCATGCCGTTATTAGCCGCCATGTGCTCCTGGAATGTTCCGGAATATCGCTTTGTTTTTCAATACTTTTTATTCACCATCTTAAATTGTAATTGAGAAATACATACTATTGCTGTGACAACTAAATTGATTGATTGGGAATATGTAATTTGATTATATAAAATTAATCCTGCGAAATGTAATTGGATATTTCGTAAACGCATTACTGCAGTACATAAGATTCACTTGGACTATCATCTAAATGAAAAGAAGTGAGACATATTCCTGTGTTATATTCAAGTTACGCATATAGGGGAATAGGAAATTCAACGTGAATAAACTTTCTTTTATTCGCGTTGATTATGATTATTTGGAGCAACCTTAGCATAACAATGATGTTAAATGACATCTTTAATACATTTAATTTAATTAAAAAGTAGAAGAAGAACGTAATTTGTAGTATGGATTGTAGCAAATCGTCGAAACAAAACTTCTACAATTTTTAAAAATACACATTCTAAAATTTTCAAACCATTTCCATTTTCTTCCCAAACTAAGTTCTTGTCACATATTTATATTCAGTTCACAAATGGAATGAAATCGGAATTTTGCTCCATTTGACTTAACATCACTGCTAATTGATGTAGCTCCAAATCAAACATGGGAAGAGAGATTTCAGTTCTTAGTAAATCTACACTCTCTGTTGACAAAGAAAAGATTTCAGTTCTATAATTTTTTACTCAAAGTAAAAGAAACATTAGGTATATACTATCCGATATTATTAATACTACCACATACATTTCAAAAGGAGAAAAAATTATGCGAAATACCCCTTTTAAACGGTGATGGTGTACGTGCACATTTATCGCCAAATTCATGCATTCATTGGCAATTCATTGAATTTAAACTAAATATAAATATATATATTTATTCATATCTTTCCAATACAGTACATAAAAGGACGATTTTACTTAAAGCACCTTTTGCTCTTTATTCCCAGCTACATATGTAAAATTCAAGCTCATATTGCTTGGAGATAAACAAAATTGAGCCATAGAATAACTCCAAATTAAAACGACGAAAAATACAAAGGTGGAATTGGATAAGTAAAATTGATACTATTGTGAATTTGTGAATGGACATCTAGCACAGTAAGTGGTTAATTGCAAATATTGATGTACAACTGCTAAACATTTACGAAATGTATTTTCATATCTATTCTCCTCTAAAACGTTTCCCCTTCGCGAAAAATCACGTTAACTAGGCGGGTGAAGAAATGATGATGATGTAAACAACGCAAATATGTTGTAAAAAGGCTGTTATTACTTATTCTTCTGATTATAACACCTATTTTTTATACCCACTTTTCTTAATTTGTTCAACATATATACAATCTGCATCACCTTCATCAGTAATATTGGTTTAATATTGGTTTTTCATTAGCAATATCCTTCTGATTTTGAATATATCATTATCATCATTTCTCGCTGTCAATGCCATATTTTTAAATCATCATATCCAGTTTGTCATTAATTTTTCAATGTCATTGTTGACTATTTCAGCATTTTTATGTTTTGCTGATTGGAGTTCCTAAATTGTGCGTTTGGAATTTAGAAACTCTAATCAGCAAAAATTAAGCTGATAGAAAAAATTTCTGAAGTTAGAACAGGCTCGAGTTTTATTTAAAGTTTGTCGAACTTTTATTAACATTTTCTAATGCATATTGGTATCCTAATTTAAAATCAAATTTTCGTCGTATACACCTTTAGTATCCAAGTCCAAACAATCTCGGTTTTATGTTAAACTAAAAGTAATTATGAGGTAATACAAATTTAGGAACAGTCTCTCCAAAAATTGAGGGAATCATGCTATGTTTTGACTAATTTAATCATCAAACTCAATGCGTGTGTGTGTTTTGTTCTGCAAATAGCTTCCGACGGACTTTATAGTGATACTTCGAAAATCTTACATTGTGGGCTATATGTAAACCAAACTCTACTAAACTGAATGCGGAGATACTGGTCATTTTTCCTGGTTGGTTTATGTGAATTAAAGTATGGTTTCCAGGGCTCAAAAGACGTGAGTAATATTATGAAACAAGTTGTATTTTGCTCACTAATTTTTAAGGCTCCGGTTCATAAACTGTGCTATTAAGTAAAATTCGTATGGCATGTTAATTGTAGCAGAATGGATATATTTGTAATTCCACGAAAACCATTTATCAGACATTCTATTCAATTATTTTCTTTTTTTTTTCAAAATACACAAGCTACCACCACTCAAAAATGTAGTTCATTTAATACAAACAAATAAAAAACTAAAAAACCGATTAACATAAAAAGAAGAACATTTAACTTAAGCTAAACAAAATCTACTATATATAAAAATGAAAAATACTAATAATTTAAAAAATTAACATACATATTTTTTATTTAATTTAACAAACAAAAAGAAAACCCTTAGAATTACTTTAAATTAAACAAACAAAAACATATGTAACAAAACATAAACAGCAGGTTGGTAAAATTAAAAAATTTTTAATAAAAAAGAATCAATAAAAACAAAAATAAATATAAAAACACAAGAATTTAAAGTTCAAAACTAAAAATAATTAAAACAAACAATAATTTAAGTTATCATAAATCATCATCATAATGTGAAACTTAAAGCCTAATAAGATTTTATTCTGGATTCTAGGAAATAAAATCTAGAATAAGATGGAAATTTTATTATGATTTAGATTGTTTCAGTTTTCATTTATAGATTCATTGTTTTATTTTTTCAGTTGATAAATATATAATTCAGGTTTCTATTACTTTTCATATTATGTTTATTTTATTTTTTGAATGTATTGTTAATTTGCTAATATAAGTTTTGATTTTTTTCAAAAGTCTAAACGATATTTACTTTTACCTATAACAACAATTTATAAATTTAAAATAAACTATAAAAATAATTCATGGAGAACGAAACGAATAAAAAACAAGAATTAAACGAAAATTAAAATTTTTTTGTTATTGAACATTTGAGGGTAACCCTGATAATTTAAATATTTTATCACAAGATTATGAAGAAACTATGGATAAGGTGGTGAAGGACATAATGACCTACAAGCGACTAAATAAGAACTAAACAAATTTATGTACAAAGAGCTATGCATACAACGCGTAATAAATGAGAGAGAAAGAAATAGAATGGAAACTGAAACTTCCGTTGCCCCTGGAATTTAGATCAGTACCCATTTAGGCCCATATGTTCTTCCATCCATTAAACTATGTAAGTACATCAGAACAGTCCTAAGTACACTTTAATGTCAAACTCATCACCGACATCAGCATAAACTTTAAAAATTTCAGTTAAAAAACATTTTTAGTACCTACATTCTGCATTTATCATTTGTATATCTAGAAAAGATTCCTATTTATGAATTTAATTAATGCAAAACTGTTATGTTAAATTAAATTTTAAGTTATATTTTTAGTACTGGAATTTGGAATTTACCACTTCCCTTCGAATTAAAATTTGAGTTACCTATTGCTTTTCTTACATTTTTGTCATACGTCAGCTTAAAGATTATTAAAAAAGTTTGATTCAAAGCAATTTGGGTAGCCGCTAGAGGGTTAATTATTGTAGTTGTTCTACAGATTTTCGTCCTAAACAATTCTTCGGAACATAACTACCCTCTATCTGACACCCACTTTGATGGTCCGTGTTAAAAACAATATAAAACAAGTAAGGAAAGGCTAAAGTCGGGCGGGGCCGACTATATGATACACCCCACTTTTTATCCGAATACAATTCAACTCGGTAAAAAAGGAAAAACGGGAAGAATTTTTGTATGTTTCCTAATCATAGGCTAATATTGCCTGGTCCATTTTGTCAAATCGGAAATATTTATATCGGTGCTATATCCAAACATGGAATATAGTGACTAACTTTCACAATAAGTTCATCCAGTTCAAATATAACGTGTTTAAGCTCATTTTGTAAAAATTCGTGCTTTCTGGTGCGGGAAAAGTCTATCCGAAATTTGTATGGGAAATTTTTGGTGCGAAATTTGTATGGGAGCTATATGTAAATCTGAACCGATCTGACCTATATTCACCATGGTTGTTTCTAGTGGAAACATAAGATGTTTTGCCAAATCTGAAGGCAATCTGATACAATATGTGGTTTCTAGAGCGGAAAAAGTCAAATCGGGAGCGAAATTTGTAGGGGAGCTATATATAAATCTGAACCGATCTGACCTATATTCACCATGGTTGTTTCTAGTGAAAACATAAGATGTTTTGCCAAATCTGAAGACAATTTGATACAATATGTGGTTTCTACAGCGAAAAAAGTCAAATCGGGAGCGAAATTTGTATGAGGGCTATATATAAATCTGAACCGATTTAATCCATTTTCAACACAGAGGTTTCTAGTAGAATTATAAGGTAATGCAAGGTAATTTGAAGCAAATCAAGTGAAATATGTGGTCTCTAGAGCGGAAAAAGTCAAAACGGCAGCGAAATTTGTATGAGAGCTATATATAAATCTGAACCGATCTAACACATTTTTACCACAGGTATTTCTAGTTGTAAGATGTTTTGCCAATTTTAAAGAAAAGCTGTTGTAATATGTGGTATCTAAAGTGAAAAGAGTCAAATTGGGAGTGAAATTCGTATGGGGCTATATCTAAATCTGGACCGATTTTCTTCAAATTAAACAGCGTTCGTCATTGTACCGAAAAACTTCGTTGTGCAAAGTTTCAATTGGTTCTGTCTACAATTGCGACCTGTATCTAAAGCGGCAAAAGTCAAATCGGGAGTGACATTTGTATGGGGACTATATCTAAATCTGAACCGATCTTACCCACTTTCTGCATAGGTGTTTCTAGTTGGATTATAAGATGTTGTGCCAAATTTAAAGAAAATCGGGTACAATATGTCGTTTCTACAGCGGAAAATTTAAAATCGGGAGGGAAATTTGTATGTGAGCTATATAAATATGAACCGATCTAACACATTTTTACCACAGGTGTTCCTAGTTTAAATATAAGAAAAGTTGACCAAATTAGCCCGTACAACAAAATTGAAGTTAATAAAAACAACATTGGTCATAACAAAATAACAATAAATATAAGATGTTTTGCCAATTTTAAAGAAAATCTCTTGTAATATGTGGTATCTAGAGTGAAAAAAGTCAAATCGGGAGTGAAATTCGTATGGGGGCTATATCTAAATCTGAACCGATTTTCTTCAAATTAAATAGCGTTCGTCGTTGTACCCTAAAACTTCGTTGTGTAAAGTTTCATTTGGTTCTGTCTACAATTGCGACCTGTATCGTGATTACAAGAATAGAAACAACGCATTGAAATTATTAAAATTCATGAATGACTGATGAGGCCCATTTTCACCTCGGTGGTTACGTCAACAAGTAAAATTGTCGCATCTGGGGCTCGGAAAACCCAAGAGTTATTGTTGGGAAGCCTCTCCATCCTCATCGTGTGACTGTTTGGTGCGGTTTATGGTCCGGCGGGGTCATTGGATCTTACTGTTTCGAAAATGAGGTTGGATCAACAGATACGGTGAATGGATTGCGCTATCGAGAAATGATTAATGATTTTTTATGGTCGGAGTTGGATAGTATTGATTTTTACTTTCAACAAGACGGCGCTATGTGCCACACAAGCAACGAAAACATTGTTCTTTTACGGGAACCGTTTCCGGACCGTGTTATTTCTTGACGAGGTGATCACAATTGGCCACCGAGATCTTGTGATTTAACACCTTGCGACTTCTGCCTGTGGGGCCAACAGCCCAGCGTCGACTTAAGACCTCAAAAATAGCATTCGAGAGGCTATCGAGGACATAGGGCAGTCACTTTGTGATTTGGTTATGTAAAATTTCATGAAAAGGATATGGTTCTGTAAGCGTGGTCGTAGTGGCCATTTGGCTGAAGTTGTTTTTCATCATTAACGGCATACCTTCCTCTTCATCCGATCATTTATCTAAAAAAATGGAATTTTTCTTTGATTACCAAAATAACGCCTCTTGTTGGAAAATCCTGTATTACAACCTATAAGTTTTTCTAGAAGAAATATAATCTAGTATGTCGAATTTGAACAACATCGGTTAAAATATATAGTTTATAGTGCGGAAAAAGTCAAATCGGGAGCGACATGTGTATGAATCCACTTTCACCAAATTTTTTCCAGTAGAATATAAGTTGATATAGCTAATTTGAATAAAATCGATTAAAATATGTGTGTTCTAGAGCGCAAAAAGTCAAATGGAGACCGAAATATGTATGGGAGCTATATCTAAATCTGAACCGATCTGACTCTCACTTTAGCGCAGCTGTTTCTAGTTAAAATGTGGGATTTTGTGCTAAATTTGAAGCAAAATTTTTAAAATATTTGATCTCTAGAGCGCAAAAGTTAAATGGAGAACGAAATTTGTATGGTAGATATATCTAAATCTGAACCGATCTGGCCCAAATTTACCACAGATGTTTTTAGTGTGAATTATAAAGTAATGTACCAAATTTGAAGCAAAGTTAGTAAAATATGTGGTGATAGAGCAGAAAATCTAGCTCTAAACCGATTTGCTTCAAATTAAATATTGGCCGCAAAACTCATTTGTGCTCAGTTTTGTTAGGATCGGATAATAAAGATAAAGATAATTGCTAAATCTTTTATATCGATTCTAAGTCGATCGGTATACTTAACAATGGGTCTATCTCGTTTCCTTTTGGGTGTTACAAACAAATGCACAAAGACATAATACTCTCGTGGAGTGTATAAATAGTCAAAAAACAACCGCTAACTTCCTAGGAGTGTAACTCCCTTGGAGGGTACAATTGTCCTACTACTTTTCCATCCTCAACATTTCTTATGAACATATCTAACCCCTATCTCCCACCATTTTGGAGGCCCTCATACAAAAACCGTAAAACAAATTTATTTTTAAAATAATGGAAATTATTTTCTCACACAAAGTTTTAATTTTTATGCAATACTGTCTATCGACGATATAATAGTCAAAGAAAATAGGAAATTGCAAGGAGAAATAGTTAGAAAAAGCCTTCAATAGAACAA
Source organism: Polietes domitor (assembly GCA_947397865.1). Taxonomy (NCBI): domain Eukaryota; kingdom Metazoa; phylum Arthropoda; class Insecta; order Diptera; family Muscidae; genus Polietes; species Polietes domitor. Next base: position 205,171,816 of record OX377618.1, read on the forward strand.
AGAATTATTATAGTGTCGCATGTAGTAATAAAATTAGCTTTAATTTAACATACACCTTCGAAGAAAATTTGAGTTTTAGCTAAAAAAGATAAAAATTATCCATAAAAAGGTTTTTGTGTTGATTTTATAAATGTACTAGCTATTTTACCCGGTGTTGCAGGGGTTCATTCCTCAATATTCCCCTACTTCATATTATTTTGAAGATAAAATGAGTACTAATTGATAGCTTTGAAATATAGTTTGTGTGGCCGGTACCACGCACCTTTGTCCTATCATGTTACATTAAAATGTACAAGCGAACCGGTCCATCTGTTTAGCGTCCTATACAAAACATTGTTTACAAAACATATATTCTTATGTCTCGGGCACACATTTTTTTGTTGCATTGTTATAGAGGCACAATCAAATAAAAAAATGAGAATTATGATTATCCATATAGAAGATATAAAAGCTTCAATCTCATCTATGTTAGGGTTAGAGTTTGCATCCCGGGATTTCCCATGGGAAAAATCTCGGGAATTTTCATATTTTCTGTTTCCCGTGTCCCGGGAAATCTGTACGGGATTCCCGCGTTTTTCACTAAACAATTTTAAAAGATACCAAAATAATTAAACAAAGTTCACTTTTAATTAGATATGTGACAGCTAGGCGTTACAAATTCTAACTTTAATATGGTAATTTACTTTGTTACTAATTTACTATAGTGGTCTATGTTTTGTTTGAGTCAATTGAAAAATATTTTTCCACCGAAGCACACAATTTTTTCTTAGAATGTCGTACTATTATATCGAACTTTTATAAAAAAAAACATCGACAACGTTGGTACCACTCAGGGAACCACTACTTTCAGAGGACGCACTGACTCAGACCACCCTCATTCTTCTCAAAATTGAACTTTTTTCGCAAAAGTAATATATCCTTACCAAAAATTAAAGAAAACACAAAATATTTTATTTCAAAAAAGTTTGAAAAAAATGTATATAAATATTTACAGGTGGTTCGTCTAAAAAATTTATATTGAAATTATTTTTTATTTTTCAAATAATTTCATTTTATATGTTATTCAAATTATCTGAATCACCTAAAATGAACATTATAAATAAAAAAATGTTTGTTTGCTCGCCACACATCAATATTAGTGGTTATAATATGATTTAGACCACTTTCAAACTAACACTAAAGTCAATTTTGGTGTGCATAAAATGAGAAATGTCATTGTAAGGGTAAATTTTTTTTAAATTTCAGAAATAAAAATTCTTAAATTAGAGATCTGATCAAACTAAAGAGAAAAATTGGCATATCTCTTTTTTTGAATTTTTGACTTAGACCACTATCAAATAATATAATTGATATGAAGTTAATATAACAGAATAGAAGGTTACAAAAAATTTTAGTAATATTATGAGATAACTCAATTACAGATTTTTTGATGTCTATATGAATACAATTTTACTGAAAAAAAATATATATGTATATAATAAAATAAGAAAATATATCCATACTAACAAATTACAATACAATTGAGGCAACAATCAAAATATAAATTTAGGTTTTCGAAGCCACAAGAAAGGGAACTGATAATTTAAGATTTATTAACAACACTGTCCAACAAATTAAGACTTTTTGAATGGAACAGAATAGCGACCCAATCAGAATTATTGGCCTTGTTTAGTAGATCATTTTTGTAGAATAAACTTATAGTCCAGCTGGTCTGAGTTTCTTTTTATCGCGGGTCAAAGTTGTCATTTTTTGGTCGAAGGGATCATTATACTAAGCGAAAAAAGTGTTGGAAGTTAATGTCTGAGCGAATTCTTATTGTCAGAACTATATTGTGGAATTTTATGGGGATCATTTTTGTGGAAGATCTTAACCCTCTAACTCGTGTCTTTATGGGTCAATTTGACCCTTTTTTCGAGGAAATCAAAAAAAGTCCTTTCAAAAAGGTCATTTAAGGATTAAAATGTTCTACGAAAAAATTTGCCAGAAATTTTCAGTGGGGGTCACCGATAATAAATGACACCAAAGTTGTAAATAATAATCTTACCTCTTAGTAGCAAAATTACGCGCCAGCTTATACAACAAATTTACTGGGGTTAAAATTGGTCCATGTTTTTTTTGGAAAATCGATCTTCTTCGACAAAAAAATGTGGCTATTGCGGTAGAGCACGGTAAACAAAACATACAAATGGGATATTTTTTGCAAAATTTTCATTTTCGCGAGAGATATAGCTAATATGATTCTCTCAGACTAACTTATAACACTTTTTTTTAGTTAATGCACCCTTCGACCAAAAAATGGAAACTTTGACCCGCGATAAAAAGAAACTCAGCTGGACTATAAGTTTATTCTACAAAAATGATCTACTCAACAAGCCTTTTCAGAATTATAGGATCGCTACTCTGTTCCAAAAATGCTGTTGGACAGTGCAATTAATAATACATCTCTCGAGTCTACAATATCATTCTCTATCGCGTTCACTTTCTCCAATAAAATTAGAAATAGACTATCTGATGAGTCTATAAATGCGTTGTCTGTTTTAAGAAGTTTTTATATTTCAAAAACCTCTTATTTTAAAAATATGCCCGCAGATATCTGTTTAATTACTTTTTCATGCTTGGAAAAAGTTGATTTAATTTTTTGTTCTTTTATAGGTTAGGTTGGAGGTAATGCACGTCTGTGGTCACTCGAGTCCAAATAATTTCGGCCCGTTGTGATTCCTGTAAGTAGAATAGGAGAAAAAGATTTAGGAGGTAGGGTGAAGGAATGAATGATGAGTGAAGGGAAAGGTGGGGTTATCTCGTAGTTTAGACTGTAATTCTCTACAAATTGGATGAGAGTTATTTTTATAAATTCTTTAAAACTTGATTTTAATGTGTTTTTATGCGATATAATAATTTACTTTATTAAAGTTCGATTCGGAAAAAGAAAAAAATAGGTTTTCATGTATATGTTGAAATCGAAAAAATGATTCCCGGGATATAAAAAGTATGGGAAATGCAAACCCTAGTTAAGCCATTGATAGCCTCCTTTTGGCTCACTTCAATTAAAAACTAATTAATTTAATTCACATTTTAAATTATTCCATTATTTTAATTCAATGGAACTCAATTCCTCTCGGATGGCATTTAAATGATGTCCGTCATGTACTACATTCCACAGTATTACCAGCAGATCAGCGGCTGTAGGCCTTGTCACAGAGTCAAGTTCCGTTCGGAAAGTTAATGTAATCCTAATTTTGCTTCCTCAAAATAGTTCTACAAAGAACAATCGCTGACATTTACTTTCTAAAGATAATTCTTGGGAATTACGCGAGTAATGTTGGCATTCAAGTATTGAATAGGCTTATCGAAAAAACATAACCCCATAGAAAAAAAATCTATAGGTGTAGTATCACGCGATCTGGTTGGCCACTTGACAAGTCCGAAACGTGAAATTAGGAGTGCCGTAGCACAGTCTTGCTGAAACCAAATTTCGCCGACAATGCGGGTTTCAATTTCAACAAAAGGTTATTTATCATAGTGCGGTTATCCCAGCATAAGCACCTGCTCCTTTTCAGCAATTTAGTGGGGTGTCTCAATTTAGATTTTAGTTACTTTAGTTTAAAATAAAATATCTCAGCCGGGATTTGAACATGGAACTCTTTCCACGATTGCCGCGTGCTCTACCCAATGCATTCATCATTTGTTTGTTGGAAGCACGAAGAGAGTATATGTGAGAGCTTTTTATACCCTCAACCTACAGAGTTGGTTTATGCCATTTCGGACAAAAAAGTATGTTTGGACCAAATCCGTTTCACGAATTTTGAAGATGTTTGAGGCACGTCCGCCCGTCTGTCTGGCTGTTGTACACGATAACTTTCCAAAAGTAGTAAACGATCAATTCAAATTTTGTACATGGTTAATTTAGTTTAATTTCGAAGATGGACGAAATTGCCACGCCCCTTCTGGTACCGCCACACAAATGGACCATATACCTATGTTAAATTAAAAGCAATGTAACTTCGACACGGATATTCGGAATTAGCTATATTTTGTTAATAAGGTGAATAAGAAGACTTACTTTCTAAAAGTATTGTTAATATATTCAATAGGCTTGTAGTGGGAATAACATGATTTTTTGAAGTGTTTTCAGGAGCGTTTAGCTCACAGATGGCTCGACCCAGTGACGAAATATTTTGCAGATCATCATTAAACAATCCAAACTTTATTTTCGTGGGGTGACTGGTAAATGGTTTTCCATTTGTATGACCCAGCCTAATATATTGTTATTAGGGCCTACATATTGTTATTAGGGCTGTTTTCGTTGTTGTCGGGATAACAAAAACGTTAATAAAAATTTAATTTTTTGCTCAAAATAAAAAATTATTTTTTCACATTGTGTTGACTTTTTGGACTTAGCCTCGATAACCATAAATTTGACTTACACTGGATAATTCAAGGCTAAGTCAAATTTTTTTAACACAAAATTATTTTTTTTTTTCAAATTTTGTTTTCACACACACACATTGGCGACAACTAAAAAAAAATATTTTTTATTTTGAGTGAAATTTTAATTTTGTATTTAAGTTTTTGCCCTATTATTTTTACCTAATGACTCGAAAATATTTGATATAGAAATTAAAGTATCTATGACTAAACACACACCAAAAAAAATCCAGGAAATAATTACTAAAATTAACGTACTTACTCAAATCAAATTTACTCAAAATTAGTTTTATTTTCTAATTTAAACTGCAAACGTGCTTACATTGAATAAAGTTTTTAGATTCAATTTAAGTATCAAATTTAAAAAAAAATAATGTATGTATGCACCAATTGCAACAGTAGAGAACTGTCTCATTGCCTAGAACGAAATGTACTGAAATTTGGAGTTTGTTCACGACATCCGATGATCAAAATATTCGCAGATTGTTGACAAATCAACAAATCATTCATAAATTGTTTTTGTTTTGGTCGAATTCTTTAAAATAAAAAACTTTTTATTAATTGGGGATGTTTCATGACTATGATCAAAATATTCCGTGATTGTTGACAAACCAATAAATCATTCGTAATTTGCTTTTGTTTTGAAATTAAACAACTTTTTTATATTTAGGGATTTTTCATGAACATTTTGGGGACAAGGAAAAGATTCATCTGGCAAGCCTGGACACGAACAATGAAGAGATTTTTCATTATTCGTACTTCTAGGGTAAAATGGGGAAATTTATGGGCGTAAATTTTAAAACTGTTCCTTGTCCCAGATTTAAACATGTATTTTCTGAGAACACTACTTACCACATCACTGTCTTATAGTAACCTGTTTCTTTAAACACACTACCTTTAAAATGGAAAAGGTATTATTATACCCTCCACCTCCAGGATGGAGGTATACTAACATTGCCATTCTGTTTGTAACACCTTGAAATATCGACCTAAGACCCTATAAAGTATATATAATCTTATAAAATTCTAAGACGATCTAGTCATGTCCGTCCGTCTGTTGAAAGCACGCTAGCCTCTAAACGAAAGGAGCAAATTTTCCATAAATGCCTCTTATAGTCATAGAACGTTTGGGATTGCGACTGGGAGAAATCGGTCCAAAAGGAAAAAAATTTCCCTCACAAGGACTGAAAATATTCATAATAACTCCTTATATTTTAGAGTACCCAGCAAAAAAAGACATGACGAAGAAGTGTTTAAATAGTTGTTCAACTAATGAAAATACGATATGGAAGTACATCTTTTTCGGGCGAATCATGCATTATTTTTACACAGGGTTGTCATTGGGAGACATGGGTTTATTTACAGATCCCGTCACTTCACTAGAATGAGTGATTAGAAGCACTGCATGTTTGATGGTTACATGACATATTCTCATAGGTGAAAATCAGTAATTTTTGGACACGGTTAAGGGTGAACATTACAAATAGAGTTTCATAAAAATTAATTTGACTATTTTTGATATGCGGAAAACTTATTCTGACGATACACTTCATATAGTTCCATCTCAGTTAGTACATAATATACAAGTATTTTTTTCCAAATTCGTACTTTTAAGGGGTAAAATGTGAATAGAGGGATAAAATTGGTACCAACCAAACGGCCGCACCTAAAATAATGAAATTCGGTGTATAAATTCCTCTGCTTGCGTAGACACGTAAAATAATGGGATTTTTCAAAATTCGTAATTTTTGGAGTGAAAACAGAAAAGGGGGATAAAAATTGTACTAATCAAATGGCCGCAGCTAGAGTCATGAAATTCGGTGTATACACTGCTCTGACTGCATAGACTCGCAAAATAAAAAGATTTTTACTTTTACGGCAAAAATGTGTAGAATCATGAAGTTAGATTATCTTGCAAAGTGTACGTGAGAGATAATGGATTTTCAAAATTTGTAATTTTGGAAATAAAATAGGATGGAAATACAACCAACCAAAGTACAGTATCTAAAAATGCACCCACTATCCCCCAATATTTTGGATATTTAATCGTTTTTGAAGAATGATGCCTTATATTTACTTTTTGAATTGACTTGAATTTTATTATTTCGATACAAATATTATAAACATATTGGAAGTCTTTATATTTATTTAAAAAAATATTTTTTATTTGTTTTGGTTTGACTATATTTAAAAAAAACATTTTCCTGTAATGTTACTGCACTTCTACGAAAATGGACAGCCTCTGTGGAATGCAATCCATGGTGGAGGGTATATAAAGATCGGCCCGGTCGAACTTAACTCCTTTTTTTACTTGTTAAGAAATAAAACACGTGATTATGGGTATGTATTATTATTTATTAACATATTAATTTATATGAATAATTTGAACTTTATTTTAAACAAAGTATTTTATGTACTTACTTTGTGAAACGCGGGACAAAACAATTAATAAACTCATAAATCGAAACCGTAAAAATAAAGTTTAAGCCAAACATGCATCGTTTTTGAACTTAATCGCCGTTTGAAAGAAGTCAATAACAAAAAATAACTCCTGTTTTGTTTCGCCGCTTGTCATGATACCGTTCATATACATCGTCTTCATGTTAATAATGTTCGCATATGCTAAAAGATACTGAATATTCTTGATCATTGTGCCATGACGAACTATGTTCGTCTTTTCTTCACAGGTAATTGATACTAAATACGAGTCGTATGAGTCCTATTCTGAGTCCTAAATTCATAAAAACGGAATTGAAGGAGCAACGTAAGATTTATTTTAAAGGAGCTTGACATTGACTTATATTATGGTTGTTTTTCTTTAAGACTGGGTATTTTCAGTCCTTGTGAGGGAAGCTGCGATAACAAAAATCAAATTAAAATGTTAAAATTGCATTCAAATTAAAAAATTATTAATTATTATTAATTTAAAATTTTCACCAAAATCAATATCAATGTGTGTGTGAAAACTAATTTCGAAAAAATAATTTTGTGTTAAAATTCCAAAAAAAGTTAACTCAAACTAGTTATTTCTTAAAAATTTGTTTTGATACATACATATATTACCAACTACAATAGGTGACAATGTCAAAAAAATATTTTTTATTTTGAGCAAAAAATTAAATTTTTATTATCCCAGCTAGGGCTGTTTTCCTTTAAGCCGGGATAACAGACTTAAAGAAAACCAGCCCTATTGTATATAAGTACACATGATTTTCATCTTATGGTGAATTCAACGACGACGTGGAATTTTGCGTTTTTGATGACTTCATGGCAATAAATATGAAATAAAATAACTTAAAATTAAACATATGTACATTAGAATAATAAGTAGCAGATTTAAAGCATGATTTCACTGTACCGATAATATAAACGAAAATGATGTAAGCATAAGTATAAAATTCATATATCGTATTGTACATAATTTATATTTATGTTTAAATATATAGGTAAGAATGAACAAATTTATTTCAAATTAAAAAGTAAAAAAAAAGGTTAGGGACAGAACCAATTCTTACACCGCACGACAATTTAAAACAAGTCTTTACACCAGGGTGATGTATGTCTGAAACTAAAGGCAAAAAGAAGTTTTCAGTTTTCCATTTCCTCATCCTATTGTCGCTTCACAGGACTACAAAGTTCTAAAGGATACAATTTTTCAAAAATTATTTAAATACTTATTTGAGGAGAACATCTGTTAAAATAGTTCAAATGTCATGCTTCTATCTGTATTAGTTCAGCATTAACTCTAATTTCAAGTTTACCCCTTAATTTATTTAGTTTATTCATATTTTACTTTTTAAGAGGGAAACTTTGAAATGGTTGTTAATGCTAAACCAATACAGGCAGAAGCTCGCAATTTAAAGTATTTTTAGCACATATTATCCTCTTTAATCTTACATATTTACTTTTAGCATAGGGTGTGCATAAGCATTTAAAATAATGCATGAAAAATTGTATCCTTTGGAACTTTGTAGGATGAGGAAATGAAAATCTAAAAACGCAAATTATCTCCATTTCACCTATAGTCTCAGACGTATGTCATCTGGTGCAAGTGTTATGTGGACTGTCGGACAGTGTTATCTATTAGAAACAATGTTTTCCAAATATTAATGTCTTATGTGTAAGCGTATTTTGCTTACTTGTAAGTATTTCTATATTTGAGTAAATTTTTTCTTTTATATTTAATGTTTGGCTCTGTACCAAATACATATCTTTTGTGAGCAAACTTATAATAATAAATATATTCTTCGCGTATGTATTTGCATCTAAATATCCGAGAGTGTATGAATATATTCAGCACTATCCTTCTTGCCGCTTATTATATATATGTATGTAAGTATAAATTGCTGCAACTTCACATCCGGACTATTCTTCATTGCGAGATAAGTTGTTGTATTATAATATATGTACTCATAAATTGTATATTTTTATATATATAGACCTAAATAAAAAGAGAAATATATATGTATATATTGTATGCGTAAATTGTATGTACATATATTAGTATGAATATTGTAGAAATATTGATTAAGAATATATCTATGTATTTTTCGTATAACATAAAATTGCATATAATTATAAAACCATATAATTTTACGTTTTACATAATATATTATAGCTAATAGCCTATGAGCTTTAAATTCGGTCGCAGTCCATACATTTACACAAATAAAGATTCGTTTGTTTCATGATGATTTTCCAAATATTTCTGTGAAGGTCATGTTTTACTCGTGTAATTATTTTATGTTGCACTTTTGCCATTCCCATGCACATTCCCCCTATAACAAAAACGTGCACCATAAAGTGATCCTTATTCGTAGGGGTGAAATGGGGCAAAAAGGGATACAAATGGTACCTAACAAACGACAACAGCTAGAAACACGAAGTTCGGTGTGTACAATCCTATAATTGAGTAGATGCATAATATAAACTATTTTTTCCAAATTCGTACTTTTAAGGAGTAAAATAGGAATAGAGGGATAAAAATGATACCAAACAAACGGCTGCACCTAAATTAATGAAATTCGGTGTATACATTCCTCTGATTGCGTAGACACGCAAAATAAATGGATTTTTCGAAATTCGTACTTTTTGGAGTTAAAATGGAAAAAGGGGATAAAAATAGTACCAACCAAATGACCGTAGCTAGAGTCATGAAATTCGGAGTATACAATCCTCTGACTGCGTAGACACGAACATTTTCCAAATTCTTACTTTTAAGGGATACAATGGGAACAGAGGGATAAAAATGGTACGTAAAATGATATTTTAGAAAGTCGTAATGGTAAAATGGAAATAAGAGGATAAACATGATACCAAATGGTCGGAGCTAGAGCCGTGACATTCGGTGTATATACATTCCTCTGACTGCATCGGCTCAAAGATGCAAAATAAAAAGATTTTTTAAATTTTTACGGTAAAAATGGGTAGAATGATGAAGTTAGGTTATCTTGGATTGGATATTGGATTTTCAAAATCAAACCTCAATATTTATGGTATTTAAGTTTCTTGAAGAGTAGCCTTATATTTTTTTCAATATTTAGATATATATAAATTTATATATATTGTAAATATCAATTTTTATTGATACAAATTTTTTTGGAAAAATACAAGTTTTGGTCATTCTAAATGGTGATCTTTTAGCTATTACCTTTTGGCAACACTGGTTTAAACAGCTGACGCACGTTTCGTGTTTTGTTTCACTGTCAAACATCTTCAGTTTGGTCTATAATTTAACCATGAATCGTCTTACAAACGAACAACGCTTGCAAATTATTGAATTTTATTATCAAAATGCGTGCTCTGTTAAGAAAGTTCATCGCGCGCTTCCATTTTATGGTGAGTTTAATCGACCAACTGAAGCGGCTATTCGGGCTATTGTGACTAAATTTCGCACCAAATTTACATTGTTGGACATTAAACCACCAACACGCTTACGTAGAGTGCGAACAAGAAAATATCGCAGCTGTATTGATGACCTTCAATTATCGATTCGTCGCCGTTCGCAGCAATTGGGCCTCAGTTATTCAAAAACGTGGAAATGCCAAAATTGGACTAAGCGGATGGACCATTTGAGGCGCAGTCAAGGTCAACATTTGCATTAAATAATCTTCAAACATTAAATTATATGGACCGTACTATCGATTCAAATAAAGATTTCATGCATTTTTCTGGATTTTATGTTTTCTTTTTATGTCGAAAAACTTTCCTATAGCTTTTAAAAAACACCCTTTAGTTCACATCTCTCATAATTTTAAGAATTTAAGTCCAATAAAAATAATTAAAATTCGTCAAAAAGATAAAAATGGATAATTTTAGGTACTTTTATTGTACCTAATGAGATATGTCAACTGGAATAACCAAAACTTGTATTTTTGCAAAAAAATCTTTAATAACTCAGTTAAGCATCATTTTACTCCATTCTAAATGTGTCATTTAAATAAATTTATATAAAATTGTTTAAAAAATGTGTTTGCTGGACAAAGCACACAGATTTCTTAACTCGGTTGATAACCAACTAAGTTACAGGTTTTTTACCAGTAAGTCAGACACAGATTCTTGTTCTACTCGACAATACCTACAAGAACAATTTGATCACTTTCCAGAGTTTTCTACTTCATTTTTTTGTAGCACAGTGTAATACCGCACGAAAATGTAATAAAACTTGTTACACTTGAAACGGATATACGTTTGAAATTATAGGAAATATGGAGTTAATTGGCAGTTTCTGTTTTTTATTACCTCATCCTGATGTCCCTTAAAAGCACTACACATTTTCAAAGGATAACATTTAAAAAAGTTTTAAATACACTTACGACAAAAATGTCAAAATAAAGAGGAGAATATCTTTTGAATACACTTCAAATTTGATGCTTCTATCTGTATTAGTAAACAGTAAACAAATTGACCTATGGCCTTCATAGCTCAGTGGAAGTGTGCGCGTCTTGCAATCTGAAGGTGCTGGGTTCGATTCCCGGCCGGCGCACTGGTAAAATTCAACATCAACAAATTTTCACTTTTCATCATAAAATAAGAGTTTCTGCAGCCAATTTTCTCATCCGAACACACTTTCACGTAAAAATAGTCATTTCGATTGCTCCAAGGTCCAGGGAAGAAACTAATAGCCATTAGCGATACATAACATGGCTGTTAACATAAAAAAATGCAGCGCACCTAGTGGAGGATAGGGTACAACTCGATTAACATCCCATTCCCTTAACATTAACATCAACCTTGAAGAAGATGCAAATAACAGCCGGACAACATGAGAACGATGATGAACAAAGGTTCCCGCGATAATCGGATACATGCCGGAACGAAGTCTAGTACAATTCAGACTTAAGGATTATCACCCCAGCTCCCTCTAAAAGCTGCTACAACAACAACAACAACCTAGATTTAATGCTAATGTGTCAAATCTCACACAATATGACAGATACCTATAACAATATATATTTAATTCAAATATTGTGAAAACAAGAATGTTTTTATGATACACAAAATGATGAATCTCATCCAATGTATAGGGTGTGTCATGTAACATTTTAAATTAGAATTGGCTATAAAAAAGTACTGATTATTTTTCAAAATTTCTAGTTTTATTGGAAAGGTTGAACTTTGTCACTTAATAATGGAAAACAGTATCATTCATATGACTACCACGATCAACCCAATTTTTCAGTACAGCCCAAAATCCACACAAAACAGTGACTCGTTGTGGATTCATTGGCTTCTCAATAGTCACGTGTGGTTTCTCTGAACCCCATATGCGGCAATTTTGCTTATTGGCCGACCTCTTCACGAAAAATTTCCACGTAAGAAAGTGGAAGTAAGTTTTTAATATTTCCCAATTTTGTTCCAGCGTATAGCGTCCCATTTTCAAATTTAAAATTGTAAATGGCCCACCTTATGCAAGCCCACTCTGATGTTGAACATTCTTTATCAATGTCGTCATATCGTAAATCCAAACCCAACACATAATAGGGTGTGACAAAATAAAAAAGATTGTTGGTTCAAGGAAATGCCCATATAATTCCGAAAGCAATATTTTTATTAAATATTTTTCGTGGTTTGAGGAAGTTCTTTCAAAATTATATCCAGTAAAATCCCACTATCTACCAATATTTATGGTATTAAAGCTTTTTGAATATATAAATATAAGAATATTTAATTTTGAATTGACTTGGAATATTATTTCGTATTGGTAGTATTGCCTTATAAGCGTGGATTGAAGTAATAAAAATATTATATTTATTTATAAAATTATTTTTTCAATATTTGTATTTGTTTTCGCTATATTAAAAAAATATATATATTCCTGTAATATTACTGCATTTTTTACGAAAATCGACAGCATTCCACAGAGGTAATCTATGGCGGAGGGTATACAAAGTTCGGCCCGGTCGAACTTAACGCCGTTTTTAATTGTTATATTATTTTAAAAATATTATTTTATAGTTTCTGGGTCATTGGTTTTATTTTTTCTGTCTAAGAAAACAAAACCAAATAATGTCGAACATGAGAAAATATTTACAACAAAACTATGAAAAGAAAAGATTATTTTACATAATATTAATATTAAAAAAAAAAACATATCCATAAAATTGAACCTTATAAAACTAGCTATTGATCACCAGAAAAAATAGATTTTTATTAAACTTGTGTTTAAACATAACAATGCTGTGTACTCAGTTTTTAATTTTCTGATTTTTTTATGATAGATTGGATCTAAATTAGTCAAGCTGACGCGATTATGTCCACTCAATAGTGATTTCACACAACTTTCACGATAAAAATTTAAGTGCTGTTAAATGTTAAATAAATTGATTTTCTGGTGATCAACTGCTAGTTTTATAATGCGTAATATTATGTATATTTAAATAACATTAATATTTATAAAATTGTTCTAAAAAACAAATTAACCTGGAAAGACTAAATTTGGATATTTATTGTAGATCATAAGGCCCATAAAATATTTTTTACTGAAAATTCCTATCGTATGTATTGAAGAATATTTACGGATTAAAGTTTGAAAGAACCTTTGATATATTTTTTGTTCCACCTGCTCAAACCACAAAAATTATTTAGATTGCCATAATGTATCTTTCATTTGGTAACAATTCCGCGAGGGCTGACAGAAAAATTACAAACAATTTTTGAAATATTATATCCATCAGAAATGCCAATTCCTTTAAAGTTTAAACGCGAACTCGAGCAGATAATGACAAACTGAGTATATAGTTTTACTATATTTACTGCAGACTTTTTTAATGTTAAAGATATTTTCATGACCCAAAATTAGTGTCCCAGGGTGCACAGTGATTCCAAATCGATTTTTTTAATTAATTCTGTAATTTTTGAACGGAATGAGATATATTGACGATATTTCATATACATGGAGTAGAGATGTTTTCCAGATGATTTGGAAAGCTTTGGGTCTCTAGCAGTACATGGGCGTAGGTCAATATATTAATTTTTTATGAAATAACTTAAAATTTCTTGAATGAAAACGTTTCGATATCTGTAAAAGAGAAAAATGCGAAAAACACCAAATACTTACGAAATAACAGACCACTTAAGATCTGTAAGGATTATTGCGATTAGCCTGTAATTTACCACCCTTTTGAGGACCACCATTATAAGTCTGCTCGTAATTTCCAAAATTTTGATTTTCTGTTGGCGAATTATTCCAGCCATTAGTCGCTGGTGGTGGTGGTCCTGTAGGCGGAGGCACAGAAGCGGGCGGAATACTGTAGCCCCAACCGTTCCATGTTGGTGGTGCCCCATAAGCTGGCGGTTGTTGTGGATACGAAGAAGTGGGTTGTTGTTGCTGGTAAGCGGCAGGGGGTTGCTGCGGATACGATGAAGATGGTTGTTGAGGAGGATAGGATGCTGGTGGATGTTGAGCATATGGCGGTGCTGGTGCTCCCCATCCCCCATAAGCAGGGGCTGGTGGATAACCGTATGGTGGCGGATACGGAGTTGGGGGGTAAGCTCCTGGTGCTGGTGCACCAACTGCAGCTGGTGGAGCCGCACCATTTTGTGTTCCCTCCTCTTGACTAGCCAATTTTTTGGCACGTTCTTCTTTGTAATTTGATTTTTTCACTTCAACCGTAAGGTATTTAATTGTATGGTTTTTATGCACTGTAAGCAGATAATAACATAATGTACATACGTACATACACACGTAAATACATATGTATGTATATGCAAATAGATTAGATTCAGTGTAACATAAGAATAGTATTCGCAGTGCATAGCACCGAATTGCGTGTATGTATACTTTACTTACACACAGCTTTGTCCGCCGAATCGTAATCCTCGAATTCCACATACGCAAAACCGCGTTTGCGACCGGTATTCTTATCAACTAGGATTTTCACTCCCAGTATAGTACCAAATTGTTGAAAATGTTCTTTGAGAGATTGTTCGTCATGATTCTCCTTCATACCGCCAACAAAAATTTTACGTCCTGAGTTGCCCGTGGCAGACTTGGGTGTGTCAGTTCGAGCCAAAGCCCGTTTAGAATCAACAGATCTGAAATAGATAAACAACAGACAATAGTGACAGATATATGATATTCGGTCCGACCGAACTTAATGCTGTTTTTTATATGTTCATTATAGTACACACACTTACTTTCCGTCAATAATATGAGGTCTGGCAGCCTGCGCCCTATCCACACTGGATGTATCTTTGTAGGTAATGAAACCGAAACCTCTCGAACGGTTTGTTGCAGCATCCCGCATTACTACCACATCAACTATCTCCCCAAATTGTCGATAAAAGCTGAGTAGTGAATCTTCGGTTGAAGCAGGCGACAAACCACCTATAAACATTTTCCGAACAATGTCGCCTTCGCTATTTAGCTGCAAATAATAAATATAGATTAATATTTAAAAAAAATCAATTATGATTTAGTTTGAGATTTAAAAAAATATTTCAGTCAGTGAAATATCATTTCTAAATCGGAATAAAATCCATACTCCGTGTTTACTGCAGTATAGTAAACATTTTCTTAAAAGTAGCCAAAATAACTAAGTATGACTAAAGTTTCCTTATTCAAAAGTCACAGTAAATAGAATTTCAAAAATTCCATTTTAAATTCAAAAAATGTCATTTGAAATTCAAAAGACAACATTTAAAATTCAAAAAATGTCATTTGAAATTTAAAAGACAACATTTAAAATTCAAAACTCGTCATTTGAAATTCAAGTTTTCATTTGAAATTCAAAAGAAAACATTTGGAATTAACTAAGTATAAGTATGAGTAAAGTTTCCTTATTCCAAAGTCATAGTAAATAGTTCATTTACTACACCATTTTCAAAAGACATCACTTGAAATTAAAAAAATATCAATTGAAATTCAAAAAATAACAATTGAATATCAAAAATTCCATTTGAAATTCAAAAAATATTTGTTGAAATTCAAAAAAAGGCATTCGAAATTCAAAAGACAAATTTTGAAATTCAAAACTCGTCAATTAAAATTCAAGTTTTCATTTGAAATTCAAAAAACATCATTTGGAATCAAGGCGTATTTATAAAAGGTGATAGCAGCAGAGCAAAAACAAATTCGGCAACAACAAAATACAAGCAATTTTTTAAACGGTGAGCCATACTGTCAAAGCAAAATATATGGGATTTGACAGTTTCGGTTACAATTGAATGAAAAAAAAAATCAGTCAGCTGGACTCCTGCTTTCACCTGATATAAAGACACCTTGTTTGGAATTCAAAACTCTTTAATTGAAATTCAAAAATGTAAACACAGGAAAATGTAAATTAGGCTTGGCGCAGGACGGATGGTACTGGGGGGCTAAGCCACAAAAACTACTAATACATTATCTTCGTAGATATTTTTTCTACATAATTCCAAAAATTCGTTACTATATATCATTTTTTAAAGATTTATGCAATGTTTAATATGAATTTGTTTTTCTAAAAAAATTACATTTTTAATTTTGCGTGTAATGAAGTTAAAAAATTATACTGAAAAAAACATTTAGGAAATTAAAAAATGTGTTTATTCCTTAGATTTTATTCATCCATAGCGCGAATAAAAGTGGAATTTATTCTATTCCCATATGGGCATATATGGAATTTATTCTATTCCCGCGACATTCGCACGCCTTAAACAACGCTAAAACCAATAAAGAAACTGAAAAAGTCGATCAGCCTTTTTAGTGTTCTAAAGCGCTTAAAGAGTACTACATTTTAAAAATATATCTGCAGAATTTAGTACAAAATTATAAACAATTTTTACATTGGAACGGACGCTACAAAAAACAGAAATATATTTGAAGCTCTTATAGAAATATGCAAAGTTCAGGGATTTTTTGAGAACTTTGTTTGGATATATTTTGTTCGTAGATTTATGAAATATGAGAATTATCTCTTAGATTTTTTTTAATCAGATTCAGCAAAAATACGGACGCTACAAATATTTCCACTCGTAGTAAAAAAGTAGAAATTTTCGTTATAACACTTCAACTTTTAATAAAAATAAAAGAGAACAAATTAACTTCAAGTTTCATAATAAAAAAATTGTCAAAATAGGGAAAAAATAAAGTTAAAAGGTATTAGTGTGGTCTGATTTCATTTTTTTGGTAGACCTTTTTTGGGAGATGCACATATAGTCTTAATCGTCATAAAATTCTAAGACGATCTAGCCCTGTCCGTCCGTCTGTTGAAAGCACGCTAGCATCTAAACGAAAGGAGCTAGGACGTCCAGGACGACGTTTTCATAAATGCGACTTATGGTCGTAGAACGGTTGGTATTGAAACTTGGCGAAATCAGCCCAAAGGGAAAAAATCGCTCACAAGGACTAAACATACCCATAATAACCCTTAATATTTTAGAGTATTTAAGCGTATATTTTCAATATGTCTGATGGTACTTCTCGATATTGGGTATGCGCATTAACCCTATAACAAAAACGTGCAGCATAAAGTGATTTTAATTCGTAGGGTGTGAAATGGGGCAAAAAGGGATAAAAATAGTACCTATCAAACAACAGCTAGAAACACGAAATTTGGTGCGTACATTCCTCTAATTGAGTGGATACATAATATAAAATTATTTTTTCCAAATTCGTACTTTTATGGGGTAAAATGGGAATAGAGGGATAAACATTTTACCAACCAAACGGCTGCACCTAGAATAATGAAATTCGGTGTATACATTCCTCTGATTGATTCGCACTTTTTGGGGTTAAATGAAAAAAAGGGATAACAATTTTACCAACCAAATGACTGCAGCTAGAGTCATGAAATTCGGAGTACACATACAGGGATGCAATGGGTACAGAGGGATAAAAATAGTACCAATTAAATGACTACAGCTATAATGACGAAACTCGGTGTACAATAAAGAGATTTTAGAAAGTCGTTCTCTTAAGAGGTTAAAATAGGAAAAAGGGGATAAAAATTGTACCAACCAAATGGCCGCAGCTAGAATCATGGAATTCGGTATATAAATTACTCTGACTGCATAGACACGCATAATAAAACGATTTTCCAAATTCGTACTTATTTACTTTTACGGCAAAAATTGATTGAATCATTAAGATAGGTTATTTTGCTTTTGCTTTTTTGTACTTTTGGAATTAAAATAGAATGAAAATACAACCATCTGTAGCACCCAATATCTACCAATATTTATGGTATTTAATGTTTTTGAAAATATAAATATACAAATAACAATATTTATTTTTGGAATTACTTGAAGTATTACTTCCATAGCGTGATGTGAAGTATTAAAATATTATATTTATTTATAAAATTATTTTTTCAATATTATATAAAAATATATATCCATGGTGGAGGGTATATAAGTTCGGCAAGGCCTAATCTAACACCGTTTATACTTGATTGTGTTAGTTTTACATACTCGGAAGCAAAACCGGAATGCACTCCGTGTTGGAGGTTTTATAAGATGCCGCCCGGCGGAACTTGACATTGATTTTTTTATTTATTTATTATTTTATTCTATACAAGACAGTTTTATCTAAATTATGTGTCTAAATTTTTAGCAAAAGAAATGTATACTTTTTCTTCCGTATATAAAATGATTAATGTTAGGGTCCTCTTTCAGTGGGAATCAAACACAATCTCAAACAAGTATTTTGAATTTGTAAAATACACTAAATGTATACGTATGTATTATTATATTTAAAGATGCATACATACATACATATGTACATGTTCCAATCATCCTTGTTATGCTAAAGTATTAGTATGATATTTCGACTGTACATGTATACAATTATCGATTGTTCATGATATTTAATAAAACTTGCCTCGGTTTTCACCATTTTTAGTTTTTTTTTTATTTATTTAAAAACTATTAGTTTTCTGCAGGAAACTGGTGTTATAAATTGTTTATTGAACACGTCTGGCAGGACTATAACCGTACTTTGCTGTGATGTGTATACTAATGCTAAAACGCCGAAACCAAAAATTCATTGTTATATTTAGCATCCATACGCGCATGTCTCATTGCTGTTAGGGGAGGAACAGTGAACTCTGGAAATAATATGACATTACTCACCCCATAGAAAAACACATGTTAAGCAAAAATGTATATTTTCAATTTTGCAAATAATTTGAAATGATTTTATTATTTTCAAACGAAAGCAAAAAATTACTTAGCAAATATATATGGTCCACCCACTACACCATTTTCAATTGTAATTCAAAAGACAGACATCACTTGGAATTCAAAAATATCAAATGAAATCTAAAAAATTCATTTGAAGCTCAAAAATATCAATTGAAATTCAAAACTCGTCATTTGTCTTTTGATAAAATAATGTTTTTTCTTCTTTATAAATCAGTTACCAGTATTGAGTCGATCTGCGCCTCCCCTTTTCGTGGTCCATTTCCACCAAATTTCGTTTCTGCTATTTTAAGATGGAAAAGAAAAATATAGGCCCATTCCAAACATTTGTAACGAATTTTGAAAAATCTGCTTTAGTACTTCTGTAAGTCAATGTGTCACTTTGTGCGTTTCATTTTCTATTATTTTTTATTATTATTAACCACTTACGTGAAAGCCCGATTCGCCATTCTACTCACTGAAAAGAGTTTTTTCCTATGAACATGGAAACATTTGAACAATTCTGCTTTATCCATAGATACTCTCTATTTTTGAGCGAGGGACTTAGAACCATGGTTTGTAGTCTTCAATTTCATTAATATTACTATTATTTTCTGGATTTGTAATCACAGATAATTTAATTTTTTCATTGATTTAAGATCTTATCATCCATCATAAGTCTGAAATGAAAGTTCACACAAGTATGTATTGACCAAAAACTGATAGTATTCAAAAAAATGTGTGTTTTTTAGCATTCGAGCATATCGGGCGTAAATTTTTCTCATCATTCATATAATGTAGTTAATGGAATCAATTTGGTTATTCGTTATCCCGAGTGTTGCCTTTATTGGTATTGAACCCGATGCCTCACGTGGTATGGCTAAAGCGGAAATGAAAGAAAAAAGCGTAGGTGCACTCGAAAGATGTTCATCTTAATGATGCATACTTTTGGGATGAATATATTGCATGTTATAAAATATATATTGAAAATGAATCTGCGATTATTACAGACGATTATTGAAGTCATCGCGAATAAAATGGGAACTTATTCCTGGAGACGTATTTCATTAATATGAATATAACCAGATTCACTTATTAGCGTTCAAACAGAAATATCATTCAATTCGAAGTAAGAAAGCATAACAAATCTTATTAATATTATCAATCTTATTAATAATCACGATTGCAATTTGAAGGAACAATTAATTCTGAAGGCAATTTTTTCTATGTATTTTTTTTGTATCAACCAAAAAAAAATGTACAGCAAATAACAAAAGGTTTCACATTGCGTTTTACAAAATGTGGCAGTTAGTTTTCGTTTTTAAACTGAATAATGTTGGCATATCTTTTTATTGTGATCGCTTGGGTAGAATCAAGGCGTATTTATACAGGTGATAGCAGCAGAGCAAAAACAAATTCGGCAACGACAAAATACAAGTAATTTTTTGAATGGCGAGCCATACTGTCAAAGCAATATATATGGGATTTGACAGTTTCGGTTACTTTTGAATGAAAAATGTCAGTCAGCTGGGCTCCAGCTATCACCTTTATAAATACGCCTTGGGATCTAACAGTTTTCATTACAATCGAATGAAAAAAATTTCAGTCAGCTGGGCTCCTGATATAAATACACCTTGATACAAATAAGTACTATAAATGTTGAAATATTGTAAACTCGATAACGTTTTTCATAAAATGTTTGCAATGTTGTGTAGAAAACTCATTTTCTGGGATGTACACAGCGAATTTAAAGATTCCAGCTTCATCCGTCAGATTGGCACCATATTTATCCCTTATTCCATTTTTTTACAAAAAGGGTATATTGGGGTAGGGCACGGTAAGCAAAAAATACAAATTGGATATTTTTAGAAAATTTTCATTTTCGCGGGAAATATGGCTAAAATGATTTTCTTGTATGAATTAGAAAAAAATTTCTTCTCCATATTTATGTGACAGATGACATCCACATCTGAGAATAGTTTGGCATCAAAAACTCATTTTCGAGAAAATGGTTCATAGCCACTTTTGAATATAAGCCCCCGATATGTATATACTCTTTCTACAAAATCTCTATTAGAATTAGTTAGAAAAAATTATCAAGATCCGATGACAAATACAGATTTTACATCGGTAATAGGATAAGTTGGTAAGAGTATAATCGGATAAACTTCTGATGTAAACTATAGATTCTAGAGTGGTAAAAGTAAAAAATGGGGGCCATTGCAAAATATTATCAAGATCCAAAGTAGTAAATTGGGGCCCGTTTGTACAGGCGCTACATTAAAAATTGGGTCCTTATAGATCACTTTCACAGTAGGAATGCTTAGTTGAAATATAACATGATCTGCTAAATTTTAATAAGATCCCTTGAAAGATGTGCGTTTTAAAGCGATAATATGGTAATCTGGGGGCCTGTTCGGGGGCTATACCAAAATAATGACCTATATAGTTGACTTTCATAATAGCTATTTCTAGTTCAAATATAACATGATGTGTGAAATTTCAACAAGATCCGAAGTAAAATGTGCATTTTAGAGTAGTAATTGTGCATTAGTATGGGGGCTATGGACATGGATCCATGTAACCCACTTTCATGTTAACTGTTTCTAGTTCGAATATAACATGATGCTGAAAATTGTATTAAGATCCAATGTAAAATGCCCATTTTAAAGCAGTAATTGTGTAAATTTTAGGGGTATTTATATGAAGGCTATATCTGAATCT
This sequence comes from Polietes domitor, assembly GCA_947397865.1. Lineage (NCBI taxonomy): Eukaryota > Metazoa > Arthropoda > Insecta > Diptera > Muscidae > Polietes > Polietes domitor. The sequence continues at coordinate 205,193,563 of OX377618.1, forward strand.
GAACCGATTACCTCCAAATTCAATAACGATCGTCGTTGGGCTAAAAAAATACTTCTGCCAAATTTCATCGCAATCGGACAACAATTGCGACCTGTAGAGTTCGAACAAGCTTAGATGGACAGACATTGATAAATCGATTCAGCTGGTGATTCTAAGGCGATCGGTATACATAAAGGTGGGTCTAGCTCGAATATTTCTTGGTGTTACAAACATTTGGTGGGAAACTAACTTATAATACCCTATTCCACGAAGTGGTGTAGGGTATAAAAACAAATGGGCAATTAAAAAATAATAGAGATCATTTATTTTGTATTTACTCGATAAAAGTTGCATTAATCCTCTTTTAGAATAAATTAATCACTTTATAATATTCCGTTCCATTTCGCAGATTTTTGCATTTTACTAGATTCAGCCAAAGTTGACATCTATTTCAAAGTTGACATCTATTTCGCGTTTATTGCTATCATTAAGAAAACTAAACCGAAAAGTGCGGGGAAAATTTTTGTTTTCTATATTTTTTGTACATAAAAACATACGAACGTACGTTCGCGACCCACGGATATGCCCATATTTTATTGTGTCATGTGTTATCGAATTAGAAGCGATTGATTGAAATAAAAACGACGCCACAGATAAATATTATTTATTTTAAATTAATTAGAATTATTTATTTTAAAAAATATTTATTTAAAACTAAGCAGTTAAAACATACTTACGTGTGTCTTGAGAAATATACATTAATACCTGATTGTATCCACATATCATCATTTGTTTGCAGCGATTTCGTCATTTTCGTCTCTCCATCTATTCTTACAATCAAATGCGTGTCGCAATTATTGTTCGATACTAACAAAAGCCCATGTGATGGCATTTTGTTTCGCTTAAAATTAGCGACTGTCGTTCGAAATCGTAAATTACGAAATCTGTTCATGACTAACCCCTATGCTAATATTTCTACCGATTTGACTTTTCCCACTCCAGAAACCACTCAGAAAATTCTATAGAGAATGTCCTATTCTCCTCTCCACACAGTGGTCGCACTTGTATGGATTCCGCGGCCAAAAATATTTCCAGAAGAGATATCAACGTGAAATTTTGGCCACGGCTTAATAAAAATGGAAGAATAATTTTGTAATGAAATGGATGTGGTGTAATACCTGCACGACCACCTCCTCTGCCAGGTGTAAGAAAACAATTGAATAAATAGTATGCAATTTGCTTTGAAAATGCATAAGTTCTTAATATGATTTAGTTTTCTAAAAAAAAACAATTTGTATGAGTGAAGTTGTATGACCCTGTTTTAAAGTATGTGGTTTCTAGAGAGGAAAAATTATAATTACTTGCTTACTCTTTTGAAAGTATTCTTAAAGAGTGCAATTGACATGAAACAGAAACAACTATATTTTGATAACCTTAATATTATTTGAGATAGTAATGGCACATTTGGTACCAAACTTTTGAATTTTTTTCATTTTTGGTCCTTGGGCAGCGACCAGTGTGCTCTGATTTCACTTTTAATCGTTCTGATAGTTTCATATTACAAGCGATTTTACGATTAGGGATTACCCACATTCCTACTTCAGATCACCTTACTTTTTGTAACATCAATATTAAACACAAGGAATTTTTTTTGTTAATTTTTTATTAATGAAATATTTTTGGATTATTCTAATAAATGTTTCAAATAAAGATATATAATTCCATACTTACTTACATTTTATTCCATATTGTTCGTGACATGCAATTAAAAATCTCAAAAAGCATAGTGTACATACATACAAAGTTCGTACATGAGAAACAATTTTATCGACTTAAAAAATAAACCACGAGTATTTTCACAGGAAAATGAGGAATAAGAATGCAAAATATTGCATTCAACGTAAAAGTGTTGTCAGCTAAAGCTTGCGATAGATATTAAAAATTGTTAAAAACTTCAAATTTCAGAAAATGGGTTGATAAAAATCAATTGTTTTAGGAGATATATGCTACGTATATTAAAATTGTTATTAGTCAATTATGAAGTGAAACTAATACAATAATGGAGAGCTGTTACATGCTTCAAATATTTACTTTTACGTGTTTCTATAAATACATACATCTATATATGGACTTGTCGTGAACAATTTTAAATTCGCAATTTTTAAAGTACAACGGTGTTTGGATTACTCATTGAAATTAAATTTATGCAAGCTAAAACCGTTCGGGTTTCTTTCTCGAAACGACGAAATACAGCGTTTGAAAGACAAGAAAAATTGAATTTTGACATTTAATGTATATTTAGTGAGAAACTCCTAATTTAAAATAACTGAAATAACCATGCACCATATTGGACTGAAATTACAACACAATAACGTGACATATTATATTGGGGCAGATGCCAATATATGTATTTCAGCTTATTCTATTCGAATATTCCCATAATGTCAATTTAATAATCACCCTTATCACGAATAAAAATGGGAATTTGTGCATGTGGAATTTTCTATTCCCCTGCAGGCGTAAAATGATAATATGAATATAACACCGGCAATAGGTTTCACTTCATTGCGTTAGGTTAGAAAGCAGAGGCAACTCGAAATATATACCATAAACACGTTTGAAAATTTAAGGGAACAGTTTACAGTTGAATATGGTAAAATTACTACAAAACGGCCAAAGTTAAGATGTCATTAACGTTTCACCAATATCGATGTTTCCTAACATTGAGTGTACAAACGCCTTGGTATTAAACATTTGAAATCTGCAACTAGAGTCTAAATAAGGTGGTAGCAAAGTTTTAATAGGAAATTAGAATGCGCCATAGTGAACTTTCCAATAAATGTCGTTCATATTGATCTGCGTACGAGAGATTTCCCAAGCAGCTGTATCAATGATATAAGCGAAAATTTTCAATTTTTCAGACCACAAATGATACATTGACTTTTCGAACACATTTTTTTCTCTGGAACAAAACAGCACATTCACATGGAGGAAAATCGTAAGAAAACTAACAGAAACATTCAATCATGAGCCTCTATGCTGTAAATTTACAAAATTTTATAACATTTTACATCAGCTGTAAGCAGTTATGAAATAATGGGCAGGCAGACTAGGTCCATTGTATTCGTTTCAAGTGTTTGACACAAGCCCATATACTTTATTATATAAAAAATATTCTGATACAGATAAGACTTTTTGATATAGAATAAGTATCATGTTATTATACAATATATATGTGTAAATAAATGCGAATATATGTAGTTATTATCCTTATTATAATAATCGTCTTTATTTCATAAGTTTATATTGTATAATATATTCAGTGGATAAAATATAAGTTAGCATTATTTTATTGGTAAATGCTCAGCGCTCAGAATTCCGCAACAACAGTTTTATTACCCCATTCATTCGTCTTCCAATATTCAAATTTATGTATTTCATAAGTAATAATTATTTATACGAGCTTATATAGTTTATATACATAAAGACCTAAATAGAAAGATAAGGAAATATTTAGACTATAAATAGTACATATGTATAATAAAATAATATTAAGGAGTGAGAAAGAAATAGTAATATTAATTATTCAATAACTAAAAAAGATGTAAAAAATAAAAATACTTTTATATATTAGAAAATAATATACAAAAATATGTTTTATAATTTATACGAAATATATTGTCATAAGTCCTGTTAAATAATATCTAATTTTCTCTATTAATGATATTAAAAAATACTAAAGAAAATATTAGATGTTAATTATTTTCTTGAATGAAAAATGAGGAATAATATTTTTCCTTTTTACGTTTTTTTTTTCTTTTGACAGATTGAGTAAAAAGTTATTTACATTTGTAATACTTACCACATTTAAGATCTGTATGGAGCTTTACGATTGGATTGAAGTTTGCCACCTTTTTCAGGGCCACCACTATAGGATTGTTGATAGTTTCCAAAATTTTGATTTGGCGGTGGAGCATTGTTCCAACCATTAGGTGCAGGAGGTGCTGCTGCCGGTGGAGCGCCATAGCCCCAGCCATTCCATGCTGGAGGAGGAGCGCCATAAGCTGGTGGCGGCTGTTGAGGATACCCCGGTACAGGCGGTGCTCCCCAGCCTGGTGGCGCACCATATCCTGGTGCTGGGGGATAGCCATATGGTGCGGGATAAGCTGGTGGTGGATAGGGTGATGCTACAGGCGGAGGACCAGCAGCAGTTTGCTCACCATTTTGTTGTTGTATTTTAGATTGGTCTGGTTTGTAATTGGATTTTTTTACGTCAACTGTCAGAAATTTAATTGTGTGATTTCTGTGTACTAATAAAAAAGAGAAAATCAATTATTTTCAATAGTCCGTAACATCCCTATAGTGCATTTGTAATTTACGTACATACGGCTTTGTCAGCTGAATCGTAATCTTCAAACTCGATATAACCAAATCCGCGATTACGACCAGTATTTTTGTCTACTAGAACTTTTATACTCATCACCTTGCCGAATTTTTGGAAATGTTCCCTTAGAGATTCTTCGTCGTGAACATCTTTTAAACCTCCAACAAACACTTTCCTTCCAGAGCCCATAAGTTTTGGTTCAGGTCGAGCTATTGCACGTTTTGAATCTACAGTTCTAAGAAAAGAAAATAGTAATATAATAATTTCCTGTATGAATGAAATGAAATCTATAATTTAAGATAGTGTTAACTTTGGCGACATTTACATTAATGGCTTGTTTTTTGAAAAGATAGATATTTGCCGGAAGTCGGACAGTACGGGCGAAGAACGAATTTATTCTGTAATGTGTAGTGCGGCCGGTTGTCCAATCGACAACAAATGGGTGAGCATTCCTGGAGAGTCGCGTATCTATACCGAACGTTCTCACGAGCGGTATAAGATCACGAATTTCCGAAGAACAAACACCATGAAAGTATCGATAGAACAATGACACACAACCAACATTACGAAGGTGTTCAAGGGAGACAATGGAATTGGATATCCTACCGTCACTTATCAACACCATCGCCCTCCTCTGGACACGGTCAAGTAGTTCCAGTTGAAATTATTTTTGATCGTCTGAAAATAATCACTCAATGATTACCTGCAATCTATAAAACGTAGATAAGAACTATTTAAACTACGAGCTCTTTGCGTGCTTTTTATAGATACAACATATTGTAGATTCCGGTGGCTTATAGATTTATCGTAATAATTGAGTGGTTTTAGATCGTTCGCCTCAGACGAACGAAAATAATTTCAAAAAACAGGCCCTAAGCACACAGCTATATTAAAACAAGACGAAATTCACTACAAATTTACGTTCCTTTAGATTTCAAGTGGAAATATTTGAATTTCATAATTTTTAATGTATTTACAGCACTTAAAGCAAGAATGCTTAAAGTGATAAGGACCGTGCAGGATAGGAGTTCCATGCACACGTACACGACTTTAATGTAACGTATTTTTACAGTGCATTGGCAGTCTTAAATTTACATACAGACTATACAATAACTAATTGTACTTACTTTCCATCTACAACATGCGGTCTGGCCGACTGTGCCATATCCACACTTGAAGTATCTCTGTAGGTGATGAAACCAAAACCTCTGGAACGGCCGGATGAAGGATCACGCCTTATTGTTACATCAAGAATTTCGCCAAATTTACGGTAGAAACTTCGTAAGGATTCTTCCGTTGAATTGGACGATAGGCCACCCAAGAACAGTTTACGGAGATGATCGCCTTCAGAATTATACTGTAAAATATATATGCAGTTTAAAAGTAATAAAATTAATACTATAAGAAAATAACAGTATATTTATTAATTAATGTGTGTCTGTATGTTACGTATAGGACGCCAAACCGCTGGACCGATTCGCCTGAAAATTTTACTGTATCTAACTTCTGGACAGAGGAGGATGGTTCCTGGCTATACTAGATTATGCTAGGACAAAGGCCCACACAAACTATATCAATTATTACTCATTTTATCTTTAAAATCATACGAAGTAGGGGTATACGGAAAAATGAACGCGTGCAACGCCGTGTAAAACAGCTAGTAAAAAATAAATAAATGAAAAAATCACAATCACCCTTATCGCGAATATAAGGGGAATTTGTTCACGTGAAATTTTCTATTTCCCTATCGGCGTAGGATGGTAATATGAATCGGGAAACGATTTCCCTTCTTTGCGTTGTTTTAGATATAAGGCGATCAAATCCAAGTACGAAAGAGAAGAAACACGAAAAAAACACCATAAATCGCTATTGGAAATTTAAGGGAACAATTCAATCCCGGGGAAATTTTATTCGCGATAGGGGTAAATATGTACATATCGGTTAAGTGATTCCAGTATTTTTTATTGTGTTGAAGTGGCAGGGATTTTACTATATCTTTTTGGGGTTGTTTGGCCAGAGTGCAGAGTATAAGATTCATATGGACTCACAAATTAAATTTATTATGTATTTTCCAAATGTAAAAATTAATAATAATTTTAATTAGTGAATTGAATTATAGTCCAAATGTATCTTATAAACTTTTTTTCAAACAAATTAGTTTTAGGACTTTATTACTAAAGTTGCCAGCCATTTTTTACTATAGAAGGCTAAAATTTTGTGAGGATGCGTATTTGACGTATTTTTATTTGTATCACCTCGTCTTCGACCATTCGAGTGTGGGTGATCACGCTTGGGGTGTCGGGGTTGGTGTCAATTTTTATCAAAGCAGCGTAACTGTACATGGACAATTAAAATCCGAAAATAGAAAGCAGAATTTTGTTAAAAGCGACAAATGCTTAGTGAAGATTTTGTATTTCATAGCGGGCTGTCTGCGACTATTATCTTGTCGTTTAAATAATTTTTCGTGGTTTAAACACAAAAATTAAACATTGGATTTTGTGTTGTTCGGTAATAAAAACAAAAGTTTATCCTCTTATTCTTACCATATTTATTTCTTCTTTGCAGGTCCCAGAGAACAATAAAATGTTTAAAAATTAATTATCTCTGAACACGTTGAAACGATTAAGAGTGAACGGCTTCGCTACTTAACGAATATTAAATGTGTATCTGTTTATCATGCGGACATTTTTACTAGAGTTGTAAAATAAACGAGTACTCATTCCTACTCTTCAATCTAAATCTGCGCGTGTGGCGGTTGCTGCTGAAGCAACATTTACATTTTGAGATTGATTTAAAACACTGACAGCCAGACATGGTGTAAACAGGGGTCGGTCAATCACATTAAGTAAAGTCTGCTTAATGAAGTACATATATAAACTAATTAACCACGGTTAATGTTATATGTATATAGCCGTATCTTTCTACACTGTACCAATCTCCATTGTCAAAGTCGGAATTTTCGACTTATAACCTAGTCACACTGCATGCGAAATCAGATCAGAAATGACATAGGATCGATTTACAAATATCAGATCAAAAAAAAATTTACATTTGAAAATCGACAAGGCCAATGTAGCCAAAATCCACTTTCTTCGGATTTTGGCTGGAAAACTTAGTATAAAAATTCTAAATCTATTACAATTTGTTCGGGGATTGTAAAAGAATGGCGGACAAATGCCATTAGAGTAGATTTTGTTTGCATATCCGAACATGACTCAACCGATGAGTATTTATCCACTTCGGATATGTAAATAAAAACCATTTTTTTTGCACTTTGTCTTTTCAAATGTCGATAAATCTAATTTTGTAAAAAATCACCCCTATCGCAAATAAAAGTGATTTTTTCACGTGTAATTTTCTATTCTATTAATGAGAAAAAATTTAAAAATTATGATTGCAGTTTAAAGGGAACAATTCATCTCCAGGGAAATTTTATTCACGATAGGGGAGAATATTTGAACATGGCATGGAGCATGTCATGCACATGTACTGGCCAGATATTTTACGAATTTAACTGTGATTTAAATATATTTCTAATTAAGCTAGGGGTTTGAGTCTCCAGGTACCCTCTACAAATATTGTTAGTATCGTTTTGTGAAAAAACACATTAAAAAACAACAAACTAAATTTATGTGGATTTTTTCATCTATACATCGTATACGTAGCGCATGTATCTGGCCAGATACACACACATTTTGTATAAAGAGTACTATACTTTATTGGTATTTTTATTTTTCCCTGCGTTTCTTTACTCAAATCACTTTCACAGAAATGGAGGCAGACACAAACAATGGGTGAAGAAGTACAGTTTGTTTATAATACGCGATTTCGTAGTGGTAATGTGAATTTCCATATACGACTAGCAGAAGCATTGGCCAATGAGTTAGAGCGTGAAAGAGCCGCTGAAGAAGTGGTTGCAAATGATGAGATTGATGACTTCCCAGGAGTTGACGACGATATGGATCTAAATTATATGCCAGACGATAGCGATGCCTCAGATGTCGAAAATGATTGGGTTGTCGAAGCAGATGAAGTGTTTGATAGCGACGACGATGAAGAAATTGAAGAACAGAATGCTACCGAAGATTCTTTTCTTGGTAAGGACGGTACTATATGGTGTAAAAATGAACCAATTGACGACGATGAAGAAATTGAGGAACAGAATGCTACCGAAGATTCTTTACTTGGTAAGGACGGTACTATATGGTGTAAAAATTTACCAAATGACGATGATGAAGAAATTGAAGAACAGAATGCTACCGAAGATTCTTTTCTTGGTAAGGACGGTACTATATGGTGTAAAAATGAGCCAAATGACGACGATGAAGAACAGAATGCTACCGAAGATTATTTTCTTGGTAAGGACGGTACTATATGGTGTAAAAATGAACCAAGTATTGGAGTTCGTTTACGCCAACACAATATCATGCGTTTTCGACCTGGTCCGAAGGAACAAAACAGTGTTCCAATTGAGGTGTTCAAAAAATTTTTCACACCAAATATAAAATTTATTATCATTTCTGAAACGAATCGCCATGGAAAAGCTGTAGTCGAGAAGTGGAATGCAGCTAATCCCAGTAAAAAACAAAAAGTTTGGACAGATTTGACCGCAACTGAATTAGACGCATTCGTCGGCATTCTTTTGGCAGCTGGTTATTCCCACAATAATATGCAAACCACAAAAGCTTTGTGGTAGTCAAATAATCTACCCATATTCAGAGCAGCCATGTCTTTTAATCGATTCTCTGCACTGGCACGATACATTCGTTTTGATGATGGTAGAACACGCGCTCAAAGATTGCGCGATGACAAAGCTGCACCCATTCGTCACGTTTGGAATTTTTTAAATGAAAATCTTGCCAAAAACTATAGTCCGCATGGCAGCATAACAATTGATAAACAACTGTTCCCATATCGTGGAAAAACTAAATTTACTCAGTACATACCATCAAAACCAGCGAAATATGGCATCAAAATTTGGTGGGCTTGCGATTCCAAATCTAAATATCCACTGCAAGGAAAGCTCTATACCGGTCGACAAGAAGGAGAAGAACGGGAAGTGAATCAAGGTGAAAATGTTTTGATACAACTCGCAAAGCCGTACAGCAATACTGGCCGTACAATTGTAGCTGACAACTTTTTTACTACTTTAGAAGGAGTAAAGCGTCTGGCCAGAATTGGTCTGGCTTTTGTTGGTACCATTCGCTCCAATAAAAGATGCATTCCTAACGAAATGAGAAAGGATCGTTCTCGTCCTTTTTTGTCATCGTCATTTGGATTCCACGAACATTTGGTATCAATTTGCAGCTACGTGCCAAAAAAAAATAAATGTGTGAACCTACTTTCGACCGTCCATTATACGAAACATTGTGAAGGGGAAGCAATGAAACCCGAAGCAATTTTCTTTTACAATGAAAATAAAGCTGGCGTAGATTGTATGGACCAAATGGTTACACATTTTCCTACAAAGCGGTCAACAAGACGATGGACTTTTGCGTTTTTCTGCAACATGTTGGACATCATGGCACTGGCTGCATTTTGTATTTGCAAAGAAGTTGATGGTCTCAATAAAAATAGTGCTAGAAGAAACTTTCTCACTACGTTAGCTGATACATTGGTTCTTCCACATATTGAAAACCGAATGAACAACATTCACATCATCAAACAGTTCAACACTCGTTTGGCCATGGAATCGTATTTTGGAAGACCACTAAATGTAAGATTGATTGATATAACATTTGCCATTCAGTACATCTCATTTTCCTCGTTTTTCTTTTTCATTTCAGATTCCAGTAGTAGTTCCTAGCTCAAGCGGTGCTGATACTCTACAAAACAGAAAACGTTGTCAGCTTTGTACATTGGGAAATGAAAAAATTCGCCGACTAACTCGTTTTTTTTGTTCCAAGTGCTCGAATCCGGTATGCCTACAACATTCGAAATCAGAGTATACATGTTTTAGTTGCTTACCTGAAGCAGTGTAAGACTTTTTTAATTTAGAATTAATTAAAACTTACTTTATAACTACTAAATTTAATTGAAATGAACTTTATAACAACTATTTTTTTTTAAATTAATATTACATGTATCAAAATTGAAGGAAGCACTCACCACCGTGGTTTTGTGTGTGTGTATGGCATCAAAACATTAATGTTTGAAACCAATCTCTTCTTTTATTTTTAAATCGTGTATACATAGATGTTTTGAACCCATATCAACAATATCAAAATCATGAAAGTCAGAACCAGCCTTGTAACATGATCCCTGCTCTAATTATAAAATAAAGATATTCGGCCCTCCTCTGATTTCAACACCTTTTCAATCAGCATTTTTTTCTGATCCGAATTTGCTTTTTATTTTTTTTCTGTTGTTTTTCTATTCTGACGAGCGAATGAAAAGGATGGATGTTTGGTTTAACATAAAATCATTTTATTAAGAAATGCAAAAATTAGAATCTTCAAATCAAAATCAAATTTATTTATTCAAACTAATATTTTATATTAGATTTATTTATTCAAACCTGTAATTTACGGCTGAATTGACAGCTAAATTACAATAGTACACATAATTTGTTTCAATGCAATGAGTTTTATCTCATATGGCTGTGTGCTACCTATTAGCTAGCTGCAGTCCACGTTTCTCTTAGTCACAGCTTTTTATAGTTATACACACTGCAAAGTAATATATGAAATAAATTATGTGAACATAACATTTTCAGTTGGTGTAAAGTAATACTTACATGCGTTCATAACAGCCGATTCTTAAGAGTCTTCACATACCACATGTCTGAAGCATTTAGTACGTCTAGTAATCCCACTCCTATCAAAAGTGGTTATTGAGGAAATAGTTTATTTCCTTAATTGTTTCCTATATCTGACTGCATGCGCCCAATATTAATGATCCCTGGGTTATGCTGAATTTCTAAAATAATTATTTTTTAAGAAAGTATTTAAATTTTCTTTAATCATAGACTTCAAAACATACATTAAAAATAATACATTCGTTTTGAAAACTTAATTTATAAGCATGTCACCGTCTTGGAATCAGTACCTATAGGCTCTAATATATAGTACCTAAATAAGTGTATAGCGTAGAAAATACATTACTACTCCTAAACATCTTTTAAACTCTAAAATAGTTTGATCAAATTGCGAAATGAGAGTATTTGAATATAAAATTAAATGGAAAGCTTATGTATTTCAGGAATAGACGAATATTTGGGGATGACTTGACGCCCTGATATATCTATCTATACCGATATAAAATTGTAAAAAAATCAATGTAGAGGTCTATACATTTGACACGACGAGAAGAATAATTGTGTCCTTTCGGTCACTAAGGTGTGTCGACTTTTTACTTATTTATTCTGTATTAGCATAATATACTAATTTTTTATTATTAGTGGTTCGCCAGGATGACAAGTGGAAACATATGGAATATGTAGAATTTTTTCAGTTCCGTCAGTTGTGTAGCGAATAAAGGGTCATGTAAAGCGGACAGCTTCCTGATTGAGGGAAGTCCCCTTCTCTTTTCGGGGTTATTAGTGAAATTTTTTGGTATTTTTTCTTCCCAACAGTATTTTATATGACCCTTAATCGATGTAAATACATATAAACCTTTTAGTTTATATTTTTAAATATTAGAAATGGGGTAACTTTTTAACGCCTGTCAAGGGATTTTCTATTGCCAATTATTTTTTGCTAAAACTCACGTAAAATCCGCCACTAACTACCTATAATAAGTCATAATTAGACCTCCGATTTTTGCATATTTTTAATTTTTTGTACTATTGGAAACAAAATTTGAATTAAGAAGTTTTATCATTCAAATATAAAACATTTGAGTGCATGTTGAAAATAAGCAAAACAAATGGAAAAATGTGACAAAAAATTGCCAAAGATATACAAACTACATTTTGCATATGCAAAAATCCGAAGCCTAGTCATAATGATTCGATATTTCATAATTTGTGAATATAATACACCATAATATTAAATAAAACAAGAATATAATAAGATAAAGTTGTATTATGTTATATTTTATTTGCATATAATATATCTGCAATATTTGAATAGATAGAAGTATTAGAAAATTTTCTTAGATTATTAAAAATAAAGTTTTGACTGATTTTTTATGAAATTCAAAAAATATTAATAATATAAATATAAAATCCGGGTCGTACTCAATTTTCTTCTCCATGTCCTTTTTCCATTTCCATCATCTCCCCGATAATATTAAATTAATAAATAATATTGTTGTTGCACTCAAATGCGATCGAGTTCATATTTATAATTTATATAAATATATATTTAAAGACCTGAATAAAAAAAGTAAATATGGCATATAAATAGTATAATAATCATAAATAGTAGATACATATATATGTACATATATGCCTATAAATAGGTAAATAAATATATAAATAAAAAATAATTTCAATTTAAAAATCATAATATGGAATATCCGTTTATCGTTTAACTGTGTATATATCTGTTCCTATTTGTAATGGTTAAATAAAAATGTGTTGTGTTGATCCGGTAGATTCGTGTTCCCTCAGTTTTAAAAACGACCATATTTATATTTACTTTGGCAATAGATACATTGCTGAAAGCACTCTGTTATTTACTACTTTGAGTGATTTAGGTGTAAAATTATTTATTTTCCCATTCAAAAACTCTGTTGAATTGTAATCAATCGAAATAATATCGATACAATAAGGGACTTTAGCCAAGTTATATGTTGAATAAATAATATCTGATGTAAAAACGTCTTAGTTGTATAATTGCAGCCAGTTGTTGAATTTTACAATAGTTTTTTAAGGAGAAAACCAATGAAATCGATTTTTTTTGAAAAACAGTAAAATGAATATTGTATATTACCGGTATACATTACACTGAATCATTTAGAAAAGTAACACTAGAAAATAACGCGAAATTAAAACTTCAAAAATATTAATTATATTTTTATTTTCCTATAAATTTGTATGTCTCAACCTAGGGGGAATCTATATAAGGCGATATATAAGCGAAAGAGCTTCAAATTTATTGGCGATAACACGCACTGTTAATACAAAATGTATAAGAATGGTTTATTTACGATAAAAAAATCAAATCAGCTGCCTTGCCCTGACGTATATATACCTTGGGCCCACCCTATATACATAGCGCTTTCCTTCGTTGAAAACTAAAATAGGAAAAAAAATCTACCGATATTCACGACAATAATATTTTGTTCACTTTTTAGAAGTTCAGCAATTTTTGAGAGTAATAAATATATATTTAAAAAAAATAAATTTAAACATTGTTTGCTTACCATTCAGTGCCTAGACTTGGTACGGTTTATTACGGTAGCCTTGCAGTTTGCCATTTTTTTGTGGACCCCCATTGTAAGCTTGCTGGTAATTTCCATTCGCTGCGGGGGGTTGTTCAGTCGATGGTGGAGCGCTATAGCCCCAACCATTCCAAGCTGGTGGTGCCCCACCATAAGCAGGTGGTTGTTGTTGGGGATAAGGAGGTGCTCCTTGCTGAGGATAAGGTGCTCCCTGCTGAGGATAAGATGCTGGAGGTGCTCCTTGTTGAGGGTAAGGTGTTGGAGGTGCTCCATGTTGGGGATAGGGTGTAGGAGGTGGTCCCCAAGCATTATAACCGGGGGCCGGTGGATAACCGTATGGAGGAGCATATGGGCCCGGTGGATAAGCACCTTGAGCAGGATGTCCAGCTGCATTTTGGGACGTACCTCTTTGGTTTGATTCTCCTTCTTGATTTTCAAATTTTCTATTTGTTTCTGGCTTATAAGTTGATTTTTTTACATCAACAGTAAGATATTTGATCATGTGATTGCTATGTACTGTAATTAAAACAAAATGAAATATAGTCTGTGCATTAGTGAGATTTCGGAGAATGTGGAAGATGTATCGTAGAGGCAAAATGATGAGAATGAGAAATTCCTCCCTTCTATTTCATTCTTAGAATAGAGTAGATTCTTCTTTTTACTCTTGTGCTAAAGCAATAAAAATCTGGACAAGGAGCAGAAAACAATTTCAATTGCTTTAGCTAAGTCACAGTTTTGTAAACAATTTTTCGTGTGTTGATAGAAAAATTGTTGAATGAAAAAGTATAAAATAGATTTACTTTAACTGTAATAGTAAATAATAATAAGTAGTATTTTCTATACATTTTATTTTGGTATTAAATTCCATTTTGGAAATTGAAATAGGTTTCATTCTGGAATAAAAACTTCCAGGATTTCATTCCACTTCCTAACAAAATTAAACTCGGTGACAATGTCCTAAACCGAAGATATATTTACGAAAAATTCTCTTTTCTCAAATTTTCGTGGAAAAGTCTGTATAAAATGGTTTTGGAAGATTTTACTCATCAAGCACGTTTTAGTTTTAAATCGATAAACAACCCACATTAAATTGCTGACATTTTATGTCAATTTTTGAATTTTGTTTGCAATTCAATATAGACATAACATAAAAAATTTTACTTACATGCGGCTTTATCAGCAGAATCATAATCCTCAAATTCGATATAACCAAAACCACGATGTCTGCCAGTATTCTTGTCAATCAAGATTTTTATCCCCAATATGTTGCCAAATTGTTTGAAATGATCCATTATACACTCTTCATCATGAACCGCTTTTAGACCTCCAACAAAGACTTTTCTTCCCGAATTGTTGCCCACATTTTTCTTTCCTGCCGTGTCCGCACGGGGTAAAACGCGTTTAGAATCTATAGGTCTGAAAGAAAAAAATTAGCGGTATTAAAAAACATTTATATATGTATGTAACAAAAATTAAAAATGTTTTATCAGAAATTTAAAAATTTATTTATGTAAAAAATAGGACATTATCTTACTAAAATTGCAATGTTCGCCGACAGTACATTTACTTTTGTACTATAATTTTAACGTATAATGCTCGAGTTTATACTCGAAAGGTATGATGGCAACAATCTTATTGGGCTGATTATGCTTTCACGTAAAAGCGGTGGGGGTTAAGTTGTAGGTTTAAAGTGATTAAAAATGTGTTTTATAATATCGAATTGCAACTGATTTCGACTAGCCGTACCTTATGACAATATGTGTGGGAGTTACCAGAAGGGTTGTAGCCATATTGCACATATTACAAGAACACAGTGATAAAATATATGAAGTAACGGTTCATTGATATTTTGAAGACCTTGGATTATTTGGAAATGGATAGGTCAAGTTAATACAGTTTTATTCCGCTCTATACCATAGACAATTTCCTGCCTTATCCCTTAACTAATAAAGTTAGTTACAATTTGTTCATTCTTTACTCATATTGTACTTTTCAACAATAATATCTGCGTTTTTCAGTTGTTTGCCACACTTATTAGCTCACTCTTTATTACGTTAATTTAGAAATAAAAAGTTAGCTCATCTCTATTTAAAACACTTGTTTGTTCCCCGAAGGGACAATAAGCACCCGTTCGCACAGTGGCATGTTCGTCTTATTTGAAAATAGAAGACAGCACCACTGCCGACCCGGCAACTGCTTCGGTGTACGAGCGACTGTACATGATTTTTATTAATGTCGCCAGTGCATTATTGGGGTGATAATACCACTGAATAAAGCCGAAGGGGTGGTTTTACGAGGAATGGTACCCTTGGGTGGTAAGCGTACACTTACAACGCTACTGTAATACAATTTGTCCCCTTAGAATGCATTTAAAAAATATAATTTTGGTACATATTAACAAACTTTATATGTATGTACTCACTTTCCGTCAATAACGTGTGGTCTGACAGCCTGTGCCCGATCCACACTTTCTGGATCTTTGAAGGTGACGAAACCAAAACCTCGGGAACGGCTCGTTGTCTGATCACGCATTACAATGACATCAACGATTTCACCAAATTGATGATAGAACGAACGCAAAGAATCCTCGGTGGTATTTGGTGATAAACCACCCAGGAACATTTTACGTTGACTCTCGCCATCATTATCAGCCTGTAATAAAACATAAAAAAATATTTCAATGAGAACCACAAAAAAGAACTGTAAATAATCCAATTAGCAAGATTGCATACAAAAATGACCCCCACCATGCACATACAAAAACACATACACGTATGTGTGTATGTACATGCATGTACAAAAGATTGCTTTATTTAGCCATTATAAAACATATTTTTATATTTACTTATTTTTCTTAATAAATTCTTTAAAATATGGTACTACTTATTTATATTAATAACGTATTATATTAACTACGGTAATAATATACATTAACGGATACATTTACATTACGATAGATAAATTTTATAAATTAACACATGCAACTAACCTCTTTGTTGAAATTATTGCCAGTTTCTTCTCTAACCATTTTTTATTGTTTTATAAACAATTTAATACTAACAACGAGATTTTAAATATACCGTGTAGTGTACGTGACGACGTTCTAATAAACTGTATTTTCTTCTTGGGCACTTTGTTTGATGTGAGCGGTGTATGTATACAGCAAACGCCCTGCTTTTAGTATACTAAAGTGAAGACAGCAGCCCAGTTGGGGGTTATCATGACGGCGTGACCTAAACAAAAAGCGTTCCGTGTAACGTAAAATACGCGAGTGAGTAAAAAATGAATTTTAAAGTGAAGAAAAGATGAATTGTTACGGGCCCCGAATTATTATTTAGTAATATCTTTGTAATTTTTAGCCGATTTGCATGACATTTTTAAGGCCCTGTAATTCTAACAAAATAAAAGAATATTTTTTGGATATATTATATATATTATCTTTGGATATATAAATAATTGCAACATCTGATTCATTTGAACTATTATCCAACTCACAAATTCAATTTATGTTCTTTCTGCAGCCCAATTAGAGTCAAATTCGACACAATTTCAATACGGAGTTCTTCTTGAACTCGTCACAAAATTTGAATCTAATTCTAAATACAACTACAATCTAATTCGTCATTAAATTTGAATCTAATTTGTCACAAAATTTCTCAGTGGAGTTGGCAAGTAAAAACAAGTAAAACGGCGTTAAGTTCGGCCGGGTCGAACTTTATATACCCTCCACCATGGATTGCATTCCACAGAGGCTGTCGATTTTCGTAGAAGTGCAGTAACAGAAAAAGGTCAATTTTTTAATATAGCCAAACCAAATAAAAATATTGAAAAAATAATTTTATAAATAAATATAAATTTATTATTATTTCAAACCACGCTTATAAGGCAAGGCTACCAATACGTTTATACTATATATATCGGAATAATACTTCAAGACAATTCAAAAACTAAATATAAGACAGAAATCTTAAAAAAAAATCTTGAATGCCATAAATATTGGCATATTATGGGTGCTACAGGTGGTTGTATTTCCATCCTATTTTAATTCCAAAAGTAGCTTCATGATTCAATAAAATTTGCGACCATTTGGTTGTTGCCATTTTTATCATTTTTCCCCATTTTACTCCTTAAGAGTACGACTCTCTAAAATCTATTTATTTTACTTGTCTACGAAATTAGATGAATGTACACACCGAATTGCATCATTCTATAGAGTGATTTTTTTGAGGTTAGGATTTTCATGCATTAGTATTTGACAGATCACGTGGGATTTCAGACATGGTGTCAAAGAGAAAGATGCTCAGTATGCTTTGACATTTCATCATGAATAGACTTACTAACGAGCAACACTTGCAAATCATTGAATTTTATTATCAAAATGCGTGCTCTGTTAAGAAAGTTCAGAAAGAGAGAAATTGTGTTCAGCGACGAAGCTCATTTTTGGCTCAATGGGTACGTAAATAGGCAGAATTGTCGATTTTGGAGTGAATATCAGCCAGAAGCATTGCAAGAGCTACCAATGCATCCAGAAAAAGTCACAGTTTGGTGCGGTTTATGGGCTGGTGGCATCATTGGACCGTACTTCTTCAAAGATGATGCGAATCGTAACGTAACTGTGAATGGTGAGCGCTACCGTGAGATGATATCCAACTTTTTTTTGCCCAAAATGGAAGAACTGAACTTGGTTGACATGTGGTTTCAACAAGATGGCGCTACATGCCACACAGCTCGCGATTCTATGGCCATTTTGAGGGAAAACTTCGGAGAACAATTCATCTCAAGAAATGGACCTTTAAGTTGGCCACCAAGATCATGCGATTTGACGCCTTTAGACTATTTTTTGTGGGGCTACGTCAAGTCTAAAGTCTACAGAAATAAGCCAGCAACTATTCCAGCTTTGGAAGACAACATTTCCGAAGAAATTCGGGCTATTCCGGCCGAAATGCTCGAAAAAGTTGCCCAAAATTGGACTTTCCGAATGGACCACCTAAGACGCAGCCGCGGTCAACATTTAAATGAAATTATCTTCAAAAAGTAAATGTCATGGACCAATCTAACGTTTCAAATAAAGAACCGATGAGATTTTGCAAATTTTATGCGTTTTTTTTTAAAAAAAAGTTATCAAGCTCTTAAAAAATCACCCTTTAGCTGTAGCCGTTTAGTTGGTACCATTTTTATCCCTCTGTTTCCATTGTATCCCTTGAAAAGACGAATTTGAAAAAGCCGAATTTCATGACTCTAGCTGCTGTCATTTGGTTTGTACCTTTTTTATCCCCTTTTTAAATTGTAACTACAAAAAGTACGAATTTCGAAAAATCCCTTTATTTTACGTGTCTACGCAATCAGAGAAATGTAAACGGACGGACATGGCTAGATCGTCTTAGAATTTTATGACGATCAAGAATATATATACATTATAGGGTCTCAGGTCGATATTTCAAGGTGTTACAAACGGAATGACAAAGTTGGTATACCCCCATCCTGGAGGTGGAGGGTATACAAATGGAAATTCCGACTTTCCCGAAGGCAGCATAGTGTAAATGCTCCAGTCATGTCTGATTTACATGTGACATTTTTAGTATTCTCCTCAGGGTATTGTTCTACGAAGAAGTAATTCTTTTTACACCTCTAATAATTCAATAGTTGAATCCATTGTATGGGGGATGTCACGCTATGCCGATTACGAAATCATATACTTATCATTTTTTATTTATTGCGAAAGAAGTAAACAAAAATAAATATGATATTAATATAAGTCGCAAGTTTTTGAATAATATTGATCGTTATTTGATTTGATTTATTTATTTCAACTTGTAATTCAAAGTCATCGGGCCAATTTAAAGCAAATTACAAAATGCATATATATTACTTTTTTTAACATGGCTAAAAAAACTACTCAACAATATTTCAGTATGTTTAATTAAAAAACTAAATAAAGATCTTAGATAATGTATATAATAAAATAAATAAATGCATATACAGAAATTATTTTGTAGAGCTAAAAAACTACTCCATTTAATAACAGTAATAAAAAAAGGAAACTAAGTTCCAAATTATGAAATCGGGAATAATACGATGTGATTACGTTGTTAGCATATTACAGAATAATTCATAAAATGTAAAACCTATCATAAAACATGAATTTGGAGCATGTATGTAGTATAAAAAACTACAAAAAAAACAATAGTTCAAAACACTTGTAAACATCTCTCGAGTTACATGCAGAAGAGTGATATCAAAACTATTTATTGAAGATAGCTAATAAGCCTATTTGCATATGTAGCTGATGTAATGCTGAAATTTTTCAACTCGTTAGGCAGTGAATTATATACCCTCACTCTACAGATTAAGAGGGTATATTTCTTTTAAAAAATCGTATAGCGAAAACGTAATCTACATTAATCCAATTCCTAATCCGCGCCTCTCGACTTAAACATTTATACGCCCGCCTTTGCCAGAAAAATAAATGTTAAAAAAATAGCTTTTTCCAAAAAGAAATCGATTTTTACGGATTAGGATTTGATTAGACCCATGGTTTCTTGGGAGAATTTTCTTAGAATTTAAAGTAGATTACGTTTTTGCTGTACGATTTTTAATTTTTTCATCCATACAAATCAACCCGCCCTAGGGTATATATTATTTGGGACAGAACAAATTACGATTGAAATCGTTTATCATTTTGTATTTATTGCGAAAGAAGTTTATTCATTTCGGACAGAAAAGATGTAACACATTGAAGGTGTGGTTAAGAATGTTTGGACCACATACGTCTAACGACTTGTTAAGCTCTTTGAGCCATTTCCGTCCGCTTCGAAAGGAGTTAAGGAATGTATTCAAACTTTGCACACGGTAATATTTTTCCCTAACTTAGTTTAAGTTCGAAGTTGGACGAAATTGGTACCTACCACACAAGTGGTCCATATTCTCATATTAAAACAAATTTAAAGTATTTTAGTATTTGATAATTTTTATTATCACTTTGAGGGTAAAAAATGTCGGTTTCTGCCACGCCCCTTCTAATACTCCCAAACAAATCACCTTAACCTGTGCAAAATTAATGCTTCTATAACTTATATACGGATGATCGGAATACTCTGAAATTTGACCTTTGCAATGTTTTATATACATTGCATTCACCAGGAATTTGGGCGATATTGCCACACCCCTTTTGCTACCACCCACACAATTTGGCATAAACTTTGGTTAAAATAAAAGTGATATAACTTATATTCAGTTTGTCGAAATCAGTTGCACTTTAATATTTTAAAGTGGTTTTATAATCACATTAAACCTAGAAATTATTTATGCTTTTGTCACGCCCTTTTTAGTACACTCCACTCAACTGTCCCTATCCTAGGTAAAATTTTATATTTTATAACTTCTATACCTGTGCTTGAAATCCACTATTACTTCATACTAGATCACGTTTTTACAAATTGCAACTGACCACATATCGCTCATTTCGTACAATAACGTCACATCTTTTTATTCGCATCTTTACAGGAAAGTGACTTAAAGATTATAAACCGAAGATGAAGAAGTAGAGGAAATCGCTTTGTCGATGAGAATGATAAAATAACTATAAGTCATCATCATATTTAATAATTTATGAATATTAAAATACACCATAGTAATAAATAAAACAATAGAATAACATTTATGTTTTATTTGCATATTATATATTAGCAATATGTATGTATTTATATGTATAGTAATGTATTAGAAATGTCTCAAAGATTATTAAAAAATACACAAATTAAAATAATATTATTAATAAATCTATAAATAGGTATATTATATAAAAACAGGTATATAAAATCCGGGTAGTACTAAATATTCTTCTTCATGGCCGTTTTTCAATTTCCAATTGATCAGCAGCTAAAAATTTCTTGCCGTCGTCTCCCAATAATATTAAATTATAAATAATGTTGATGTTATACTCAAATGTGACCGAGTTCATATTTATAATTTACATTTATATACCTGAATAAAAATGTAAATAAATATATATTTGTTTTTAAATAGTATAATAGTCATAAATAGTAGATATATATGAATATAAAAATAGGTAAATAAATAAAAAATAATTTAATTATAAAAATCATAATGTAATTTCCGCTTTTGTCGGTACAAGAATTTGTACCTATTTATAATGGTTAAGTCAGGGATTGTGTTTATCTGATGGTTTCTAGGTACGTTTCAAGACCACAATGTCAAGTATATCAATTATTTATTAAATGCTTACCGTCACAGTACCTAGACTTGGTACGGTTTATTGCGGTAACCTTGCTGTTTGCCACTCTTTTGAGGACCGCCATTATAAGATTGTTGGTAATTTCCATTAGCTGCCGGTGGTTGTTGAGCATATGGTGGAGCGCTATAGCCCCAACCATTCCAAGTTGGTGGTGCCCCACCATATGCAGGTTGTTGTTGGGGATAAGGAGTTGCTCCTTGTTGAGGATAAGTTGTTGGGGGTGCTCCTTGTTGAGGATAAGTTGTTGGAGGGGCTCCTAGTTGGGGATACGACGTAGGAGGTGGTCCCCAAGCATTATAACCGGGGGCCGGAGGATAACCGTATGGAGGTGCATATGAGCCCGGTGGATAAGTAACTTGAGCAGGATGTCCAGCCGGATTTTGGGACGCACCTCCTTGTTTGGATTCTCCTTCTTGATTTTCAAATTTTCTATTTGTTTCTGGCTTATAAGTTGATTTTTTTACGTCAACAGTAAGATATTTTATCATGTGATTGCTATGTACTGTAATTAAAACAAAATGGAACATAGTCGGTGTATTAGTGTGATTTACAAACATAAGGGACATTTAATAAATGTAATTTCTTGAAGAATATTGTAATTCAATTATAATTGGCCACTTGGCTTGGAATTACAAAGAAATAAATGAAATGAAATGAAATGAAATGAAATGAAAAACAAAAACAAAACAAGGGGCATAAACCTATATTAATTGTTTTAACTATGGGGCGTATCAGAGATTCAGTCCGCAATTGATTTAAGTCCGTAGTAACAATTCCGTACGTTTTTGTTTTAGCTTATACAAATTCCGTTCGATTTTTCAAACAAACGGTCTACAGTTTCAAATCGATAAACGTGTGCGTGTTGCATTTCAATAAAGTTATTACATACAATTAATTTACTTACATGCGGCTTTATCAGCAGAATCATAATCCTCAAATTCGATGTAACCAAAACCGCGGTGTCGGCCAGTATTCTTATCAATCAAGATTTTTATTCCTAATATATTCCCAAATTGTTTGAAATGGTCCATTATACACTCTTCATCATGAACCGCTCTCAGACCTCCAACAAACACCTTTCTTCCCGAATTGTTACCCACATTTTTTTGTCCTATCGTGTCCCCTCGTGGTAAAACACGTTTAGAATCTATAGGTCTGAAACAAAAGATAGAATAATATTAGTTCTATGAAAATTTTGAGTTATTTTAGACAAATTGCGTAATAAAATTTGGAAAACGTTGAATATTTCAAAGCCACACAGTATAGCACATAAGATTTTTGTAGAATATAGATACTTGGTGCTAAAAGGGTCAATGTCAACATTTTTCTGTTTTGAGTTAATATTTGCATTAGCTTCATTTGCATGCTCTCTTTCATAATAGATACTAATACAGTCAATGATGATTAACACCAAACAATAGAATGATCCTGAGCCGAGAGAATGTCTGAGTCAACTTTAGGTAGTGTATTCAAACAAAAAACACAGTCAAAAATGTTTTTTGAGAAGGTGTTTGTTACACCTACTCATCAAATCAAAAAAATTGATTGATTGACTCAGAACTTTACGACGATTTAAAAATCATATATAAGCCTAATTAGAATTCTTGAATTACTGTACTCACTTTCCATCAATTATGTGCGGTCTGACAGCCTGTGCTCGGTCCACACATTCTGGATCCTCGAAGGTGACAAAACCAAAACCTCTGGAACGTCCAGTTGTCTGATCACGCATTACAATGACATCAACGATGTCACCAAATTTTCGATAGAACGACCGCAAAGAATCCTCGGTGGTATTTGGTGGTAAGCCACCCAGAAACATTTTACGTTGGGTCTCGTCACCATTATCAACCTGTAAGAAAAGATTATTTAAATATGCACGCTGTGATTGATCTAATTAGAAATAATAGGCCAGCCCTAAACCACCCCACATCAATCAAGAATTTCGTGTGAAGCGATCACACTGACACATTTTAGCTCTTCTCTCCGATTTTGAAGAAAATTTTCAATCGTGTACTTCTAAATTTTGCGATTTTAAAAAAATAAGAAAATGTTGGTTGGATCGAACATAAAGTATTTTCGTCAGAAGTTAAAAATTGTAACTTTCTTGTCGTAGGAGATACAAATAATTGTTTAAGAAAGAAAAAGATTTTTGTAAAATAAATTTTATTAATAGTTAATAGGTTCAATAAAACGCTCTATAGGTTTCATAATGATGATCTAAAACAATAATAAACGTGATTGCCGTCGAAATTAAAAATATTTAATATAAATATATAAAAGAACTTATTTTGTTGACAATTGTTGTATAACTAGAAAAAATTTGCTTGAAATTGGGAAAAAATATATATTTGTATCTCTTACCACATCTTTTTAATTAACTTGTGACTAAAATACTTTATTTTCAATCCACCCTATTTCCTAATTTCTTGTATTATGAAAATCGGGAAATGGAGCTTTATTCGCCCTATAGAAAAATACAAAATTTGAAATTACGCAGATGTAAAAAATCGTACCGTTTGGCATAGAATGGCGTGTATGTAACGGAGTGCATTTCCTGCAGGGTGACATTAATACGAGTTTTGTATGTATAATGTCTACGTTCCGTTCTTAGTATGTATATGCAAAATGAAACCAAACAGTGTGGGAAGTGGACCATAATGAATACAGAAAAGTACAGTATGATCTTAATTATTCGTAGTTCATTGATATATGCTTTGTATGGATTGTATTCAAAACGGCCACGTGTAGAACACTATTTTTGGTGTTAGCTGGGGAGCAATTCATTTCTTTTTTCTATATATACACTACTTGACGCTCCCGTGAGAGCGGCAACATGTAGAACACTATCTTTGGTGTTGATATATATATTAGTTTTTTTTTGTACTTTTATAATATTAGGTTTGTTATTTATTGATGTATTATTGAATTGTCGTATTTAGTACGCAATATAAACAATTGACCTTATTAGCCTTTGTATTGAGATATGAAATAAATGAAATTACATTACTTTCTATTAAGATCTTTGGAAAATACAATTTAATTAGTTTTACTCTAATAATGTATACAAAAAACTCTTGGGGTGAAATTGATTACAAATCGGTTGGGTGGAGGAATCGAAGGGGTATAAAGGAAACGATGGAAATAAAACAATATATTATGTGTATCCGGCAAAAAATTTCCTCGTTTCTTTCAAAACAGAGTTGACAGATACATACAACAATGAAATGTGTATATGTCGAAAAATCCGTAGCTATATTCCAAAGATGAATAAATATAATATGTAAAGTGCCTTCATACATATAATGAAATGAGACAAATCATCCAAAAATTATTATAAATACTTTAAAAACTTCATTCCTTTGTGTTACTCCTGCAAACGTTTTCTATATCAAGACCCATTTTTAGGACCACAGAAGAATCAGTTGACTACAGTTTCCAAAATATGCATACTATACATACCTTGTTTTCAGGTTGAATATTCTCCTTAGACACATCACTTAAGACCATATTTTTATATGCAACTTGGAATGTAGTAACAATAAGTTGAACTGATTCGCACGAATGTAATTTTATTACTGATGTCTGCTGCCCTATATGTCTGGCTCTTATATCCATACGTAGGTGGACAGGGTGAATCTTTTGTTCAAGGTACCGTGGAATGAGCATAGAATTTCACCTCTCGATGCTTTAGTAAATAAACACAACGGTGGCGTAGAAATCAATTTTAAAAATAATTTACATGTGAAAAAATAATAGGATAGGAAGTTCGTCGAAAACATAATACTAGAACATTTTTTTATTATCTTGGCATCATTCTCTCCAATTTCTCCCATCTGTTTAAGTAATGATCTTAGGGCATATGGCCCTGCAAGTAGTGACAGCAAGCACCAAAATTTCTGTGTTTAGCGAGTAAAATTTTGTGGAAGTTAACTCCCACGCCGCAGTTGTGTTTACACTCCCTAATGCTTTCTGTAACAGTGTTGCCAGGTGCTGATTGAAAATGATTATGAGTGTGAAAAGGAAATTTTTTGATACCATACAAAATGCTCATAGTTTACACCTAAACTAGCTCCATAGCTTCTATAAATTGCATATGATGGAAATAATTATTTCCAACAATGAAACAAGATTATTGTCTCTATTTATCGTTATTTTACATTATCATTTCAAGCAGTAGTGACAATTAAATTATGGTAGCTTCGTTAACGCAGTTAGTAGTTAGCGTTTACTAAAAGTTATATGTAGATGTCAGTTTGTAGAATTTGTGTTTTTCCTTACAGACAAGGGCTAACTAAATATATACACTAGAAATTATTCATTTTTAAATATACAAGTTGTAAGGAAAAGTTTTATTTCACGAAAACATTAACTGGGCCTCTTGATGCCTGCCAAGAGTTCTATGTAATAATTTTTACACAACAAAATTAAAAGCTTCTGGTGTGATAAATTAGCACTTAAGTGCTATCATTTCAAATCCTAGCAATTTATCTAAAAAATACAGTTGAACGGAAGAAACGGTTTGTATTGATATATATATGTACGTTAGGAAATAAGCGGGGCAAACGTTTCCTACAATGAGGTACTCTTATTTATCTATGGATTCATTCAATAGTATGTCAAGTCAAGTAATACAAAACTCTGCTAAATTGTAAATAAAGGTGTTTTTTCTATTTACCTGAAGGCGTAAGATGATGGTATGAATATAACATGGGAAGTGAATTCTTTGCGTTGTTATAGAAGTTAGGCTCCCAGATCGAAGTAAGAAAGCAGAAGAAACTTAAAAAAAAATCAGGAAGGAACAACTCATTCACAGGGACATTTTATTCGCGATTCGAGTGATTAAATATGTTGGTTCTAAGGGTCCAATATCATAATATTGACGGATGTGATCTAATTTCACAATAGATAAAGATATATTAAGGTACGCGGCAAATCTGATCAAATCGGTTGTAATATGTGTCACCTTGAGTAATAAGAAGTCAAATCGATAGTATAGGGGGGACCAATGGGATCCTAAGTGCAACATAATGGAATGTGCAAATTTCTGACAACATTTTTTATGGGGGCTATATCAAAACAATGTTTCTAACTTTTGATCGGAATATATATTTTGACGAAAGTACACATGTTTAGAGCATAGATGTTTCCCATAAGATTTGCAAAATTGTGACCCCAAAAAAATTGGTCATGTCGGTCTTGTCAAAATTTTAAATGAATGCAATTTTCGCATGTATTATTTTTATCCTTTTATACTCAGTTTCAAACAAGAAATTACACTCGCAGATCCGTTTATAGCCTCAATCTCATGTTACTATATGCGGTCGGTCGATTTATCCCTTTTTGTTCCTCTTGTCTACGTGGTCAGAAGAATTTACACACCGAATTACACGATTCTACCTGTAATACTTTAGTTGATAACATTTTTATTCCTTTTCGAGAACTTTTATTTTATTTGCACGGGCACCCCTGGAGGATTGGTGATGGAGGGTATCAAATGGGGTAAATTTTCGTACAATTTCGGTTTTTTGTATGGGAATTCAAAGGGATGGAGATGGAGGGTAAGTTCTAGAGAAATATTGGACTTTGCTCATACATTTCACCACCCTACAGATGACCTTTGAGTAGTTATGACCCATTTGCCCCATTCGATCACGCAAATTTCAACACGTTTGTGCACGGCAATATTTTACCGATCAAGCTCATTTGTTTACCCTAACCTCACACAAAAATTACCTGAAAATCGAAAATAAAAAATAAAAAATAAGATCCACCTTAATACACATACATATGTATTTAAGTATACGAGATACGATGACAACAACATTTACCATTCTATACACATACATACAAAGTATGATAAATAATATAAAACGCATAAAAACACTGTTAATATCATTTATTTTGTAGCATAAAATATAATAGTAATACCAGAAAAACTTCATTACATATACTATATTAATTGGGAAGAATATGTAAACTAAAAATAAAATAAAGGATGGACAAGAAAATAAAATATTTTTTCTTCAAAATGTCTTTAATATTATAAAATTTATACTTAAATAGAATACACATTTAAAATAATGAGTTTGTTCCGCCATAGATCTCCTTTGCCAAATCACAATCTTCGATATTTGCATTTGATCAGCAGTCATTGTCGAGCGATTTAAATGATTTATAATATATTTATAAATAATATATTATTCGCATACATACACATATAAAATATTTATATATTACTGGCCTAAATAAAAAATAAAGAGAGATATTGTATTTGTATAATTATAAAATATATAATATATTTTTCATAAAATAATACAACTAAATACTGAAAATACTGTCAAAAGTGTGAATACAATGGAGTTCATGAAAACGTTTTCATAGTATTTCTTTTTTACCAATTTTTCGATGTAAAACCTAATAGAACGAAATTAGAGTACTTGGAATCTACGATGGGTCTCCGATGTAGGTGTAATGCACTATCCTTTTAAGCTAACCTAAAAAGGCTCGTATTATGTGCGAAACAAAAATTATTATTATGAACATAATAATAAAAATTAAATGAAAATTGTTAATCTTTATTTTAAACCATAAATTAATATATGTAGCTAAATTTGTCCCACAGTTGGTTGGAGATAACATTCGATTAACCACACATAAATATTAAACTGGGTCGCGGTCCATACAAATGAAAAAAATAATGTTTGGATTGCTTAATGCTCATTTGCATAATATTTCCTAATCTGGCAAGCTCCTCGGCATTAGAGTTCCCTGGGATGTCTTGGGCTGTTCTTGAAATGTATTTATTAACCTAAAAATACCATTGACTATTTGTCATTTCATTCAATTTTTTTTGACACTAAAGGAAGAGAGGATGCTTTCTTAAATATAAATGAAAATATTTCTGCAGCCAATCGTAATTACTTAAATTTTGTGAATTTCTTTTCAAATAGTAAGTGAGGCTATCCAGAGTTTGCGGAGTGGAGTGTATGACTGAAATGTGTACATATTATGTATTTGGATTTAAAAGAAAAGTAAATATTCCATTCAAATTCCAAGTATGCAGTTTTATTATATTTAATAAATGATCAAAAACATTGACTTTTTACTGATGAATGCGCGAACCTAATCCACTCTATGTATCTGGATAAATACTTCGTGATTACAAACAAGACTAGTCTTTAGGAAGCGTTGGTATCTTAAAAGCTCAGGTGTACGTATGTGTATTCAAATTTGCAATACGATTACGTTTCCATGAATACCAATAATATTTCTAAGAATACTTGTCGAGGAAAAATATATATGTATTAACCGAATCACAAAAGAATAAATCATCCTGAATCCGATTACTTTTGAGAACACATTACTTACCATCTTTTGCAGCAACTGTATGTTTATGCCTTGTATGGATTGTTACGATAATTCTGCAATTTACCACCTTTTTGTGGTCCACCATTATAGGATTGCTGATAATTTCCATTAGTTGTCGGAGGTGCCGCTGCAGGTGGTGCTCCTGCAGGTGGTGCGCCGTAACCCCAACCATTCCATGCTGGAGGTGGTCCGTACGCTGGGGGCTGTGCGGGATATTGTGGTGGTGGTGCACCCCAACCGCCATACGCTGGTGGTGCTGGTGGATAGCCATATGGTGGTGGATATGGGGCTGGTGGGTAACCATATGGTCCAGTCTGTGGCGGTGGACCAGCTGCAGGGGCAGAGTTTTGTGGTTGACCTGACATTTTTTTAGCTTGTTCTTCTTTATAATTAGATTTTTTAACATCAACTGACATATGTTTGATTATGTGATTTTTATGTACTAAAATATAAAAACAAAAACATAGTTAAATATCAACTACCGGTTTTGTAACGTCTAAATTGAAATCGTAATACAAATGGTCTCAGAAGGCACACGTATGGGCATCTTTCAGTGTTATAAAGCGCTGAAAGAGTACTACATTTTAGAAATATATTTGCAGGACTTAGAGCAAATTAGTACCAAATTATAAACAATTATACAATGAAACGAACGGCACAAAAATATAAGTTGTTTTTGAAGCTCTAGTTCAGCGTTTTTTTAAATGAAGGTCGGTCAAAGGATAACTTTTATTTGTATCAGTGTTTTTTTTTAATTAAATACAGCGAGACTGACGCGACATCACGGACAATTTTTTTGGAAGGGTAATATAATACAGTAATGATGTTTATTAAACATTTCAGCTTTTAATGAAAATAATGAAATAGCTCATTTAAATATATTTAAAATAAAAAGGTCCACAAAATCACAAATATAAAACAGAACAGTTATACAATAGTAGACCTGTTCGATTGGGCTTACTAGCTTACAATTAAGAGACTTGATAAGATGGCAACGTTGCTACCTACTGGTTTTTCTTAAATGGATTAACATGGAAAATCTGGCAACTCAACTAAGAGAGTAGCAAGCTACTTTCTTGTTAAGCGAGTAAATTCCATATAAAAATTAAGTTAGTAAGTCCAATCGAACAGGCCTAGTAATCGAAATAAGGAAATTAAAGTTAAAAGCTATTAGTGTAGTCCAATTTAATTATTTTGGAAGATGCCCATATGCGATAGAATATGAAAAAGGAACTGATTTTTTATAAGATATATTCGAAATAAATAAATGAATTCGGATGATTTATAACTAAACAGATTTTTAACCTATGTGATTTTTATGTAAATCCCATTTCTATGTTTGCATAAAATATGCATAACGCTATAAAAATCCGCTGTCTACTTACGACCTAAATTCGTTTACGTTTTTAATTTAGACTATTCATTTGTTTGTGGTGCAAATATTACAACAAATGGTGTGAGTCAGTGTGGAGAAACACTCAGATTTAAAAAAAATAATTTGTTACTTACGAACAGCTTTATCAGCAGAGTCATAATCATCAAATTCGATGTATGCAAATCCTCGTTTACGACCCGTATTCTTGTCAACTAAAACCTTGACGTTCATAACACTGCCAAACTTTTTGAAATGCTCCATCAGTGCATCTTCATCGTGAATATCCTTCAGACCGCCGACAAAAACTTTCCTTCCGGACGTACTGAGGCTAGATTTAGTTGTAGTACTACGTGCTAATACACGTTTTGAATCAATAGATCTGAAAAAAAGAATTTAATTTGGAGAATAAAAAATACATAAATATTTTTTCATGTGGAAGTTTTTAAATGTTTATTTAAGCATGTCATGTAATTTAAACTTTTGGATTAGGGATATCGATAATTCAACTTTATTTAAATTCTCAGCATGTATGCAAAGATCGTTTCATTATATTTCTACAAAACCTTGAATCCGATTCATATTAATAAGCTAGAGGAACAGACGAGAGTATTCTAGTTCTAGAATATGGGTAGTTAAAAAGTAGTCTCATCACCAGTTTCATTTAGAGCTAATCAACATTAATAAAGGCAATCAAAATCAATCAACAAGCACAACACATGTAATTCTATAGCAATTGACATCAATATCAGTCCCTTATGTTTATCTTTTTAACGGCCCTACATGAGAGCGAATTTGTCCAATAAGTTGAATTTTAGCCACATCGTAATTCTATTCCTAGGAACTTACCTTCCGTCAATGACATGTGGCCTGGACGCCTGTGCCCGATCTACGCATGATGCGTCTATGTAGGTAACAAAGCCAAAGCCTCGTGAACGGTTTGTTGCGAGATCTCGCATTATAACAACATCGACTATTTCACCAAACTTATGATAGAACTGTCGAATAGCATCTTCAGTCATATTTGGTGGCAAACCACCCAAAAAGAGTTTTCGTGGAATATCTGCTTCATTGCTTTGCTGAAATAAACATGACATTATTACGAATAGTACAAAATAATCTTTTGGCATAAATATGGATGCGTGAAAATATACAAATACACAAAATTTTTACTTTGATTGCGAAGACGAGAAGTTAGACAAGTTAAATTTGATAGTTGACTTAGATGTACATCTGACAATATTGACAAATTACGTACTGTACCTTTACAAAATACCATTAAAATTGTTCATTTAGGGAACATGTAATTTGTCAATATTGGGATATGTACAAAATTCTTATCTGTACGTAGACTTTTTAGCTCACTGTATTCATCCCTGTCGTTCCAGTGTGGAGGATGCCGAAATATCACAATGAAACCCTGTAACCTAAGATGGAAAATCTGGGGGTTGTGCGTTCGATTCCTACCAAAGGGTCTGGTCTGTTACTACACAATTCCCTTGACCTAACAATTTGTAAAAAACTAGATTAACTTTACGAAATACATATGACTACATGCAACACATAATTCTCTCGAAATTTTTGACAAAGAAAAATGCGGCATGCAACTTCCATCCATTATGATTATTATCATCGTTTGAATATGAGAAAATAAAATCTTAATATGATTATTCAATTGGAGATGGCTATTTGATTATAATACGGGCCAAATAATTCTTCGCAAGGAAGTAAATTAATATAAAAAATGGAAAATCGTTTAGCCCAGAATTAGCAATTTTCAAATTGTAAATCTTCAATTTTTCAGAATTCTAAATTTTCAACTTTCCCAATTTGAAGACAAAAAATGCAAAAAAAAATGATGTACTATGTTCCTAAACGTATTAAATAAACTTTACTTCATCAAACTTCTCTCTATATAGAATATAAAGTTGATGCAATCTGTCTTCCTCACGCATCCTTGAAAATGATTACCAGCGCGTTTGTATTTTTCTGTACTTACCATTTTGTATATTTTTTTTAATAAATCTTCTTGAAATAAATTAATTAAAACACGAACAATCACAGCAGACAAACTTTTCTCGATACTTTATTGAAAGAAAGAGATAAAAGATAAATGAAGAAAAGAGAGAGAACGCTGAACGAAAAAGAGGAACTGAACGAAAGAAAGAGGAACTGAACCACAACAAAAAGAGGAATAATGTAAACTGAACGAAAGGTTTCATCGAACATCATACCAATCAGTGCTACCACAACAAAAATGACGAAAAACCGAAAAATTCGAAGTACTGCCACTACAATAATAGTAATATCTTCCAAAAACGATTTTTTGTAGTCGATTTTATATTTTAGTAAATTGGCCAAAAACGATTGTCATCGATTTTCAACTTTTTATAATAAATATGGGGTTTAGACGAACCAAATAATTGTTTATGGGCTGTTTTTCTTTAATAACAAGCAGCGATAACAAAAACGTCAATAAAAATTTATTTTTTTGCTCAAAATAAAAAAATATGTTTTCACATTCACAATATAAATATATTTGTCTAAACAAATTTTCAAAAAAATATTTTGTGTTGACTTTATTGGACTTAGCCTCGATAACCATAATTTTGACTTACACTGGATAATTACCAGGCTAAGTCAATTTTATTTTTTAGCACAAAATTATTTTTTCAAAATTTGTTTTCAGACACATTGATATTGCTTTTGGGGACAATTTTAAAAAAGAATTTTTTATTTTCAGTGAAATTTTAATATTTTATTTAGATTTTTGTTATCGCAGCTTAGTTATCCAGTCTTAAAGAACAACAGCCATATTATGGTACAGCCAAATTTATTTTTGCTGTTTTTGATGCCCCCTTTTACATAATAGTAGGAAAAAAGCAATATTCTATCATTCCACGTGAATGCCATGCAAATAAGAAGATATGAAAAAATAATAATTTAAATTATATACAATTTATATTTCTTAAATAAATAAAATTTTAATGAAATTAATGAATAAATTAAAGTAGTAAAAGTTCTGTTAACTAATTTAATTTGTAGATTCTTCAATTTTACGGAAATGTGACATGTGGATATGAAATGACTCCAGTCCGTCAGTTTCAGTTATTTAGTTTCAGTTTATTAAAGGCCGTCGACATTTACTTCCCATCTTTTTGCCTTAGGTGTTGGTGTTGCACGACGTTTTATTATTTTGCATTTGTGTGAATTTGTATAACTTTTACATGACATCCGCCTTGAAAGCTGCAGTAAAAGTGGATTAGTTAGAAGTAGAAAAAATAGATTTTAATCAAAATGGGAGTTTCACTATGCCCTACAATTATGTGGATTTTCACCTTTGCCTCATCCCCTTGTCTTTTAAAGCCAACAATTCACGTTATCAGGGAAGTTCATTTTATTTAATAAACAATTTATTTTCTGGAAACAATTTTCAAACCATCATCACGGATCAGAATACGCATTTGCGAAATGCCAAAAAAAAGAAACAGTTTCGGTTGTTAATAAAATATGATGGAAATAAATAAATTATTTCGGAACAGCTGACTGCAATTAAATGCTGCCAAGTCAACATTTGAAAAATTTGCTAACATGCTTTCAATAAAAACCGTCATCGGATTTTACTGTTATGTTGAAAACATATAGGAGCTACGAACGAAATGATAAAAAACATAACTCTTTTAATTAAGAAGAGTGCACAATTTTATATTTTATGAAAGTGTTGCCAATCAGATTTTGCTAAGAGCCGATGCGTTCTTTTCGTATATACGAAAAGAAGACAGCTAATAGTGTTTAAATATTTGTGTATTCTAGTGAAGTTAAATTGGTTTCAGTAGAAAATCGATAATCGAATTGAAAAGTTGAAAATTGAGAGTTTGTTTGTGTTCGATTATGAATTTAACAAGACCAGTATTATTTTCGATTGCTGTATACGCAGCTCCCACGAAAATTCCATTTCCATAATAGGGGGTTTAGACGTACCAAAAATTTGTATTTGCTTTCGCAAAATCAATAATTCACAACACACATCTGATTTACAACCACACACTCGCAATTGATTTGAAGAAAACCATTTTCTCTGAGATTTTTTTGATAACAGGTACATGGCTGTGGTGCCGCACCATAGTGCCGTCTATTATAAAAAGATAAAAATAAAAAGAATAAATCCAAAAGCAAGAATTTGATGCAATGAATGAACGTCAATTCCAAATGTGTTGTGTTTTTCATTTTTACCATTTCCCTGAGTTGTAATTTTATTTTTTTAATCTTTAATTTGTTTTGTTTCATTTCTACTTTCTCCTTTTTAATGTATTTTAACTCACACATACACATGAAAATTTCAGTAGTTTCATTAAATTCGTCCAAAAAAATAACTTTTAATGTTTCCGCTTCGTCTGCTCACGTTGAAATTTTTGTTAAAATGGCATTTATACAAATTCCGCAAAAATTAAAATTTTAATTCAAAATTTTGCACAATAACACAAAAGCGAACCTACAAATTCAAAATATTTGCCCACAGCCCTTTTGCGCAAATATTTGGTTCGTCTAAACACCCCTTAAGAAATGCATGCAAAAACAAACTCACGTTATTCTCGTTTTGTAATTTGCTTCCGTAATTTTTGTTTGCTAGTACGCACCTCGAAATGAAACGAAATTTTGACACCTACTTGCAATTACAGCGTGTGACCACCATTGCAGTGGATCCTTCTTATTTTTGTTTTCGTTGTCTCTGTACGAAATGTAATGCTCTCAGGATATTAATCAAATCAGGATATTAAGGGTTAATTTTTGTTAAAAAGTCAAAAAATATTTATAGCCGTTTTCTTTAAGACTGGATAAAAAATATAAACAAAATGTTAAAAGTTCACTGTAAAAAACAAAAAATATTTTTTTTTTTAAATTTCCGCCAACAGCAATATCAATGTGTGTATGAAAACAATTTTTGAAAAAATAATTTATATTCATGTCGATTATGCACGCCGACGGATTTGCTGCGGATCGGATTGACTCGATCCGCACTCGACTCACTTTGTGAGGAAAATTGTATTATGTAATCCGTCGGATGACTGCATTACCAACATAAAGTCGATATTACATTACAGCTGTCAAATTGACATTTATAAGCAAATGACAAACAAAAGTAACCAATAAAGTGATCTGACATATTCTTAGATTTTTTTTTAGATAACATTTTATAATGTATTCATCAATTGGTTTTTTTATAAATTTGGAAGAAAAAAGTGGCAATACAAAAAAAACAAATCATTTAACATTTACATTTAATTTTTTCTCATCTTACCTCTTAGCTTCCATTAGAAATTAAAACAAATAAAAAAAACAACCAAAAAGTACTTTATCCGCATCAAATCAGCGATGATTTTCTGTCGGATATTTTTGTATGTGAAGTGAGTCGCATGAGGAATACATAATACGAATTTTTCCGCAACGGCATTACCATCGGCTTATATAATACAAAAATACTCAACTGCGGAAAAAATCCGATCCGCAGCCATCCGTCGGCGTGCATAATCGACATGATTGTAGTTGGCGACAATGTGAAAAAATAATTTTTATTTTGAACAAAAAATTAAATTTTTATTAACGTTTTTGTTTCTCGGCTTAAAGAAAAACATGCCTAATATAACGCTGTACCCCTGTTGTTGTTTGTGTAAATACTACAGTTAAAGAAATCACTACCATCAACGATTGTTCCCGATTTGAAATATTAGGGGTGTTTACACATGATTATTATTCACACAGCTAGATGTTTGACAATTTAT
Source organism: Polietes domitor (assembly GCA_947397865.1). Taxonomy (NCBI): domain Eukaryota; kingdom Metazoa; phylum Arthropoda; class Insecta; order Diptera; family Muscidae; genus Polietes; species Polietes domitor. Next base: position 205,230,030 of record OX377618.1, read on the forward strand.
TTCTTCAACAAAATTTCGGTAAATAAACAACAAAGCAAAAATAACTTGGCAGCGGCTGTAGCAGAAACAGTATTCCAGAACAATCATTAATTAATCACCCCTCCCTATCGCGAATAAACTTTTCCTGGGAATTAAATGTTCACGTTTATTTCACGTTTATGGTAATTTTTGTCGAGTCTCTTCAGCTTTCATACTTCGATTCGATCGCCTCATTTCTATAACATACATTGCAAAGAAATGAATTTTTCCCTTGAATTTCCAATCGTGTTTTATGGTTTTTTACTTCGATTTGATCGCCTCATTTACCTCAGATACCATACAAATTTGACATTTGAAAATGGTCCTTATGTCATTTCAGCTAGATTTGTCATACAGTGTGACAAGGCTATAAAGAAACTCACTTCAAAACTTGCTGGTCGACATTGTTGTGCATCACATTTCTAGCAACAAGCAGTTCAACTTCATTATATTTTAAATTTTGTACGATGAACAACGCCACCACGGCAAGCGAACATATGTATACACACACAATCAGCTTTGTTGTTGTAACATGTGTACGCTTCGATTGACATGAAGCAATTAAGAAAAATGCAAACACGCCAGACGCTGCGGGCAATGATGTACCTCTTTCTGCAGCAACTATTAAAGTTGGAATTTTAACTTTAGTCGCTACGGATTTAGGTAGGACTCTACAGACGAAGAAGGATTTAGGTAGCTACCATAAGGTCTGTTTACACATGAGGATTTATTGTCTGTTTGTCGTAAAATATCAATAAAAGTCGGTTTTTGCTTACACCTAGTTATTTTATTTTATTTTTAAAAATGCTTGACTAAGAACTTGTTTGATTTGGTGTTTGGTTCAATTCATTTTCATCGCTAGAATAATTCCCCCTCATTTAAAAATCTTCTTAATCTTTCCAAAGAACGCAATTTAAAATAAATAATCATGTCGATTATGCACGCCGACGGATGGCTGCGGATCGGATTTTTTCCGCAGTTGAGTATTTTTGTATTATATAAGCCGATGGTAATGCCGTTGCGGAAAAATTCGTATTATGTATTCCTCATGCGACTCACTTCACATACAAAAATATCCGACAGAAAATCATCGCTGATTTGATGCGGATAAAGTACTTTTTGGTTGTTTTTTTATTTGTTTTAATTTCTAATGGAAGCTAAGAGGTAAGATGAGAAAAAATTAAATGTAAATGTTAAATGATTTGTTTTTTTTTTTTGTATTGCCACTTTTTTCTTCCAAATTTATAAAAAAAAAAAACCAATTGATGAATACATTATAAAATGTTAGAATTTCAATTATTTTATTTAATTTTAAATCTAAGAATATGTCAGCGCACTTTATTGGTTACTTTTGTTTGTCATTTGCTTATAAATGTCAATTTGACAGCTGTAATGTAATATCGACTTTATGTTGGTAATGCAGTCATCCGACGGATTACATAGTACAATTTTCCTCACAAAGTGAGTCGAGTGCGGATCGAGTCAATCCGATCCGCAGCAAATCCGTCGGCGTGCATAATCGGCATGAATGAATTAAAGGCCAGTTTTTGAGTGGGCATTCAAGTACATTTGAGCATCGATTACCCGGGATGTTCGTGACCGGAAGTGTTCTTGATAATCGATTTTTCCGGATAATTGTGGTAATTTTTTTAAATAACGAAAAATGGGATTGCCGAAGTTTAGCTCAGAACGGGATATAATTGAATTTGATTTGCTACAGATCGGCTTAATACAGAATACGTAAATATTGATAGACGAAATATCTAGAAACTAGATGTTACTCGTAATGTGATAATTTAAACAAGAAATATCGTTATGGCTGTTTTTCTTTAAGACTGGATAACAAAAACCTAAATCAAAAAATATTTTTTAAAATTGTCGCCAACAGCAATATCAATGTGTGTGTGAATACAAATTTTGAAAAAATAATTTTGGACTTAGCCTGGATAATTACCTAGTGTAAGTCAAAATTATGGTTATCGAGGCTAAGTCAAAAAAATATTTTTTTTTGAAAATTTGATTTGGTAAGTTGGCGACAATGTGACAAAATATGTAACGTTTATAAATATTTATGAAGTTTCCTTGTAAAATATCTAATATCTTTTCCAATTAAAAAATACGCTTTCGTAATTATACTCAGTACATAGATTGGGGAAACTTATACGACCGTTCCCATCAAAGAATCTCAAGATATATTAATATGTATTTATTTTATCATTTATCGCAGCAACTCTTAACAACAAAGTTGTCCAACTTCTTAGATTAAAATGTAAGTGGAAATTAAGGAGCGATTTTATTTAGATATATAAAGAAAAAATAAAAATGGATAATGTTGTTGAAAATATGTATTTCATATTATGTGGTTTTATAATATTTTATCTGTAGAAAAAAGTAAAAAAATGTTTCTTCATTCTCTGTTCATCCAATAAAAAGAGGGACGTAGACGATCCAATTGTTCTTCGATACGAGAAAATCCATTGATTTGTAATATATTCTTAAATAATATACATTGTAGTATTTATAAGAAATTGTGTATAGATTGTTTAATAATTAACTCTATAAAAAATAAAGAAATATATGAATAGTAAAATAAAATGTTTTCAGTATAAACATAAACGTAGAATGCATTCAGAAATATACATATACATACATAATAATGTAAGTATAACGTACATTATAACCATAGCAAAAATATACTTATCAGAAAATGATCAACAGTTCTTCTGTGGAATGTTCAATAGATGTGCGGAAATACTAGTATCTATTAAACTGCGTTAGGTGAATATATCACAGTTTATACGTTCTACTACAAAGCAAGCAAAGCCCTCTGATAATTTAAATGATTTTCACTCCAAACGAGTTAGATAAATAAAATAATAGATTAACTTGAAGGTAGTATCAATCATCACTTTTATAATTTATTTAATTTTAGCTTTAAAATGTTCGATCCCAAGAGTTTTGTAAACATATTGTTAAAAAAGAAACTACATCACTATACTATGTGTTGAAAACATGAAACAAGGGACAGTTTTAGTTGTGAAATGGTACACAGTTTAATTTTTTATTAACAATGTAACATCTACCATATATATGCACAAAAAGCCAGCTGGACCAGGAACACTAAATCATTCTAGAAATCTGTCATTAAAATCAGAATATTTATGTACCCGTCGTGTTGTTGATATGTTTGCCAAATTAACATTTTATTTCAGTTATTGAAATTCTATTAAAAGTATAATACTTGAAACCCATTGTGTATTAATTTCTGAAAAGATATTAACCTATGGTGCTCGCTATGCATTTTCCAGAAGAAAAGCAAAAATAACTTTTAGGCCAAAACCAGAAATATAAATTTGAATATAGGTAATATATAGAAATAGAATTCACAGACAAAGTGTTACAAAAACACGTAATTAAATTAGCTAATATACTAATACGTGTTCTTCTTACGATACTCCATATGAATACAAAGTCACATTTCAATGACTCTTTCCCGTATACTCTTCTTTGATACGACCAGTTCCAAAACACCCAAGTATTTCCATAGAACCAAATACGGTAATTTTGCTAACCCTTGAGAAATTGAAAATTATTATCGTAAAATTCGATAACATTAGTTTCAAAGTAAGTACCTAGCGACATTTAATTAGCAAATGAAGCTCCGAAAGAGTTCTACTACATACAAATATTACCCAGTTGCTTATCTTTCAGGGCTAATATGAAATCTTGTATATTCACATGAACATTTACGTTCACACCTACTATAAACACAACACAGACAGTCTGTCAATATCAAAAGATGTGATAGGCATAATTTGCAATACATACCGCTTAAACATTATAGGGATTCCTCCTGTTACTCTGCAAATTATGACCTTTTTGTGGACCACCGCCATAAGAATGTTGGTAGTTACCAAATTGTCCGTCAGATTGAGCAGCATTCCAACCATTTCCTGCTGCTGATGCCACAGGTTGTGTTGTATTGTAATTATTCTGTTCTTCCCATCCATTATAAGCCGCTGAAGTGTTATTTTGCGCTGGAGCAGCATAACCTTCATAAATAGTTTGTGGTTGCTGAGCATAGTGAGTTGCGTGACCTCCCCAACCATTGTAGGAAGCTGCTGGAGCATAACTATATGATGCATTATGTGAGTAAGGAGCGGATGAATAAGGTCCTGATCCACCTCCACCTTGTTGATATGCTCCTCTGTTGGCTTGTTCTTGTTTATAGTTTGATTTTTTCACTTCGACGGTAAGATGATCAATTGTGTGATTTTTATGTACTAAAAGTAGAATGGGAATATATTGGTAATTGACAAATATTCTCAAAAAAATGCAATACTATGTAGCATAAATAAATATAAGAAACAATCAGGAGAGCTACTTTCAAGTGTATTTTATACGCAATGCGTTTGGTACATTTGCAACGAGCTTGCATCTGATAGTTTTAAGAAATCGTCAGTAGAGGAGTATTAATAGTATAGTCTAAATATTTACTTACATACGGCTCTATCGGCAGCATCATTATTATCGAACTCTACAAAACCGAAACCACGTTTACGACCAGTAGTCCTGTCCAATAGAATTTTAACGGTCAAAACATTGCCGAATTGTTGGAAATGGTCTTGGAGATTTTGTTCGTCATGATTATCTTTAAGACCACCAACAAAAATTTTTCTCACCGAATCACCACCGGAACCATTTCGGTTTGTTTCTGAACGAGGCAGTGCGGGTTTCGAGTCGACATTTCTGCAATGAAAAATTACATTACAATTACACTCGGAATCTAAATGTAGCCCATGTATACACACCTTCCATCAATAATGTGCGGCTTAAGACTTTGTGCTCTCTCGATACTTGATGAATCCTTGTATGTAATGAAACCGAACCCTTTGGAGCGTTGTGTTGTCGGATCACGCTTTACAACAACATTTGCAACTTCGCCATATTGAGAGTAAAAATTCGTTATACTCTCCTCTGTTGTGTTAGGAGACAATCCGCCCAAGAACAACTTGCACGAGTAGTTGTCATTTTCCATCATGTTATTTTGCTAAAAACAAAAAAATGCCTGTTAAAATGAAGTTGTTGGCAGTGTATAAAATATATATTGAGCGAATGTGAGCCGGCCTGAATTCTGTAAATTTCTAAACACACTCCATGTTTTACACTGAACAAAATATGTATATTTCTGTTCGGTTTTCATCAGGTTAGTAAGGGAGAGATGCAGTTTTCGTGCAGATTAAGCGCCCGAATCAGATCAATGGCTGGGATGCAATAATGGCATGTATATTTTAAAAATAAAATGCTTCGGCCGAGATTCGAAAATGAGGCACTTTTCATTACAGTCGCATGCTCTACACAATCACCACTCATCTGGTTTTTACAAACGCGGCAAGGGTGTATGTGTATTTTTTTTTCAATTTACTTCTTTTTTTGCAACCAAAACATGCAGAGATTCAGATATATCCGAATTTTCGGTCGCTGCATAACTCTATGTTTTCACCCTCAGTAGATCTACAACGGGTGTAATGCTTCCAAAATCTAGATAATTTGTTACTGGGTTGTAGAGTGTTGAACCAGATGTCTATGCTATCGACAGTACCAGACCACAGTGATGGGCATAAGAACGAGATGACGAACGAATGCACTAGGAGAGCATCCGAAGTATTGAATGAACCTGAAACTTCTAACAACGGAATGCCTTTCAATTAATTATCGAATTTTTTCGACGAAATGACAGAGATTATTATTATTAATGAGGTCTAGGTTCAGATTAAAGAACTACTGGACCTTGGCAAGATGAAACTCAGTATGATCGTAGGAGTCATGACTGGGCACTGGATGAACGATCCTTATCTCATATAACTATTGCTGGAACTACGAAGATAAATAGAATTTATTACAACATATGCTAAGCCACTGTACGATCCTTCAGAGTTATAGGCTAAAATAAATTAGACTCAGGTTCTTTGATGATTTCGAATGCATGCAGACGCATCTTAAACAAAACCAAATGGTTCGTTAGAGGACAGTTATCTAGCACCTATTTCCAGTAATAGTATCGCACTTGTCCAATTTTGGTTCATTTTCAATACCATTTTGTAATAAAATTGTTATGTACACATACAGAGTGGTCCAAATAACAAATATATTTTTAAAAATTAAATACGGGCGCCATTGAAAAGGATGTGAGTTATCTGCGCAACAAAAATTTGTTTATGAAGCTAGTAGGGTCAAAGTGTATTTGCATGAAGTTGTTTTCCAATAACAATCAGAGAGATTACTATAGAAAGGAAAATATTGTTGAGTACCATGGTCCCCCACTTGCTATACAGGTCACACGCCATTTTCAAGGTATATGTTGTCAATATAATGATTTAAAAAGATATCTCTGCATTGTCCACCCTGTACAAAGATGTACACATAAAATAACCATATGTATGCAGCACATTTCCTACGTGCAATTAGTAGTTTCTATCGAGTTTCGAAATAGATAATTAAGAAGTTGATCATTTTATCTGTAGGAACTTTTTAAGTCGTTGGACTTTGCTGTATTTTCAGCAGACTTACAGACATTGCCAGTTCGACAAAAAATAATCCCTCTGTACTGAAATGGCGGGTGGGTGTACCAGCAAATTGTTGCTCTGCTACTGAAAACTATAATGAAGTATGGCCAAATCTAAGATAAAAGTGTTAAAGCTCGATGCGTGTGACGGACTAAAAAGATTGTATCCCTATTTAATATGTAGTATTCAATGGCATTTTTTCCTTTCGACCAATTATAACAATAGCAAATGCGTTTTTCTCACACTGCAATGAGCAACGAGCTGACGTTTCCAAATATAATTTTTTTCGGGAGCGTTTACACTGTGAGTGGTTATTATTTTTTCGTTAGCACTTTTTAATTTTCTACCCACTTTCTACGTAAAACGGCCGAGTACGAGGAGTTGACGCACGTGTCAATATGTGTATGCACACATGTATATTTGTTTGTACATACATCCATACATGTATATATCTACATAAAAATAGCAACAACAAGGAATATATATATACACTTGCATACATACATACAATGTAGGTAGACAATATGCATGTACATACATACAACAGTGTTCTTTTGTTACAAATCTAACTTGCTACTAGGAAAAAACCAGTAAACACGCAATTAACGCTTCCCGGTATTTCTCGAACCGGTCGATAGAACTCTTTCCAAACGCGTGATTTTGTGGGGAAAGAAGAACAGAATTACAAAACATCCAAATTACTTTATTTTCCATTTTTCAATCACATACCTGCTGGTTCATATCGCCATAAGACCTTCCACCAATTACTGCGTCAACCATATTCACTTTGTTTTTTCGAAGAGACAAGAAAATCACACGACCGTATTTTTCAACAATTTCAACCAAACTCAAACGTTTACACAACTTTACTCGAACAGAGAAAACGAAGCCGACCACCCTATATTATAGTGTTTCGATTTGAGTCGAAAATCGACTTATCAGTCCAAAAAACGACTTTTCTGCAGTCGATTTTGTATCTTTTTAAATCGACCGAAATCGATTTTGCCACACCGATTTTCAACTTTCTATAAGTAAAGCAGCCTTTACATTACGTGAACCAGTCGCGCGATCTGTCCGAAAATGACAGATCGCGTGAAAAGTCGTATAGTGTAAAAAACACGATTAAAACCGCTTGTTTTTCATATCTTTTGTGATAAGTGTAAACGCGGAAAACGACTTTCGATGCGATTTTTGGATAGTGTGAGAGAGATTTCTCTCACCAAAAATAGTTTTACACAATCGCGTAATGTAAAGGCTGCTTAAGATGCGATTAAGGCTTCAGCAGATAAAAAGCATGTATCGCAGCATCAAAACATATGTTATTAGTAAACAAAAACAAAACAATTTTTTCCGACGCTCGAAAGAACAAAATGTTGAAATGGATATCCAAGAAATTACTTCGGGAATTTTAATTATTGTACTGCTTTACGAAATATTTGTTTGCCTCTATATACGAGCGCCTCTACAACAATAATCCGGATGAATTTTACTATACTTTGTTTCTAAAGTTTTTGTTTATTTTATTGCATATGCACTCATGTTTCGGTAGTTCGTTTATTAGTTTTTCTTCAAATATATTTCACAATTTATAATATGATAACTTTTTCACAGAATTTTTAGATTTGGCGGTAGCGTACACAAAAAATTGTAAACAAAAAGGTTGAATGTTGGGAAACATTGGACATGTTTAATGCTTTCTATCTGCGGAGGCCTTAACGGTTTCGATTCTGTTATTTCAAACGTTTCGTGGCATTTTTTTCATTTAAAATAATGAAAACATACCTCAAAGACCAGTTTGACCATTATTAAAAAAAAAACACGCTGCCGGTGTGAGTTTTTCCATGATGAATTGCCAAACGACAAGCAATAAAAATGACAAAGCGTAATCTGTCAATGAAAACCTATTATATTGTATGGAATTCATTTTTGTATGGAATTTACTCGCTTAACAAGAAAGTAGCTTACTACTCTCTTAGCTGTGTTGCCAGCTTTTTCCTGTTAATCCATTTTGGGAAAAACCAATATGTAGCAACGTTGCCAAATTATCAAGTATCTTAATTGTAAACTAGTAAGCCCAATCGAACAGGCCAAGTAGTTATAACCGGATGTCAATAAGCAAAATTGCCGCATATGGGCCGCAGGGAAGCCAATGCATCCACAACGAGTGACTGTTTGGTATGGATTTTGGGCTGGCGGCATCATTGAACCATGTACTGAAAAATTCGGTTGATCGGAGGAGGTACTGCGGAGCCAGTCAGAAATTTGAAAAAATAATCGGTATTTTTTTTATAGACGATTCTTTTTTCTGACGATTACAAAAGTTTACACAACTTTACTCGGGCACAGAATGAAGCCGACCCTATATTAACGTCAGTGACGGGTATAAAAAGCGATAGCAATGATGTAGGGATCTAATCGATTATTATTAATCAACAATAATGATATTCTGATGTTCACACTCTACAGTTCGCCAGGCCGTTGGCATTTGTTTTAAAACAGTGTTGCCAGAAAAAACTATGAAGGTGTAAATCCGGTTTCAAGAAGTGGTGGTAACAGCGTTTTAGGCGTGTTTACACGTGATGATTTATTGTACAACTTGAATGTGAAGTATGACAAAAGATTAAAAATTTAGGCATTCTTTGATGGAAACTAAATGGCAAGTCCATACCATGAAAATCGGCGTGTACTTTTCTCTGTAAAAATGGTCCCAACCAAATGACGTTATTTTCATTGTAAAAAGGGCTTACATGTCGACAAAATTCTTCAAAATTTAACGAGATTAGTTTTGTTTTTTATTTATATAGAATTCTATTATTAGTCCAATGATCCGACAGCCTATAAGAATATCACACTAACAACATACTGCAAGTAGAATATAACGCAGCATCAACAAGTGCGCGCGAAGTTTTATTTTTTACTTTGAACATTATTATGCATGGGTGGCCAAAGAACTATGATACAGTTTTTAAAAAATACTACACTTATTTTTACCACCGTTTTCATGTAGTTCCGTTAACCTTAAGTTAGGTATAACCGAGAGTTATAAGGCCTGTTCGATTGGGCTTACTAGCTAACGATTAAGAGGCTTGATAAAGTGGCAAAAATCGTTTTCATTTTCGAATTATTTGAAATTATGTGAGGTGCCTGATAATAAGTTCTACATACTATGGATTTTTGCATTAGTGAGTTAAATGTCTATTCCTTATTGCAAATAGGAATAGACAAATGTCTATAAAGTAGTAAGTACAACATCAATTCAAAGTATGATACATACATCTTAATTTATTAAGAATTTATTTTACGTCATATTTAAGTTCCAGTTCAAATTTTCTCAATCTCTCTTCCGTTTCATTTTTCAGTTTTATTTTTTCTCTTTCTAGCCTTTCGCTTTTTTGGATTTCGAGCTTTTTTAAATCGTACTGCTGTTGATGTTCTAGTTTTCGTAGCTCAAGTTTTTTCTTGTCCATTACAATTTGCCACTGAAATTTGTTTCTTTCCAAATCTAACATCTTTTCCTGTATAGACAATAACATAGCAATTGAATTTGAACTTTTTATGTTTCGCGTTTGACCCTTTTTCATCGCATAGCTTGGGCCATTCTCATTTGACGGCAATGAAGTTTTAGTTGAAACATGTATGTCATCCTCTTGTCCTAACAGATGATAATAGGACGATGTATCACTGTTATCATGTTCAGAGGGATTGGAATCAACGTCAATTTTGAAATCCTCCAAATGCAAAAGGTCCTCACTATTTGTACTATCTGCGAGAATGGAGGTGTTCACATCTTGGCTTTCTTGAAAAATCTCATCCAAAGAATCAAAGTATGGGCAAACTTTTCTGATGTAATCTAAAAAAGAAATTATAGTATATAGATTTTTTATAAGTGCTTGATTTATATCAGTGTGGTTAATAAAATATAAAAACCTTCTACACTTTTCGCCTCCCCGTTTGCTAAAAGCTTAGATCCCGTATGTCTCTGCCATTGAACTGCGGCCGTATATCCAGATTTTAAATTTCGCATTTTGTTCTTCAATACTGCCCAGTTCATATCTTTTATATGTTTTGTATTTTCTTTTATTTTTTTCGTAGAATCTCTGGCCTGTTGGTTTCTTATAAAAAAATTAATGTTAACTATCTCTCTATTAAAACATAAGGCTTTGTTCGATTAGGCTTACTAGCTTACGATTAAGAGACTTGAGAACCATTGCTACACATTGGTTTTTCTTAAATTCATCAACAAGAAAAATCCGGCACCAACACTAAGAGAGCAGTAAGCTACTTTCTTGCTAAGCGATACAAAAATTAAGCTAGTAAGCCCAATCGAACAGGCTTATAGTCAAAATACCTCGAATGCTTGTGGGTTGTGGCTGACAGCATCTCTATTAAAACATAAGGCTTTGTTCGATTAGGCTTACTAGCTTACGATTAAGAGACTTGAGAACCATTGCTACACATTGGTTTTTCTTAAATTCATCAACAAGAAAAATCCGGCACCAACACTAAGAGAGCAGTAAGCTACTTTCTTGCTAAGCGATACAAAAATTAAGCTAGTAAGCCCAATCGAACAGGCTTATAGTCAAAATACCTCGAATGCTTGTGGGTTGTGGCTGACAGCATCTAAAATGCCGTTTATTAACTCCATAGTTTCTTCGTCACGCCATCGATGAGTTGGGTTGAGTCGCCTTCGTTTTTGTTTACCATATTCCTGGGATAGCAATTACAAACAAAATAGCAACACAATAATAGAATTCATTTCATGTATAAAACTTATTTTCCTACCTTATCCATTTTTGAAACCGTTTGTATTGAAATTAAAAAACTGCATTACCACAAAAAAGAAGATTTATTAAACAAGTATTAATAATAGTTAATATTACAGAAATATTGTAATTTGTATTGCGAAAAATAAAAAATTGCAATCTGGCACACAATAAAATAAATAATTGATTTCATTATAGCAAATCATACAATGAAAAACTTCAAACTTTACGCAACAATTTAATTTTGCCTCGTATTTTTACGTGACAACATATTCTTGTGTAAATTTACGTAAATGCCTATAAAATATACATACATTTTTTGTATATAAGTTAGTGGCGTCTATCGCAAGAACATTGAAGTGCTAAGATGTGTAAGAGTGTAATCGTGCCTGAAAACCGCAAGGAGCAACCTAATCAAAATGCGCTACGTGTGTTAAAATTAAAGATCTCCACAGATAAACTTAAAATACACACCTTTCCTAATATTGTTAGTGTTGATAATAAATTATTTTATCAATCAAAAATCTTTTATCATTCACAAAATGACTGTTTTGCTTCGACGATTCTAAATCGGTATTTCCGTTATCAATATTTAGATTTATCGACAACCGTTGACGTATATTTGGTATGTTTCCCGCTGGAATATATCTGATACAATTTGAGCACATCGTTCAGGGAGTCCATTCGCAAATCTGAGCGATAAGTGTGATGTCCAATATTGCAATACTAGATTGTATTTCTTCTCTTTATTTATTATTATTTTTTTTTTCCACAAAAATATTTACAACACAACATAAATCAACTACTGAACTATTAGAGATGCGTTTTTGTTTTGTGTAAATTATCGTTGAATTGTTGACGTTGATAGGAAGTGAAGTTGACTCAATAACGACGACAACTGGAATGATTTTCTTTGTCAGGGTCAGTTTACTTCCATTTCAGGGAATTTTATCCAATCATTTGATATTAACAGAATTGCGCTTATGTAATTTAAAGCTGATCGATTGATTTCACATGCAGTCTGAAAAGTCTAATTTAAATCCCATTAAATACAACTTTTGAATTGGAACAAATTATTTTTTGACATTTGATATTTTACGCTTTCATTTCTCCCAGTAAATACAATTTATTCCATATATGGGGTAAAAACATCTGTTTTTACACACTCTTCATTTAGAATAAGAATAAGTTTTGTTTAAAAACATATATGTATGCTTTGAAACCATATATGCAATTTTTAAACACGAAACCACTGAGGTTTCAAACATCGTGATAGTCAGGACAGGCCTGATAATCATATCATCCAACAAAAACTATTTTTTGACAAAAACCCAACAAGTGAAATCTTCCACAAACCTTTCTCTTATTCTTATTCTTATGCCTTAAGACACTACTTCACACACCCGTGAGAGCGGCCACGTATAAACTCTTCTGTGACGAAGTTGTTTTGTATCTCAAAAATAGGTTTTTTTTTCAATATTTACTGTCCTATCGGCATCTGAAATTGTTGACCCGAAAAGGTAGTATGAAATATTCATCATTACTTGTTTAAGACTAAATTTGAATCACATAATTGAATACCATTTGGCATAACCCAAATAGAATTACTAAATAATACTGTATTCCTTTAACAAATTAAACATTTTTTTGTTTTACTATTTCATTTTTTTATATTTATTGAAACGTATTTACACTAAAAATGTTAATACTTACATTAAAAAACTTATAATACTTACAATTTTTGTCATCATCATCACAGATAATTAAAGTTCTCGATCTTGGAAACACATAGGCATCTCCGGCGTCAATCAGTTGATTCTGCTTAAAAGAGATATTGAAATAATTCAACTCGTCAAAAATTAGTTTAAACCAAAATCATTAATATTAACGCAAAACTATAAAGTGGATGAATGCGTGGAAATGCTATTCCAAATTTTGTGATTAGAAATATAAAGCAGCAAAATCAAATTTCTTGTGCAGTTACAGAAACTCAGAACAAGTTTACTAGAGTTCATGGTGATTAAGTAACTGGTTAGACATACTAGAAATTTTAGAAGTGGATTCTTTGGTAACTGTTCTAAAGCTGAAATATCCCTCTTCCCATGTTAGATTGGTAGTAAAATCTGTAATAGTGATGTTAAGTGAAGTGTTTAAAACCAAATATTGCTGCATGTTGTTAAAAAGAAAAATCATTTATCTGATAATAAACAATTTCACTTTTCAATGTAAAATAACTGTTTCCCATCTAACAGGACACGTGAGGGTTTTACATACTCGGTAAGCCGATACTCTGGGTATAAAGTAACTCTTTAATAACAAAATATAAATTCGCGTGGTAGTTGATAGAGGATTAAAGGGGTAAGAGGTAAAAATATTCCCATCAGAAATATTACGACTTTAAATATGAAAATGAAAGATCGATTTGCATAAAAATCGGATCAATACTTTTTGAATACAGAAATAACAAATTATGTTGCCTGTACTTATAAGAATACTACATTACATGTACGTCTAAAACATTTACATAAACAAGATTGTTTTGTAAATATAAAAATAGGATAATAATACATGTAAATATACATACATAAGTATGAATGCTGCACTAGGTAATATTTCAATAAGTATACAAAACAGAGAAACATTTGAGTGGAAAGCACCTTAAATGAAATAATTATAAACACATATTGATATAACAATATAAACTTTCTTTATATAAGATACATATATTTTTTATATAAGAACTGAAAAAATTATGAACAATGATTTTACAATTATAAAGCATATTACAATAATATTGATATCATTTACTTAGCATAATGGAAGTTTGACTGATAGCCGAGTTTATCTGAGATCGTCGTACGGATCCATTGAATTCTGTTGATAAGTTGATCATCCTGTAACTTCGCGCTGCATATAAATCACCATATCATGTAAACGCCGGCCGATACAATCTTTAAATAAGTCTCTAGTTTTGAGGAAATAAATTAAAATCTCCAAACAAAAGTATAAAATTATAATAGCATTTATTCTGTTAATTTCTGAAGTTATTTTAAAATTGTCATAGAGTAAAAAACAAAAATACGTTTTTATAGGAATAAGTTTTTTTTCAATAATATTAGGTTATATTATTAAATACTAGTTGTAGATACATTGAGGTTTATTATTATTAATTTTTCTTGCCCACATCACTGCTGTTGGTAGTATCAGTGTTGACGATTCTCTAATGTACATACATACATTTATATGCGTTACTGAAATCATCCTATGTAATAGTTTATATCCACGCCGCCTACAGTCTCACTCGTTGTTTTGTCGTTTAGATAATGGGTATGCGCTTTCTTTTGTTTATCATGTCATACTTAAATAAGTTGTATATAAGGAAAATATATATTATATATATATCTGAGATAGTGTAAACATCTTAACTGCCTATATAAAAAATAAAGAAAAGTATGATGTGTATAATATATAATTTAAGGTAAGTGTACATTGTATACATATGAAATATTAGATGAATCTATATATCTATAAAGTTCGTAAAGTTATATATTTTTCAAATATATTTTATAAATATTAGCCCATCCATTCAAGTGTCATATCTAAAACGTACATTTTATAAAGGATATGTGCTAAAGATCTAAACATGGCTCAAGAAAAAATAATATGTATGTATACATCTATATTAGCAGAGATTTTTCTGACTATTAAGTGCGTTATCCATAATATAAAATAATTTACCGACAATGCTGACGTAAACATTCAATGTAAGAGAAATCAAAGGGAACAAGGAACAAAGGGCTTTAAAATGTTTGGGTGCCAAATCAAAATAAGGCTTACTGAGCAGGTGAAACCTATGTTACCAATATTATTTTTTTTGCGTAATATAACGACAATTGATCTATCTACTATTGAACTTCATAAGTATCCAGTACCATGGTATAGATGAAAAATCTTACAGATGTCGAAATGAAGCATTAACGTACTGAAGTGTTTCATGAATAAAAAATAAATAAATTACCAAAACTTTCGTCTGAGTAATTGAGCACATTAGAAAGTGGATTTCTATCGGTTATTTCTTTATATATAATCGATATAGTGAAATAACTTGTAAAGACAAATAAAACTGGAAAAATGTACAAAAGCTAAAATACACAAAAAAGATACAATTTCGGGACAAAAAGACTGTAAACGATTTTAAATAACCTCTAAAAATAATGGTTTTCTCAACGGTGTGAAAACGTTCAATGCGGTGTTTTGAAAGAACACGATTTTTAGAGGTTATATAAAATTGATAGATATAACATACGTATTTTGGACGTATTCATAAAACAAACCAAGCCTTCATTTTAGGTACGGAAACCCGAAACATTTCCTTTCGATCTGGTTTAATAAATTAGCTTATACGTTATTTGCTCGAATAATCTTTGGGATACTTGATTTATTTAAACAAATCATCATGTCGAACATGTTCAAACTAAGTTGCTCACTGTTATTTATAGTAACTTTATTATTTCCTTGATTGGCAAGAATATCTTTTTAATTGTTTACGTGATCCATTACACCTCACCTCACAAGTTGGAAAAATGTAGATCAATGTATACATTAAAGGTTGAAAGCTGAATCTAGCATTCCGACTCACATTCAGCATTATCGCGAATAAAAGGGGGATTTATTCACGTGGAATTTGTTATTTATTGGAATTTGCAGACGTAACATGATTGTAACCCGGGAATAGGTTTTACTCGAAAAAATACCTTAAACCACAATTGGAAAATTAAGGAAATAATTCATTCCCAGGGAAATTTTATTCGCTATAAGAGTGATTAAGGACCAATTCGCACGTACTAATTTTCCTTTTGATTTTGTACGACACCGGAAACTACACAAAAAATGTGTTTTCAACCATTTAGTAGAAAATGAAATAAAAAATCCTGTCAATCAGCGTTTGACCCATCCAACAAAACAATGTAGAACATTTATACTCTAAAAGGGTGACATGGGAAACGCAGCAGAGTAATCAGCTTGAAAAAATTACAGCACTGCCCCAAATTAGCTCATATTCTGCTTCTGTGCTAATAATAACAACAAAATAGGTTTAACACTACTCGAACTTCTTAGATTAAACAAAGTTTATTATATCATTTAAATAATAAAAATAGATTTGAAGAACTCATTATTAGAAGTTAGTCCATAGAGAAAAATGAATGAACCCAAAATTGACTAATATAGTCAATATTCTTTATAAATTAATATTGTCATTTTATACCCTGTACACCGAAAATTTGGATTAACCCAATTTGGAAATGCTAAGCAAAGCTATACAATTTCTTAGTTGTCTGGCAAACAATTAAACGCAGAAATTGTTAGTGTTATTTGACGTGCCTACAACTAATATATGTATGTCTAATAGAATAACACAAACAAGATTTCTAAAAATGATATACTCCAACAATTTTAATCAAAACCTCGAAAAGCTTAAGAATTCAGAGAAAATGCAAAATATAAATTTTCATTACTTACCACCATCCACGCGTACAGTTTAAACACTGTACGGATTCATACGATTTCCTTGTAAACTATTGTTTTTTTGTGGACCACCATTGTAGGATGATTGCTGATAGTTACCGAAATTTGTAGATGTAGCTTGTGCGGCTGGTGCAGCATTCCAGCCGTTAGCTGCCGGTGGTGTGCTGTAACTGTTTGGAGCTGCAGGTGTAGCACTCCAGCCGTTGGCGGTTGGGGCGCTGTAAGTACTTTGGCCCCAACCTGGTGCAGCATAAGCATTCCATGATTGTTGAGGCGCAACATTTTGTGCAGGAGCTGCAGAATAACCACCATAAGCGGGTGCTGGTTGTGAATAGGGAGCTGCTGGTGGGGGGTAGCCCCAACCTGCATAAGCTTGTGGCGGTGGGTAACTATATGATGCTTGGGGATATGGAGCTTGTGGATAGGATCCTGGCGCAGTTGCCTCTCCTCCTGGAGCTGTCGCACCAACCGAACCATTTTGTTGCTGCAGGGCCAGACGTTTGGCTTGCACTTGTTTATAGTTTGATTTTTTGACATCAACCAGCATATATTTAATGGTATGGGTTTTACGCACTAACAATATACAAATAGAGTTGAATAATCGAATATCAGAAAAAATAAATTGCACTATGTTTATAAGTGTGAAAACCACATGTACTTACACACAACTTTATCTACGGCATCATAATCATCAAATTCTACGAATGCAAAACCACGTTTGCGTCCCGTATTCTTGTCGACCAATATATTCACAGATACCACTTTGCCAAATTGTTGGAAATAATCCCTGAGAGCTTCTTCGTCGTGATAATCCTTTAGGCCGCCAACGAAAATCTTTCTAACAGAGCCATTACTTTCATTTCTGGCTGAATCGGAGCGTGGCAAAGCACGTTTTGTGTCTATAGTTCTAAATAAAATGTAATAGGAAATTCGATTATCAAACATAAAATTGGAGGAAAGGTATTAAACATTGCTGAGATAAAAGTAAAGATATTATTTGTTTTAAGTCAAAAGTTGCATAGGGCAATATTATCTACGGATAATTAAGTTGAAAGTTAAAAAGCTATCAAGTGAACTATTTGTGGAGTTTTTCTGAATAATCATGAACATGTCCTTCTAAGTTAATCATTCAAGCTCGAGACCATATGTATATTTCCTTTGTATTGTTTTTTATTTATTCTATGTATCGTGCCTCGTTTATGAACACATTCAACTAACCTATTAATCCAACTTGAGTTCTGGTATAGACAAATCAGGTGGATCAGAAAATTCGGGTGTGTGTTGTTTGCTCCCGGCATCTATTTTTCACGAATCATTTTGTTAAGTTATTAATTTATTTTATGTATTAAGTTTTGTTTGATATATTTAACCCCATTTTCACAATGTCTGGTTAACTCCTGATTACTGAAAAAACATATGCCGCAGTTGGTAAAAATTGAAATCTGATTTTATTGAATTGCATGAAAATTGCAGTAAAACGTTTTCGACAAATACATACATTTTCGGCACACATTTTATTTGAAATAAGACTTATTTCTTCTATACGTTCATATATTATTATTCATTACATAGAAAGATGGAGTTTCTTTGTCAATGCCAACAAAAGATCTTTTCGAATGTAATTATCAGATAAAATGAAACTTACCTTCCATCAACAACATGTGGTCTGGCGCTCTGGGCCTTGTCCACACTAGTTGTTGTCTTAAAAGTGACGAAACCAAAACCTCTAGAACGTTTTGTTACCGGATCACGCATTATAACGATGTCCTCGATTTCGCCAAATTGATAGAAAAAGTTGCGAACCATGTCTTCGTTTGTATTTGGCGTCAATCCACCCAAAAACATTTTGCGAAGATGATCATCTGGCTGCATCACCGTGTTTATCTGAAAAAGGTAGAATGTTTGAATCATAAATGTGGAAAATTGTTAATGCTGATAACACTCTATCTAAATTAATATGAAAGTCTAATCAATGTTCCTTCTAGCCATCAAACTTAAATACTCTATTTGTATGATGAATTGTTGACATTTGCATTTTCATTTCATTTATTTCTTTGTAATTCCAAGCCAAGTGGCCAATTATAATTGAATTACAATATTCTTCAACAAATTACATTTATTAAATGTCTTAAACTATTTAAACAATTAACTACAAGTAATTATGATCCAAACTACAAACAAATAGTATTAAAAAAAAATAATAATAAATTAAATATGATTTTAAACTGAACATTTTTATAAATATATTAAAATAAACGACTAAATAAAAATAAGTAATTAAACAAAAATAAATAATTAAATAAAAAATAGATAAATAATAAAAGAGCATACAATTAGAATTTCTAAGTTCACAATGAATCGCCGGACAATAATAATAAAAATAAAAACAGACGAAGGTCTTCAAAGAAATGCTGCATTGGACATATTTCCAAAATAATGATAATAGAAGAAGTTGTTTTAAGCTTTTTAGGGTTTTTTTAGCGTGTGCAAAATTCTAAAAAACATCGCTATCAGACAAGACATGTTATTTTAGAAAGAAATGAACACGATTGAGAGAAATAATTCAGGAACAACAGCGCAAAATATTACCGCTCATCAGAATTTGCAAGTCAAATACATTCATAATTAAAAGATTTTATTTATATGACTAATGATTAATAAATAAATTAACATTTTAACTGTTTTGAATTATATGTGATTATTTCTGAAGGGTATTCTGAAGGTGATGGCTTTTGGTTTGTTTTCGAGGCATCAGAAGTAGAGAGCAATTCCCAAGGCAAGACGGTTCGCAAGGAACATTTTACACATTTATAACATCTTAAAAGCGGTTTGCATAAATTACAAATGGTATTTGTTGCAGACATATATACATATAGTTATCATTAATGTAAATATTTATAATTTTGTCGTTCAATGACATACGAATATGAATTGTATGTGAGTAAATATTTCATCGTGGCGTTGTTAAGGCCTGTTTTAGTGCCACAATAGTCGCGGAATCCGAAAAAGAAAGTATGTATCTTATCTCTCACACTCCATGCTGCTGTTTCCAAGACTAATAATTAAACAAGGCATATTCCATATGGATTATGGTGCCACAAAAAGCGACCAACTTCTTGTAGTTATCTTAAATATACTAGATGTCATAAAATAGAAGACGCTACTTTCGAATATGTTCATATTTGAAAGTAATTGTGATCACTTAAATATGTGCCACCTGTTCTATTTGAAATCCAAACAGTACATGTACATACGTACGTACATACATAGATATAATATTATAGTTGATAGATGCGTACACAATAGCAGTATGTACATTTGTATGTATTGTTTGACAAAGCAAATACTTAATAATGCATTCGTCATCGTCTGGTCTGGTCGTCTGTTTTTCCAATAAAAAATTATTTCTTTCTATATACCTCATTTTTCTCTTGGTCTTCGTAAGACATGATCGGGGCTAAGTTTCACTAATGATATGTTTTATGATAATTTTGAGATAAAACGACGAAAATCAGTAGTCGCCGTGTAAAAACTTCTGTATGACAATTAACGACTTATTGTTATGTTGGTGGTTTTGGCTAGGGTAGAAGAAATAAAAGGGAAATCGAAAACAGGGTTGTATTCAACTTTGAATGAGCAGTGTTGATTTTCTTTACAAAGTTGCTCATGTCAATGGTCGCGTCATTACATCAACAAAATGTTAAGTGCTGAAGGAAATTCAGTTATAAGGAAATTATTATTTAAATATAAATATTATATGGAAATAATAATTAAATGTAATCTACCCATGGAATGAAATGTGATCATGTTTATTATTACGATGGCGCATTTCGGTCGGTTTATGCGAAAACAAAAGCCGAAGAAGTGTCTGACTTCCCCTCTGATATTTTTTTATATACACCATTTCCAATTGAAATTAGGAAAAATACTCTTGAAATTGATAATTTCCATTTCATATTGAGAAAATTTCATTTTAAATTAAGATTTTCCATTTCGAATTGAGAAAACTCCAATTGATATTAATTCTCAAATAGAAAAATCCAATTGAAATTGAAAATTTTCATTTCTATTTGAGAAAATTCCAATTAAAATTGAAAATTTCTGCTTGATATTGAGAAAATTCCATTTTAAATTGATATTTTCTATTTTATATTGAGAAAAATTTTAATTGAAATTAAGAATTTGTGTTTGAAATTGTGAAAATTCCAAATGAAAATGAGAATTTATATTCAATTCAAATGAAATTTTCCCAATTTCAAGTGGGAATGGTAAGAATCTAAACATAAAACCAGGTACGAAACGGCTAATGTATTTTTTTTATAAATTTTATTCAAAACGGCCACGTAAATCAACCACTATTCATTCAATACGGCGCCTTCTTCATACACTGGATGACCATCACCAGCATTAACGAGGCGACCGTGAGCCAAAGGCAATCGACGAGATCAGTTGAATATTCATATTTTTTCTATGTCTATGTGTTATGGCTAAAAGACGTTTAGTTACACTAGGTTCAGCTTACTTTTAAGACTTGGTCTGACTGTCACAACCTAACCTAAACTACATTCATTTGCAAGATATCTTCTTATAAAAGTAAAATAGTTTAGAAAATATTACTTATTAACTACACTGTGCAATTTAATTTTCGGAGAAGGTAACTTAAATATTTGTACTCTCACTCTGGAAATATAAGTCAGATAACACTTTAGAAGCAATGGTTTAGGAAGTCTTCAAAATTTGGGAAAAAGCTTTTTTGGCACGAAAAAAAAATAAAAAAATCGGGAAAAAGTATTTTAATTTTTAACAGCTAACATTCTAACGCAAAAAGCAATGTTTATACGTAAAAAATCTCTGGATGAATATAGAAGTTATGATACTCTTTTTTTAAATCATAATTTTTAATTTTGTTTAATTTTTTAATAGAATATTTTATTTTAATTTGTAATAGCTGACATCTTAAAGAATATTTTTTCCAAATTTTTGGAGGTTGTTCCTAAAGCACTGTTGAACATAAAAGCGAATGCGATCGCATCAATATATCTAAAATGAGAGCACAAATATTAAAGGCATATACGAGAAAATTTTAATTTTAGTAAAAAATTAAAAATATATAAATAATTATAAAATTTAATTATAAATTTGATAATAGGGCTGTTCGATTGCGCTAGCTTTATTTTTAATCAACAAGAAAAGTTTGGCAGATAATAGATAAAGCCCAATCGAAAGAAGATAGCCGATGTACAACTTTACATCGTACATTACATCTACCTCTTAAAATAATTATTACTTCTCTTATATGTATACCTCAAACATTTGGACTAGAGTTCGACAAATAATCGGACTACACGGGCTATGGACTATTAAAAAAAGGAAACTGTTTTTTCTGCGATTAATTTGTCACACTATCATCAAAACACGGACATGAAATAGGTAAGGAAAGGATAAAGTCGGGTGGTACTGACGTAGTGATATCCTCCACTTTTTAAGCCATTACGGCATGTATGTTTCCAGGTGAAATATGAATTGTTCTGATCAAAATCTATTAAAATATATGTTTTCTAGAGCAAATGAAAACTAAAGTCGGGAGCGACATTTGAGGCTATATATAAATCTGAACCTATTTAACCCATTTTCATTAGAGTTGTTTTTAGTTGGAATAAAAGGTGTTGTGCCAAATTTGAAGATAATCTGTTATAATATATGGTTTTTAGAGCGAAAAAAGTTAAATCGTGAGCAAAACTTGTATGTGTGAACCGATTTGCTTCAAATTAAATAGCAACCGTTCTTGGCACGCAATTTTTTGTAATGATCAGCAATAATTGCACCCTACACTTTGATTACACGTATATGTATATGGATGGACAGACATGACTAAATCGATTCAAAAAGTGATTCTAAGTTGATCGGTATGCTATACAATACGTCTATCTCACTTCCTTTAGGGTGTTACAAACAAATAATACCCTAGTGACAAAAATGCAAAAAGATTTCATCATTGTATTTCTAAACTAATGTAATTTGTTGTTGTAAACATACATCAGAATTAACTTTTGAAGTGAGATTCCCTAAAATTCCATTTAACGCCACATACAAATTGTTCTTGTAAATAGGCATATGAATACATACATACCATACGACTTTCTATAGCTAATTGTAATGTTTGAGTCTGGATTCAGTGCATACCAAAATGCATTAATTAGACATACCTGATCTTTTCCTTCATATTGAACGGAATCGTCTAGATTTTCCTTTTTGATCATTTTGTTTAATTCTCTTTTTAAATTAAATGTATTGAACACCTTTTTGCGATTATAAATTAGCGTCGATGACACAGAAAGAAGCTGATTTAAAAGTAGTCGGCGACGCGCCGCCGCCTTGCATTTTTCATGACATAGCGCCGTCGGTGATATGAGCAATTGTTGTTTAAAAGGGCGTACTCAACGATGCGTATAGTAATAGACGAATCGACTGGTGAATGTAGAATTAGTCCCACAATCGTATAATAGCGTAAAGGCCGGGTACTTGTCCGTGAACGTGGCGTGTCAGCTGATACGTTATCTTTTTATGAGCCACTTTACGCGGTTATTTTTTTTACTTGACTCAAAATCCATGACATGAAAGTCACTAAATGGAAATTTGAGGGTTTTTTTACATTTCTCATGTAGAATTTTTAAAATTTATATTAGGGCTATTTTTCTTTAAGACTGAATATCTAAGCTGCGATAACAAAACCCTAAATAAAAAGTTAAAATTTCACTCAAAGTAAAAAAATTAAATTGTCGATAACTGCAATATCAATGAAAAATAATTTTATGTTAAAAATTTGGACTTATCCTGGATAATTATCGAGTGTAATAGCCTAGTCACACTGCATGCGAAATCTAGAATAAACGACATATATAAATCTCCGGGCCCGGATGGCATTTCAGCACTTATCCAATGTAAGTCGATTTTCATCAATAGGCCTGTTCGATTGGGGTTATGGAATTTACTCGCTTAGTCTCTTAGCGTTGCTGCCAAATTTTTCTTGTACATTTAAGATAAACCAATGGGAAACAATGATGTCATCTTATTAAATCTCTTAATCGTAAGCTAGTAAGCCCAATCGAACAGGGCTAATGTATAGTCCGCAATGGGTTTTATTGATTAATAAATTGAATGGAATTTAAACGGATTTTAGCAAGGCGTTTGATAAAGTCAATCACGAGCTCTAATTTTTTGAAATGGATATCTTCTTATCTGAATAATCGTTCGCAGATTGTCAAATTCTGAACTTCTTGTTCTAGGCCAATTCTGGTTTCATTGGGAGTTCCCCAAGGTAGTCATCTTGGGCCTATACTATTTTTATTATTCATAAATGATCTCCCGGGGTCTATTATAAACTCTACGATTTTGATATATGCGGATGTGAAAATATTTTTTTCTTATAAACAGACTGAATATTCTCATTATTTGCAGGACGACTTAGATAATTTTTGATATTGGTGTGACATTAACTTTAGATCGAATCGGAAATTTGTCAGGCTTAATCTTGTTGGAGCTGAGTTAGATTCTTTTGTAGATCTTGGAATTCTGATGGATTCGAAACTTGATTTCAACAATCATATTATGGCCATGGTTTACAGGGCGTATGGTGTTATTGGCTTTATTAAACGTTGGGCTAAAGAATTGTCTGATCCCTATGTGACGAAACAGTTATTTACTTCGCTCGTTAGGCCTAGTTTGGAATATGGTTCTGTAGTATGAGACCCTCAGTATGGCATCTATATTGACAGAATTGAGTCAGCTCAGAAGCAATTTTTATTGTTTTCATTGAGCCACTTACATTGGAATAGTGATTTTGTTCTTCCCCCCTATACTAGTAGATTGAATTAAAAAGTAGACGAATTATGCTGAACACCGTGATGGTATTTAAGGTTATGAATGGTGATGTCTCATCTGAATATCTTATTTCTAGGATTAAGTTCAACGTGCCATTTAGACCAACTAGATACTATCAGTTTCTTAATATTGATTTCCAGCGTACGAATTATGCTTCTGCGCAGCCCATTCGTAGAATATGCATTGATTTTAATTCATTGTACCACATCATAGATTTCGATGTCGGAATCGATACAATAAAGTGAAGGATTCTCTCGTACTTGAATGTTTATTGTTCTGTTTAGTATTATTAAATGTACATTACATTGCTTCTATGTCAAATGTTAGCATTAGCCTTTAGTGTAGTTTGTTTTTGGCGGCTGAAGATATTTAATCTGTAGCCGGTATTCCACCCTCTCCTCCTCCTCCTTTTGTCATTTAAACTAGATTTCGCAAGGCTATAGGTCAAATTTATGGTTATCAGTCAAAAAAAGCAACATATTTTTTAATTTGTTTTGACATATATATTTATATTGCAGTCGGCGACAATGCAAAAAAAAATTTTTTTCTTTTGAGTAAAAAATTAACTCTTTATTAAAGTTTTTGTTATCGCAGTTTATTATCCCGGCTTAAACAAAAACAGAACACACGACGAAAAAATCAAGCAAAAAGTCATCGTGCAAATACAACCAAAGAAAAGTAAGAGAAATCATGAAATAAAAGAAAACTGCATGCGAAATCTTTGTGATCTGATATTTGTAAATTGACCTTAAGTAATTTTAGCTAGATTTCGCATGCTGTCTGAAAAGGCTATTACCAAAGTTTATTACAGGCCTGTTCGAGCTTAAAGCTACTTTCTTGTTAAGCGAGTAAATTCCATACAAAAAATAAGCTGATAAGCCTAATCGAACAGGCCTAATAGGGCTATTGTTCATTTAGCTGCGATAGAATTTTGTTTGGAGAATTTTAGCCATCGCGGCTATGTTAGGACTAAGTCGTGTCAGCATATCCAGTGTGCTTATGTGTAAATACCCCTATTCGTTCATTTGCTCCCAAGCGTCACTATTCATTTTACGATACGATACGACTAATTATACTTTTAACAACACACCAAAAATATGGCAACAATAGGTATGAAGAAATACAATTTCCGCTTGTCCTGTGGTGAAATCAGCAAACTCACCACTATTGCGCTGTCTCTATGCTCTCTCATTCTTAAATTGCTTTGTCGCTATGCACTCTCATTCTTAAATTGCAGATTCTCGCATTCTAATCCATTCTATACTCCCCTATACTCAACTCTGCGCCCTGCTTCTACTCCTTTTTTTAGCAACTCGCAACTCCTTCCACGTAAAGCTCCCAAAGCCCGCGCCCGTTAAATGTGATTGTGATTTTATAGTTTACAAATTAAATCATAAATTATATTTAATTATGTACAAAAGTACAGAAGAGTGTGCAGTGAAAGGCTGCAAAGTTCGACGAGGTGATGGAGTATCTATGTACAAATTCACCTTAGCGAACAAGGCGATATGGAAGGAGATTATAGGAATCTCCAGACCATTAACTACGTCCGACCGAGTCTGTGGTTATCATTTCACCCCAGATTGTGTCGACATTAGGACCAAACTACTGCTGTCAGGATCAAAGCCCACTCTCAATCTGGGCCTAGTGGGTAAGTGGTCTTTATGATGGCTTGAATGGCGTATTCAGCCCTTCTAGCAGTTATAGGTTATAGTTGGGAGGTACTAGAAGGTGCGTGATGGAAAAAATATTCGAAGAAATATGTACAATTTTAAATTTTCTACTGAATTCCCGTACGATTTCGAATTTCTTCCAGGATACGAGAAATGAAAAAAGTGGCACAAAAAAGCAAAAAGTAGCACATTTAGTACCTCAATGAAAAAGTGGCACAAAAGTATCTCGGCTCGAAAAAAGTGGCAAAATTGCCACTTTAGTGGCACAACGGTAACACTGATTGATTTCCGCTTGTCTAATTTTCATATTCTGGTGTAGATATTTTCTTTTTCGCTCATTCGTATTCTATACCTTGAACGGTCAACCTCTTGCAGCAGCGATTTAATTAAATTTTGTGATTTAAAAAAATATATATCTATGGGAAAAATGACCAACCAAAACGATAATAAAAATCAAAATGGCGATAACGACGTAAGTAGTATATGTATATAATTCTTCTTTTGTGTTTTTTTTATCAAAGATTTCGGGAACATTCTCGGAATAATTTCTATAGTCCGCCATCTTGGAAAAAAATTATTTGGTGTCATTGAATAGAGAAAATCAATTTTCTATTTTCAGGATCAAATTAACGAGCCAGAGCATATGCGTAAACTTTTCATTGGCGGTTTAGATTATAGAACGACTGATGAAGGTTTGAAGTCTCATTTCGAGAAATGGGGACGCGTTGTGGACGTTGTCGTAATGAAAGATCCCCGCACTAAGAAATCACGTGGTTTCGGTTTCATTACCTACTCAAAATCGGCTATGATCGATGATGCCCAAGATGCTCGACCACATAAGATCGATGGACGTGTTGTTGAACCCAAGCGTGCAGTGCCACGTCAAGATATTGACAATCCAAATGCTGGAGCCACGGTAAAGAAACTCTTTGTAGGCGGTCTCAAGGACGAGCACGATGAACAGTGTCTGCGTGATTACTTTGGAGACTTTGGCCAAATCGTTGATGTGAATATTGTTATGGACAAAGAAACTGGCAAGAAGCGTGGCTTTGCTTTTGTTGAATTCAACGACTATGATCCCGTGGATAAAATTGTGTGTAAGTTGAAAATCCTTATTTTGTCGTAAAAAGTCATACCCTTAGTTTATATTTCATGATTAAGGGCTGCTGCGTCATGCTCGAAAATTGTAGTTTGTTTAAGTACAGTTATCAATTAGCATACATATTTGTACCTACGTATGTATGTACGTTAACACTGTGCGTCGGCATCATTTTTGATGTAAATATGTATACTAACCTAAAAAAACGCCACCCTAAAAACGCGTTCGAAACAAATGTTCCACTTTGTAGGGGTGGGTTTTTTTGAATGTCAGAAGCAAAGGTGTATCTATCTATTCGCTTATATGCACTGCTTTTATATACAAATGTATATACATATGTACATTTTGTTTTGTGCATTTCCCGCTTTCATATATTTGAAGTCAAAGGAAAACGCTGCATATAAATGAAACTATTACAACTCCATATAAGTTGTGGTTTTTGCCATTACGGCTAACATACAACAAAATGTCGGCAGGTATTTTATTGCATTTTTTAAATTTCAGATTGCATACAAATTTGACATTTGAAAATCGGCCGAAATCGATTGACTTTGCATTCAGTCTGAAAAACCTATTCGGCAGAGTTTCTCTACGAAAAAAAGTAAAAGAATCTCTACTAAAATTATTCCAAATCTGACGAGTTTAGTTCCAATATCCTATTTGCTTTTTTTTATACTTCCACAAAATACATATTGTTTTCGTTCGTAATTTCTCGATATCGAATCTTGTGATTAACCCCTAGAAGTAAATAGAGAAAATTATTAAATGTTGTCAAAATTTGTTTCTTACTTTCGTTATATTCCAATTCGGTAACTTCAATGCATCCAAAAATATGGCATAGGGGTTAAACTTATTTGCTATCACCTTGTAAAAAAACAACAAACACAGTTTCTCTGACACAAATTGACAAATTTACTTCATAATTTGCTCAGTTCTTTATAAAAATGCTGTGAGATTAATGAAAGCGTCGGCTTTTGCTATGTTATGCGAATTGTTTCAATATTCGTGGTAACACGCAGCCTCGTTACAAAATTTCTAAGTTTAATGTGTAAAGCTACTACTAGTTTATATATCTATACATACATATATAGTATTTCTAATGAAAAGATGTGCACTACAAATGGTAATAAAAAGAAAACACAGTTTCTCTGACACAAATTGACAAATTACTTCATAATTTGTTCAGTTCTTTATAAAAATGCTGTGAGATTAATGAAAGCGTCGGCTTTTGCTATGTTATGCGAATTGTTTCAATATTCGTGGTAACACGCAGCCTCGTTACAAGATTCCTAAGTTTGATGCCATCATTAGTAATTTAATATTTACCTTTTGTATACAGCTGTTGATTTACATCATATTTCTTTTTCTCTTAATTTTTTTAGTGCAAAAGACTCATACGATTATAAACAAGGCCTTGGATGTTAAGAAAGCATTGCCTAAACACGAGTCTGGTCCACAAGGAGGCGGCGGTGGTGGCGGCGGCAATATGGGCGGTCGTGGTGGTAATATGGGCGGTCGCGGGGGTAATATGGGTCGTGGTGGTAACATGGGTCGTGGCGGTAATATGGGTAATCAAGGTGGTATGGGCGGAGGCGGTTGGGGTGGAAACAATCGCGGCAATGACAACTGGGGTGGTAATAACTTCAGTGGCGGCGGTTTTAATAATGGTGGAAGTAACAGCGGCGGCGGCGGTGGTGGTGGTTGGGGTGGTAATAACATGGGACCTTGGGATAATGGCGGCTGGAACAATGGCGGCGGCAACTTTGGTGGTCCCAACAATGGTGGTGGCGGTAATAACGGAAATTGGGGTAACGACGATTTCGGTTCGGGAGGTGGTTACCAACAAAATTTCGGTGGCGGACCTCAACGTGGTGGCGGCAACTTTGGCAATAATCGTATGCAACCCTATGGCGGTGGCAATTTTGGAAACAAAATGGGTAAGTTGGACAGAAGCATTAATATATATTTTAGAATAATTGATATCATAAAGAGTTACTAAATACAGACTCGGAAAAAATAACTTCCAACACCCTATTCAACGGACTGGTGTAGGGTATGAAAACACGGAATCATCGACACCGATCTTTATCAAAGCTGTGAGATTAAAACTAAAGCGTCGGCTTAAGCTATGTTATGCGGATTGAATTATTAAATATTCTGTATTCGTTGTAACACGCAGCCTCACTACATTTACACAGTTTTCTTGCCCATAATTTGGGCTCCACAAAGTTTCGGTTTCAAGCCGATTTGAAAATATGCGATCTAATTGCGCTCCTTTTTATTGTAAGAAGTGTATCAATTTCAACAAAAATACTAACGATATTTAGTTCCAATATACATTATCTCGACATCCTATTTATTTTTGCTGGAATTTTATACTTCTTTCATAGAAAAGAAAGCACGATTTCGATTGTATCTTGTCGATATTGAATCCCGTGAATAGATTTAAGAATTTTTCGTGAGATATGATCGTTATATGACTAGAAGATTGTCAATTTTAACTTTGTGGGTACTACACTACACCGCTACATCAAATAATATTTTTGAACTATGATGGGACTTCTCGATATGAAGTCAAAGACCTAAGTAATTTCTATTGCACAGTCCCAGCTCCGGATGAAATTCTTAATAATTATGTCCGGCGTTTCATGACTGTAAGATCAAACATTGCAATTATTATATCATGGTTGATTTACTTCATTCGTAATAAATCGATGAAAATATATTTGCAACAAATATCGAAAGTAAAATTCATACAAAGTTACATTTAATACACAGTCCCAGCTCCGGATGAAATTCTCAATAATTATGTCCGGCGTTTCATGACTGTAAGATCAAACTTTGTAATTACTATATCTGGGTCGATTTATATCATTCGTAATAAATCGATGAAAATGTATTTGCTACAAATATTCAAAGTCGAATTTAGACTTGAGGCTAAAACCGCAAAAAACGTAGGATTAAACTGTGGAGGAAGGGGGGGTACCACATAGTCGTATAGGAGGCACATGAAGTGAGCATTTCCTTTTTGCATTTCAATTTATGAAATGTCGGACTTTTTCATTCATTCCAAGTTACCATTAATACACAGTCCCAGCTCCGGATGAAATTCTCAATAATTATGTCCGGCGTTTCATGACTGTAAGATCAAACTTTGTAATTACTATATCTGTGTTGATTTATTTCATTCACAATAAATTGATGAAAATGTATTTACTACAAATATCAATAGAACGAAATTATGTTGAAACCGGCCAAAACATAAGCATTCAGTTTTTAATACTTATTTTGTAAATCTATTTATTTGCAGGAGGTGGAGGAGGTAATCAAGGAAATTTCGGTAACAACCCTGGCGGCGGTGGCTTCAATAATGGCCCAATGGGAGCGGGAAATACCGGCAATAATCGGAGATATTAAGGCGAAGGTAAGTGTGTGTCGTCTGTTTTCAGTACTACGATTCATTAGAATATTGTTGCGTAGATTTTTTCGTAAATATTAGTCGTGTTTCAGTTTTATTATAATAACATTGTGGGCGGCGGTCGTCGCGTCAGGTGCATTTTTTCAAATTAAAAATTTCGTGACAGTTTATTTTTTCTAATTGGTTTTGTTAATTTCAAAATTATTTATTTTTCCTTTGGAATTTTTATTTCTTTTGTTTTCTTACAAAACATTATTAGTAATGTTTGGGCTGTCTCTAATATTAGTTATAAACAAAAACAAACAACAATAATCATGAAAATGAATATTAATTTTTTATTCTTATAACATTTTTGTAGGTGTGGTATAAAGTTTCCAGGTCCAAAATTGTATAAAATCCATTCAAAATCAAGCCAAACAGTTACAGTTTTACCACATTAAAACAGTTACAGAATTAAATAGTGTAAAGGCTATTCGTATCAATCGCACTTACCTTCCAAAAAAGATAAACCGAAATCAGTATATTAAACAGCAGAAGAGAAAGGTTTAAACATGTAAAAGGAGAAGAAGATGAGATGAGATAAAAAAACAGGTGATGATGTTGAAGAAATATAGTGGACAAGGTAAAGAAGATGTGAAAGGAAACAGAGCAGCGCAGTGCAGTGCAGAACAGAAAAATGGAGATGCTTTTTTCAAATATGAGAAAGAACACCAACAACACTCCTCTCCCTCTAACTATAATAAATATAATGCAAGTTTTTATCGTGTAGTATAATAATTATTTAGACTTACACTTTCTCTGAGAACCAACAGAAAGAAAGAAGCTGTAGACCAGTTGAAATTATGTGAACGCAGCAGAATAGTATTGTAAGTTATATTTTCCTTCAGGGGAAATGCTGTCCTGTCCTCCTGCTAGATGATTAATGAAAGTTATAACAAGGCGAGACGACTTTTTCGTTTCTGATCATTGTCCTCTGTATTTCAAAAACAAACAAACAAACAGATTTTAATAAGAAAAGCATAGAATTGTAGCATTAGTCACTTAAATGTTAACATCTAAAAGAAATAAATGTGTCTCGTTAAGAGTCGAAGTAGTATATTATACACACGTATTATGTTCAATCGTACGTGTCGTATTCAATTCATTTCATGATAAGTTTTAAGACCTCCTGTCTCAGTAGTAATTAAGTAATTTCATACAAACATAGTCTAATCCTTAAGTTTAGTTTTAAAATTTGTGGCAATTTTATGTTTAATTTTACCAACAACAGTAGTAGCATCAGAACTAGAAAATTTGTGAAGATGATGGATAGAACAGTAGATGGTGGTGTTTCATACATTCAAATGTACTGGACTTGTTAGTCGGAAATTCTGTTAGCATTTGACAATGAAATTCTAAGATGATTGACTATCTTGTAAATACAAACTGCTGTTGTGTTGTTCCATTTTTTAAATATCATTTAAATTTTGTTTTGTAAGACTTCTATACCTGATCTTAAGATTTTTTGTAAGCTTTGTCTTTCAGCCACTTTTATAACAAAAAGAACAAACAAACAAACAAATACATGCATATATATCTATTACATATGAAAAATGTAAAGAAAGAAATTTAGATGGTTATTGAGAGTTTTGTGTTGTGTACATATGTGTTTTAGTTTTAGTCAAGAAAGTTTGTTTCTTTTTTCCATCACAATATTCAGTATTTTGAGGAGAGAATGCTGCAGTTGACATTTCAAATTTCGAGATTTTTTGTTTAGAGGTGCTCAAAAAAAGAAATAGCGCTTACTCTTTTTTGCCATTTTCGAATTTTTATCTTCATTTTAACAAATATATTTTATATTGCGTTCCAAGATTGCCGAGAACCGCCTTTCAATTCTCACAGAAGTTGAAAAGGCAGCGTTTTGGATTATTATTCCAGAAATGGTGTTTCGAGGTTTTTGGACCAAACCTATATGTTTGTCAATATCCATTGCCAGCACTACAGGTAAGTAATGTGATGTATATTTTCTTCGGTATTCGGCTCAGAAAATGTCAATCCAAATGAAATGAAAGGAGTATCGGACGACTGGTGTTGAAAATCGCAAATATAGTGCAAAAGAGAAGAGCAACCAACCCTCCTATTTATCTTGTGTTTTTACCTTAATTCTTTCTTAAATAAAATTTTTAAATAAAAAATTTAAAAAAAATATATGCTGTTGTTTTTCTTATGTGGGAATGAGTGGGAATCAAGCTCTAGAACAAGCGAATAAAAACTGACAATACCCATATTTTGTTGACTGTAACCAATATCGTATGGAATTTGGTAGTTTGGGTAACAATCAAATAAAAAATCAAGAGACTTTCGAAATCGAAAAAGATCCGATCAAAATACAAAGATTGGTGCTAATGCGGTACTTCAATCTAAAGTTATGCAATTCTAAAGACAAAACATTCAAAAACTCCAATTTTATTGTTTTTATACCCTCCACCTCCAGGATGGGGGTATACTAACTTTGTCATTCCGTTTGTAACACCTTGAAATATCGACCTGAGACCCTATAAAGTATTCTTGATCGTCATAAAATTATGAGACGATCTAGCCATGTCCGTCTGTTGAAAGTACGCTAGCATCTAAACGAAAGGAGCTAGGACGTCTAAATTTTCCATAAATGCGTCTTATAGTCGTAGATCGGTTGGAATTGAAACGCCCTAAGGAAAAATTTTCCCTCACAAGGACTAAAAATACCCACAATTTTTTTTCAATATGCTTGTAATTACTTGATATACCCAATATCCATTCTCCTTATAATGAAAACGTGCACCATAAAGTGATTTTTGTTCGTAGGGGGGGAAATGGAGCAAAAAGGGATAAAAATGGTACATATTAAACGACAACATCTAGCAACACGAAATTCGGTGTGTACATTCCTCTAATTGAATAGATACATAATGTAAAAGTATTTTTTCCAAATTCGTGTTTTAAAAGGGTAAAAATGGTACCAATCAAACGGCTGCATCTAGAATAATGAAGTTCGGTGTATATATTCTGATTGTGTAGACACATAAAATAAACGGATTTTTGGGGTTAAAATAGAAAAAGGGGATAAAAATAGTACCAACTAAATGAAAGCAGCTAGACTCATGAAATTTGGAGTATACATACTTCTGAGAGCGTAGACACGAAAAATAAAAGTTTTTTCAAATTCGTACTTTCAAGGGATACAATGGGTATAGAGGGATAAAAATGGTACCAACTAAACGGCTACAGCTAGAATGATGAAATTCTATGTGTACATCGTAGACACACAAAATAAAGAGATTGTAGAAAGTCGTACTCTACAAATAGGAAAAAGGGGATAAAAATGGTACCAACCAAATGGTCGCAGCTAGAATATAGTATTACTGTAATATTACTACTCGCATCGCTCGCAACAATGCAAAGGTTGTTGTTGTACGGTATGGTCCGTCTTCACTGTACCTCGTGTGTATTATTGTTGTTGTTGTTGTTGTTGTTGTTGTTGTTGTTGTTGTTGTTGTTGTATAGCTGGTCTGTTGTCATTTATTTTGGTTTAAGACCAAAGGTTGTGCTGAAGTCTTCAGCAGAACCCAAAATTAGCAAAAAGGCAAAGTGAGACCATACCGTACAACAACCTTTACATTGTTGCGAGCGATGCGAGCACATGCATAACATTGAATTGGCAAAGTGACACTTTTAGTGTGTCGACTTAGTTCATTGGAATATTTTGTTTATCAGCGCTTCTCACTTGTCATATGCGAGTGCTGGTACTAATATGAACCCAGATTTAAGTCAAAGACATACATTCGTTACGAGATGGGGTTAGCGCCCATCGAAACTGCGCAGTCATCTTTTAGCTGCAACAATAAAGGTCTCACTTTGCCTTTTTGGTAATTTTGGGTTCTGTTGAAGATTTCAGCACAACCAACTATACATACAAACAACATTTTCAAAAATTCTCAAATCGCAAAAAATATTTAATTTGGCGGCGAACGGTTAAAACAAAAAAATTAAGTAGCAGTTTTTTTAAGAAATTGAAAATAATATTTTCTTATTAGGAGTAGTTCAAGTAATAAAAACCAAATGGACATTTTGATGCGTAGAATGCAGGAAAATCCCTTTATAGCTGGTGGATAAGTTCCGATATTCCGTATTCAGAAGTTCTGAGAGTACCGCGCTGAATGTAGATTAAGCCATTGCCACTTCATAATCTTTACCTACTCCCTTCTGGTATCTACCTTCTGCGAAAAATTATAGGCTTGCACTACGTTTTATAATTGCTGCTATTGCAGATTTTTTGTTCGCATTTTATTCGCGATAGGGGTGATTAATTGTTACTGGTTATTGTCTTTGGTAGCTACCGAATTGCAGCAGTAAACGTTTAAAATTCCAACTTTCGCAGTTGTCCAGCTATGTAGCAAAATTCGCAACTGGTTTCTATTAAATGATTTAATACTAATAGAATAAATATTGTGGAAAATTCGAAAAAATTACCCGTTCTCATATTTTCTTTGGGGAATTTTGTTCACCATTTTTCGACTACGACGTTTTTGCGAAAATGAAACAAAAATTCGCGATAAGCGTGGTTATGCGTAGAAATTAAAAAAACTCTGAACTAATATCCTCGAAAAAATCATTCACGATAAGGTAACGGTTTTTTTGGAAGTAGCCACATTTTCGGGTTAACAAAATTGACGATTGGGATTTTGTGGCGAGGGAATACAGGCCGGGAGAAATTTCATTCGCGATATGGGTGATTATTCATGAAAGGCTGAATAACACCAAATGTTGTGTTTAAAGATATAAGCACCCAGTGTTAGTCGTAAAGCAAAGACATAAACCCATTTTTTATCATATTGAAATCCATTAACATTCACAATGAGGCTATAGTTCACTCCTCTAGTATAGTTGAAACAAAAAGTCGACTTTTCGAGATGTGAATTTGAAATGTAAAAGGTCGATTTTTGGTAGATGAATCGACTTTTTCTTGCAGACAATTTTTCGACTGGTTCGCTTCCAATAAATAATTGAATTTGATTGTAGTACAGGTTTTAGAGCATTAAAAAGGAAATCGTTCCATTACTTTTTAAACATAATAGTTCAAGCTCGATTTCAATTTTTTATTTATATTAAATTTCAAATATTATGAAGTGTATTTTGATTTAATGTTTTGTATAATTGTTTGTTTATTTTTTCATTTTTCAATTTTGTTCCCGATATTTCGAATGACTTCGTCGATCATCCTCAGGTGCGTTACACTAAAAAAATATATAAACAAACAAATTTTAAACTATTAATAACGGATGATTTTTAGCTATTATCTTTTTGGCAAAACTGGTTTAGACATCTGACGCACGTTTCGTGTTTTGTTTCACTGTCAAACATCTTCAGTTTGGTCTATAATTTAACCATGAATCGTCTTACAAACGAACAACGCTTGCAAATTATTGAATTTTATTATCAAAATGCGTGCTCAGTTAAGAAAGTTCATCGCGCGCTTCTATTTAATGGTCAGTTTA
Organism: Polietes domitor; assembly: GCA_947397865.1. Classification (NCBI taxonomy): domain Eukaryota; kingdom Metazoa; phylum Arthropoda; class Insecta; order Diptera; family Muscidae; genus Polietes; species Polietes domitor. The sequence continues at coordinate 205,266,487 of OX377618.1, forward strand.
ATCGACCCACTGAAGCGGCTATTCGGGCTATTGAGACTAAATTTCGCACCAAATTTACATTGTTGGACATTAAACCATCAACACGCTTACGTAGAGTGCCAACTGAAGAAAATATCGCAGCTGTATCGGCCAGTGTTAATGATGACCATCAATTATCGATTCGTCGCCGTTCGCAGCAAAACGCGGAAATGCCAAAATTGGACTAAGCCGATGGACCATTTGAGGCGCAGTCAAGGTCAACATTTGCATGAAATAATCTTCAAACATTAAATTATATGGACCGTACTATCGATTCAAATAAAGATTTCATGCATTTTTCTGAATTTTATGTGTTTTTTTTTTGAAAAACTTTCCTATAGCTTTTAAAAAATCACCCTTTATAATTACATTTTAGAAAACAAAACGATCCTTCCACTTTCACAAGGATGATTGAACTTAACTTGAATGATTTCAATACGCTGAATCGGAATCTGGATTGAAAAATCTAGATTTATTCCAATGTTTGAGGTTATGTTGCACAGTTCTAAATCTTCATAAAAATATATATAAAAATTTTCAAATTACCACGCTGGTTGCTTATAACTTCAGGGAAAATTTGATATTTTATTGGTATAATTTCCTTAAGTATGTTTGAAAAATCATACCATACCTATATCGGCCGTAATTGTAGATTTTGTCGGATTTACACAAAAAAAACTTGCTCAAAATGCCCCAGGTTTCTGAATTATTTATTTCAGCTAATGAAAGTGAACTTTAGAAGTTATTGAAATTGAAACTAAACGCTGTAACAATTTAGCACATGACAATATTACTGCAAAAAAGAACAGTTACATACATAAACATAGACTCCTACTCAATAGTTCCTCTTAACCTGTCCAGTTCGATAGAGGACATTCAAGATATTCAAGAATTCCCGATAGTTGAATTCCAGATGTATGCCCCGCTGTACGCCGAAGCACTTGAAGACCGTGTCGAATTCACGACTACTCAGCATATGATGCATCTCACGTACGGCCAGTGCGCGCATCAGTTGATTCTTTTGTATTGTTCCACAGTTTTCATGGTCGAAATCTTTAAAGACGGAACTTAAATTCGATATTTCATCTGGCTGTCGAGCTAATTTCATTAGAGCCTGTGAGCACACGGTGCGTTCATCAAAGTTGAGGAAACATTCCGGGCAATCCAAATTGGCCAAATGTATGAGAGGTACGGCAGTGATCTCATTATTGCCCGACACAGTTTCGATTTGTATGAAGATTTCATCCAGAGCTCGGCAAAAATCACGGTATAAAACACAACAACCACGTTTGGGAGAGCGGAAACTGGAAATGAGAAAATGATCAGAGACAATGCGACGCACAGTGGTTCAGAATCAAAATTCATCGGCCAAAATTCAATAACTTTTGTTCTAGTAGACTTTTTGAGTTCTGTAAAAAATCAAAATTAGATAATTTATCTGCGTACCAGACGTTAATGAGAAGAAATGTGTAAATTGCGCTTTGGAACTAAAAAATCTGACTTTTTGAACTAAATGTATCGTATCTTCCAAGGGCGCAATTTCGTGCAGGCAAAAGATGCCCTGAAAAAAGGGGAACCCTTCAACTTTTCCCAATATGTATATATTTCGTTAAAGACTTTTGAGGGAAAAATTCGTGTTGGTCCAAGTCAGACATTTGTTCAAAAAGCATATTTTTTAAAACATAATTTTGGCGTTATAATAAAGCTAAGAAACCACAATTTCTAATAAAACAAATTTGAGTGCAAAATGTGAGAAATAGTTCGACAAAGTCAAAAAAGAAATTACGTTTTTTCAATTTTCAAAATCTGAAATAGGTGGAAATCTGTAATACAAAAAAAAATAAAATTTGTTCTTCGCATTATGAACAAATACGTAACAATATGTTAAAAAACATAAAAACAAATAATAAAAATTTTAATTTTCTTTAAAATCGAAAAATACGAACAAAAAAATAAAAATTAAATTTTTGCTTCGCATTATGAAGAAATGCGTAAAAATGTGATAAAAAAGCATAAAAACAAAAAATAAAATTTTAATTTTCTTTAAAATCGAAAAATATGAAAAGTGGTGAACTTTAAGCTGATTTCTAAAACATATCCGATTGCCCGATTTTCAACGTAATAATCCTTGGGTCCTAGTCTAATTTTAATTTTTTTACAGAACTTATAGAACTTACAGAACTTATGTTCTACTAGAACAAAAGTTATTGAAATTTGGCCTATGGATTTTTATTCTAAACCACTGTGCAACGTAGTGAGTGACTTACATTTTGCACAGGCTATTAACTTCCTCCGGCGTTAGTTTGATATTGGCATTATCAATGGCACGACGAAAGTCGATTTCGAGAATTTCACCTTCACGATGACGGTCGTAGTCTTGCAAGAAATCGATGACTGGTATACTTTTGGTAATAGCCTGTCTTTTGGCTTTCGTCAGGAGTTTGATAATGTATTCTTCACTATCAACGTCTTCGCTGACCGCTTCCTCGAACGTTGGACAATCGGCCTGTAACGAGGAGGTAGCTTTCAGTTTGGGGACAGCATATTCTGCTGGATCGGCATCATCGAGGAAACGAGTGTAATTGAAACCTAATTCATTGCCATAGCGATCTATAAGACTATTCAGTTCATCATTGGACAGTAAAATGCCATTGCTGACAAATATTTGGTTGGCTATTTTGCAAGCAACATGACCGCTGTTGAGTCTAGAGGAGAGAGAGAGAGGAACGTTGAGTAGAAGAATGTACAACATTTTGGATTTTCCCTTTATCATACTTATCATAGCTTCTAAAGAACGGATGCATATGGAGGCGTCTATTCCTTATGCGTATTTGGATCTTGCGCAAAGATTCTTCACAAAGATCACGTGTCTCCACGCTAGCCCCTTGCCAAGGCATAGTACCAACGTGTGGCATTTCTTCGATATATTTTGGAGGCGACCGCACATCCAGTAGTGGAGTTTTCTCCAAATATTTCACAGTGAATACTGAAATGTTGATTTGAAAATTGATTAGCAGAGATTGAGATTGATTGAGTTACCTCTATCAATTTCATCTTCAAACATTCGCCACCTTATACGATTCGTATCAATGGGATCAATGTAACGAGCACACAGCAAACGCAGCTCCCTCTGTGTCAAATATTTGCCCACTCCCATGTTCCATAGGGATCGCTCGAATTGATTTATGGTCACCGTACCGCTATGCAAAAGATCAAATCCCTCCAGAAATTCACGCACCCGTATGCGATTCTTATGAACCTGCTTTTGTAGGCAAAATACAATATCACAGATATCCTTATTATCCTGCGGATGGTTGCAAAAATCTTTAAACACTCTTTGTGCTATGTTGGTGCCATCGACCGGGGGAAGTTCGGGTATATCTAAATCTACCAGTTTACCGGGGAAATCTTGTATGATTTTCTGCACGAACCAAATGGATAAAAGACAAGTTAAAGACAGAAGGATTTGATATTGTCCTGTTTAATTACCATGGCATTATCGGTTAATTTGTTTGTTTTCAAGTAATCCAATATACTTTGTATATGCTTGACAAAAGCCACGTAATTGACCATATATGAATGTCTCATGTAACGTTTCAGGAGGAGTAGAAAATCATTATCGGATAGGGGAATTTTCATAAAGTGCAATACTCTAGAAAAGTGTGTCACGGTCACAGCACCAACATTTTGCGAAATCTGAAATGAAGGCGAATCATTTATATCATCGTACGGCAATTTAAAAAAAGTCGTTACACTTGAACCGAATGATATACGTATGTAAGTGTAGGCAAAATGGAGTTACTCGGCGTTTTCATTTTTTCATTTCATCACAGGACTACAAGTTTAAAAAGGATAACATTAAAAAAAATAATATTTTATATTCTTGTTCGCACCCTATGTTAACGGTATTTGTGTCCAATTAAAGAGGAGAATTTGTATTAAAAATACTTCAAATATCATGCTTCTGTCTGTATTAGTTCAGCATTAACACCTATTTGAAGTTTACCCCTTAGTTTTTCTAGTATATTCATCTTGCTTGCTTTTTAAGAGATAACATTTTAAATGGTTGTTAATACTAAACTAACAGAGATAGAAGCTTGAAATTTAAAGTAGTTTTAGCACATATTCTCTTCTTTCATTTGACATTTATACCGCTGCACAGTGGTTCAGAATCAAAATCCATCGGCCAACATTCAATAACTTTTGTTCTAGTAGACATATTTGAGTTCTGTAAAAACCAAAATTAGACAAGGACCCAAGGATTATTTTGAGATACTAACATTATAAGTAAATCGGATATATTTTAGTAATTGGTATATATTTCGTCAAATGCTTTTGAAGGAAAAAAGTTGTGTTGGTCCAAAATCAGACATTTGTTCAAAAAGGATATTTTTTTCAATATTCATTACAATCGAACACAAATATAGTTTTCGCGTCATAATAAAGCTAACAAACCACAATTTCTAATAAAAAAATTGAGTGCAAAATCTCTTAAAATGTGTGAGAAACTGTTCGACAAAGTCAAATAAAAGAAATTACGTTTTTTTCAATTTTCAAAATCTGAAAAACTTGAAAATCTGTAATACAAAAAAATTAAAATTTTTTCTTAGCATTATGAGGAAATACGTAAAATATGTTCACAAAACATAAAAATTATAATTTTCTTTAAAATCGAAAAAGACGAAAAATAGTCAACTTTGGGCCGATTTCTAAAATATATCCGATTTTTAATGTTAATATCTCAAAATAATCCTTGGGTCCTTGTCTAATTTTGATTTTTACAGAACTCAAAAATGTCTACTAGAACAAATGTTATTGAATTTTGGCCGATGGATTTTGGTTCTGAACCACTGTGCGGTGTCATAGGGTGCGAATAGGTATTAAAAATAAATTTTCAAAAATTGTATCCTTTGAAACTTTGTAGTCCTTTTAAGGGGCAACGGGATGAGAAAATGAAAAACTAAAAACGCCAATTAACTCTTCTTCACTTATAGTTTCAGATGTGTATTGTTTGGTTCAAATGCAATATGGACTGTCGGGCAGTGATATGCGTGTCTAATGTTTTAGTTTTTACTTCAAATGTAAATGTTAAAAAATTAAAAAAAATCACAATAATTCCAGCGAGTCCTTAAGGCACAAATCGGACGAAAAACTTCGAAGCTATTGCGAATTTTATGAAAAAATGCATTAAAAATAGCACAAAAATCTTAAAGAAACTTTCTAGTTCACGAATGGACAGTGATAAAGCCAAAATATTTTTAGTGTATTATGCATTAAAAAAAACAAAGATTAATTTTAGACGAAGAATATCCAAAACTTTTTGAAACCAGCTGAAAGTAAGTTCGTTTAATTATTTCTTTTAAATATTTTTAATTTCAACAGCTATCGCGTTCATAATTGTTGTACAGTAAGTACCAGGAACAAAGAGAAAAAATGTCCTCAGTTTAAGTAAATATATTTACTTGGTTTGAGTAACAATTTACTTAGTTTTACGAATTTTTCAGCAAAATTTTACTTAGATTTAATAAAAATTTACTTGGTTTGAGGAAAAACTTACTGGAATTTTTCTCAGTTTGAATAAATATTCACTTGGTTTGAGGAAAATTGAACTAGAATTAAGTTCAAAACATGTACTACTTTTAAGGAAACGTTTGAACTTGATATGAGGAAATATTGCTTTAGCACTATACGAAGGAAGATTTTCCTAAATTTTATCTGAGTGTGGAGTGTGACTCTGACATTATTAGCTATTAATAAAACATATTTATAAAATTGAAGAGGTGTTTTTGATTATTAACCAATTATATGGAATTTTTGGAAAATTGTAAAAATTGTAAAAGTTGATAATTTTATATTAAACTTAAAACCATTTGCTTGAAATTCGCCCAAAAATTATATTTATATTTCCTTCAAGAAAAAAGTTACGATTTTTTTAAATTTACTTTATGACAATATTCCCGATTTTTCGATTCTTCTTAGTGTCTACAATTTCTTATTCTTTGAAAATCGGAAAATGCTGTTTTATTTGTCTTAATCTTCGGAATGAACCATTTTCTCGAAAATGAGTTTTTGATGCCAAACTATTCTCAGATTTGGATGTCATCTGTCATATAAATTTGTAGAAGAATTTTTTTCTAAAGCCTTTTTTTTTCAAATTTTTCTGATCTGGCTATCAACTCACACGTTAATTGTGACTGCAAAAGTGGCTATGAGCATAAAAATAATATAGTTCAAAAATGGAGCAGCATATAACCGAAGGTTGTAATTCGCTACAACGATTTTGTTTAAAACATTTTTCTAGATTTAGGGCATATCGTACTATCAAATTCCATCATTTGATAGCATTTTGGTTCCCAAGTTATCAGGCTAAAATAGGATAAATAGTGGCTGTAAAGTCAAAAATAGTGAAAAGAATCTTTAGAAAACCCCGCGTAACTTTTTATCATATTGAGAATACCTAAATATTTTTTTGCATATGATTGCTGACTTTATTCGGAATATTTGTGTCAGAAAAGTTTCAGAATCCTGAACAGAGAAAGTTTAAATATAAGCAATTGCAACTGCGTATTTTGGATTTTTTAACATTTGCATCGATTTTCGCGACATATATGTTATAAGCGACATTGGTTCTTAATACACAAACAAAAATTCAGTGGGATCCATTGGCTAGATCGCGAGAAAATCATAAAACAAAAATGTCATGAATGAAAATCATTTTAGTTATATTTGCAGCGAAAATAAAAATTTTCCAAAAATTTCCAATTTGGATTTTTTTACCATGCCCACCTTTTGTAAAAAAAAATGGAATTGGGATACAAATGGTACCAATCTGACGGATGAAGCTGGATTCTTTAAATTCGCTGTGTACATTCCAGAAAATGCGTTTTCTACACAATATTGCCAACATTTCATAAAAAACGTTATCGAGTTTACAATAAGTCTTATTTATAGCATTAGTGACTATAAGCTTATTTCAAAATTCATAGTGCTCAATTTTAAAAGTGCAAAAGTGGCTAGATAAAACCGCGAATAATAGGAAATTTCGAAAACTTTTTAATCGTAGCAAATTAGTAATCCTCTTTAGATTAAACTGTAGAATAATGATTCATAATTACTCTTAAAATTAAGGAGTAAATCAGTTTTTTCGCTCTCCTGAAAAGTTGTGTTTTTGTTCATAGCCACTTATGAATATAAGACCACGATATGTTAAATTAAATTATATGTCAAATTAAAGTTCCTCGTGATGACTACAAATGTTGCAAACTACACTTTCACATAGAAACAGTGTTTTAGGAACAAATTGGGGAAACAAATATTTTCGGACAAAAATCTATTTTTGCAGGCACGAATAATCAGAAAAAGTCTGAAAAATATAGTTTGCTTTATTTTTTTAATTGTCTGATTTTTTAAAAGTCTGAAAAATATAGTTTGCTTTATTTTTTTAATTGCCAACATTCTAACGCAAAAACGGTGTTTATATGTAAAAAACCCTATGGATAAATGTAGAAGTTATGATATTCTTTGCAACAATTTGTTTTCCTTTTTTATGATTTTTTTCGTGCCAGAAAAAATAGTCGCAAAAAAATAATTTTTCCCCAAATTTAAGTAAATTAGAGCAAAATTGAGTTAGTTCTCCTCGAGTAGGTACAATATACCTCATATAAGTAAGGGTTTCCTTTATAAGAAGCTTCACTTTAAAGAAAATATAATGAAACAGTTAACAAAATCTACTCTCACCCTCTACACCAGTAGAATAGAGCGGAGTGAAAACTAAATTTGTTCGAATTTGAAAACGGATTAGCCAGAACAAGTTGACATCGTATTACACTAGTTCGATAGCAAAATATTGGATTTCTATCATCACGTCTTGGGGTGCCTCATCGGGGTCAAAGGTGGGAAAAGGGGTAAAATACACAAAAAGCACCAAAACTGCCTCGGAATCGCCCTCAAAGTTTAATTTAAATTATTTTTCTTCCCCAACATTTTTCCAAACACATCTACCTCCTACCCTCACTCCCTAAGGGGGCTCTCATACAAACACAAAATTTGCTCCCACCGTTCTAACTGGCACAAGGAGAACCCTCGTGGAGTCAAATATATGATATTATAATATTATTCCAATTCCCACATTTTATCAGAACATACATGTCCCCTATCTTCAACTCTTAAGGGGACTCTCATACAAAAAGTAAATTTTTACAAACGCCCCGAGGAGTGGAGTCAAATATATGACTGACCTCCAATATCTTTCCAATTCCCACATTTTATCAGAACATACCTGTCCCTATCTTCAACCCTTAAGGGGCTCTCATACAAAAACATTTTTTTTTTATAAAATTTGAGAGAGATTTGAGATTTGGATGACATGTTTGTAAGATGGCATGTGTGCTTTATTACTTGGTGCGATTTTTTAACGGATATTCGCTGAATGAGTTGTGCTTCTCATTTGTTTGTGAAAATCAGTTATTTAAATCTGATGTATGTTGGTGAAAAGTCGCGGCAAAACCACCAGACAGAACATTTAACAGGGTGGACTTGTAAATAAATTTACATTCTATAAAATATAGATGCAAAATGGTTTTGAGTCAGGAGAGTTTCCCAGTTCAGTAAAAAAAGTTTTTTATTCGCAACGAACCTGTTACAGAATTCAAATCAAACATCATTTCAAGTTTCAATATTAATTAAATGTATGAAATCAAAATATGCAAGTGTATATTCGAATTAAGTGCATGCAATGTATTTATGGCCTCATCAGATATTTCTTATGTTATTGGAGACATTTTTATTGTGGAAATAATGGAAGAAATATGTAAAAGTTTCTACAGATTTCCCGCGGGATTAACGTACGAATTTCCCGGGATACGTTCAGTCTTAAAGAAAAACAGCCCTAATATTTGCTTTGAATTTACACGCATAACGAGATAGTCGCTTGGTTATCGAGCATAGTGCTGCCAGATTTTTCTTCTTGATCCATTTAAAAACCAATGGATAATAATGTTGCAACCCTTATCAAGCCTCTCAGTTGTTTAGCAAGTAAACCAATAAAACACAGTTAATAACTAAATCTTACCAATTCATAGTCTTGAAAATACGGCAACAATGGCAGATGTGAAATTTGGGCGATTTTTATTAAAATCAAACACAATTGGCGTCGTTCTTCCGGACGTGCTATAACATTGACCTGTAAGGGGTCATTCCACTCCAAGCCTGTGGCAATATCTTTCTGGTCACCTTTGTTGTGGGCTGAATGATTCCCAATGAATTATACGAGTAAGACAAATGCATTTCAAACTAAACTTACTTTCACTACAAACGACTTTACAAAATTCTTTATATTGCACACGACCATCGCGCAAACGAAAGTAATCGGTTACTTCTCTCAACTCAAAGTCCGATAATCCGATGACACTTTTATATTTGCCCAAAATGCTACTGAACAGGGACTCTAAAAATCGAATCGAATTCTTAATACGTCAATAATTAAATCCACAACACAACAATTATTTATGTTCCTCTTACCTGATATTACACCTTTGCCCTGAGGATCATGCGCACAGAAGTCAGCACCAATATTAAAATCATATCGAAATATAGCATCTTGAATTTTGCGGCACGCTTTCCAAATTTCATTCAATTTGATATCGAGCTATGTATGATTTCGTAAATATTAACTGAGATTTGGCTCGTAAAGAAGATGATGGCACTTACCCGATTATCGTCATCCATGGCTTAGTTTTGACTTTTTTAATTTCTATGATAAAATTTTTTGCAAAAATTTCATAAATAAATTTCCCGGAGTATTTTTCGTCTTGTCACATGAAATGTAAAATTTAAAATGTCACAAAATAATAAGGCACAGGTAAGAAACAATAAAATAAAAAGCAACACACAAATATGCGACATCCTGTAAGAAGGTCGATTTGCTTTCCATAGTACAGGCCTATTCCAAAACAGAAATTTCAACTGGACGTTCTGGGAAATGTGTTGTGACAATCATTTCAATATTGTTCAAAATTTGAAATTCTGGTCAAGATGAGATAACTTCATTAAAGGTCCATTCCAACAGACGCGAAACGACAGTCGCAAGTAGCTGTGACAATAGTGCCGTTTCGTACGTTCTGTGGGAATAGAGTAGAATGGAGAGCATTCGCCACTTTTTTCAAACTGCTGGAGATTAAAAAAAATGTTTTTTTTTTTTAATTTAAACTCTGATTTTAGAGATATATAATTTTATATGTTAAATAAAAAGTACTCATTATGGCGAATTATTATTATTGCGAATTACACTTTTATATAGAAACAATGGTTTAGGAACAGTCTTCAAAAATTTGGGAAACAATTATTTTTTTTTCGAAAAAATCTATTTTTGCTGGAACGAAAAAAATCATAAAAAGTAAAACAAGTAAAAAAGGTGTTAAGTTCGGCAGGGCCGAACTTTATATACCATTCACCATGGATTACATTCGATTTTCGTAGAAGTGAACCCTCCACCTCCAGGATGTAACACCGTTTGTAACACCTTGAAATATCGACCTGAGACCCTATAAAGTATATATTCTTGATCGTCATAAAATTCTAAGACGATCTAGCCATGTCCGTCTGTTGAAAGCACGCTAGCATCTAAACGAAAGGAGCTAGAACGTTCAAATTTTCCATAAATGCGTCTTATAGTTGTAGATCGGTTGGGATTGAAACGGGGCGAAATCGGCACAAAGGGAAAATTTTTTCCCTCACAGGGACTAAAAATACCCATAATAATCCCTAATATTTTAGCGTATTTAAGCATGTTTTTTGAATATGTCTATTTATATTTGCTTGATATTTGGTATGCGCATTCTCCTTATAGCAAAAAAGTGCACCATAAAGTGTTTCTTATTAGTAGGGGGTGAAATGGGACAAAAAAAGGGATAAAAATGGTACATATAAACGACAACAGCTAGAAACGCGAAATTCGGTGTGTACATTCCTCTAATTGAGTAGATACATAATATAAAAGTATTTTTTCAAATTCGTACTTTTAAGGGGTAAATGGGAATAGAGGGATAAAAATGGTACCAACCAAACGGCTGTACATAGAATAATAAAATTAGGTGTATACATTCCTCTGATTGCATAGACAAGTAAAATACACGGATTTTTCAAAATTAGTACTTTTTGGAGTTAAAATGAAAAAAGGGGATACAAATAGTACCAATCAAACGACCGCATCTAGAGTCATGAAATTCGGTGCACGGAAAATAAATTGATTTTTCGAAATTCGACCTTTTTGAGGTCAAAATAGAAAAAGGGGATACAAATTGTACCAACCAAATGACCGCAGCTAGAGTCATGAAATTCGAAGTATACATTCCTTTGACTACGTAGACATGAAAAATAAAAGGTTTTTTCCAAATTCGTACTTTCAAGGGATACAATGGGTACGGAGGGATAAAAATGGTACCAACCAGCTACACCTGTAATAATGAAATATAGTGTAGACCTTTCCCTGATTGCGTGACACTTAAAATAAACAGGTTTTTCGAAATTCGTACTTTTTTGGGTTAAAATGAAAAAAGGGGATAAAAATAGTACCAATCAAATGACCGCAGCTAGAGTCATGAAATTCGTGAAGTAAAAAGATTTTTCCAAATGCGTACTTTCAAGGGATACAATGGGTACAGAGGGATAAAAATAGTACCAACTAAACGACTACAGCTAGAATGATGAAATTCTAATTGCGTAGAAACGTCAAGAGGGTAAAAAATGTACCAACCAAATGGGCGCAGCTGGAATCATGGAATTCGGTGTATACATTCCTCTGACTGTATATACACGCAAAATAAAAAGCTTTTTTCCAAATTCGTAATTTTTCTTTTACGGTAAAAATTGTTTGAATCATGAAGTTAGGTTATTTTGAACTATCTACGTCTGATAATGGATTTTCAAAATTTGTACTTTTAGAATTAAAATAGAATGGAAATACAACCAATTGTAGGACCCACTATCTACCAATATTTATGGTATTTAAGCTTTTTGAAAGTATAAATGTAAGAATATTTATATTTTGAATTGACTTGAAGTCTTATTTCGATATGTAAACGTATCTTTATTTTGCGTGGCTATGTGGTCAGACGAATGTATACACCGAATTCCATGATTATAGCAGCGGCCATTTGGTTGGTACCATTTTTATCCCATTTTCCCATTTCACCCCCTTAAGAGTACGACTTTCTAAAATCTCTTTATTTTACGTGTCTACGCAATTAGAGGAATGTACATGCCGAATTTCATCATTCTAGCTGTAGCCGTACCGTTTAGTTGGTACCATTTTTATTCCTCTGTTCCAATTGTATCCCTTGAAAGTACGAATTTGCGAAAGTTTTTTTATTTTTCGTGTCTACGCAGTCAGAGAGATGTATTCTCCGAATTTCATTTGGATTTCTAGTGAGGGCACTTAGTTACAGAACACACTATCTTCTTCGACTATTGTGTGAAATCACACATTAGTCCAAATGAAACTTGTGTAAGTTCTCAACCACTATAAAGAGCAACTAAAACTAAATAGTTGCCATCTATTTGTAATAAGTGGCTTAGTTTTTGTACACATTGCGTGTGTGTGCAATATAAAAGCACGGTGGACACTAGAGCGCAATAAAGTAGCAGAGTTCTGTATTCTCAAACATTTGACTATCGTAATTGACCGTCATCCTTTATCTCAGAAGGTTTGCTTTGAGGTCTTGCTACCAAAACACTCCATACTGTATGAGCAACTGTGGATGCATATGTAAGCGTAAATCGACACAGTCGTAAATACTATTTAAACTCAAATATAAAACATAAAACGAGAAAATTGTGGCGGTGCTTTCTTTCTTTAGTTGGTTTTAGTTTTACAAAAGACACAAAGAACAGAGTCGTTGCCACAAAGGAGTGAACTTTGTGCCACACATTCACTCTGATATGGCGACCAAATAAAAAAGCAGAGCCATACAAATAAAGGAAGAAAAGTATCATTTCTAAGCTAATCATCACAAAGGACTACTCGTCGTATACGGAAACAACAAACACATCATCAACTAACTAACCACTGCCATCAGATAAATCCATTCCATTTTTTTTGTCTCTCTGCCCTGCCCAGGCCAGATGAATGGATACTAGTATTTATTTAGCTTTGAAATAAGAGGAGTTGCGAGTGTTTGGTGTTCTTAACGACAATCAAAAACATGTAAGGAAAGGCTAAAGTCGGTGCGGGACACGGGCATTTTAAAATATCCAGTTTATGTATTTAAAAGCTTGTAATGTGGATAAAGGGTGTCATATAGTCCGCATGGGCCAACTTTTTCCTGATTGTAAGAAAAGAAATGGTGCATTCAGATGCATTTTGGCTTTCTAAACTCGAAAACGAAATTAAAAAAATTATGGATACTTTTTTACTAAAATTCCAATGTTCACAATTTGTTAAATATTTTTTTAAATCACGATTTTTTTGTTAAATTCGATAATAGTCGGTATCTTAATAAAAAAAGCAAAGCCTATTTGAAGAAAATCTATAGATAAAGTTATAGGACTTTTTGTATAAGTTACATATACTTATCAATTTAAGCAAAAACTTTTTTAAAGAATTGCACACGATTTTTTTAAATTCCCTTACTTCTACAATAGGGGTCGTAAATTCTGTACTTATATTTAGATTTTCTTCAAATAGGCCATGTTTTCTTCATTAAGATCCTAACTATTATAAAATAAAACAAAGTATGCTATTCAATTTGTAAAGCGGGTTTTCGCGCTATTTAACTTAAAATTTAAAAAAGATCATGGTTAAAAAATTGTGGATCTTACTTCTACATTATACATAGACCTTTTACCTTTAGACTTAGTTAGACTGTCATTAAAAAATAAAACAAAAAATATTTTCCATTTTTTCTATTATTATGGGTTTTTTCCTGTCAGCAAAAAAATTCTAAAAAAATGTTTTTATTTTAGTTTTTTCGTTTGTATTTTTTTGGCCTGTAATCAATATTTGATTTGAACTGGGGTATTGTCCTGGCTCAAGACCATTTTGCATCTATATTTAATAGAATGCAAATTTATTTACAAATGGCATGGTGACATTTATTACTTGGCTGCAGACTACCGCTATCATGATTTCGACCATGTCAAAAGTATTTTCAAGTGGCTTCGCAGCTACTTTTCAACATCAAACCCGGCCACATAATTCTCACAAATGAACGAGAAGCACAACTCACTTGCCGAATTTGCGTTTAAAAAATCGCACCAAGTAATAAAGCACACATGGCATCTTACAAGCATCTCACTGAGTTGCATATGCAAGTATGTGTATATGCAGGTATAGTTACCCAGCAATACTTCTGCCGTGCCAACGCTCATTTGTTTTAGTTTTTTCGTTTGTATTTTTTTTTGTCTGTAATCAATATTTGATTTGAACTGGGGTATTGTCCTGGCTCAAGACCATTTTGCATCTATATTTAATAGAATGCAAATTTATTTACAAATGGCATGGTGACATTTATTACTTGGCTGCAGTCTACCGCTATCATGATTTCGACCATGTCAAAAACACAAACGAACGAGAATCACAACTCACTTGCCGTGAGTGGGATATTGTCCTGTCTTGAGCCAGGGCAATATCCCAGTTCAAAAAAAAAATGTTTTTCTCAATTTTTAGAAGGTTGTTCCTATTTCGTTTGTAACACCGGCGGACAGCCACGGTCACTCAAAATTTGTCCGCATAAGGGAGGTGTCCACTTATTACTACGACGTCGTAGTTCCTTTTGTTTAGATGGTTTCAAAAGACAGGCATATCTAGATCGTCTTAGAATTTTATGGCGATCTATAATATATACTTTATGGGGTATAAGGTTAATACAGTGAAACTTCTCACGAGCGGACACTCCCTCGAGCGGACACATCTCTTAAGCGGACACTTTTTTAAAAATCATGTTTTATTTTAAATTTTCTACACATAAGACGTAAAATATATTTTTTTATTTTACCTCCCATAAGTGGACACCTCCCTTATGCGGACAAATTTTGGGTGACCGTGGCTGTCCGCCGGGGTTACAAACGAAATGGGAACAACCTTCTAAAAATTGAGAAAAACATTTTTTTTGAACTGGGATATTGTCCTGGCTCAAGACAGGAGTACGTCTAATATTTGTAGATCCGAAATCTCTCTGCAGGGAAAATGTTCCCCCCAAACTAGTACCGAACATTAATAGTTGAATAATTCTGTCTTCTATTTAATCTGTCAAACTATTTAATTTTAGGGGGAAACGGGATTCAAATGGTACAAATCAAACGGTTGTATCTAGAGGGTGATTCCACGTAAAGTGAACCTTTTTTCGAAAAAATTTCAAAATCAATTTATAATTAAAAAAAAAATAAAAATTCGTAATATTTATACGTCTCATAATTAAAAATAAGGACCTATTGTTGTCCAGATCATTTCCTTTTCCAGATATAGACTGGTGTCTTAACAGAATTTTCATCAAACTTTCACGCCTGTTACAATTTAAATATCTTATATTTCTCATATTCATAAAGAGATATCGGTAACGTATACTTTAGAAGAAGGTGTATACTCTCTTGATTAGCAAAAATGAATAAAGTCATGTAATGAAAGAACATTGCAGAATTGAAGCAAATAAGTAAAATCTCAAGATATTCTTCAAAGCTAAGGTCACACCCGTGACGCTCTAGATTGTTTTATATCTCCAATATTTAAAACGATTAAACTGACGTTTTCAATTGGCAATATAGTAAAAATCTCAGTCAATGAAAATATTTAAGCAAAAGTGTCACACCCGTTCCAATGGAATCACCGTAGAGTAATAAACTTCGGTGTATATTCTATCTGTATAGACGGAAAAAAGTAAAAAAGAATGATACCGATCAAATGACTTTAGCTAGAATCATAAAATTCGGTATGTATGTACATTATTGTGGGTCGATAAAAAAATTTGCGCCGGTCACCCCCTGCACTTCAAGAAAATTTGAATACGATTTCAAAAAAATATTTATTTTTGCCACGCACTTTGACCCCGCATATTTGATTTTTTGTTTCCAGTATCTCCATTTATGGGTGCCACCCGGTCTAATGTACATTATAAAAAATAAATAGCTGCAGTTAATACCATACAAATATACCTAAATGATGAACATCGGAAAGAAATTGACACCACAGCTCTCATTTTTGTAAAATAAGTTCGAAATATTAATAATTTAGGCAAAATTGAGTTCTGTTCCTGTTGCCCCTTCACAGGACTATAAAGTTCCAAGTGTAATATGGACTGTGGGACAGTGTTATCTTTCATAACACCAACAATTTCCCATCAAATGTGAAGTTTTACCTGCCACTTTGAAAAACGATAAACAACAATCTAAACGTTCGACCAACGAGTTATTCTAAGACAAAAAATAAAAATAAAAGTTTTTATTTAAGTGCTTCCAAGGACTTATTAATTCAGAAAGAAATTTGGTCGAATTTTATATATATTACTGCACTTTTAAATAAAATCAAAAATCCATGGTGGAGGGCCGTAAGAACTTAACTCGATGAAATGCTTGCTTTGGATTGATATTCAAAAAGTGAGTAGTAGTTCTCATTCGTGTTGAGGTCAGTTATAAATTGTTTTAAGTAAAATTGCACTGTCCAACAACAGTTTTGGAACAGAGTAGCGACCCTACAATTCTGTAAGGGCATGTTGAGCAGAATAAACTTGTCTGAATTTATTTTTACAGTGAGTCAAAGTTTTAATTTTTTGGCCGAAGGAGCATTATACTAGAGGGAAAAAATTATGTAAGTTAATGTCTGAGAGAATTCTTATTTCAGAACTATATTGTGGAATTTTATGAGGATCATTTTTGTGGAAGATCTTAAGCTACTCTCTTTATGGGCCAATTTGAGAAAATCAAAAAAAAAAACCTTCCAAAAAGTCATTTAAGGATTAAAATGTTCTAAGCCTAAATAGCAGAATTACACATCAACTTACTACTAGGGTTAAAATTCGTCCATGTTTTTGGAAGATCGATCTTATTTATTTATTTATCATGAATTACAATGCAAAGTAAATTTATATTCTAATTTTGGGTCCAGGGATTGAGCAGGGGTGACTAAGACCAGTGTAGCTAGTTATTGCAGCGACAGTCCAGAACCTCTGGTGGGAATCGAACCCACAACCCCCACGCTGATAGCCAAGCACGCTATGGAAGATCGATCTTTTTCGACAAAAAATGTGGGTATTACGATAGAATTGGATACAGATTGAATATTTTTGTAAAATTTTCATTTTCGTGGGAGATATGACTAACATGATTTTTATGCATGGTTTTTTATACCCTCCACCTCTAGGATGGGGGTACACTAACTTTGTCATTCCGTCTGTAACACCTTGAAATATCGACCTGAGACCCTATAAAGTATATATATTCTTTATCGTCATAAAATTCTAAGACGATCTAGCCATGTCCGTCCGTCTGTTGAAAGCACGCTAGCATCTGAACGAAAAGAGCTAGAGGTCCAAATTTTGCATAAACACGTCTTACAGTCGTAGATCGGTTGGAATTGATACTGGGCGCAATCGGCCCAAAGGAAAAATTTTTCCCTCACAAGGACTGAAAAAACCTATAATAAACCCTAATATTTTAGAGTATTTAAGCATATATTTTCAATATGCATGCTTGTACTTACTTCATATTGGTTATGCACAATCCCCCGATAACAATAACGTGCACCATAAAATGATTCTTATTCGTAGGGAGTGAAATGGGGCAAAAAGGGATAAAAATGGTACATATCAAACGACAACAGCTAGAAAGGGATAAAATGGGAATAGAGGGATAAAAATGGTACCAACCAAACGGCTGCACCTAGAATAATGAAATTTAGTATATAAATTCCTCTGATTGCGTAGACACGTAAAATAGAAGGATTTCTTGAAATTCGTACTTTTTGGGGTTTAAATGGAAAAAGGGGATAAAAAAGTACCAACCAAATGACTGCAGCTAGAGTCATGAAATTCGGAGTATACATTCCTCTGACTGCGTAGACACGAAAAATAAAATGTTTTTGTTTCCAAATTCGTACTTTCAAGGGATACAATGGGTACAGGGGATAAAAATAGTACCAACTAAACGACTTACTAGATTGATGAAATTCGGTGTGTACAAAAATTTAACAATTTAAATCGTTTTTACTTTTGGAATTTTTTACTTTTGGAATTAAAATAGAATGAAAATACCCCCAACTATAGCTCCCACTATCTACCAATATTTATGGCATTTAAGCTTTTTGAAAAAAAATATATATAAGAATATTTATTTTTTGAATTGACTTGAAGTAGTATTTCGATATATATAGTGTAAACGTATTGGTAGCGTTACCTTGTAATCGTGGTTTGAAATAATAAAAATATTATATTTATTTATAAAATAATTTTTTCAATATTTGTATTTGTTTTGGATTGGCTATATTAAAGAAATATATTTTCCTTTAATATTACTGCACTTCTACGAAAATCGACAGCATCTGCGGAATACAATGCATGGTGGAGGGTATATAAAGTTTGTTTTGTAATTTTCTCGCGATCTATCCAACGGATCCGGCTTACGAACCAATGTCGATTGCAACGTATATGTAGTCAGTCGCGTAAAAAACGGCAAAAATATATACATAATATGAAATTCTCGAATATGTACTACTCATTAACTAATAATTTGGCTAACAATAACCAATTATGTTTTACGAATAACACTTAACGTGCATAAGGGCGAAACAAGTTTGCACATAATTTTATCGAAGTGGTAGGAAACGCAAGGAAACCGAAAT
Organism: Polietes domitor; assembly: GCA_947397865.1. Classification (NCBI taxonomy): domain Eukaryota; kingdom Metazoa; phylum Arthropoda; class Insecta; order Diptera; family Muscidae; genus Polietes; species Polietes domitor. The sequence continues at coordinate 205,285,328 of OX377618.1, forward strand.
ATTCACAACACCTACTAACTCGCCCGAAAAGAATACAAGTTTTCATTTGTGGTTCATCCCACTATAATTTTTTTATGCATTCGTTTGGTGTTAATGAAATAATTATTGTAGCATTTTACAAAAACTTTTTCTTTTTATGCGATGGCGAACATTCACTTACGTAGGAATGTGGCAGGCTATGGGACTATAGGACTATGGCGCAATAATCACCACACTTAGATGGATACCATTAAGAGTGATTAAATTTTAAATTGCAATATGAATGCTTTTTTAGCTATTAATTAATATATATTTATATATATATATATATATATATATATATATATTCAAATAGATTTCACAGATTTAAAGTCTATTTAGGAACCAATGTAGATTATCTTAAGATGCGATGTTATTGCCCAAGATAAAAATTACGTAAAATTTAAGATTTTGTAACCAAAAAGAAAGAAAAACATTTAAAAACTAACAGTTAAGGTCTAGTAAAAATGGAGCACTACAGGAAAGTAAAAAATCTGTATGAAGCACTTTTTAATCGCATCTCAAAATCCAAATGTACATTTTTTCCGTTTTTGAAGAAGTTCTTTTAAACAAATTCCAAAAAAGTCGATAATATGTACCATTTTACGAATATCATTTTCCAGGCCCGTGCGCAGGATTTTCCGCTAGGGCGTGGGGGGTTTCATCTACACTCATAAAAAAAGTTAACCCTATAATGAGTTAAAATTAACTAAAATTTAGGAAACCAGGTACATTTTTACTAAATATATGTAGAATTTTGCTGAAATTTTCCTAAATCTAAGTAAATTTTTCCTAAAACATAGTATTTTTTTTACTAAATTTAAGCAAAATTTTCATAAAACTAAGTAAATTTTGACTAAATCTTTGACCAAAATTCGCCGTTGCAATTCCTTATATTTAACTTTCTTCATTCTTCATTCATAATTTACACAAATATTCCCCATGAAGTCAGCAATCACATGACAAAGAAATATTTTGGTATTTTTCTAAATATACTTTTCACATTTTTCTTATTTTAGCCTGATAAATGGGGAATCAAAATGCTATTAACGCGAAATGATGGAATTTGATAGTACGACATGCCCTAAATCTAGAAAAATGTTTTATACAAAATCTTTGTAGCGAATTATAACCTTCGGTTTTATACTGCTTCATTGTTGAACTATTTTATTTCTAAATATTATTTTTATGTTCATAGCCACTTATGTAGTCACAAACTAACGTGCGAGGGGATAGCCAAATCAGAAAATTAAAAAAAAAAATGGCTTTAGAAAAATAAAACTTTTCTTTGGCATCAAAAACTCATTTTCGAGAAAATGGTTCATAGCCACTTTTGAATATAAGCCCTCGATATATATTTTGAAGAATAATTACACAAAAAACGATCAATTTCCTCGGCGATAAACCCTTCAGTACCGCATTTTTTCTATGATAAATGCAGAGAATTTGATATGCTTTTTGACAAAGTATGGGTCTAAATAGGATGTCTAAAGAGTTTCGGAGTTTTTAATTTATATAGGACGGGAGTAACAGGATGTTTACTCAAAATATTTATACGCATATTCCGATTAAATAAAAAATATTTGGAAATGTTTCTACATTTTTATAATCTTAAATATGTATAAATTCGAATAACAAACACAAAAATCCAAAAAAAAACAAATAATTGGTATTTTAGAGTTTCGTTTTCCTACGTAGATCCAAGTTACTGAATTGTTGTTTCTCTTTTGAATAATACTTGTTACATATGTACAAAAAAATACTAACTCTGAAAAATATTTGACATAAGTGATAAATATAACAAAAATTTTACTAAGTTAAAACTCATTTCTTATTGTTTCGCAACTTTAAAGTAGATTTTAAAGTAGAGACCTACACGCAAAAATGCATTTCGTACAAACGAAATTTTAGACACGTGAACATCGTTTTTGAGTTTCTTTTGTGGGAAAAATTAGTTTGTTTGCGGTAAACATGTCATCAGTTGTTGTAAATGAACAAAGAGAAATACGTTTATGTATATCAAACAGTATTCTTCGTTTGTCGAATTGGATTTGTATTATAATTGCAAACTCCCACAACATTGGAAGTAACAGAAACCGTTCTTATTGCATCTGTGATGAAAATAGGGTACATCGGTTCAGATTTAGATACAGCTCTATAAAAATGTCCAATCGCAAATGTTACATCTTAGCAAATTATATTGTTTTATTATGAATATTTTAGATTTCATTATGATATCATAGTGATTCTTATCTACACTTTTTTAAATTACTAAACGATTTTGTTATTAAATTTCCAAACTTTTATTGCAGTAGAGAATTAAAAGTTCATAAGATATTGCTCTAGTCAAATGTCACGAAGTGGTATCGGTTAATAAAAATGAAAATTTTCCGAACAATTTGGTATCCATTAGCGAAATTAACATTACATAATCTTGAAATTGGCACAATTCGTTTAGTTTGTTTGTATTTTTCATACCCTTTGTCCGAAATTCAAGAAAGTATCCACGATTTTTTATGTAATTTTCGTGTTTTCACGATTTTACTGCAAAATTGCCATTTCAGACGAGTTTTTTTAAAAAGACCTTAAAAATTCTATTTTATTGCTTCAGAAAGTGTAGAAGGTTTTAAAAAGTATATGTTCGAAACCTCTCTGTTTGAACCCCCAAACCCCCCCCCCCCCCCCTCTGCGCACGGCCCTGTCATTTTCACAAATGAATAGGAACGAATTTTTAGTATGGGGTCACGGCTTTGCACCCATAAGGTTTCGGGTTCGAATTTTTTGTGTTTATTTTTTTAATTATGATAATATTGGTATTGTTCAATTATGTATGAAACAAAAATCGGCCAAATTGCCGCCACGACCTCGGCGAGGATAGCTGAGATGGTTAGAGTGCCGTAGTTGCAACCAGAAGGTCCGCTGTTCTACCTCTGGTAGCAGCGGAAACAGAAATGGAAACTAGTGAAAAGGTGGTTCCTTTGCAACACTTTAAAATAACCTTTAAGTCTGTCAAAATAAAGGACATCTCTCCTATGACAACTCCATGTTAAATTCGTTAGTGAATATCCCACAAGATGACGATCTTTGCCAAATTCGGTGTTTAAGGAACCCACATATACTTCCAGAGCAACGCATCACTGTATTGTGCGGTTAGTTGGCTGGTGGCGTCATTGGATCATACCTCTTAGAATGTGAGGCTGGACAAGTGCCCGATATCGCAACATGATATTTGATTTATTTCTGCCACAATTTTATTACTTTGATCAAACAATTCCTCTCATTTGTGAGCTGAAATCTATCGTTCCTATCTGGAATCCTTCTTCAAATATTCATAATGCTTTACTTAACGCCCACCCATTTCAGTTAATTTTTTTGCGATTTCTTTTTTTTTAAACAATGAACACTGTTGAAATGCTAAAAGGAAACAAGCCAACAAAAATAGTAAAAAAGACCAACAGTTTCTTCACCACCACAACCGACAGCATAATCAAGTTAAACATAAAAAATTAATAATAAAGTACAATGAGTACTTTGAGTATTATAACACCAGCCAACTATTCCAGATACTTTCTTTACACCGCTTGAAACGAAATGAGCGAGCAAGCGAAACGTGAGAGAGGAAGGCAGACAATAGTACTAACGCAAAAGAAAAAGTTTAGCCTTTTGAAATGAATGCAGAAAATCTTAAATTCATTTGTTAATTACAACAACTTGACTTTTTTTATTATTATTATTATTGTTACAAAGACCAATGAGAAATACACTTACACTACTGTGAGAGAATCATGAACTCGTAAAAACTTGCTCGGACTTTAGAAATTATGTAGAACTAAGAGTATAATTATGGGGGTTTTTCTTCTACTTTTACAGAACAAAAAAAGAAAAACACCACAGAAATAACACAGGGTAGAGTGGGGTGTAGTCGATGTGCAAGTAATGACATTGTGGCTCACCGATGCAATCACCTTAAAACCATTTTTAATGGTTAGTTGGTATTGTCATTTATTTAGAAAAAAGCAAATAGAAGATAGTAGTTAAAGATAGATATTAAAAGAGAAAAGGATTTTGAATTTTGCTGATACGAAATATGTGATAAAATCTAAAGTTAAAAATGACTTTAAAACAACTCTACGGAATGTCGGAATATAGAAATTTGAAGTTTCTCTATTTCATTTGGAATTTTCTCAATTCGAATATAAATTCCCAATTTCATTCGGAATTCGGAATTCTCAATTTCAATTAGTATTTTTATATCCTCCACCTCCATTTATAACACCTTGATATATCGATCTGTTGAAAGCGCGCTAGCATCTAAACGAATAGAGGTAGGCGTCAACATTTTCCATAAATGCGTCTTATAGTCGTAGATCAGTTGGGATTGCAATTGGGCGAAATCGGTCCAAAGGGAAAAATTGTTCCCTCACCCTAATATTTTAGAGTGTTTAAGCATGTTTTTTCAATTACTTTACTTACTTTATATTGGGTACGCGCATTCCCCTATAACAAAAACGAGCAATGGGGCGAACAGGGATAAAAATGGTACCTATCAAACGACAACAATAGAAACATGAAATTCGGTGTGTACATTCCTCTAACTGAGTAGATACATAAAAGTATTTTTCCAAATTCGTACTTTTAAGGGGTAAATTGGGAATAGAGGGTTAACAAGTAAAAAAAGCCGGGCCGAACTTTATATACCCTCCACCATGGATTGCATTCCACAGAGGCTGTCGATTTTCGTAGAAGTGCAGTAGTATTACAGGAAAATATTAATTTTTTAATATAGCCAAACCAAAACAAATACAAATATAGAAAAAATAATTTTATAAATAAATATAATATTTTTATTATTTCAAACCACGCTACATATACGTATACATATCGAAATAACACTCCAAGTCAATTCCAAAAAATTAATATTCTTATATTTATACTTTCAAAAAGCTTAAATACCATAAATATTGGTAGATAGTGGGTGCTACAGTTGGTTGTATTTCCATTCTATTTTAATTCCAAAACTACAAATTTTGAAAATCCATTTTCTCACGTACATAGTGCAAAATAATCTGACTTAATGATTCAAACATTTTTTGATGTAAAAGTAAAAAGTACGAATATGGAAAAATCTTTTAATTTTGCGTGTCTATGCAGCCAGAGGAATGTATACGCCAAATTCTATGATTCTAGTTGCGGCCATTTGGTTAGTTTATTCCCTCTTTCCTATTTTACCCCTTAAGAGTACGACTTTCTAAAATTTCTTTATTTTACGTGTCTACGCACGAATTTCATCATTCTAGCTCTAGTAGGTACTATTTTTATCCCTCTGTACCCATTGTATCCCTTGAAAGTACGAATTTGAAAAAAAAAAAACTTTTATTTTTAGTCAGAGAATTTCATGACTCTAGCTGCGGTCATTTGGTTGGTACTATTTTTATCCCCTTTTTCCATTTTAACCCCAAAAGGTACGAATTTCGAAAAATCAGTTTATTTTACGTGTCTACACAATCAGAGGAATGTATATACCGAATTTCATTATTGTAGGTGTAGCCGTTTGGTTGGTGCCATTTTTATTCTTCTATTCCCACTTTACCCCTTAAACTACGAATTTGGAAAAAATAATTTTATATTATGCTTCTACTCAATTGGTGGTATATACACACCGAATTTCGTATTTCTAGCTGTCTAGCGTTTAATATGTACCATTTTTATCCCTTTTTTATTCCCTACGAATAAAAATCAATTTATGGTGTACGTTTTTGTATAGGGGGGAATACACATACCCAATATCAAGCAGACGTATTGAAAATAAATGCTAAAATATCCTAAAATATTAGGGTTTATTATGGGTATTTTTAATCCTTGTGAGGGAAAAAATTTTCCCTTTGGGCCGATTTCAACCAGTTTCAATCCCAACCGATCTACGACTGTAAGACGTATTTAAGGAAAATTTGGACGTACTAGCTCCTTTCGTTTAGATGCTAGCGTGCTTTCAACAGACGGACGGATGGACAGGGCTGGATCGTCTTAGAATTTTATGACGATCAAGAATGCCAAAGTTAATATATCCCCATCCTGGAGGTGGAGGGTATAAAAATAAAAGCTTTATCCAGATTCGTTTTTTCAATGGAAGAGAGGGATAAAAATATAATGCACTTCTTTAAAATCGAGAGTCTCTGTGTAATTCAATCCATGGTGGAGGGTATATAAAGTTCAGCCTGGCCACACTTAACGTCCTTTCTACTTGTTTCAATTTCAAGTGAGCCGGGAATGTATTAAAATTTTGCTAATATTTTCCCGAAATTAACAAATTTAACGCCACATATAGGCACACACTAGGTCTGTTTTTCTTTAAGCCGGGATAACAAAAACGTCAATAAAAATTTATTCTTTGCTCAAAATAAAACAAACATGCACTATAGGTCAAATGACCCATTTCAGTGGCCAAAAGTAAAAATATAGTACAATAGCTTATATGCTGATAAAATTTAATAAAAAACACATCAAAGTAAATAAAAATGTTGTGTTACATGATGTCAAAGTTGGCAATATTAAAGTGTCAGTATAAAACCGTTCACGCAGCATTTTTGGTTATCAATTTTGAAATGTGCGTTGTTATATTTTGCCAAAAAATAATATGAAGTATAAGTATAGAAAATGCAATTCTATGTATATATTCAATATTTTCAATAAAAAACATTTGAAATTTGTCTTGGTGTGTAAAAAATAAAGAAGTTCAGTGCAGCCTTAGAGTGATTATAGTAAATTGCAAATATATTAATTATGTAAGCTTTTAAAAAGTTGGCAAGGTTCGGCACGAAAATGTAAAACGAAAAATAAAATGTCGATTTGTTATGAATGTATTTAACAACATGTGAATTTGCACTTTTGTGCTCTTTTGGCGTTAGCGATGGAATTGACGTGGGACTTCTCAGTCTATACAATGCCAATATCCTAAAAGACTTGCACTTAGAAAACCATTTAGACTTAAGTTAAATACATTATATGTAAGCAAAGCAACTAAAAAGGGCTAAAGTAGGGTAGAACCGATTATAAAGAGTGATTTTTTTGAGGTTAGGATTTTCATGCATTAGTATTTGACAGATCACGTGGGATTTCAGACATGGTGTCAAAGAGAAAGATGCTCAGTATGCTTTGACATTTCATCATGAATCGTCTTACAAACGAACAACGCTTGCAAATTATTGAATTTTATTATCAAAATGCGTGCTCTGTTAAGAAAGTTCATTGCGCGCTTCCATTTTATGGTCAGTTTAATCGACCCACTGAAGCGGCTATTCGGGCTATTGTGACTAAATTTCGCACCAAATTTACATTGTTGGACATTAAACCACCAACACGCTTACGTAGAGTGCGAACTGAAGAAAATATCGCAGCTGTATCGGCCAGTGTTAATGATGACCACCAATTTTCGATTCGTCGCCGTTCGCACCAATTGGGTCTCTGTTACTCAAAAACGTGGAAATGCCAAAATTGGACTAAGCGGATGGACCACCTAAGACGCAGCCGCGGTCAACATTTAAATGAAATTATCTTCAAAAAGTAAATGTCATGGACCAATCTAACGTTTCAAATAAAGAACCGATGAGATTTTGCAAATTTTATGCGTTTTTTTTTTAAAAAAAGTTATCAAGCTCTTAAAAAATCACCCTTTATGATACACCATACCACCCACTCATGGACCTATATCTAGATTAATAGTAGGTCATCTTGATGAAAATAAGAGTAATGTGTCAAATTTGACCAGAATGGGGGCTATATCTAAATCTGAACCGATTTTTTTCATTAACAGTTCAATAATGTTACAAACATTTGACATGAAACTCCCAAGCTGATCTTATACCGCACAAGAGCCATATATCACAATATATATTCGTAATTTTTTCATATCACAATTCAACAAGGAGAAATTATGGCAATAGTGAAATACTGTGGTAAATTTCCTGATTTCCTGATCAACATACAAATATTTCTTCCGATTTGACTTCTTTATAATACAAGAAAAATATAGAAAAAATTTGGTAAAAATGTCATAATACATACATTAAATGTCACTATTGCAAAAATGAATTATGAATAGAATAGTCTTTATATTTATAAGGTCCATAAATTCGCAGATTTCAATTATGCAGGGACTTAAAATGTTGTGTATAGTATAATATAGTGACCTACGTTCTACGTTCAGCCTTTTTTGGTTATTTTTAATTATGGAATGTTAACAAACTAAATTAACTCTTTTTGGTCCCAAGAAGGTTAAGGGCCGTGAATTTCATAGGGGCTCCGAAACATTTAAGTTTTTTCTTAATTCTTCATTTCATAATTCATTTTTGTTAACATAATATCAGACTTTAAGATTTATGACTTTTGGCCAGTGAAATGGGTCATTTGACCTATAGTGCATTGTCGCCAACTATCAAAACAAAATTTCAAAAAAATAGTTTTTGTTGACTTTTTTGGACTTAGGCACGATAACCATAAATTTGACTTTCACTGGATAATTATCCAGGCTAAGTCCAAAATTATTTTTTTAATTTGTTTTCACACACATTGATAAAAAGATTTTTTTTCTTATCGCAGCTTAGTTATCCAGTCTTAAAGAAAAACAGCCCTACTGTCGGACTGCAGACACGACCGCACAGTTCGGCACCTGAAAGGATGCACATTCTTTTTTCGGCATTAAAAACCGAGTTTTCTTCAAGTCAATGCTTCGTAAAATTGCAAAGAAATGCAATTTCTCTGCCATGCTAGTAAAAACTTTGACCCACTATATAGAGAAAGTCAGACCAGATGGACTATAAGTTTATTCTGCAAAAATGGTCCACTCAACAGAATTATAGTTTCGATATTCTGTTCCAATCAAAAAGTCTTTGTTGGACACTGTTATTAGTGCTCATAATATCAATAACATTGCACAGATGCATTACATTTTGGTAAACAAAATTTTACCGGTTCTGCGAATATTAAAAATATAACCTCAGATCAGATTGCAGTTAGCCCTTTCGTATTGGCTTTAATATGCAGCTTTTAATTGGATGTATTTGAATTGTTGATAGGTTGATGTAGGTGCAATTCATAAATAACTTATTTACGAGTGTTAAGGAGTCATTGCAGAACCGAGCATTGATCAAATAAAGTTGTTCCAATGCGAATCAGTGTCGATATTTGCTTAGTTACCCTAATCCATGCATACATAATCAATTAGTTTATTTAATTTGAAGTATTTTTGGCGGTTTATTTGTCTGGACAGAACTACTGAATATTTATTGTGAGTGGTTGAAACTTGTTTGGCTTGGCTTACTGGCCAATACCCAACTTTAAGGTATCAACGGTCATCGTAAGTTCAGCTTAACGAAAAAATAAAAATAAAAATCTTTGCGGTTTCCACGAATGGGAATGGCTTGAAGCGTGAAATTATGATACGTCATTGTTTGGCAAAGTTCTTTATATTTGTGATTCGCCTTCGAACACGCATAAGCAGAGCCGTAATTATTGCGTATTTTGTATTTATCTGCCGGTGTTTAGAATTCTGCTTAAGCATAACATGATTAAATTAATGTATTCTCAAATCTCATTAATGATTCTGAAAAAGAAAATACTACAATGCGATAGACACGTGTGTGTTTGTGAACGTACAACAATGGCCACAAAACGCCAACAATTCTCATCAATCAAGTTTTTTCTCTACTCTTGTTTTTCTTATTTTCGAAACGTTTAGATTCGAATCGAGAACATTACAAAGGTATAAATAAAAAGTTCCAGTGCTTCTGATGTTTAGTTCTAATTGATACCATAACAACGTTACTAAATTATTTCGACACAAAAAAACGTGGTAATTCCATCCGGGGAAAATGAAGTTTTTGTGGTACTTTGCAATTGTTGCCATGGTTTTGGCTTTCGTCCATACCGTGCGCGCTGAAGAGCAGGCCGCCGTGGAGGCTGTTGCCAGTGTTGCCGAGGAGGCTGCTGCCAATGTTGCCGAGGAAGCTGTGGCCAATGTTGCCGAGGAGGCTGCTGCCAATGTTGCCGAGGAAGCTGCTGCCAATGTTGCCGAGGAGGCTGCTGCCAATGTTGCCGAGGAGGCTGTTGTCAGTGTTGTCCAGGAGTCAGCGGCACCAGCTACCTTGGCTGAGGTCGATGTGGCTGTCCAGGACGAGGGAGATTCTAAACGTGAAACCAGACAATTTGGCTATTACAGACCCCGTCCCTATTACGGTGGTTACTATAGACCCCTGCCATATTACAGACCTCCTCCACCACCTTTCTATGGTGGCTACTACAGACCACCTTTCTATGGTTAAATTTGGCTGGATTTTGTGATGTGATTTTGTATTATTAGTTGGTCTAAGACTATATATGTTTAAGAATGAAGTACGTGTCAATAAAATGAAACTTGCCCTTTTAACCAAAAATAAATATTTAAAATTATAAATTATTTCCCAACGGCACAATAGGAAGGCGAATATAAAAATGGTAACAAGTATATTTGATTAAACATATATATTTGATTAAACATACGGGGTTCTGACAATAAATCCTGAAAGAGGAGACTAAAAAATATATACGTATGTCGGCGTTTTGACAGATCACATCGGAATTTCATTTTATAGACGATTAAAGTTTCCCCAACTCTGACCTCTTCTTGTAGCATATCGGTGTATAAAACTATGTTTTCTTTACATCTGAGGCATAGGGTCTCCTGGGGCGGTGGGGACAAATTTTATAATAAAAATATTTTTTGTATGGGAGCCTCCTTATCGAGTGGGGATAGAGGGTATGTGTGTTCGAAATAAATGTTGGGAGGGGAAAATTAATGGGGGTCGGTCTTACATTTAACCCCTCTGGGGGCGACTCCGCTGCAGTTTTTGGACTTTTCCTGTATTTTTACCACTTATCTTTGACCCGATGAGTGCCCCACTATGAATTTTATTTCCGAACCTCACAAAATAGGGCGTTCTAGCATATCAAAATCCAAAAGCCGTGCACTATCCCACCCCTACTGAACAATAACTAAATTAACCCTTAATGAGCAATCTTGAATTTTATTGATTTTTTGGCGTTTGTGTTAAGTTTTGGGTTTCGGTGTGTTCTGACATATATGGTACAATTTTATGGCCAACATTTTTGTAGAACATTTCATCCCCGCCCTTCCCCTTTTCGGGGTGTTTTTTACAATTTGTTAAAATAAAGCCAAAAAATGCCGTTATGAGGGATAGTTGGAGGGTTAATATGTTCTACAAAAATATTCGCCATATCATTATCTACAAAGTTGCTGAACATACCCTATGCCTCAGATGTAAAGAAAACATAGTTTTATACACCGATATGCTGCAAGAAGAGGCCAGAGTTGGGAAACTTTAATCGTCTATAAAATGAAATTCCGATGTGATCTGTCAAAACGCCGACATACGTATATTTTTTTTGGTCTCCTCTTTCAGAATCCATTGTCAGAACCCCGTAATTTTTTTTCGTGTTGTACTGTGTTATTTTTACGTTTTCCATTGAAGGTCTTGTACCGTCTTTGTATATTAAAATTTAAATTATTTTTTAATTATAAAGGTTGTTATCTTTTATGATTAACTATAAAGCGAAAACGATGTAATTTTATTAAGAGTACAAATATTCCGATTTCCCGTTTAGATTTTTTTAAATCACCTAAACTTGCGCATGAAACTTAACATTTTACTATTTAGAGAGAAGTCTACCGCCAAGACTTTTTTCGTGAGTGTGGATGTCAAAAAACGACCCCTTTCAGAAAACCTTTTTTTCGGTTTATTCGAAAATTCGCAATTTCAAAAAACCTGTTTTCGGTTTTTACATTTTTACAAATCGGGGTTTTTCTATAGGTAAAAACGTAATCGTGTATATTATTTTTAAACATTTTTGAGCTTATTGAAGAAAAATGACAATTGAAAACGTATGCTTCTTTTTTAATTTAATAATAATGGTCGGTTTTTCCATTTCGTTTTATTCAAAATGAAATGCGATGAGAGAAATAATATTTTCAATGGAAACTGAGAACAAGAGCCTTTTCAGTCCATATTATTTCCAGCGAGAATGGGAGGATTTTCATATATACGTTTAGAAATAGAAAGGTTGTAAAAGTAAAAATTGTAGTTCTATTAATTCAGGCTGTAACAATCCTGGGTTATGAATAGTCACATTAATATTTATTATGTCTGCATGAACTCTGCTGTCAGAATGGAATATGCGACAAATATGTACTTTGATTCAGTTGTTGTAGATTTATACCAGACCGTATACATACACATCTATGTACGTACACTTTCTGTACACGGTTTTTATGTTGTACTCACTTGGCTAAGATTCCAAATTTCGTTAGGCGCAAAAAGAAAAAATCTGGATATTAACACATAGGCATAAACTCATAAAAACTAAACCATCGGCGTTTCAATACAAGTGCCGAACGAAGCTATTTGACCTACTTCGCCATATAATATTTCAATTTCCGTAGCTTTTCTGCTGATTTGTTTAAAGTTTCAATTTTGTAATCTGTTCTCTGATTTCATATCGCAAATCAATCTAATCAATCCTCCCAAGTTCCTTGGCTTAATCCTGTCCCCCTAGTTTATTTTCACAGCAAGTTTACCAATCTTTACTATCTCAATATTTTATTGATCAATGATCCTAAGAGTTGTAAGCAAAATATATCCAACAAATTGAAATGTTTTTGTATTTCAAAAAACCGGTTAAACGACATGAAAATACCGGTTTCCAAGGTTTGTCGAAATAAACCTTTTTTCACCTGTTAACCGGTTTTCGGTTTTGAAATCTCTATTCGTGAGGCTTTCCTACAATAATTGGTACTTTGAGAACGAATGTTGATATATTATATTATCCTGTAACACTTTGAAACAAAAATTTTGTTGAAGGTCTGTATATAATATTTTTGATGCATTTTGTCGTTCTAAACTCAAAAAGAGAATAAAAAATTATGGGTATTTTTTAATTTTGACTAAAATTCAAATTATTATTATTTGACAGTATAAGTCCGATCATATTCTGTGTGGGTATAACTCTGAATAAATATATAAAATTATGTTTGAGTATTTGTTCAAATTTAGATATAAAAATATAAAAAATCCTGTATTGTAAACGCCACAGAATTTCAAATATACGCTCCTTCACATTTTTTATCGTTAGCGCCATAAGGAACATATGGTGTGGGAATATATAGCTAATTTGTAATAATAATTATTAAACTACGATGCAATTACGATTGTATTTTGCATTATAACATATTTAATTTTTTGTAAATATTTGCAAATAATCAATAAAAACCTTCTCCTGTAAAATTTGTATTTTTCGTTCGTCTACGGCGAACTCTTACTTGAATTATTGTGAGGGAAAAACTTTTCCCTCTGATCCGATTTTACCTATTTGCAATACCTACCGATCTGCAACTATAAGACAGATTTATGCAAAATTTGAACATACCAGCTCCATTCGTTTAGATGCTATGTGCTTTCAATAGACGGACATGGCTAGATCATCTTAGAATTTTATGACGATCAAGGGTCGCATATCCATATTTCAAGGTGTTACAAACATCCTGTGATGGAGGGTATAATGAAAACATGAAATATTTCTCAAAAGTTTCATGATACCTATGCTAAAATGTATATGATTGCTGCGAAGGCAGGACTGGCGCATTCAGGCGTTGTTTGAAATAATTCTTAAAGTATTTAGGAAATAAGTCTCGACAAATGAATGAGATACATATATAGATTTACAGCCTATATTCATTACTTTCTGATCTAATGAAAATTATGGAAGACATCATAAGTCAGACCTATGAAACAAATTAATATTTTTTAGATTTTCGTGTTCATTTACTATTTTACAACTAGTCTTTGAAAATCGATTAATCGACAGGGAAAATCGACTTTCCTTTTCCATCTTCCTTCTTCGAATTGATATATAAAAGACTCATTTCTAATAAAACAAGTAAGTAAGCTTCAGTCGGCTAAACCAACTTATATATACCCTCACTCTCAGAGAACATATATGCGGTAGTTATAATGAATTAAATTTTACGTAGGGCAGGATAATTTTTGTGGAGGGTATCAGGAGGTTCGTGTCACATGATCCCAGCTTCTAAATTTGTAAAACATGATCAAATATTAAGTCACATTGGATACCATGCACCAGTATAGAAGATATAAAGGATTCAATATTACCTAGTATAGAATTGTGTGGGAGGTACAAGAAGGGGCGTGGCTAAAGCGTAAATATTTTTTATGTTTAAAGTGATCATAAAAACATTTTGAAATACCAAATTGCAAATGATTTTGACTACCCGTATGGATGTTATGTCGGTTTTATTGTACCCAAAGTTTAAGCTACTTTGTGTGGGAGGTACCAGAAGGGGTGTGTTAATATCGCCCATGTTCCATGCGAATGCAACCACTATTAAAACATTGCTAAATGTAAAATTTCACAGTATACCCCGATCATTAGTATAGCAGTTATAACAGCTTTAATATTACGTAGTTTTGTGTGATTTGTGTGGGAGGTACTAGAAGGTGCGTGGCAAAACACGCCATACTTAGTACGCTTAAAGCGATTATGAAAACATTATCAAATACCAAAATATAGCTGATTCCGACTATCCGTGTGGAAGTGACATTAGTTTTAATTTAACATAGGAATATGGGTCATTTGTGTGGGAGGTACCGGAAGGGGCAATTTCGCTCATCTTCGAACTTTAATTGAGTTAGGGAAATATAGTACCACGTGCAAAGCCGGACAGACGGGCGGACATGGCTCAAACATCTTAGAAAGTCGTGAAATGGATTTAGCCCAAACATACTTGGAGTCTTAAGTCACTCCTTCAATGCGTACACTTTTTTCTGTCCCAAATGATATATACCCTCCTACTCTGTAGAGTGAGGGTATAAAAATCAAAGAATTTTATTGGAGTTATTGATTCGTGACGAAATGTAGATGTTAAGAATATGAAATATGACTAAGACCGGTGAAAACTACATGGATCCAAATATATATTCATATAGGTGGTCATAGCTGGTATGTTGCACAAAACGTAAAATCGAGAATGCTATCTTCATTAAAAATACTCAATTTAAAGGGTGATTTTTTAAGAGCTTGATAACTTTTTTTAAAAAAAAAAAACGCATAAAATTTGCAAAATCTCATCGGTTCTTTATTTGAAACGTTAGATTGGTCCATGACATTTACTTTTTGAAGATAATTTCATTTAAATGTTGACCGCGGCTGCGTCTTAGGTGGTCCATCCGCTTAGTCCAATTTTGGCATTTCCACGTTTTTGAGTAACAGAGACCCAATTGGTGCGAACGGCGACGAATCGAAAATTGGTGGTCATCATTAACACTGGCCGATACAGCTGCGATATTTTCTTCAGTTCGCACTCTACGTAAGCGTGTTGGTGGTTTAATGTCCAACAATGTAAATTTGGTGCGAAATTTAGTCACAATAGCCCGAATAGCCGCTTCAGTGGGTCGATTAAACTGACCATAAAATGGAAGCGCGCAATGAACTTTCTTAACAGAGCACGCATTTTGATAATAAAATTCAATAATTTGCAAGCGTTGTTCGTTTGTAAGACGATTCATGATGAAATGTCAAAGCATACTGAGCATCTTTCTCTTTGACACCATGTCTGAAATCCCACGTGATCTGTCAAATACTAATGCATGAAAATCCTAACCTCAAAAAAATCACTCTTTAGGAAGATGTTTCTTGTCGCTCATTTTTAGAGTGATCAAACCAGAGAACGAAAACCGAGTCAGCCTAGCTTTTCTCCTGAGATTGCGGTTTTTGATAAACCGGGAAACCCGGTTTTTTATGCATTTCTTAACCGGTTATCATAGTGCAAAGGAACCTTTGCACTGGAGCCTGTGAAATTGTTTATAATATGTCACTTTTAAGCCTCACCGAAAAAACTTTACGAACTGTGAATCTAAAATGGCGAAGTTCGTCCTCTCAGACGGTTTGACCCAACGAAGAAATATTTTGCAGATCATCATTAAATAATCCAGTATTCATTTCTGAGCGATCCAGCCTTATACGTAATTAATATACTCGTCTTTGTTGGTAATATGACGTTTACCTTAGGTCAACATTGTAAAGGGTGATTTTTTAGCACTAGTTTAAACAGCTGACGCACATTTCGTGTTTTGTTTCACTGTCAAACATCTTCAGTTTGGTCTATAATTTACCCATGAATCGTCTTACAAACGAACAACGCTTGCAAATTATTGAATTTTATTATCAAAATGCGTGCTCTGTTAAGAAAGTTCATCGCGAAGTTTTTACCGAAAAATTGGGTTCAGCGACGAAGCTCATTTTTGGCTCAATGGGTACATAAATTGGCAGAATTGTCGATTTTGGAGTGAGTATCAGCCAGAAGCATTGCAAGAGCTACCAATGCATCCAGAAAAAGTCACATTTTTGCCCAAAATGCAAGAGCTTGACTTGCATGACATGTGGTTTCAACAAGGCCGTGCCACATGCCACACAGCACGCGCAACAATGGACTTATTAAGAGGCGAGTTCGGTGAACATTTTATTTCACGTTCGGGACCGGTCAATTGGCTGCCTAGATCGTGCGATTTAACGCCTTTAGACTATTTTTTGTAGGGCTATGTTAAAGCTCATGTCTATACAGACAAGCCCGCTTCAATTGACGAATTGGAAGACAACATTGAAGCATTTATTCGTGAGATACCGGCCGAAATGTTGCAAAGAGTATGCCAAAATTGGACTAAGCGGATGGACCATTTGAGGCGCAGTCAAGGTCAACATTTGCATGAAATAATATTCAAACATTAAGTTATATGGACCGTACTATCGATTGAAATAAAGATTTCATGCATTTTTCTGAATTTTATGTGTTTTTTTTTTTTGAAAAACTTTCCTATAGCTTTTAAAAAATCACCCTTTGCATGGTTTTAGTTTTTCACCGGACCAAAGTTGGTACTCTTGGACGTTTTTGTGAGCAGATAGCTTCGATAATGGTCTTATAACTTTGAAACGCATCTTGATATCGTCTGAATGGTTGATGAATTCCCCTTTGCGCATATAAGAGAAAGTGAAAAGTCCTTGTATTTCAAGTAGTCCAAAATACGCATAGTCCTTGAATTTCGAGTGAACCATATGATTTATTTTCTTATTTTTTATGTGTTTTAGCTTCTTTTATTCTCTAAAAGAATGGCAGAATAGTAACTTATGACATCAGAATTTTCCTTTCCCCAAGAACTAGTATGCACAATGGGTCAAAAATTTGTGGAATTACCCTATAATGAATGATTTCCCAATTTTTTACTATTTCAAGGAATCCCGGTCCGACCTGTTTTCTTCATAAAAGGAAAACAGGGCAACCGGATTTTTGAAATACCGGTTTTCGAAAAACCAACATTGCAGAATACCCGAGTTTTTGATCACTCTACTCATTTTCGTAAAAAATAGCTTTTGCGGAATGATATGACTCTTTATCCATTTTTATTTGATTCATAATTTATTTATCTACCTCTTAATATACACATTTTGAATTGTTCCTTTCACATTTATATATTTTTTTTAGTTTAAGAAATTAATTCAGGCATGCACAGGGAACACCATACAGATTTTCTGTTAATTTTTTTAAAATATGCATTTTTGAATTATTGTTTTAATGTATTTTTACCTTAAAATGAAAAAATACCGCGAAACGTTTCATATAACAACATTTGACTTATAAAATGTCGAAAATATGTACGGGAAATCTACTTTGGTCGAATTACTAAAATACAAAATCGACAGCAAAAATTTCGTTTTTTTTTTTGGAGTACAAAGTCGATTTTCGACTCAAATTTTACAGCCTCCACATTTCATAGCTCTCACACTTACTGCAAAATCTACCTTAACTCAATTTCAAATATTAAATGTGTTTAAATTCTGTTTCGTCGTCCGTGTAAAAAAAAAATATCCCATGATTTTGAATCTTTCTTTTGATTTTAACATACCCGGTTTCAATGCTCAATGTCAATTTTTGATTTCGAAAACGACTTCCCACATTTTTTTTTGTAAATATGTGAATTACTTTATCAAGTGATGGCTCACAAATTGTTCATTGATTCTTTGAATCTCATTATAAAAACATTTTTAATTGTTTTTCGTGTTTTAATTGTCTGTACCAATTTGATAGTAAAAAATTAACTATTTTTGCGGTTTTGTCTCACAGTGCCATTTAATTAATCAAATACATGTTGATTGTTGGGTACGAGTATATTGGTGTTGAGAATTATTTTTAAACAGAACATAATTTGTTAAAATTCCACAACCTTTATTATGATGAATGAATTAGTATAGCATTCGTGTATTTAGCAAACGACAAACAGAATACACTTTGTATGTATGTATTTCATATATACCAATATGTATGACCTTAGCCGACCTGTGTATACCTTATAAACAGTTTTTTACTAAAGTTATTTTGAAAATATTGGAAGAATGGTTAACTAATATATAAGAAATGTTTCCTAAGTCGATTTTCTCATTTTTCAATGGCTAATTTTATGCAATGGAAATGTGATTTTGAAAATATTATAAGAATATCCAATATATAAATACTGTTTTTTTTTCTAATCGGATTTTATCACTGGCTTATTTTTTGTCCAATTAACGCTTGGAAGGTGATGGTGTTACAAACCCATTGACAACAAGTACATACATACTTGTTTTTACAACACACCATACTCAGGTTGTGTCTGGCGGCACAATGAACGATCAAAACGGACATAGAACACCAACAATTCGCATCAATCTGGTTTGCTTCTTCTTCCGCTTCTGTATTGTTGAGTTTCGTTAATTCGAACAGAATTCGAATCGAAGAACATTACGAAGGTATAAATAATAAGTTTCATTGGTAGTTCTGTTTAGTTCTAATTGAAAGCATAACAGTGTCGTTAATTAACGATTTTGGTCATATTGTCTACGGAAAAAAGACAATTTGATTGAATTATGAAATTTTTGTGGTACTTTGCGGTTGTAGCCGCACTTTTGGGTGTCGTCCACAATGTCGTCCGCGCTGAAGAAGAGCCTGCTGCAGTCGCCAGTGTTGTTGAGGAGGTACCAGCCGAATCAGCCAGTCTGGCCGAGGTGGATGCCGGTGTAAAGGGCGAGGGAGAATTAGACCGTGAAACCAGACAATTACGTACATTCGGCTTTGGCAGACCGATTTATAGGCCAAGACCATTCTATGGAGGTGGTTTCTATAGGCCGAGACCACCATTCTATGGTGGTGGAGGTTTCTACAGGCCACCTTTCTATGGAGGTGGTTACTACAGACCTCCACCACCACCATTCTATGGTGGCTACTACAGACCTCCACCATTTTACGGTTTCTATGGCTAGATATCGCTTCGTTATATAATATGACCTATGACCTTGGCATGTTCAAATTACGTGTTATTTATTATTCTAAGTGAACTGTTTAATATTAAAATGTGAATAAAAATATTTCGTTCTTATTTGTTCCATAAAATGAAATGTGTTTTATTTCTAAAAAATTCCGTCTCCTTTAAGAACTAAATAATAATAATGAGTGTGTACTCTCATAATAAATTCCAGTTCAGGGGAATGATATCACAAAGAATACTTTAAAAGCAACTTCAGTTTCAAGGTCCAATTTTTGAATGAACGGTAAAACGGATTTGGAACGTTACTAATCCACAGGCGAAAATTGAATAATATGAATGCGAAGACATCACTTGAAAGTCTTTTGAATTTCAAATGTTTTTTTGATTACAATTGGAAATGGTGCAATACCTTCCACACAAATTACCAAAGCTAAGCAATATTAAATCATTTCTAATTTCTACACGGCTAATAAAAAATATAATCTGCGAATTAATATTACAATTTTTTATATAATTATTGTACACTTATGGAATATGATAGATATTATCACATCTCTTCTGGTTCATCTCACAAACATATTTGTTTAAAATAACACCAATTAACTTCCCTACAGAAATTCTTTTTGAAATTGTAGGTACATATTTCGACACATATTTATTTCTGTGTGTCCTAATGTTGGTAAGTTTAAAATACAATTTGCCAACATACGAGGGCTGAGAGCGAACTTTTTTGCCGTGTACGCTCATGTACATTTCCATCGGCCTGATGTTTTGGCTTTTTGTAAGAAGTAGGTGTGTGAGGATTCTGATCCACAGGATTTTCACATACCTGGGTATCACCCTATCGTTTTTTTATTTCCCACAGAAGTCTTGTTGTCTATATACGTAATGACATAGTGTTCCAGAGCCAGCAACATCACTCTCAGTGGTGATAGTTGATGATCTCTAGGGGGAGGTGTAGGCAAAATTAAAGCTTTTATAATTTTTGCTCTACTGTTTCTCTAATAATGCTTTTACAATTTTCTTATAAATATGGAAGTTGTGGGCATTGAACAGTACCTGTGGTTTCTTGGATTTTTGACACTGAGGTTGAACATATATGGACATCCCAGTGACACGGACGCGACATATGCACGCCTTAAACTACACCAAAAACAAGAAAGAAACTGAAAAAGTCGATCAGCCTAACGCGCTTAAAGAGTACTACATTTTAATAAAGAGTACTAAATTTGTATGCAAACTTATTCCTGTGTGGGGATAACTCATCAGTGGAACTTCGACAAACACACAAAATTTTCTTCGTAAGAAACTTAATTGAAATAGCTGGCAGTAGAATTTATTACATTCAATAAACACGCAAAAGTCAATCTAAATCGATCATTAATCAAACAACACTAAAATAGTACTTTTTATTTATTTTTCTAACATTTTTTTCGCGCAAGAATCCGAAAAAATATACAAAAGCCAAAAAGCTTTTTCGAACGCCTTGTGGTAAGGTTTTCGGATGTGTATATATCACACATGCGTCAAATGTGTTTAAATTTAAATAACTGATAAGACTCATACACTCTATACTGTAAACCACTGATGATTATCCCCACACATGATATGAAGTAAATGTATGTTTGAAGTGCGTCGTAAGAAGGTAAACTTATTGTCAAAGTCATTAAACATCGACCACTAACTAAACAACATAGAAGTAACGGAAGTGAAAAAGATGTTATACGATGCCCATCACCACTCATTGTCCCTATCCAAGGTTTTGATTAACAGGTAGGACGATTAGATCATTAGTACGAACTATATTGTCATACGATGAGATTCCAATTAGACCGCATTATATACATGTATTATTGGCTACAATCAGTTATAATATCACAGCGGTAAAATACGCAGGCTTCCACCTAGAAGGCTTTATAGAATGCCTTCTCTTGGGTTCCGAAGCACATTAATGTATACATTCTAAACATACACTTAAAGAAAGAAGTCTGTTATAACCAGCAGTGATATTTGCGCATGAAAAACTATTCGTCAGGCATTCTCACCTCACTTCTTTAAGAAGCCTGCTCTCAATCTCAACATCGTTCTCAAAATCGCATACTCATAAAGTATAGTCTTGTGATTTCCTATTAGATATATCCAAAATACTTATAAAACTCAATAAGATGCTTGTGAGAATGCATTGTGTTACACTATTCGACAAAATTTTTTTCCGAAAACGACATTACAATTTTTTATGGATACTTTATTAAACATTTATTATTATTTTTTTACTAAAATTCCAATTTTGATCGAAGGTACCTTTAATATAATTATGATAACACTAATCAACAAAAAAATTTTCTATAACATTTTCTGATGTATTTTGGCTTTCTAAACTCAAAAAAGTTCTTTCAAAAAGGATATTTATTATTAGTAATAGTATTAAAATGTTCTACGAAAAAAATGCCGGAAAGTTCAGTGGAGTCACCAAAGTTGTAAAAAAAATTACACAAAAATTGTACAAAAATTATGGTTAAAATTAGTCCATGTTTTTTTTAGAAGATCGATCTTTTTCGACAAAAATGACAGTATTTAAACAAAAATATTAATTGGATATTTTTTGACAAAATTTTCATTTGCGCTGGAGATATGGCTAAAATGATTAGTATACGAGAGATTTTTGTTTTATATTTTTTTCGCAATCTATCCAAAGGATCCGTCAGATCTTTAATATAATTATGATAACACTAATCAACAAAAATTTTTTCTATAACATATTCTGATGTATTTTGGCTTTCTAAACTCGAAAAGATTTTATAATTGTTTACTAAAATTCCATTTTTCGGCGAAGGTATCTTAAATAATAAGAGTACATTTTGGAGATATAAGTCCGATAACAGCCTATTATATGTTAAATTAAAGGTACTCATGATGACTACAAATATTGTCAATTACCCTTTCAGGTAGAAACAGGGTTTAGGAACAATCTTCAAAAAATTGGGAAAAATATTTTTTTTCTAAAAAGTCTATTTTTGCTTGCACGTAAAAATCATAAAAAATAGAAATAAAGTCGGGAAAAATATTTTGTTTTATTTTTTAAGAGCCAACATTCTAGCGCCAAAAATGTCTATATGTAAAAAATCTATGGATAAATGTAGAAGTTATGATACTCTTTGTAGACTTAAACATTTTTTATATCATATTTTTTGAATTTTTGTTTTAATAGCGCGAAAAAATCCTTTAAAATGATCTTAATTCAATTAATTGCACCCATGATGGCTACAGATGTTGTGATGTTTCAGTTCCACATGGAAATAGTGGTTTAAAAGCATTAAAGAGAAAACAATGGAAAACATATTTTGGTTTATTTTTAATAGCTAATATTTTAAGGGAGAAAAATAATTGTGGATAAATGTAAAAGATATAATACTCTTTGTAGACGCAAATGATTGTTTTTAATCATGAATCATTAATGAAGGCAAAAACTTCGTAAATGATTATTTTTATAATAAGGACCATAACTTCTACATTTATTTTCTTCAAAGAGGCCTTGTTTTCTTCGTCCCAACTGTTATAAAATAAGGCGATATATTCTGTTATCTAATCTGTAAAACAGATTTTCGCACAATTTAAACAAAAATTGAAAAATGTATTTAAATGTATGTCTTTAGCTATAGTTCCTTCATAGAGACATTGTTTTCTATTTTTTAAAACAAAATAGTATTTCCTATTTTGGGAAGTGCGAACAGAAAATATTTTTTTTTTTCGAAAAAAAAAAATATAATTTTGGAAACATAAACCACTGTTTCTATGTGAAAAACGTTAAAACCGCAACATGTGTAGCCATTATAAGTGCCTTTCGTTTAAAGTATAAGTGAGTATTATCGAACTTACATTTTCACAGTGACAGTAAAAATATTAAAAATACATTCGGAGAAAATTGGAATTTTAGTGCAACAAATAAAAAATGCATTGATAAAAAACGGTATGCCCCATTTCAAACAAAAAATTAGTACACTTGTTCACAACATTTTTATTTTTTGTTGCATTTTACTCGGTGTGATTTTTTGACTGATATTCGAAAAATGAGTTGTGGTTCTCATTCGTTCGGGTACGGGTATTTGGTTGAAAAATCAATGTGAAGCCTTCTGAAGACGTCAATGGCCAGAAATCATGATAGTGGTAATACATTTGCATTCTATAAAATATAGATACAAAATGGTCTTGAGCCAGGGCAATATCCCAGGGCAATATCCCAGTTCAAAACACAATTAATTACATAGCAACACTGTCCAACAAATTAAGACCTTTGGAACGGAATAGCAACCCTATCATTCTGAAAAGGACATGCTGAGTAGACCCTTATTATATAAATTCATGACCTAAAGAGGTGAATTTGTATCCAAATGATGTATAATGGTGATATTTTACCTTAATTGTTAAATTGGGAAAAGTGAGTGATATTTTACTTTTACACACAGAAAACAGATTCATTACCACAACCTAATTTTTCGCCAACCGAATTTTTTAGTTATACGTACTATTACAATATTGCATGTGTGATTCCATCAGTATAATCGACTTTTTGTTGCAACAATAGCATTTGCAGTACTGAGAACTGAAATTATTTGTTGCACAGACAATAAA
Organism: Polietes domitor; assembly: GCA_947397865.1. Classification (NCBI taxonomy): domain Eukaryota; kingdom Metazoa; phylum Arthropoda; class Insecta; order Diptera; family Muscidae; genus Polietes; species Polietes domitor. The sequence goes on from OX377618.1 coordinate 205,309,390, forward strand.
TATAAAATGTTTTGGTACATCGAACTATCAAAACGGTATCAACAACTAAATTGTTATATATATATATATTTGTTGTTATTATCATTTGTTGGTTATATGTTGTTTTTAAATTCGGTAATCCGGATCACGAACTTTGGTTGTTGCGACCATTTGTTGATTGAATACAATTTTTTGTATTCGATTATCCTGACCAAAAATTTATTAGAAAAACATGGTTTTATTATTTTAATTTTTTATTGATTACATCTTAAAATGCAGTATAATAAAATAACTAATAATCCCATAAAACAAATTCCTCGCCATTAGATGAAATGCAAATATGTGATACGAATTTTACATTTAGGCTTTTAGTTCAATAACATTAAAAATGCTCTCTATAGAGCTAACTCTGTAGGCGAAATAATGTTTATCGAAGTACAATGTTTGTATAATTTTACCACATAAAAGATAGTCTTCACATTCGAGAATAACATGCTCAATTAATCCAAAAACAGGTTCACTATTTTCATATACATTGAAACAAACCACTATATTTCTTTTCAAAAGTAAATTACCAAACTGATTTTATATTTTTTAAATTGCATTTTTTCATTTTAATGCCTGAAACATTTTGGTAAGTAAAGTCATTGTCTAAAAGTAGTTTTGCAGTTTTCAATTGATTTTTGATATTTAAAGATTTTAAAATGTTTATTCTGTTGTTCGAGTTATGAGCAGTTTTTTTTAAAAACTTGATGTTTACTCTCAAATCTTATGGAGTTTGTATGAACTAGAGGACCTATTTTTTCATTAAATTGGTATAATGGACCATAAAATGAAATTTTGGTTTTAAAGTGTCACAAGAAATTTTAAGATATAGTTCATTATGATATGTAATCAACAAATTTAAGTAGTTTGGAAGTTCAAACGAAATACTTTTTCTATATAAAAGGCTATTAATTTCTCTAAGTGATATAAGCAATTTCCATTCATCGCAATCTGAAATTATATCTCCGATTAAAAGTGGTAAATATTGGATTAAAGTAAGCATCTCTGAAGCAGTTAATTTGAGTTTAGTTCTGTTCAAACAGTCGATATCGAATAAGGGTGGCTTCACAATATTGGGGCCGAAATCGAAGGTCTCTATACGCTTGTTTAAAATCTCTATATTAATTTGCTTTTTTCTACTACAAATTTCTTTAGTAAAAGTAGTAAATCCTATTGGCAAACACCTTCCAAAATATCATGCATTAAATCAATACAGTTATTTTCGACAACGTGAAAATGTTCTAAATTATTAAAAATCGATTTTTTTTAATTCCTGTTGAATTAGGGTAGTTAGATAAATCATTGTAATAATTTTAATGGTTTCTGAGGTAATTTGAATTTTCAGCACATAAATATTTAGTTTCAGTGGAGCCCATTCTACAAAATCTACAGTAATGCAATGATTTATATATATATAAAATTTGATATCGATCAATGAGAAGTTTGCTCCTTTTGTCGAAAATTTCGAGCACTGCTTAGTAAGTTTGTCTCATTTCCGTTGGGGCAAATGAGGTAAAATAAATTAAAGTAATGGGAAATAAAATAAGTAGGTTAGATTTTGAGTTCAATTCCTTTATTGAGATGATTGGACGATGATACCTACTTCGTGATCGGGTTACCAAAAAAGAGGCCAATCGTAAATTAATGTTCTCTCTTTTATATGTGCTTTTTAGAACAAATAAGAGAGATTACAATAAATGTCAATATTAAACATACATTTCTAAAAATATGGCAATTTATGGTAGAGTAATATCATACATGCTAGCAAAGCTTTTAAAATTATATTGGCAAAATTAATTTGAGAGAAAAGTAAACTACATTCAACACTTGCAGTCCAGCTGCTCTTAGTTTTTTTTTTGACAGTGGGTCATAGTTTTAATTTTTTGATGAAAGGGAGCATTAACTAAGTGAAAAACGTTTTGTAAGTTAATGTCTGGGAGAATACTTATTGTCAGAACTATATTGCGGAATACTATGAGGATCATTTTTATGGAAGGTCTAAAACCCGTAGCTCCTCCTCAAAAAAGTTCTTTCAAAAAGGATATTTATTATTAGTAGTAGTATTAAAATGTTCTACGAAAAAAATGCCGGAAAAGTCCAGTGGGGTTACCAAAGTTGTAAATAAAGCTCTTCACGCTTAAATAGCAAAATTACACACCATCTTGTATAAACAACTTGCTATGGTTAAAATTAGTCCATGTTTTTTTTGGAAGATCGATTTTTTCGACAAAAATGACATTATTTCGGTAGAGTGCGGTAAACAAAAAATATAAATTGGATATTTTTTGACAAAATTTTCATTTGCGCGGGAGATATGGCTAAAATGATTAGTACACGTGAGATTTTTGTTTTGTATTTTTTTTCGCAATCTATCCAAAGGATCCGTCAGATTTCTGTTATCGCATGTATGTAAAAGCTGCAATTGTTGCAAAAATGCAAAATTCGCGGTTGCAATTTTAACTTTCTCTGTCTGGGTTTCTAAAACAATTCTGTTACAAATAGTCCCTATTTAGTCACCAACCACATGCCAACAAAATATTTTGATATTCGTTATATGAAAAAAATATGCGTGTTTTTCTAAAGACACTTTTTACAATTTTTGACTTTTCACATTTATTTCAATTCACTCTTACTCGCCACTCTGTTCTAAAATTTTGTTGGAAAGTGTTATTTATAATAGTTTTGTGAAATGAAAGCGAACAATTATCATTTAAAATTTTTAGATTTTTTCAGTCGTCGCGAGAGATATTTTTAAGTCTGGGCTGTGGTATCCAATCGATTAAATTTAATCGATTAATTGAATATCTTTATGTATATTTTTCGGCCCACACTACCAGAATCCATTAACCGTTTGTTTGTGTTGTAGAATTCAAAAATTTATATTCGGCGCGACTTTTTTTTTGTTTTTTATTATTATTAAGTCTATAGATACAAATATCCTTACAGACCTCCTTTTCTGATAATTCAATAATTTGATATATTTATTAAATTGAACAAACAGGCGGCTCAAAGGAACGGAAATAATTATAGTGAATCAAATGAAAATATCTAGTTGGTCTTGTCGGAATATTTATCATCATTCTACTCAGAATAAGATCGGAATGGATGTTGCCCTGGATAACATGCATAAGGAAAGTAATGTTCAACATAGTACGGCGACTTTTCAAAGAAGGTAACTTGATAAGATTAAGCCTAAGACCTGAACTTGTTGATTTCCAATTAAATTCCTTCGAATCTATAACTAAAGAGTGATTTTTTTGAGGTTAGGATTTTCATGCATTAGTATTTGACAGATCACGTGGGATTTCAGACATGGTGTCAAAGAGAAAGATGCTCAGTATGCTTTGACATTTCATCATGAATCGTCTTACAAACGAACAACGCTTGCAAATTATTGAATTTTATTATCAAAATGCGTGCTCTGTTAAGAAAGTTCATTGCGCGCTTCCATTTTATGGTCAGTTTAATCGACCCACTGAAGCGGCTATTCGGGCTATTGTGACTAAATTTCGCACCAAATTTACATTGTTGGACATTAAACCACCAACACGCTTACGTAGAGTGCGAACTGAAGAAAATATCGCAGCTGTATCGGCCAGTGTTAATGATGACCACCAATTTTCGATTCGTCGCCGTTCGCACCAATTGGGTCTCTGTTACTCAAAAACGTGGAAATGCCAAAATTGGACTAAGCGGATGGACCACCTAAGACGCAGCCGCGGTCAACATTTAAATGAAATTATCTTCAAAAAGTAAATGTCATGGACCAATCTAACGTTTCAAATAAAGAACCGATGAGATTTTGCAAATTTTATGCGTTTTTTTTTTAAAAAAAGTTATCAAGCTCTTAAAAAATCACCCTTTATTTAAATATTTTCCTAATAACAGAGTTTATTCGTGTACACTCTTATCGCTCCGCTCCTATCCCACGTATTTTCTGACACTGCCCACTAACTAAATACTCGCACACATAATGTTTTGGGAAAACGTAAGGAAAATAATTAAATTCCAATTCTATTTGCGAGCGTTAAAATGCTAATAGTGATGGTGGTGGTTACGTTAGTAAACATGTTGGCATTAACGTGACAAAGAAAGTTAATCAGAGTGAGGTTAACAATGTCAGTCATTTACCAGTGTACTTACAGCCACCCCACTCCTCTGGACCGCACTCCCTTGGACTTTTTTCCCTGCAGGCACTTGCTTTGCCATGCTGGTCCAAGGTCCAATCTTACTCCGGTGGTGTTTGTTTTATCCGTCAATGGTGTATGGCAGCAGAAAAGCGTAGAACTTATTTGCACGCGTACACTTGTCTGATACATCCTGTTGTTGCCATTCTGTTGCCCTCTATTCTTCCTTTCCTTTCACTTTGTGCTCCTTTCATGCACACACTCATTCATTCATCTCTGCCTTGTTACTGGAAACCGAAATATGGTGCGAAAAAAGAGGGAGATAGGACCAACCGAACGAAAAAAAAAGAAAAATAAGAAAGATGTTTGCTAATTTATATGCGTTTCAAGTTTTAATTACGTGATAAAAATGCAGAGAATAGGGGAGGAGTAGCAGCGAAAGAGCGAGAAAAGCGCAACTACAAACTGAGCTTTAAAAGGGCGTCTTTTGTGATGGACGTTGATGGACAGTGTTCCTAGTTTTCCTTTAGCTCAACATAAACATAGTACAGTGGGTGCAAGAGTATAAAGCGAGAACTAACTGTAGTTTCAGTGATGTTCGCCCCAAAAGGGCGTGGTCACTGGAAATAGTGATTGATTTGATTGTGGAGCCATAACAATTTCACTCATCTGTTACACTATGCAACAAAAAAAGAACAATTTTGTGTCCAAGCTGAAAAAAAAACATTTTTTGTTTGCATTGAGGTATGCTGATTTTATGAATTTTTCATGGATATTTTTTCAATTGTTTACTAAAATTAAAATTTTCGTCGTAGGTACCTTCAATATTTGTACTCTCATTTTAGATATAATGGTCCGATCGCACCCGCTTATATGTTCAATTAAAGGTAATTATGATGTTGTAGGACAACAAGTAAGTAAACTTCAGTCGGCTAAACCGACTTATAATACCTTCACTCTCAGAGAACATATATACGGAAGTTATAGGAATAAAATTTTATGTAGGGCAGGATAATTTGTGTGGAAGGTGCTAGGAGGTTCGTATCACAATACCCCAGCTTCCATATTAATAAAACAATTGTAAAAATATGATCAAATATCAAGTCATAGTGGATTCCATGCACCAATATAGAAGGATTTAATTTTACCTTTAGGATAGAGACAAGTGTGGGAGGTACAAGAAGGGGCGTGGCTAAAGCGTAAATATTTTTTAGGTTTAAAGTGATTATAAATACATTTTCAAATATCAAATTGCAAATGATTACCCTCACTTTGAGTGGGAGGTACCAGAAGGGGCGTGGCAATTTCACCCATATTCCATGCGAATGTAACTTCTATTAAAGCATTGCCAAATGTCAAATTTCACAGTATTCCAATCTTCAGTATAGAAGTTATAACAGCTTTAATTTTACATAGTTTTGCGTGATTTGTGTTGGTGGTACGGGACGGGGTATGGCAAAACCCGTGATTCAAATACTAAAATATAGCTGATTCCGAATATCCGTGTGGAAGTTATATGGGATTTAACATTGGAATATGGGTTCTTTGTGTGGGAGGTACCAGAGGGGGCGTGGCAATTTAGCCCATCTTCGAACTTAAACTAAGTTTGGGAAAAATATTACGATGTGCAAAGCCAGACGGATGTTTGACGGACACCGCTCAAACATCTTAAAATGTTGTGAAACGGATTTGGTCCAAACATACTTAGGGTCTTAAGTCACTCCTTCAATGCGTTATACTTTTTTCTTTCGCAAATGATATATATACCCTCCTACTGTGTAGAGTGAGGGTATAATGATGCAAATTACACTTTCCCTTAGAAACAGTGGTGTAGGAACATCCTCCAAAAATTTGGGAAAAATTAGTTTATTTTTTCGAAAAAAAAAATATTTTTTTTTGGTGGCACAAATAAAGTCGATTTTTTTAATAGCTCACATTCCAAGGCAAAAAAACATTGCTAATATATATAAAATCTTTAAATAAATGTAGGAGTTATGACGTAGACCCAAAAGATTTTTTTAAAAGTCATTATTTTTTAATTTTGATTTATATAGCGCGGAAAGTCACTTTTCAAATTGTTTTAGTTTGTAATAGCTGGTACCTTAAAGAAGAAAACAAGTCTAAGAATAAATGTATGAATGACACCACGGAGTGCATTCCACAGTAGTACCGGCAGATTATACGCTGTCAAGATTACATAGAAGTGCACTACCATATTAGGAAAAATGTGATTCTTCATTATTAAAATATTAATATAATAATTAACAATATATAAATATTAGGCAGAAATCTTCGAAAATTTGCCCTTAATATTATTGGGTAGAAACAATTTCCCTTAAGCCCGATTTTCCTCATTTGTAATTTCTTGATTCAATCTACAGCCTAAATGTCTGCAGGATTTTGATGGGAAAAGTTCTAATAGTGAAGATCCAATATGTTTCAGAATGGAATACACACCTAATTTCATGATTTTAGCTACAGCCGTTTGATAGGTACCAGTTTCACTCCTTTTTCCATTATGACCCTAAAATATGAATTTACAAAAATCCGTACCTCCAATTTTCGCGTCTACATAGACAGACGAGTGCAAATACTCAATATAATGATATAATTCCATTTAGATCCTGATGTTACGAATATCGAAAGATCTCTATTTTTCGCTTCACCGCAGTCAGCGAAGTGTACACACCGAATTGCATTACTGTAGTGCAGCTGTTTGGTTGGTACCATTTTTATTCCAAATCGCCCCATTTTATGCCTAAAAGTACGTATATCGAAAAAAATTCTTTTTATTTCCCATCTCCACAGTCAGATCGAATTTCATTACTTCAATTTTTTCCCTCTGGTTCGACACATACTCTGCAACCATAAGACACATTTAGGGAAACTTTTAACCTCCTAGCTCATTTCGTTCGGTGGCTAGCGTGCTTTCGACAGACAGACGGACATTGCAAGATCGTCTTAGAATTTTACCATGACCCATATTATATATGAGTCATTCCATGTCAAGCGGTACGGTTTTTGACCTCGATAGCTGCGATTGCGAAAGTTTGCGTATGTATTCTTCCCATAAAAATATTGTATACGCATTTTTGGAAAAAAAATTGAATTTTTTTCACGAGTTATGACAACACTTTTTTTTTAAGTGGTGAAATAGTGGCTTCTATATAGAAAAATATATTTTTTCAATTTTATTTTCTGATGGTGCAATCACACACTACAAAAAAATGAAAAAAAATCCATAACCAATTTGTTTATGGATTTTCATTGTTTTTATACCTTGTGTTTATTTTCACTGTAATTCAGGTTGATTTTGTAAAAAATAAATCGAAAAAAACTCACACAGTCGCTTCAAAATAGACTTAAGCACACTACTTTAAAATTTCAACAAAATGGTATCATTTCGAAAATCAAAATAAAATAATAAAAATAGCAAAAACTTTAAAAAATCTAAACCTACTATAACACAAAGCCCTAACATTTTAAAAGTAATTGAAATTAGCCTCAAAACGAGGTATAACACATTAAAATCAGTAAAGTCATTCAGGAGTTATAGGCGATTGAATGAACACACCTTTGGAAAAAAGTAGTATGTTTTTAACTGGTGAATTGGTCATAACTCGTGAAAAAAAATTTCAAAATTTTTTCCAAAAATACGTATACAATATTTTTATGAGAAGAATACATACACAAACTTTTAAAACAATCGCAGCTATCGAGGTCAAAAACCGTACCGCTTGACATGGAATGACTCATATACTTTATGGAGTCTCCGATGAATATTTTAAGGCGTTACAAACGGAATGACAAAGTGGGGGGTATATTCAAATAAAAAAATTTTGAAATATTTGTAGCCATCATGAGTAACTTCTGCATCAGAATTACCTCTTAATTTTTAAATTACCTTTTAAAATTTTAAATAATGAGCAATTTTTTGGAATTACTGTTTCCAAAGGTTCTCAGAAAAACAAACAAGCCACAAACTTGTACTGCATCATCATCATACTGACATGGAGGTAGCTTAACGGCTAATTTGAGATCCATACGAGCATACCACTTTATATTGTTTCCTATATAAGCCTTGAGTATGTACATCCGGTAAAAATACAAAGCTATTCAAAATGTTTTCATATTATTGCTCAATCTAATGTTCACTAACCGGTAAAGTACCCGTGTCTAATGAAAAAACAACAAATACTTATGCAAAATTATTTGTAAACAACCTGTTGGTAATATGACTTGCAAAAATTGTTGATCGATTTATTTAGGTATTCATCATGTGAAAGATTATTATAAAATCCCAAAGATCATGATTGTGGTGGATTGAACATACAAAAAGAATTATATGTATCTTAAGTTGGTGAAAACAGTGTAAATGCTCTACACTAAAAAAAAGTGCTCTGTTAAAAGTAATGATTGTTTACTGCCTAACAGCCGACACTTTGTCGGCTATTACAGCGATTTCACTGCCATAGTAACAAACTCCCTACAGTTGTGCTTGGTAAAAAGTTTGAAGTTTGCTAAAAATTGTTGTTGTTAATTAAAATATAAAAAAATGGCATAATAGGTTTTGTTAAACTCTGCGAGTAAAATCTCATTTTCAAGCAAGCAAGCTGAAAATATTGCCTTAATATGCGTCCTATATTTAAGAAAACTTCAGACTCGTGCCAAATACGAGTTTAACTCGTTTATAAAAGTATTCTATGACCAAAAACACAGGTTCGAGACTTTCGACTAATCGACTTTTGGGAGGAAAAAATAGAAAAGTCGAAATCGACTTTACCATTGCCAAATGTCGACTTCTGTTTTCGACTTTGTGCATCAATTTCGTCTTTTTATTTATTTGCACCAGTCGAAAAGTCGCATTTTCAAAAGTCGAAAGATCGATTTTTCAAAATTCGAAACGCCGAAAAATCGATTATTCATATATTTCCAAATGCCGAAAAATCGACTTTTTGCTCCAACTATTCATCGCTAGGGTCTACTGGGTGATTGGTCGAACTCGTCAAATTTTGAAATGATTGACAAAAGTACAATAATTGACGGAATACAAACTCTTGAATTGTTTTCAAAAACAATTTTGTGCTAACTCATATAAAAATCGCACAATTCCTCAATTTAAAAAGTGTGATCTTTTAGAAAAAAATATCCACCAATCCTTAACTTCGATCGTGGATCAGGAAAAACATTTTGCAGTTATGTCCGTATATAAAATTTAATCGGCGAATCGAGAATTAATTGTGTGAACATATATTTTTATGAGAATTGGTCATATTCCAGTGATACGAATTACACTATACAACAAAAAAGAAAAAAATATATGATGATTCAAAAAAAGTTTTTAATGGATATATATTTTTAATTTTTACTATGTTTTAGATATATTGGTCCGATTGCACCCACTTATATGTTAAAGGTAATTATGATGTCGACTAATGTGATTTACACTTTCACATAGAAACAGTGGTTTAAGAACAGACACGAAAATTTTGAGAAAAAAATATTTAAAAAGAAAAATATTTTTTCTATACGAAAAAATTAGAAAAAAGTCGGAAAAAGGTATTTCGTTTAATTTTTTAATAGCTAATGCAAAAAAGCAATGTTTATATGCAAAAAATCTTCTACATTTATCCATAGATTTTCTTTAACTAGGCATTGTTTTCTTCGTTAATATTCCAGCTATTACAAATATTCTGTTATCTAATTTGTAAAGGGATTTTTTAAAATAAAAAGGAAAGGCGGAGCCGATTATATGATACATTTTCTATTCGAATACAATTCAATTCGGTAAAAAAGTGAAAACAGGAAGGATTTTTGTATGTTTCATAGGCCAATATGCACTGACCCAATTTGTCAAATCGAGAAGAATATTTGTATCGGGACTATATCCAAACATGAAATAAATGCATAATAGATTCTTCCAGTTCAAGTATAACGTGTTATGCTCAATTTGGAGAAATTCGGTGAAAATACGTGATTTCTGGGTTGGAAAAAGTCATGCCGGGAGCGAAATTTGTATGGGAGCTATATATAAATCTGAACCGATCTGACCCATCATGGGTGTTTCTAGTTTTATATATATTTTCCAAGATTTGAAGAAGATCTGTTAAAATATGTTGTTTATAGAGTGGAAAAAATCAAATCGGGAGTGAAATTTGTGTGGGAGCTATATATAAATCTGAACCGATCTGACCCATGTTCACCATGGATATTTTTAGTGGAAATATACGATATTTTGCCAAATTTGAAGAAGATCTGTTAAAATATGTGTTTTCTGGAGCGGAAAGAGTCAAGCCGGGAGTGAAATTTGAATGGGAGCAATATATAAATCAGAACCGATCTGACATATTTTCACCACAGGCAGGGCCGTGCGCAGGTGGGGGGTTTTGGGGGTTCAAACCCCCCCCAGAGAGGTTTCGAACATATACTTTTTAAAACCTTCTAGACTTTCTGAATCAATAAAATATAGAATTTTTAAGGTCTTTTTAAAATAACTCGTCTGAAATGGTAATTTTGCAGTAAAATCATGAAAAACACGAGAAATTACACAAAAAATCCTGGACACTTTCTTGAATTTCGGACAGAGGTTATGAAAAATACAAACAAACTAATCGAATTGTGCCAATTTCAAGATTGTGTAATGCTAATTTCGCTAATGGACACCAAATTGTTCGGAAAATTTTCATTTTTATTACCGATACCACTTCTTGACATTCGATTAAAGCTATATCTTATGAAGTTTTAATTGTGTACTGCAATATAAGTTTGGAAATTTAATAACAAAATCGTTTAGTAATTTTAAAAAAGTGTAGATAAGAATCACTACGATATCATAATAAAATCTAAAATATTCTTAATAAAAGCCAATAATTTGCTTGATGCTTGTAGAGTACATATGTAACAAGTATTATTCAAAAGAGAAACAACAAATTCAGTAACTTGGATCTACGTAGGAAAACGAAACTCTAAAATACCAATTATTTGGTTTTTTGAAATTAAAATCTCTAGTTGTTTCTTCTTGCATTTCATCGAATACTAAAAACTGTATTTGTTATTCGAATTTATACATATTTAGGATTATAAAAATGAAGAAACATTTCCAAATATTTTTTATTTAATCGGAATATGCGTATACATATTTTGAGTAAACATCCTGTTACTCATGTCATATATAAATTAAAAACCCCAAAACTCTTTAGACATCCTATTTAGACCCATACTTTGTCAAAAAGTATATCCAATCATAGAAAGAATGCGGGACTGAAGATTTTATCGCCGAGAAATTTGATCGTTTTTTGTGTAATATTTCTTCAAAATATATATCGAGGGCTTATGAACCATTTTCTCGAAAATGAGTTTTTGATGCCAAACTATTCTCAGATTTGGATGTCATCTGCCATAAAAGTTTAGAAAAGATTTTTTTTCTAAAGCCATTTTTTTAATTTTCTGATTTGGCTATCCCCTCGCACGTAAGTTTGCGATTGCATAAGTGGCTATGAACATAAAAATAATAGAAATAAAATAGTTCAACAATGGATCAGCATAAAACCGAAGGTTATAATTCGCTACAACGATTTTGTTTAAAACATTTTTCTAGATTTAGGGAATATCGTACTATCAAATTCCATCATTTCGCGTTAATAACATTTTGATTCCCCAGTTATCAGGCTAAAATAGGAAAAATGGTGGCTGTAAAGTCAAAAATTGTGAAAAGTATATTTAGAAAAAAACCGGCGTAACTTTTTTATTATATTGAAAATACCAAAATATTTCTTTGCCATGTAATTGCTGACTTCATGGGGAATATTTGTGTATGAAAGGTTTTAGAATTATGAATGAAGAAAGTTAAAATATAAGGAATTGCAAGGGCGAATTTTGGATTTTTCATCAATTGCAGCGATTTTCGCAACTGGCTACATATATTTTACAAGCGACCAATCTGACGGATGAAGCTGGAATCTTTAAATTCGCTGTGTACATCACAGAAAATGCGTTTTCTATACAACATTGCCAAGATTTCATGAAAAAAGTTATGGATTTTACAATAAATCTTATTCTTATTTCAACATTAATAGTGCTCAATTTTAAACATACAAAAGTGGCTATGAACCATGAAACCGCGAATACAAGGAAATTTCGAAAACCTTTTAATCGTAGCAATTAGTAAACCTTTTTAGATTAAATATTAGAATAATGATTAATAATTTCTCTTCAAATTAAGGAGACATTTTTTTTTCGCTCTCCTGAAAAGTTATGTTTTTGTTCATAGCCACTTATGAATATGAGCGCTCGATATGTATGTATGTAATTTCAAGCAACTATAGGGTCCGCCATCTACCGTTTTTTTTTTCAACTATTCAATCGTTGGACTATTAAATGTGGGATGCCCGAGGCAGCCATTTGAATGAAATTATTTTCCATTATTAAACGGAAGGATTGTACTTTCAAATAAAAAAAGAAATTTGAGAAAATATTCAGTAGTTTTTTTATAGCATTTTCAAAAAAAAAAAGTTATTTGGCGGACCCTATATTTAAAAAAAGTTCTACACTTAGAGAACAAGACTGTTAATAAAAGCGATTGTCTGCTGCCTATCAGCAGACACTTTTCTGTTATTACAGCTATAACAGCAGTTTTCACCTGCTAAAGAGTTTGCAGTCTGCTAAAATTGGCTGTTGTTAATTAAAATATAAAAATAGATAAGCGTTAATAAGCGAGTTTAGCTCGAATTTTATTTTATATTAGCTTGGGACAATATGCATATCACAAACAGATGTTTACCATCTCAGCAGATACAAATCTGCTGTCTCTGCTCTTTCAGTAGATTTTCTGCTTTCTTTTACTGACATATTCCTTTGAGTGTACTGATAATGGATTACTGAAATGCAATTTTGCCGACAATGTCTGTCGGACGAATGTATCAAAATATTTTTCGAAGATCCTGACAATAACATATGAGTGGTTTCCAAACGCTCCAGTAAAAATTTCCTAAAAAGCTGAAAAATTAACTAAGCATGAGTAAAGTTTCCTTCTTTCAAATCCATAGTAAATAGTTCTTTGGATCTAATAAAAAATTCTTACAATTTCTAAGGTTTTAAGTGAGAAAAAAATATGAAATTTTTTGTATGGAAAAAAATTCCATTTAGGAAATTTTAACTTAAAAATGTGTTTTTTCCTAAAATTAAGTCAAAATGTTTACTAAAATTTATGCCGAGTTCTTCATGCATTTAAAAAATTCTTGAATATTAAATTAAGAAGCAATTCTTGTTCGTTTGCAGAGACTTATTTCTTAAATACTTTATGAATTATTCTAAACAACCACAGCGAAGGCGCCTATCTTGCGTTCGCAACAATCATGGAGTAATAGCTCAACTCCTTATGGCAGAGGTATCATGAAACTTTTGAGAAATATTTCATGTTGTAATTTTTTGTATCAGTTTTGCATACTCTGATGCAAAACTATTTGTTTGATTTTTTAAGTTAAATTGAACTTATTTTAATTGCTCCTTTTTTCCTTGTATAAAATAAAATTTTCCTCAGTTTAAGTAAAAATTTACTCGTTTTGAGGAAAAAAATCAGCAAAATTGTCCTCAGTTTGCGTAAATATTTACTTGATTTGAGAAAACATTTACATAGTTTTAGGAAATTTTCAGCAAAATTTTACTAAGATTTAGTAAAAATTTACTTAGTTTTAGGAAAATTTTGCATAAATTTAGTAAAAAATACTAGGTTTTACGAAAAATTTACTTAGATTTAGGAAAATTTCAGAAAAAATTCTACTTATATTTAGTAAAAATGTACTTGGTTTCCTAAATTTTAGTTAATTTTAACTCATTATAGGGTTAACTTTTTTATGAGTGTAGATGAAAACCCCCCCCAGGGGAAAATCCTGCGCACGGGCCTGACCACAGGTCTTCCTATATTAAATATAAGATGTTTTGCAAAATTTGAAGATAGTCTGATAAAATATGTGGTTTCTACAGCGGAAAAATTCGAATTGGGAGTGAAATTTGTGTGGGAGCTATGTATAAATCTGAACCGATCTAACATATTTTTACCACAGGTGTTTCTAGTTGAAATATAAGATGTTTTGCAAATTTTGAAGAAAATCTGTGGTTTCTAGAGTGAATGGAGTAAAACCGGGAGTGAAATTCGTGTATCTATCTATATCTAAATCGCTGTGCAAAGTTTCAATTGGTTCTGGCTACAATTACGACCTGTATTATAAGAATAGATGGAGAGACAGGCGGACATTGCTAAATCGACTCAGAAAGTGATTCTAAGCCGATTGGTATAATTAACAATGGGTCTATCTCGCTTTCTTTTGGCTGTTACAAACAAATGCACAAAGACATAATACTCTCGTGGAGTGTATAAATAATATTTGTGTACAATGGGGCATGCTATGATGATTACAAAAAGAAACAAAAAGTTTTTAATGGATATATATTTTAATTTTTACTATATGGGTGCAATTGCACCCACTTATAAAAAATAGAAAAAAGTCGGAGAAAAGTATTTTGTTTAATTTTTTAATAGCTAAAGGAAAAAAGCAATGTTGATATGCAAAAAATCTTCTACATCTATCCATAGATTTTCTTTAACTAGGCCTTGTTTTCTTCCTTAATATTACAAATATTGTGTTATCTAATTTGTAAGTGAATTTTTCAAATTAAAATTAAAAAAATATATAATTTAAAAAATCGATTGCGTCTACAAGGAATAATATAACTTCATAACTTCTACATTTACGCATAGATCTTCTTACATCATTGAATGTTAGCTATTAAAAAATAAAACAAAATACATTTTCCGACTTTTTTTACGAATGTTAGCTATTAAAAATAAAACAAAGTACATTTTCCGACTTTTTTCAAAAAATATAATTTTTCCCAAATTTTTGAAGACCATTCCTACCACTGTTTATATTTGAAAGTCATCATGAGTACCTTTAATTTAACATATAACTGGGTGTTATTATTGAGATTACAAATATTAAAGGTACCTTCAACGAAAATTGGAATTTTAGTAAACAATTTATAAAAGATGTGCTTTCTCCATCAAAAATATTTTTAAATTAATGAGCCCAAAGCTTATCTTAGTTACAATGATGATCAAACGTACTGCATATATTTAAAAAGTTCCTTCGATTTTGTAAAAAAAAAGAAAAAAATGTTCCATATCGGGATTACGTGTACCACGAAAAATGTTTATCGAAATCATAGGTTTCAGGATAAAAATATTTCAGTAAGCTGAACATAATTTGTTAGCCATATTTGTTAGAATATGCAAAGGTTGCCACCAAAAATGTCTCGCTCTTCAATAAAAGTCCGCCCCGAAAGGCTTAAACTGGTTTGATTTCGGTTTACGATGTAAGGCGGGTATGTTACTTCGGAATTCTCTTATTGAAACTAGTACGAAAGTGCGCAAGTCGGGATTTTATGGTGACCTACATCACTCTTTTCCGCAGTACAAGGTTTTGAATACAAGGCCTGATTTAAATTATATCAATAATCTTAAATTTGATTTATATATGAATATATGTGAAATGTCAGAAAACGGTGTGGCTATTTTATGGACTATTTTTCCAAACATCATTTATGTTCCATTTTAATTTGTGTCGAACTCTTGTGAAATCTAACGCATTGAGGGGAATTTGGTCAACATAATTTGAAATCGGTGACTTCTGAGCGAATGATCTATTCGGCAAGCCACTCATGTGGATGCCATTGACCGATTTGGTACATTTTCGCTGTAGATGTTCGTAGGTGTAAATTTAATATACTTAACCACACAATTTCTTCTTAGAGTATCCATCTACTATATCGACCTTTATAAAAAAATCGATGTCGTTGATACCTTTAAGGGAAGTACTACTTTTAGAGGAAGCACTGACTTAGTGATTTTACAGAAAACTTAAAACCAATAAATATTTTATTTCAATTCGAAAAAGAAATAGTGTCTTACCATAGAGAAAGAAAGAAGAAAATATGTTATGTCAATACAGAAATTAAGAAATATATATGTACATTTTTAATGGAAAATATATGTATATTTCTTTTTAATAAAAACAAATCGAAAATATAATTGAGATATATCATTTGGCAAATACTACTGAAATAGCCGGATTATTTCGCCACAAAATTGTTTCTAGTAACATTATATTTTTTGTTATTTTGACAAACTACTTACTTCGGTGCAAACACGTGTTGCTGAAACGTCTACATTTGCCTGCTGAAACAGCCGAAAAATTCTGATAAAAAAGCAAATAACTTCCTGATATTTCTACAGAGAAGTCCGCTTCTGGTTGCAGCAGACAAAGTCTGCTATTTCAGCGGACATAGTCTGCTATTTCAGCGGACATAGTCTGCTAGTTCAGGGTACATAGTCTGCTGTTTCAGCGGACATAGTCTGCTATTTCGGCGCACATAGTCTGCTATTTCAGCAGATAAAGTCTGCTATTTCAGCGGACATGGTCTTCGATTTCAGTAGACGAAGTCAATCTTTTCTACTCTTTTTATTGATAAATTCTTTTGAGTGTTTTTGATTATTTGAATATTTGCAGCACCTTGGACTCACTATGGTTGCAATAGCTTAACTGGATTTCCTTTTAAATGCACATTCTTTCCCTCAATTTATCCACTGTCTTCTTTTTTTGTAATATCTTCTTTTATTTGAATGCGGCAACAAAAAGGAAGGAACAAAAAACGCAACAAATCTGTAACAACATAAAGGCGTTATTTTTTATTTGCATAAAGAACTGTAATGCTTCATATTCAACAACATAAATTAGAGAGTGAATAACTGCAAAGATAGATGGGATGATGGGTCCATGCCAACTGTAAAATGTGGGTTTATTTTGAAGGGGTTAATTGGTCGGTCTGCTTTAAGATGCAACAACAAATAAACAAATTAAATAATTGTTGCCCCAAGAAAAGGGCGAATTGCTGTAAAACCGAAAATATCCCTATAATACAAATGAAAATTCGTTTGCTTTTTTTGCTTGCTTTGGTAAACATTTTTAATAACATCAACAGCAGGAATCGTAATCCTTTTTATTAGAAATTTATTCTCACAGTACAGTACGAGTACCACCATCCATCACCGGCATCACCAGCATCACCGAACCAAACAATGGTGGGGGGTAGAATGGTTGGTACTGCCACTAACAACGCCCTGATGTTCGCTTTTCTGGCAATTTCAGGGAAATTTGAAAAGTTTAGAGATGACAATATAAAATTGTCTGCAAAGAAATATGAAATATTTTTTAAGCCATAAACTGCTTTGGTGCTGTCCTTCCTTGTTGCTGTTGCTGATGGTGTTGTAACACTCTGTCAAAAAGGAGAGTGGTTGTGTATGTGTGTTTATATAGATTTTTTCAATTTATGTAAGTTATTTCATGCAAATTAGAATACACTTCTTTGCACCCTACACGAGGTTAGAAGGACGGCTATGATTAGTTCGCACTGATTTATATTTGTATGTCCAAAATTGTTGGGTTGTGACAAAATCGCATCTTATGACCTTTTCATTTCTAAGACATATTGGACTTTCGTAAGGAAATACATAAACATATTTCACTTGTTTAATAATTTGAGAAACTAAACAAAATTTTCTACATTTTAGACGACTGTTTTTCAATCCTTGGGTTTATAGCGGTTTGAAAAGCTACAGAATGGGAAACTGATCGTTTTTGCAGAGAATGCTCTATAGGATATATGAAGTAATCGGAGAAGATGCACGAGCGACAAGTTCAAATTTCTTAAACATCCGAAATTCAAATGCATGCAGTGGGGTCGGGAGCAAAGACGGTGCCAGACTTTAGCCTTTCCTTACTTCTCCTGGCTTCAAATTCCTGATCAGTGATCTATAATATCGCCATCATTCTCATGTTGTCCGGGAGGTATTTGCATATTGTTCAAGGTTAATGTTAACTATACTCTACTATCCTTTTAGTGCTATGAAATTTTGCCTAACCTTGTAGTACGGGACGCACTACGTATGATGATAAAATGGATGCAGTTGGAAGAGGACTATGTCTATCGCCTATAAATGAAAATATGAATTCAATTTTAAACCAATGAGAAATTTTTTAAAGTTTTTAATGAAAATTGCTGATCGTGTCTGGTATTGCGATACATTTTGTTTTTTTAATATTCGAAAACTGTGGCAGCGTTGTAAATTGCGGGGGATTTTATGGGAATTTCTCTTGTCAAAAAACAAGCTCTATAGTTACTCAAAAGAAGAAAACAATTGAACTGCATTGTCCTAAAATATTAGCTTTAGTAGCTTAGAAGTTTTTTTAATTTTTTACAAAAAACGCACATGCGTTGGTTTCTCAATAGTCACGTGTTGGTTCTCTGAACCCCATATGCGGCAATTTGGCTTATTGTCATAGCCACCGAGATAAAAATGAGCTTCATGAAGACCGATCCCTTCTCGAACATTTTCCACGTAAATTTCTTACAGTGTGCGTTAAAGACTCACTACTTTGGAAGTAAGTTTTTAATATTTCCCAATTTTGTTCGAGCGTATAGCGTCCCATTGGAAACGTCAAACATAAACCTGAAAATAAAAATTAATATTATTCTACCTTTCAAAGTTAAAGTAATCGGCAGTTCAAATTTAAACTGTTACATGGCCCACCCTATGAAAGTCAAAAAAATATTTTTCTAATACAAATTATATAAAAATAAAAAATAATTCTTATCTCAAAAAGTTTCAAAAAAGAAATATTGACATTTACTTCTTAAAAAAATCGTTGTCAATTATTTTAAAATTCCATTGTAAAAGTCAAATGGACCGACATAATGGGATCGACAGCAGTTTCTAAGATATCAGCAATAAAGTGAAAATGCACATGTGTATTTACTTCATCGAAATATTTTTTTCAGGCCAAATATATTGAAATTTATTAAAAAATATAAATTTTAGTTTGAACTGGGATATTGTCCTGGCTCAAGACCATTTTGCATCTATATTTAATAGAATGCACATTTATTTGCAAATGGCATGGTGACATTTATTACTTGGCCTTCCCCTTCCCCTCTCGCTTCTATTTGCAGACCTTCTAGAAGGGCTCTGACCAAAGACCTTCTGGAAGGCCTGCAACCAAAGCGCTTCCAGAAGGCCTTCTAGAAGTTAAAAAATAAGGCGCAAAATTAAAAAAAAAATATGACGAACCAATGGACCATTATTTTTTCAATATTTCTGCCCTTGTTATTGACAGTATATTAATTTTCAATTAAATTCTTTCAACATTTTTATTTGCCTCGGCTGGAATTTTAATTCATAATCTTCGCATTGCTAATCGGACGTGCTGCCGTCTAAACCACACAACTTTATTGAATGTTTACGACAAAAAGCTTATAGAAACACACGATCATTCGATTACGCGAACACCTTCGCCACTGTCTTCTTTTGGCAGGCCTTCTAGCATGTCTCGCGAAAGAAGGGAAGTTTGAATGAGCCACAAAATTTAGTTATGTGTTTACAACAAAAAGTGTGTCCAAAATATCTATCACCTTCCGCGCTGCCTTCTCTCGCAAGGCCTTCTAGCATGTCTATCCGAAGAAGGCAAGCAAGCACGAGTTATGGATCGTATATCATCTAAAATGCCTTTTCGTAGAAGACCTTCAGGAATGGGTGTCGGACGTGTAAATTTATGAAATATTAAGATATTATGAAGGATATGATAAATATTTTCGTAAAAAGTAAGAGATGTTAAATATTTTTTTGTTCCATCCCCTATAAGTATTGCATTTGTACATAGTACAAAAATAGGAGTAGCCGATAAATATAGGGTCGTGGATGTTGGTGGGCGTAAACGTCTAAATAATAAAGGTGTTCCCTACTTCTACTGCTTATAATTAATTATACACTTTGTAACACCGGGAAATTGTCACATATACTTGTCTTCTAGAGCGTAAATAAATCATATTTGGTATATGTAGGGGGTCTATATAAAAACATGGACGGATGAAATATAATGCCAAATTGGAACCCAAACGGATAAAATATGGAGACATGTATGTATTAAGGCTATATCTACATTTGAACCGATTTGCTTAATATTGAATATCGTTTCATTTGAATCGGTGCGGAATTGCGACCTGCAGTTTGATTACAAGAATAGATGCACAGTTAGACATTTCTAATCGTCCCAGCAAGTGGCACTATGACGGTCAAAGGCACAACAACAAATCTTTTTATCATTAAACAAACAAAAAATAATTTTATATAAACAATTTCCATTAATTAATATTATAAATTTATTTTAATTGACTTCAAATCAGGAGAATTGTGAAAATATTTTTCATAAAACTCGTAAAAATGTCAAAATCGATACCCTCCGTACTGCCTTCATTCTCCTAGCATGCTACCAGGTCTTCTAAAGGAAGGCAATGAAAAATTCCCATTGGATCTATATAATAGAAAAAGAGAAGGCCTTTCTACATGCCTTCTCAAAGAAAGCAGTCAAGAATGAGTATAGGATTTCTAACTGCTAATGATTAGGCCTTCTGGTAGGCATTCTTAGAGAAGCGAGGTGAGAATGTGCGCTGAATCTTTTTTCATGCCTTCAGCAATGCCTACTTTCAGAAGGCATACAGGAATGTGTTTCGGATTCGAATAGAATGCATTTTAGAAGGCCTTCTAAAGGGAGGCCTTCCAACTTTTCCCGCTGGGTATTTTTCCAAATTTTTTTGTAGGTCTACCATCCGTGGAATCAGTGCTCTTTTTTAAAGTAACAAATTATGAGAAGTCAATTTTATTTAATAAATGTTTTATGGCGATGCAAAAATGATGCAATAAAAACCCGATTTCAAACATACAACGTTTTATAGTTTGTAAGATTATTTATATTTTCAATGCTTACACTTAGCAGAGTAAATACAGTACTTTGAAGTTAACATGTGTTGATAACTCTAATTTCTCTTCCTACAAGTATTGCAATGTTACAACTCGTTTCATGAATTTTTCTCTAACAAAATATTATTTTATATTTTATTTTTATATTAGTATCTTATCATTAATATCTAATCAACCATAAAGAGTAATATTTAAAACAAAATGTTGAGGTTTTGTCACTAAAATCTGTAAAACCGTACAGTTTTCCCCGGCCGGGAATCGAACCTAGCACCTTCAGTTTGCAAGACTTCACTCAACTATGACGGCAACTGATTTTATAATCAGTTTCTTTGGCGTATGGGTGATATTATCTGTGCGAATGAGTGATATTATCCGCAATAAATATTCATCATACGTACCAATATAATGACAGGAGAGGTAAGTTGAAAATATGATTTTAAGTCGCGAATATCTCGAGCTACCCAATAATCCGGTTATTACCACTGGCTTTAGCGTAATAGAATTAGATTAACCCTTGATAATTTTTTAAAGCTTATTCTTAATCAAAAAAGACATCAATTATATACAATTATAACTGAAAATTCGTATTTTTTGGAAAACACCAAAATATCTTAAATAAATTTAAAGAACAAATTATAATTCTAAATTCAAAAAAGCCATTCCATATAAATACATACATATACATACAACGCATATGGACATTTCTCTTGTCAAAAAACATAAAATTATTTTTACTTCTGTATATATTTGTGTTCAACGTAACAAGCTCTATAGATACTCAAAAGAAGAAAACAATTGAACTGCATTGTCCTAAAATATTAGCTTTAGTAGCTAATAACATGACTTCACAAAAGTAGAAGTCAGTTCTTTTTATTTTTTTTATAAAAAACGCACATGCAATCCACGCCAAACTGTGACTCGTTGTGGATGCGTTGGTTTCTCAATAGTCTCGTGTTGGTTCTCTGAACCCCATATGCGGCAATTTGGCTTATTGTCATAGCCACCGAGATAAAAATGAGCTTCATGAAGACCGATCTCTTCTCGAACATTTTCCACGTAAATTTCTTACAGTGTGCGTTAAAGACTCACTACTTTGTGAAGTAAGTTTTTAATATTTCCCAATTTTGTTCGAGCGTATAGCGTCCCATTTTGCAAATGTCAAACATAAACCTGAAAATAAAAATGAATATTATTCTACCTTTCAAAGTTAAAGTAATCGGTAGTTCAAATTTAAAATGTTACATGGCCCACCCTATGAAAGTCAAAAAAAAATATTTTTCCATCTTTTTATTTTTTCGAGCCTGTTGGACGTTTCTGGAAATATGCCCATATGTATAAATGGAAAGTGTAGATTTCTATTTGAAAATCTATGAAATGAAGTCCATAGATTCCCATATGCAGTCAGATACTATAGTTCAAATGCACTTTTCATATTTGGACGATTAACTGCATATGGGTATCTCCCAAAAAAGGTCTAAAAAAATGAAATCAGACCACACTAATAGCTTTTAACTTTATTTTTTACTTATTTCGACAACTTTTTTATTATGAAACTTGAAGTTAACTTATTCTCTCTTATTTTTATTAAAAAAAAGTGTTATAACGAAAATTACTAATGTTTTTACTAAGCGTTGATATATTTGTAGCGTCCGTTTTGTCACGTCCATATTTCTGCTGTACCTAATTAAAAAAATCTAAGAGATAATTCTCATATTTCATAAATCTACGAACAAAACATGTCATCTGACGTAAATATGGAAAAACAAAATTCTCAAAAATCGCTGAACTTTGTATATTTCTAAAAGAGCTTCAAAAGTATTTTTGTTTTTTTTTTTTTTTTTTTTGTAGCGACCGTTTCAATGTAAAACTGTTTATAATTTAGTACTAAATCCTGACGATATATTTTTAAAATGTAGTACTCTTTAAGCACTTTAGAACACTAAAAAGGCTGATCAACTTTTTCAGTTTCTTTCTTATTTTTTGCGTAGTTTAAGGCGTGCGAATGTCGCGTCCGGGCCATTGGGAGATGCCCATGAGGTCTGAGGTCCAATAAAATAAATGTACAATTTTCGCACGGTGTTATTACTTGTGGTTTTATTTCATTTGTGAACTTTAATGTGGATTCATAAGTTTCTATATGGGATGAAATTTAAGGATTCCAGCCGCCAAATGAATTTTTCTTCACGCCATTGTACTGTGTATCATGAGATCAACGTGTATGGATACAAATTGTGAATTCAAACACTTACAAATGCAATAATCCTATCTTCTCTGCCATGGCATCGAAAGATGACAACATTTTTTCTTCCACCAACAATAGTTGCAGCACACCATCAACACGAATCCTGTGCTATGCATTCATACACACATACACATTTGTATACATGTGTATACATACAAACATAGATGTACGAGTAAATTGTAAATTCGTACATAAGTTTCTACGTATGTTTGTTTGTGTGTACAATCTATTGTACCTGATGCAATTTTAACTTTTAAATTAATTTTTGACAAAATTAAATTCCTCTCGAATAGCTTTACATTTACGTTCCTTTTTTAACGTTTGAAAAAATATTTGATGGCATTTCTGCAGTGTGGAAATGGAAATGTGCAGAAAGGATTATTTTAAGCTCTTTCAGATGGAAAGATTGAAAATACAAATTTTCCGAAGATGTCTATTATAATGAAAATCATTTAATCGGTTGTGCGGTTGATGGGAAATATATTTAAAATTGTTTTTGTGGCAAAATGGCCGTAATTCCATAATATAGGAATTTCAAATCTTTTATTTTAAAAAAGCATTAAACATTTAATAAAAATGTATTAGTTTTCAACATAACGTGGTCTCTCCATAAAGATCTCTGTTTCTTTGTATTCAATAGTGTCCCACTTTATAAAATTGCTTGTGCTGAACTCCATCGGTAATATACAACAAAACAATAATATACCACACGGTTACAAACAGATATCGTTGAATCGACTCAGCTGGAGATTTCTAATCTATATACATACATGTTTATTTCTTTGTGTTACAAACGTTAGGCCTGAAACTCATTTAGTATAATTATTCAAAATGCTACCTTAAGGTATTACACGACGCTCCCGTCAATAAAGTGTAATAAATCATGCCTTGGCTATAATTAAGACCTACACCTAATACAGAGCCATTCCAAATAAAAATGCCGGTAATCGTTCAACACTGAATTATTTGACCAAATTAATATTTGTGTATATTTGTACATACTCGTACACACTTTAGATGGCATCAACTAAAATATACTCGCTCTAATGTGTCAATACGTCACATTTATGATCAGAAATACCCAAGAAAAAGTCCAGTAAATATGTGGTCAAAAGCACACAATCGACAGACAAGCCATCAACAAGACAACACAATAACATCATCATTGCCATCATCATCTTCTTCGTCGACGTCATCATCATTATCGTCTTCTTTTTCGGCTATTTTAAACCACAACAACTCAAGGAAGTTTATTGATCTTAAAGCCATTATAATGTTTCTAAATTAAAGTCGGATAAATACAATGACTCACATGACACAGCAAGCGAGCAAACTGTGCGTGCAAAATCACCACATGCGGTTTTGAAGAAGTTTCTAAACAGCTAGTTTCTTTTTTCGTGTATAGGTAGCTTTCGGATTAACTATTTGGGACGTATGAAACGTGTGGTAAAAAGAAAATGATAGAAAAGTTATATTATTATATGTTTATATGCAAGATATGTATACAGTGGTTTCCCAAATTAATGGCCAGGCAAAAATAACAAAAAAAAAATAAACAAGTAAAAAAGGCGTTAAGTTCGGCCGGGCCAAACTTTATATACCCTCCACCATGGATTGCATACCACAGAGGCTATCGATATTCGTAGAAGTGTAGTAATATTACAGGAAAATATAAATTTTTTAATATAGCCAAACCAAAACAAATACAAATATTGAAAAAATAATTTTATAATTAAATTTAATATTTAAATTATTTCAAACCACGCTTATGAGACAAGGATATCAATACGTCAATTCAAAAAAAATATTCTTATATTTATATTTTCAAAAAGCTTAAATACCATAAATATTGGTAGATTGGTATTTTCATTCTATTTTAATTCCAAAAGTACAAATTTTGAAAATCCATTATCAGACGTACAGTGTGCAATATAAACTAACTAAAGTACGAATTTGGAAAAAAAAACTTTTTATTTTGCGTGTCTATGCAGTCAGAGGAATGAATTCCATTATTCCAGCTGCACCCATTTGGTTGGTACCATTTTTACCCCCTGGACGTTTCTACGCAATTAAAATTTTATCATTCTAGCTGTAGTCGTTTAGTTGGTACTATTTTTATCCCTCTGTACCATTGTATCCCTTGAAAGTATGACTTTCGAAAAATCCGTTTATTTTCCGTGTCTACGCAGTCAGCGGAATGTATACTCCGAATTTCATTATTCTAGGTACAGTCGTTTGGTTGGTACCATTTTTATCCCTCTATTCCCATTTTGTCCCTTAAAAGTACGAATATGGAAAAATACTTTTATATTTATACTTATATATTTATTTATATTTATAATTTCGTGTTTCTAGCTGTTGTCGTTTAATATGTACCATTTTTATCCCTTTTTTGCCCCATTTCACCCCCTACAAATAAGAATCACTTTATGGTGCACGTTTTTCCTATAAGGGAAATGCGCATACCAAATATCAAGCAAATATAAACAGACATATTCAAAAGACATGCTTAAATACGCTAAAATATTAGGGATTATTATGGGTATTTTTAGTCCTTGTGAGGGAAAAATTTTTCCCTTTGGGCCGATTTCGCCCCGTTTCAATCCCAACTGATCTACGACTATAAGACGCATTTATGGAAAATTTGAACGTTCTAGCTCCTTTCGTTTAGATGATAACGTGCTTTCAACAGACGGACAGACGGACGGACGGACATGGCTAGATCGTCTTAGAATTTTATGACGATCAAGAATATATATTCTTTATAGGATCTCAGGTCGATATTTCAAGGTGTTACAAACGGAATGACAAAGTTTGTATACCCCCATCCTGGAGGTGGAGGGTATAAAAACTTTGATGTATCTTTATTGGACTTCAACTCGTAAAATAATGAGAGATGTGAACTGGAATGAGCAAAACTTGTATTTTTCAAAAACGGCCTTCTACTCCTTACTAATTGTGTTATTTAAATAAATTTGCAAGAGGAGTTACCAAATAGAATAATGTTCAAAAACATTGCCAAAGTAGAAAAGTGGCTAAAAACTTTTTAAAGCTCCAGGTTTCTTCTTTTTAAATCCGATGAGAAAGTGAATATCGGTTGATAACCAACAAAGTTAAAGGCTAATAAGTGTACAAAGGTACGAAAAAATATATGTGTGTGCATTGAAGCATTGAAGCACTCATTCATAAAAAATCCCCGTCTCATTTGCTGCACAAAAAAATCTTTAAATTCAAATGTATCATGATTTAAAATTGTAAAAAATCTTCGATTTAACTTAATCGTAATATTGGAGACCGTTTTTTTCTCGATAGCCATAAGTCCCACTTACACTCGTTAGTTACCCAGACTAAGTCGGAAAAAATAATGTAAAATGATGTCTAAGATTAGGGTAATGTTTAAGATCTGTTCCCACCCACGAAAATAGCTCCTCTATTCTATATATGTAAATAGTAACGACCTTACGTTACTATTTATAAAATATAAAACGGAATCAAATCAATCAATCATCATTGCTATTCCGGGATCTTCTTGGGCATTCTGGTATTCGACACATATAGTCGAATTCTGAAACTGTATATATCGTCAAACAGGGTCAGCGGATTATCAGTATCGGTGTGCCACTAGAATAGTATAATTTATACTAATTATGGTGCTTGAACATTTAACTTTATTTAAAGTTTTGTGTGGTAATCGTAACAACACAAAATAAACTAAAATTAAAATCCTGGTAGGATTATGGTATTGATATCACTAGTCTTTATTATTATCCAGGTTTCGTAATCTTCACCTTGGCCTACTAAGCAAAGAAACAATAAATTCTTATGGATATTTTTTATACATTTTTTTAAATTATTGGAACAGAATTTTGTTGCTTTCTCAGTTTAGTTGCAAGTCGTTATTGTAAATTATTTGAATGCGAAAAAATCATCCGCATCGGATGAGGCACTGCACGTAGTGCCTATTGTACTCTGTAATGGAAATATGTAGTAACTATTTTTTTTTCAATAAATAAATCAAGAGTGCGTGGACATGAGTGTAAGGGATTTTGAAATGAATTCTCGACAAAAAATATATGGCTTTTAATTCGTAAATGTTTGTTGTTGAATTATTTGTTACATCAAACTTACATATCGAAACAATCCACAAGTCAAACTGGCAACTCTGCTATGGTTAATTAAAACCAGATAAACTTCCACACTGATATTCGGAATGAGCTATATTTTGGTAGCTGATAACATTTTTATGATTTAAATATTAAAAATTCAAGCTCGAGGTTAAGGAATTTTTAGCTTTTAATATTTATTAATTATTAAATTAATAAATATTAAATATCAAAAATATTATTGATATTATTAATATCAAAAATACCCGTTTCAAGTTTTTATATCACTTTAGGCGCACAAAATATGGCGGGTTTTGTCCGGCCCCTCTTAGTACCGCCCACACTAATCATCCTAACCTACGTAAAATTAAAGCTGTTATAACTTATGATGGGAATACTCTGAAATTTGACTTTAGCCAATGTTTTTACAGACGTTAAGTTCGGTTACAATATGGGCGATATTGCCACACCCCTTCTGGTACCTCCCACACAAATTGGCATAAACTTTGGTAGACTTGATATTTGAATATATTTTTTCAACTGTTTTATAAATGTGGAAGCTGTGCTCATGTGCCACGAACTTTCTAGTAAATTCCACACAAATTATCCGGCACTAAGAAGAATGCAAGTCCTTATAACTTCCAGACATATGTTATCTGAGAGTGAGGGTATATATAAGTTTAGCCGACTGACGCCTTCTTACTAGTTACTTTTGCAATGATTACAAAATCGATGCACTTACAATCAGTGACTTAAATTAGGTTGCCCTCGGTGACATCTTTTGGAGATTGGCCATTTTTTATAAAAATATAAAATAATAAAATAAAAGGGATGGACAATTCCAATTTAGCCCTCCTTTAATACCTTAATTGTCTTCATTGATCAGATTCCTATATATTATTTTATAAAAATATTTTTCTTAATGATTCCAAATTCGAGGTCATACGTAAACAATCCAATTACACTACTCAATTTTAGTGTGAACAGACTTATCGTGTGACCCTCGTAACTATAGGGAAGAGTGTGTAAGGCAAAAACGTGGTAGAACAATGTGCGATGTGATTTTGTTCTAATCTGAAGAAAAAACTGGTTTTTGGGGGAATTTTCGTGTGAGTGTAAATGTTTTACACATGAAATTTACGATTGATGGCTTTTGGCCAAAATTAGATAAATGTTACAATATCAAAAAGAAAAAAAGAAAACAAAAAAGGAGAAAGATCATTAGAATGTAAATGCGAAAGACAATCGCATATAAATCATGAAATCACAAATATGAGAGACTGGTTCGCTACATAATTTTCTATAAAAACCCGTTGAAAGTCCAAAGTTTAGTTTAGACCGTTGAATGATATCAAATACAGTAAGTGGTTGTTTGCCCCTCACAAAGAAAGTCATGAATAAATGTGCGATTATTGTGTGTTTCGCCCTAATATTGGGCCTATTACATTCGGCCAATTGTGATGAACTTACAGTTGTTGGGAGCGAAACGGCTGTGCAAGATGTTGTTGACGCCGGTTCTGTTGTCTCCGAAACTGAAATTGGTAAGGCGGTCGATTCTTCAACTCAGGAACCGACCGTGCAAGATGTTGCATACGCCGCTGCTGTTGTTCCTGCTGTAGAAACAGAAGTTGTGAAAGCAGCAGATTCTTCAAGTCTGGACGCTGCTGCTACTGTTACTGCTGCCGAGACTGAAGTTGTGAAAGTAGCAGATTCTTCAAGTCTGGAACCGACTGTCGATGCTGTTGTTGCTGCCGCCGAAAAAGAAGTTGTGACCGCTGTCAGTCTCGAACAGACTGTTGCTGACGCCGCTGCCGCTGAGCAAAATGTTGCTGAACCCTCTGCGGTGGTTGCAGCCACCGAAACAGAAGCTATTAACGGCGCAGACGATTCTGCAAGTTTAGAGCCCCATGTTCGTGTAGCACGTCAATTCTTTTATCCAATCTATCGGCCGTATTATGGTGGTGGTGGATTTTATGGTCGCCGCTACGGTGGATTCTATGGCGGTCGACGTATCGTAAGAAGACGTCGTTTCTTCTACGGTTAGTAATGATACGAATGAATGAATGATACAGATTTTGGATTATTAAAAAACGAAAAAGAAAATATTAAAAAGTGGAGTTTTAGTTGTGCCTTTTCGAAATTGTATTGCCCGACAACGGCGCATCTTCATTTTGAGTAAGGAGCGTGAAAAGAAGGAGGAGTTAAAGGTTTCATTTGGTGTAGTGTTTGGAAAATAAAGGGTGATTTTTTAGCTATTATCTTTTTGGCAACACTGGTTTAAACAGCTGACGCACGTTTTGTTTCACTTTAAAACATCTTCAGTTTGGTTTATAATTTAACCATAAATCGTCTTACAAACGAACAACGCTTGCAAATTATTGAATTTTATTATCAAAATGCGTGCTCTGTTAAGAAAGTTCATCGCGCTCTTCTTTCATTTTATGGTCAGTTTAATCGACCGACTGAAGCGGCTATTCGGGCTGTTGTGACTACATTTCGCACCAAATTTACATTGTTGGACATTAAACCACCAACACGCTTACGTAGAGTGCGAACTGAAGAAAATATCGCAGCTGTTTCTGCCAGTGTTAATGATGACCATCAATTATCGATTCGTCGCCGTTCGGAGCAATTGGGCCTCTGTCATTCAACAACGTGTAAAATTTTGAGTATGCCAAAAATTGGACTAAGCGGATGGACCATTTCAGGCGCAGTCAATGTCAACATTTGCATGAAATAATCTTCAAACATTAAATTATATGGACCGTACTATCGATTCAAATAAAGTTTTCATGCATTTTTCTGAATTTTATGTGA
Organism: Polietes domitor; assembly: GCA_947397865.1. NCBI lineage: Eukaryota > Metazoa > Arthropoda > Insecta > Diptera > Muscidae > Polietes > Polietes domitor. Next base: position 205,339,570 of record OX377618.1, read on the forward strand.
GATTTTGAAAAACTTTCCTATAGCTTTTAAAAATCACCCTTTATATACATTAGAGTAATATATATATATATATATATATATATATATATATATATATATATATATTGTGTGGAACTTAAGTGATAAAGTGTAATTATAAAAGGATAAAACATAGGAAGACTACCAGCAAGCGCTACAGCTAGGGACAGTTTCAGCGGTGGGTGAAATTTTATAAAAAATTGTTTTTGTATGGCAGATCCCTTTGGGAGAAATATGGGGTAGGTATTTTCGGGGAGAATGTTGGGGAATGAGGCCTAAAAAAGGCATACAAAATATAAAAAATAAAAAATGTATGGAACCACCTTAATGTATGAAGATAGAGGTAGGTATGTTCTAAAAAAATGTTGGGGGTGAAAAATATTGGGGTTGGTCATCATTTGACTCCTCTATGGGCTTCCTTGGGACAGTTAGAGCGATGGGAACAAATTTTATAAAAAAATAGTTTGTGTATGGGAGCCCTCTTAAAGGGTGGGGATATGTATTAGGTGTGTTCGGAAAAAGTTGAGGAGGGAAAATTAATGGTGTTGGGTCTTATATTTAACGCCTCTAGGCACGACTCCGGGGGATTTTAGGCATATCCTTCGTAATAAAAAGTATAAAAATAAAAGGTGTTTTGAAGGCCACCCTCATGTTTGAAGATTGGGGGTAGGTATGTTCTTATAGTGAAGACTGAAAAAATATTGGGGGTCAGTCATATATTTGTCTCCTCTAGGGTCCTCCTTGATACACTTAGAACGGTGGGAGAAAATTACCATACCCCTCAAGGGGATCCCCCTTAAGGGGTAAATTTGATTAAAAAATATTGGAGGCCAGTCATACATTTAACTCCACTAGGGTACACCTTGAGTCAGTTAGAACGATGGGAGTAAAAAAAAATTGGTTTTGTGTGGGGGTTCCCTGGGGGCGAATCCGTGGTAGTTTTGAGTCTTTCTTTGATTTAAAAATTTTTGAAAAATAAAAAAATCTTGTGGGATCTACCATAAGGTTGAAGATAGAGTTTAGGTATGTTTTAATGAAATGTGGGGATCGAAATAATATTGGGTGTCAGTCATATAATTGATTCCACTAGGGAACATCTAGAGGCAGTCAGAGCGGTGGGAGAAAATGTTATAAAAATTAGTTTTTGTATGAGGATCCCCTTAAGTAGTGGGCATAGGAGGTAGGTACATTAGGAAAAAATGTTGAGGAGGAAAAATGACCCCGATGAGGCACCCCAAGATGTGATGATATAATTCCAATATTCTTCTAACGAACTAGTGCAATGACAGGTCAACTTTTTTCCGGCTAAGCCGTTTTCAAATTCAAAACAAGTAAAGAAAGGCTAAAGTCAGGCGGGCCGACTCTATGATACACTCCACTTTCAACCCGAATACAATTTAATTCGTTGAAAAAGTGAAAACGGGAAGGATTTTTGTATCCTGTAAATGTATGTGTTTGACAAAAAATGTTAAATCGGAAAGGACATTTTTATGGGGGTATATTGAAATCTGGAACGAAATGGGCGAAATATAATATGTATAGTTTGGCCAAAATCGGTTAAACATTTGGGAGCAACATTTGTATTGGGGCTATATCTATATCTGTTGGATTATAAGATGTTGTGCCAAATTTAAAGAAAATTGGGTACAATATGTGGTTTCTAGAGCGGAAAATGTCAAATCGGGAGCGACATTTGTATGGGGGCTATATCTGAATCTGAACCGATTTGCCTCAAAATAAATAGCGTTCGTCCTTGATCCACAAAACTTACTTGTGCCAATTTTTGTTAAGATCGGACTATAATTGCGACCTGTAATTTGATTACAACAATAGATGGACGGACAGGCAGACAGACAGACAGACGGACGGATATTGCTAAATCGATTCAAAAAGTGATTCTAAGTCGATCGGTATACTTAACAATGGGTCTATCTCGCTTCCTTTTGGAGGTTACAAACAAATGCACAAAAAAAACTTGTTTTCACTTTACACTAATACATTTATCGCATTGAAGGAGTGTCTTAAGACCCTCAGTATGTTTGGACCGAATCCCTTCTCACAACGTTTTAAGAAGTTTGATCCATGTCCGTCCGTCCGTCCATCTGTCTGTATGTCTGTCTGGTGTACACAGTGAATTTAGCAAGGAGTTAAGAAATTTATTCAAACTCTGCACGTAGTAATATTTTCCCAAACTTTGTTCAAGTTGATAGAGATGGGCGAAATTAAAAGGCTCCTTCTGGTACCTCACACACAAATGGTCCATATTCCTGTGGTAAATTAAAACCAATGTATATTCAACACGGATATTCGGAATCAGGTATATTTTGATATTTGACAAAGTTTTTACATTCGCTTTGAGCTTACAAAATGTGGAGAATTTTGTCACGCCCCTTCCGTTATCTTCCACACAAATCGTCTTAACCTACGTAAAATTAAGGATTTTAAAACTTCTACACGGATAATGGAAATACTCTGAAATTTGGCCATTGGTAATAATTTATAAAACGTCTATAAAATACCTGGAATATGGGCAAAAATATAACACTCCTTCTGGTACCTACCACACAAATTGGCATACGTTTTGGTTAAAGTAAAACTAATATTTCTGCCATACGGATAGTCGAATTTATTTGCAATTTGATATTTGAAAATGTTTTTATAATCGATTTATGTCAGATTTACCATATCACATTGTATTTCAGCTGGATAAATCTGTACAAAAAGTAGTCTCCACACTGAAATACTCAACAACTATTACAACACTAGTTTCACTAGTCATATGGTGCATTCATTACAACTAATCGCTGAAATTGTTAAATCGATAATAATTTTCATATGACAGTCAAGACATTTGACGAGCCACTGTTTGTTAATCGTTTAAAGAAGAACAAAATATACATAATCTTTTTGTGTTTGTTTGTGAAAGTTACACTTGACGATTGGATGAATATTTATTAAACAAAATAGAAAACTGATAAATAATATGAATATGGAAATTAAAGTAAACGATGATTTTAGACCGCAATCATTAAGAAACTTTCATTTAATGTCAGTTAATGCGATTTCTAGAAGTCTGAAAGTAACGAAACTGAAACGAATCAAATCTGTTCGCCTAATGAATGGGATTTTAACAATGCATTTCAAAGTACACAAAGGAATACTACACTGAATTTTGTTTGTTAGACAAATAAATAAAATAAAAATCAAAGTTACTGATTGCCATATGAATGAATTGATTTCTTGCCAATGGAGGAGATTAGCAATAATAAAGATTTTGTAATCGCGTTATTTTTTGTCTGACATTAATAACGACGACTTAAAGATACCCTACAAAACAAACAGGGGTATAAATTCGTAATTTAGAAGATATTACATTAAACTAATAATATTTAAATTGATGGATCTCTTTCTCAACATTGTTACCCTACAAACCGAGGGATAAATTCGTAATTTAGAAGATATTACATTAAACTAATAATATTTAAATTGATCTCTTTCTCAACATTGTTCTTCCACACATTGGCACATATATAAAGAGTGATTTTTTTGAGGTTAGGATTTTCATGCATTAGTATTTGACAGATCACGTGGGATTTCAGACATGGTGTCAAAGAGAAAGATGGTCAGTATGCTTTGACATTTCATCATGAATCGTCTTACAAACGAACAACGCTTGCAAATTATTGAATTTTATTATCAAAATGCGTGCTCTGTTAAGAAAGTTCATTGCGCGCTTCCATTTTATGGTCAGTTTAATCGACCCACTGAAGCGGCTATTCGGGCTATTGTGACTAAATTTCGCACCAAATTTACATTGTTGGACATTAAACCACCAACACGCTTACGTAGAGTGCGAACTGAAGAAAATATCGCAGCTGTATCGGCCAGTGTTAATGATGACCACCAATTTTCGATTCGTCGCCGTTCGCACCAATTGGGTCTCTGTTACTCAAAAACGTGGAAATGCCAAAATTGGACTAAGCGGATGGACCACCTAAGACGCAGCCGCGGTCAACATTTAAATGAAATTATCTTCAAAAAGTAAATGTCATGGACCAATCTAACGTTTCAAATAAAGAACCGATGAGATTTTGCAAATTTTATGCGTTTTTTTTAAAAAAAAAGTTATCAAGCTCTTAAAAAATCACCCTTTATTTATGAAATTCCTATTAATATTAAAACATTGTCTGTCTCTTTGTTAGAACCGCAATAACGCCTAAACTCCTGAATCAAAGTACAGGTCGCTATTGTAGCCAGAATCAAATGAAACTTTGCACAACGAGGTTTTACGAGATAAGGACGAACGCTATTTAATTTGAAGAAAATCGGTTCAGATTTAGATATAGCTTACAAATTTTGCTCCCGATTTTACTCTTTCCGTTCTAGAAAACACATAATTCTACAGATTTTCTTCCAATTTAGCAAAACGCCCTATATTTTAACTAGAAACAGATCTGGTAAACATATGCCAGATTGGTTCAGATTTATATATAGCTCCCATACAAATGTCTCCTCCGATTTGACACTTTCCGCTCTAGAAACCACATATTTTAACAGAAGTTCTTCAAATTTGGCAAAACAACTTCTATTTTAATTAGAGACAGCTCTGGTGAAAGTGGACCAGATCGGTTCAGATATATTTATAGCTCCAATACAAATTTCGCCACTGAATTTATTATTTCCGCTTTAGAAATTACATATTTGAACAGATTTTCTTCAAATTTGGCAAATCAGCTAATATTCCAACTACAAAGATCTATGGTGAAAGTGGGCCACATCGATTCAGATTTATATATCGCTCCCATACAAATGTCTCCTTCGATTTAATTATTTCCGCTCTATAAACCACATATTTAACAGATTTCCATCAAATTTGGGAAAGAGTTTTATATTTCAATTAGAAAACCTATGCTAAAAATGGGTCAGATCGGTTCAGATTTATATAGAGCTACCATTCAAAGTGTGTCTTCATATTTTCTTGCAAATACAGATAGAAGTATGAAACTTGTAGTATATTCTGCTCTTGTAGCTGTATCGTATATCACCCCGTATAAATGTAAAGACCCTTTAATACCCTACGTCACAGGGTATAATGGCTAGGTGTAGGGTATCATATAGTCGGTCATGCCCGACTTTAACTTACCTTACTTGTTAATTTTAGAGTTTGTACACAAAAGATGTAAAATATCAACAACAATGTTACAACTGTTGTACATTTATTATACCCTAATTGATTTTACTATTATATTTTTATTCCATGCTTTATATAAGGTTACTTTCTATATATGTTTGTGTGCCACAAAATTTGAAATCAATTTTTGAAAGCTTTTTTCTCAACCAATTTTGCTCAAATTTTGCACACTTAATCATTTTCGATGACAATACAAGGAAATGGAAAAATTTGACCAATTGGACAAAGGGGCGTGGCACCTCCCATACGAAGTAAAAACCTATTATTGAATATTGTCAGTTCTATGACACCTAGAGTGCTGAAATTTTGTGTAAGTGCATCTAGCATCAATTCGCATAGTTGTGCCAAAAATGGGCGGTATTGGAAAAGTGGGCGTGGCATCTCCCATACGAAGTTAAAACCTATTATTGAATATTGTCAGTTCTATGACACCTAGAGTGCTGAAATTTTGTGTAAGTGCATCTAGCATCAATTCGCATAGTTGTGCCAAAAATGGGCGGTATTGGAAAAGTGGGCGTGGCACCTCCCATACGAAGTTAAAACATATAATCGAATATGGTCAGTAGGTGTCATAGACCTAGAGTGCTGAAATTTTGTGTGAGTTGATCCAGTGTAAATAGTTGTGCAAAGATGGGCGGAAAGTGGACGTGACACTTCCCATCTGAAATTAAAACCGGTTTTAGAGTATTTCGACACCGAGATGGGCGGAAAGTGGCCGTGACCCTTCCCATACGAAATTAAAACCAGTTTTTTAAGTATATTCTACAACGATCTTCCTATATTGTTGTGTGTGTTTATTTAGTTGTAACCTGCTTAGACAATATGCAAATGGGCGGGATTTGAAAGGCGCATTTTTGATTCGAACTTTGTAAAATTACACGTTTTCTGTGGATTTTCTTAGCACAACAGTAAAGAAAGGTTATAACTAGTAAATCAAAAAAAAAATTCTTTTTTCAAATCCATGCTTTATGCAAGCAGAATTCTATTGGGCCTAGAAATTCTTTTTTAGTTATCTTTTGTAGAAGGAAAAATTACTGTTACGTTTTTAAATATTTTTTTATTAATTATTATTATTATTATTATTATTATTTATTATTTATTATTATTATTATTATTATTTATTAACGTAACAGTAATTTTTCCTTCTACAAAAGATAACTAAAAAAGAATTTCTAGGCCCAATAGAATTCTGCTTGCATAAAGCATGGATTTGAAAAAAGAATTTTTTTTTGATTTACTAGTATTAGAAACATATTTCCATGTTTTTTAATTATTATCGGAAAACATTGTATACTTTTTGGCGCTATCGTAAATATTTTCAATTGTTTCTCTGAGATTATCTATATATATAAAAGAGTTGCTTTACTGACTGGCTGACTGACTTACGGCTGAAGCTAGGGTCATGAACATTTCAGGGTAGTTCCCAAATATGACAGAGACGCGGAAATTTTAAATTTAATTTTAGTTTTACGAAATTTGTAATTTTAGGGGGTAAAATGGGACCAAAAGGGATAAACATCGAACCTTAGACCTGACTAAACGGCATTAGTTAGGTGTGTGTTTTACACTTACCATGCAGATGAGCTACAAAAAGGTATTTTTCGAAATTTGCACTTTTAAGGGGCGAGCGGGACAAAAGGGAAAAAATGGTACCAACTAAAGTATTAAAGCTAGAATCGTGAAATTTTTATGTAAATTCCTCTCACCACATAGAAACGCAATATAAATGCATTTTTGTACTTTTACCAACTAACTAAAGTATAACAATTAGAATCGTGCAGTATAATTGTTTTTTTTTTCGAATTTTTTACTTATAAGGGCTGCGCGGGACAAGGGTTTAAAATGGTTTACAGTCCTTTAATTACGTAAACGCAGAACATAAATGGACATTTAATTGTTCGCAATTCGACAGGCACATTCCTTTGACTGTGTATGAGTGCTATCTAATAGGAGGTTTCGGAATTACTATTTTAAATTAAATTCAATAAATACTATCTAAAAATAGAGATGGATAAAATTGATAACAAATGACTGGCTTTTCCACTAGCGATGTAGTAGGCACTGTTAGTTACAAAATCTATCTAATAGGAGGTTTCGGAATTACTATTTTAAATTAAATTCAATGAATACTTTCAAAAAATAGAGATGGATAAAACTGATAACAAATAACTACCTTTTCCACAAGCGGGCACTGTTAGTTCCAAAATGAATAAGATAAAAATGATTATAAATTATTGGCTCGGAAAAAATGAAGAAATATTCCATTTTTTACATTTTGCAGATGCTACATGACTGCTTCTTTTAAGGAGATATTTCAAAGCATCTATTATCTTCTTTCGAATTCGCCTGTTCACATATTTGAAACCATATTGGCCATAATAATTTATATTAATTTTAATTTCAACAGCAATCACGTTCATGAAACTTATGGAACACCACCATGAAACTTATGGAGAGTCCTTCTGACACTATTATCTATTTATAAAAATTATTTTACGAAAATCGAAGGTATATTTTTATGAAATAAATAGGTAAACAAATATTTTTTAAGAATTGACAATCTTCTGTAAAACTAATAGAAGAAATTTGTATTAGTATCTCATACCACAAAAAGAGTTAAAATTTTTTTAAATTGCCTTATGACTAAAAAACTTTGTTTTCGATTCACTTTATTGGCTACAATTTCTCATTTTTTTAAAATCGGGAAATGCAGCAAAAATTCAGCACAATTTTTAATATAATGATTTTTTTTTTAATTTTTCACATTTTGAAAATAATGAATATAGAAAAACATTGGAAAAATATTTTGTATTATTTTTTATTAATTAAACATATTATGTAAAAGATCTATGGATGAATGTAGATGCTTATTGTAGAAGTAATGGAATTTCAAAAAAAATCGTATTTGTTTTTCTTAAGAAGTTTTTGAATAAATTGGTCATACGTGCGATATTATTAAACAAGTAAGTCTCAGTCGGTTAAACCGACTAATATATACCCTCACTCTCAGAGAACACGTGTAAGGAAGGACATACATTTTACTTAGTGCCGGATTATGTGTGTGGAAGATATTGGGAGTATGTGGCAATTGGACCCAGTTTACACATTCGTAAATAGTCAAATATGACGTAATGGTCAAATATGAAGTCATAGTGGATTACAGGCTCCGGTATAGGAGTTATAAAGGATTTAATTTTACCTAGGGTAGAGGCAATTGTGTGGGATGTACTAGAAGGGGCGTGGCTAAATCATAAATAATTTTTAGGTTTAATGCGATTATAAAAACATTTCCAAATATCAAATTGCAACTTATTTTGAGTACCCGTATGGAAGTTATATCGGTTTTATTTTAACCAAGTCTTATGCCACTTTGTTTGTCCATAGGTACCAGAAGGGGCGTGACAAAAACTGTCATGTCATTCACGCTTAAGGTGCTTATAAAAACTTTATCACATACCAAAATATAGCTTATTTTGAATATCTGTGAGGAAGTGTCATTAGTTTTTATTTGACATAGGAATGGGAGGTACCAGAAGGGGCGTGACAATTTCGACCATCTTCGAACTTAAACTATGTTTTACAACCCAAACACTACCCTAAATCTTTAGTACATATGTACGAATGTCATATGCAAGATAGACTTCAAGTCACATTTTTTGTAATCTTAAGACTACTACTGTAATTAACTTTAAATAGTAAAGTTACCTTTTTGTTCCCATACACTTAAAGCCTTCAAATAATACATTGACTGCTAAAATTTTTTTTGTGCCAGCAAAATACAATTATACCTTTTAAAAATGATTTTTCTCGAAAAAAATATTTCTTTCTGAATTTTTCAGAGACTGTTCCTAAAATACTGTTGTTATGTGAACGTGATTTTTTAAACCTCGTTTTCGAGTTTAGAAAGCTGAAACACATCAGAAATTGTTATACATAGCCCTTCGTCAAAAATGTTATTGTGTATCATAATTGGATTGCATATTGATAGATTTCTAGGAGAATTCTGGATAAAATAAAAATAGTGTGTGATTACATTGATTTAATCATACGCGAAATATTATTAAATAATAAAACAGAATATTTTTTTTTTTTTTTTTATAATATATTTTCTTAAAAGAAACTAATTATTTATTTCTAAATTTTTTGGAGACTGTTCGTAAACTACTGCTTCTTTGTACCATCATAATAATTTTTAATTTAACATAGGAGTTTTCGGACTTATATATTTCCAAAATAAGAGCACACATATTAAAGGTTGTGAAAATTGGAATTTTAGTAGATTTTTTTAATTTATCTACAATTTTTTAATATAGTTTTCGAGTTTAGAAAGCCAAAATATATATGTGTTACATAGCCCTTCGGCTAACTTTTTCTTCTTCATATCTTAACTGGACTATATAGATATTGATAGATTTCTAGGAGAATTCTGAATTAATTAGACCAGAAATTCAACAAGTAATCTATATTTTCCGGACTTTAGCTTATAGAAAATAAACTTGTATATTATATAGGGTCCGCCATCTAACTTTTTTTTCAACTATTCAACCGTTGGACTATTATTTGTGGGGTGCCCTCTACAGCCATTTGAATGAAATTATATTCCATTATTAACCGGAAGGATTGTACTTTCCAATAAAAAAATTGAGAAAATCTTCAGTAGTTTTTTTATAGCATTTTCAAAAAAAAGTTATTTGGCGGACCCTATATATGGAATATTATAATGTACGGGAATCATTTATTAGATTACTCGAATATTTCACTCAACCGGTTCACTATGATATGAAAAATTTATTTATCGCTGCGAAGCCACTTGAAAAGACGTTTGACATGGTCGAAATCATGATCGTGGTAGTCTGCAGCCAAGTTATAAATGTCACCATGCCATTTGTAATTAAATTTATATTCTATTAAATATAGATGCAAAATGGTCTTGAGCCAGGACAATATCCCAGTTCAAATCAAATATTGATTACAGACCAAAAAAATGCAAACGAAAAAACTAAGACAAATGAGCGTTGGTACGGCAGAAGTATTGCTGTGTATATGCAGGTGTATATACACATACTTACATATGCAACTCAATGAGATACTTGTAAGATGGCATGTGGGCTTTATTACTTGGTGCGATTTTTTAAACGCAAATTCGGCAAGTGAGGTGTGCTTCTCGTTCGTTTGTGAGAATCATCTCCTTATAGAGGCCGGGTTTGATGTTGAAAAGTCGCTGCGAAGCCACTTGAAAAGACTTTTGACATGGTCGAAATCATGATCGTGGTAGTCTGCAGCCAAGTAATAAATGTAACCATGCCATTTGTAAATAAATTTACATTCTATTAAATATAGATGCAAAATGGTCTTGAGCCAGGACAATATCCCAGTTCAAATCAAATATTTAACTCTCAAAAAGGCGCCGATTTAAATGTAAAAGCTGGATTATATTCACTATTATAAATAGTTTGAAGTTTTTGTAATTTTTCTAAAAATCATTTTTTGATATTGCCACTTTTAGGAATCATGAGATCTTTCTAAGATTTTAAAAATATCGATTTTAAACCGAAGCAACGAAATAACAAGTAAAATCTTACCATTTCTAAAATAAACATTTTTAAGACCCATCAGATTTGAATTGAGAAAAAGTACACCCTAATATACAACTTAATACCTCAATGTCACAGATGATTTCATCTCGAAATTAGTAAAAAACTTAGAATTGTTTATGGTCACGAATATATCTGTTTTGCTGTTGTTCTTCCAGCAACGTCTTCTCGATCGTTGATAAAACTTTTATGACGTTCCGCGCTTTTGGTAAATATTATGAAGCACAGTTTGGGCTATGCTTCAATAACCCTCTCTCCAGACTATAATAAATATTTGTATTTACTTCAAGTTGGTTGGTTGTGTCAGTATGGTACGTGGTTGCGTGTAGCGAACTTAGAGAACCCTAAATTATGAATAATTAAAAATTATGAATAATTAAAAATTATGTTACAAATCGTATCTGGGAAAAATGTAAAAAACTTGTAATAATTCAATTTTATTGATAATAAGAAAATATGAGTGAAACATATCTCTTGGTATACATAGACATATAAAGACATACAAACACAAAACAAACAATTTCATTGAAAAGTAACTTTTTGCGTACGATCTAAAAAATTGAGATGTCAAACCAAAAATATTTTGTTTAATTTCTTTAATTGCTAATGTTATATGTAAAAGATCTATGAATAAGTTTAGACATTTTTTGTAATTTAGTTTTTGTTTAATGCAACAACTATATTGTTAATATTTTACTGCACACTTTTGCATATTGTGTGCTTCCGTTGCGATGTTACAGACCATGGAGCAAGACAATTTGCCTGGTATTATAGTGTAAGGTGAATACTCGTTTTGAATATAAACTTCAGAATACATCAGCTGTAAACTAATTAACACATTGGTTTTTACGAGGGGAAGTGACGTGAATTTCGGAAGTATTCTTCACACGATAATTCATATTATTCTCAGTTTTTTTTTGCTTAAAATCGCAAAATCTTATACACGTATACAAGTCATAGAAGAACATAATTATATGTGTGAAGTCACATGTATGTATAGATATATATAGTAGATAGATTACTATATGAGTTACTCCATGCAAAGTTAAATGCAGGTTTTAGATTACTTTAAAACTTGGACTACACGTCAAATTTTCAGCGTTGAAAATATGGATTGTGGAAAAATGAGAATAATGAAGACGATATGGGCAAATGAGTGAAGCTACCTGTGCGATTTATTAAGTAGCACTTAGTATTTCTAAGGTTATGAACCATAGTAGCGACAAAGTCATAGCAAATATTTTCTAATGTTCAAAGACTATGCCACACAGCTGATCGACACGAACGCTGATAAAATATAAGTGTATACATATATCTAAAAACATCCTCTACTTTTTACTAGAACATTAAATTGAAATGATATAATTAGATTTCATAATTTCAAACTTAAATTAACTTTAATAGAAAAATAATTTTGTGGTTGAATATAATTTGAGAAAGGAGTATGAAGGCGGTGAATTGCACGAGACAATTGTCTGGCACATTTCTAGAAATAACGAGTTCACTAAATGTTTCCTTCAATACATTTCATGCGTTGTATAGCGTGGCAGAGTGGTCCAGAATCAAATTCCATCGGCCAAAATTCAATAACGTTTTATCTAGACACGGCTTATTTTGAAATACTAACGTTGAAGATCGATCAATTGTCTAATTTTAGAAATTAGACCAAAGTTGGTTGTTTTTCTTATTTTAAAAACAATTAAATTTTAATTTAAAAGAAAAGTAAAATTTTTATATTTTACTTTGAATGTTTTTAAATATTTTTACATTGTATTCATAATTACAGAAAAAATATTTTTCTAATACATGTTGTCACTTTCAGATTTTGAAAAGTTAAAAACTCAATTTTTTCGACTTGGTCGAAGAGCTCTATAGAGTAGGAGGGTATATATCATTTGGGACAGACAAACGTGTAACACATTGAAGGAATGAAGTAATTCAGTTGTTTTAGCATTGCCAGTCGGTTTGTTTGGATGGATGGTATACTCGATAACTTTCGGAGAATATTACGGAATCTATTCAAACTTTGCACCTGTGAATATTTCTCCAAAACTTAGTTTTAGGTGCAAATAAGTATTTAAAGTAATTTTTGAAAAAGTGTGTCCTTTAGAACTTGGTAATCATGTGAAGAGGCAACGATCTGAAAAACTAAAAACGCCAATTAACTCCATTTTGCCTGTAGTTTCATATGTATATCATTCGGTTCAGGTGTAACGATTTTTTAATTGTTCGTGTAATATATATTGTTGAAATCGGCGAATTGGTTTTGGCCGCGAATTTAGATACATAGGTTTGGGGGCATATTTCGAACATAGGAATTTAGAGCTTTAAAAGATAAAAACAATTTTTAATTTTTTTATATTTCGTGAGATACAAGTGATTGAGATAAAACAATACCTGACATAGGTTACTACTTCGATTTCGAACTCTGGAAAATATAAGCTTTCGAAAAGGCTTAAAACTTCGCCTTTTGGAATTTTGATAACTATGATTACCTAAGAAAACTAAAACAAGATTTAGATCAGTTATTATACGGATCTCCTACCAAAAATTTAGTATTAGATTGTGTTATAGATTATTTTATATATGTGCAGTTACAATGATTTTTTCTTTAGTTTGATCAGATCTCTAATTTAAGAAATTTCATTTTGACATTTAAAAAAATGTACCCTGGCATACAATGGCATTTCTCATTTTTTGTACCCCAAACTTGTCTTTAGTGTTAGTTTGAAAGTGGTCTAAGTCACAATATATCCACTGATATAGATGTGTGCTGAAACATTTTTTATTTATAATGTCCATTTTAGGCGATTCAGATAATTTGAATATCATATAAAGTGAAATTATCTGAAAAGTAACTAAAAAAGTAAATATTTATATATTTTTTTGGAAAAAAAATATTTTGGTTTTCATTTTTGTAAGGAAATATTACATTTCCGAAATAAAATTTGATTGTACATTTTTTCAATTTTGAGAAGAATGAAAGTTGTCTAAGTCAGTGTACCCTTTGAAAGTAGGGGTTTCCATAGAAGTACCAACGTTGTCGACTTTTTTATAAAAGTTCGATATAGTAGTACGACATTCTAAGAAAAAATTGTGTGCTTCGGTGGAAAAATATTTTTCAATTGACTCAAACAAAACATAGACCACTATAGTAAATTAGTAACAAAGTCCAAATTCGATTCGGGAATTACCGGACCCCAAACCCTACATACAATGAATAATCGTCACATATTTCGTTTTTTCATATGTACGTTAATACAAATCTTTAACAGTGATTTCGTTTGAGTCTACATTTAAATCAAAATTTAATTGATGACAACTAAATAAATCTTATCTTATAACTAAATAAAAAGCTAAAGGTTAATATATAAGCTCAACATCTAGTTAATATCAATAAACCCTGTTGAGGAATAATGGCAGCGTTTTCAATCCAAAGACAACTATAGATTATAATATAGTCGGGCGGGGCCCACTATATAATACCCTACACCACTCCCTGTATATATGCCTCGCTTTGATTACTAAACCCAGATGTTTCATGAAACAATTTTATGTAGTTCATATAAATTAAACTGTATGCTATAAATTCATCTTTACTCGATTTTAACGAATATGGTAAATAATATGGTAATGGATCAAATTTTCCGGCAGATAATCCGAGTAAATTAAATATAGCATGATCTGGAAAAATTGATCAAGATCCAATGACAAATACAGATTATACAGCGGTAAAAGGGTGAATCGGACGGACATTTGAAGGGGTCCTATAACAATACCTAGTTCTCATTCGTGGCATGTGCCAAAACATGGGCCTCTCCTTCACTGTAGGTATTCCTAGTTGAAATATATCATGATCAGCTAAATTTGATCAACACCCGATGTTAGACGTTGGTTCTAGAGCGGCAATAGTGTACAAAGGGGCGCTATTTGTATGGGGTAATACCAAAGTATGGACCCATATATTTGACTTTCATAGTATGTATTCATAGTTGAAATATAATATAATCTGCAAAATTTGATAAATTTCCGATGTAAAATGTGGATCCTAGAGGCGTAATAATAAAAATGGGCGCTATATTAAAAAGACGACCTTATAGTTCACTTTCAAAGTAGGCATTCTTTATTGAAATATAACATGATCTGCAAAATTTTATCGAGATCCAATGTAATATGCGATTTCTAGAGCGATAATAGTGTAAACTGGGGGCCCATTTGTATGGGGGTTATACCAAAACATTGGCATTTATAGCTGGCATTCAAAATACGTGTTTCCCGTCTAAATGTTACATTGTGTGGGAAATTTGATAAAGATCCGATGTAAAATGTGCATTTTAGAGTAGTAATATTGTACATCGGTGGTACATTTGTATGGGGGCTATATCAGAACATGGACCCATGTAGTTCACTTTCCCGGTAGCTGTTTCTAGTTCAAATATAACACGATGTAAAATGTGTATTCTAGAGCAGTGATAGTGTAAATTATAGGGATATTTGTATGGAGGCTAAATCTGAACCGATTTCCTCCAAATCCAATACCGATCGTCCTTGGCCAAAAAAATAACTTCTGCCAATTTTCATGATAATCGGACATTAATTGCGACCTGTAGACAGACATCGTTAAATCGATTCGGCTGGTGATTCTAAGCCGATCCGTATACTTAAGGTGGGTCTAGCCCGATTATTTCTTGGTATTACATACATTTGGCGGAAAACTAACTTATAATACCCTAGTCCACGAAGTGGTGTAGGGTATACAAAATCTTGTTCGACGAAAAAACCTAGCTGGCTGTATTTTATGGAAATATAAAATCATTTCATTTTGGTATGGAATGACCCATATATTTGGGGGAATTTTTCGGAACACATTTTGTGATTTATAACACATCATCTCGTATGCCGAGATTTTAAATTTCTCTTGATATTTATTTACTTTTTGAATTGTTAATTCTGGGTTTTTACTTTTATTTCTTTTGCATTTTATTGACATACATAATTCATTTGTAGACTTTGAATAATTTTTGTTTATCTTATAAATAACACTCATATCTAGGTATGATCGCGTTATAAACAAAATAGCTTGAAAACAAAAACAGCGATTACAGACATTGAATATGTGGTCAGTGGTCATCTACACACCACACAGCATCACTATCGTTTATTTGGGTATTTGTTTTTGGGGGTATTCCATTGTAATTGTCATTAATATGTATTTGTAATTTGCTCACCCGAAAAAAATTAAAATAAATTTGGCGATCATATTGAATTTTAGCAATTCATAGACCGATATAGTTCTGTTTTGCTTAGGTGTTCCTATCTGAAATTCTGGATGTTTTTGTTGAGCATAACTTTTAATTGATATAAAATATGTGGATTACACAATTTCAAAATAAAAATTTTCTTCACTGCAGAATAGAGTGAACCATCGCTACCTATATTATTGAACGATTTTATGGCGATATCGATATGACATGTGTCGCTGTCCTGTTGAAACCCATACCTTCAGACTATATTTAATTGTGGAACGAAAAATTATGCAATCATGGCTATATAGCGCTCGCCTGTTCGTTCTCGTCGTTCAAATGTTTAAAGAAGTAAGAACCAACGAGTCCACCGATTTAATCTTTCGGATAGTTTTGTCTTTCGAATACGAGGACAGTTCAATACGTAGTAGACCACAGATAGATGGATACATTGGCAACCGAATGTAAATAACTTTTGCCAAATGTAATATAAATATCTTTTTGGTCGGAGCTCTAATATGTACAGTGCCGGCGAAAAAAATAGCACCTACATGCACTGTTTTGATTGAACATGTAAACTGGTCAGTGAGTAAGTGGAGAAATATTTTGTGGACAGGCAAGTCAAAAATTGTTTTATATGGTGGTAAAGGTTTTCGGTACTATGTTCAAAGACCGTTTGGTGGTCATACCCAATATAAACTACAATTCACAAAACAATCAAGCGCGGTGGTTCTAGCATCATGGTGTGGGGATGTTTTTCGTACTATGGAGTGGGTCCAATATATCTAATAAAAACAATAATGGATTAACATGTTTATGTAGAAATTTTACAAAACGCAATGTTATTACTTTATGTAGCAGAGGAAATGTTGTTGTGGGTCTTCCAACGGGATAACGATCCAAAACATACTAGCAGAAAAGCACGACAATGGTATATAGACAATGGGATTAGCGTAATGGAGTGGCCCGCATAGTCGAATGAAAGACGTGTTTGATGCAAAACCAATAAATAATATATAACTCTGGGCAGTTGTTAACGATTCGTGGCAAAAAAAATCAAAAAAAAAAAAAGATGTGATGATCTGGTCAACTCAATGATGAGACGTTGAACCGCCGTTATTGCCAACAAAGGCCATACAACCTAATATTAAAGATTTGTTATTTATTGTTCCATTTATTAGTTAAAAACTTGAAGTTTTTGTATTACCGCCCATAATTTTGAATATTTACATATTTTTCATATATTTTATTTTAAGCCCAATAAATAAAACGGAAAGTTTTTGAATTTTAATTTAACCTTTTTTTTTTAAATATGTGTTAAAACTTCAATTTGGTAAATATATAACACAGAAAATTGTGAAGAAAGGGCCACAGAGATCATGGTGCTATTTTCCCCCGCAGCTGTATATAGTTAGTGCACGGTAATATTCTCGAATAAAAATATAATACCATGGGGTAGCGTATACAAAATATGAAAATAAATGAATTTTCATTTGATTTTTTAGCAATGTTCGAAAGATCCAGTTTATTGAATCCGAATAGAACATTATAATTGTCTTAGCTATTTGCGTTGTACAAAATCAATTTTCTCAACAATCTCACATTGAGGGTTTTACTTAAGGTAAGGACAATGATAGACAAAAAAGGATCTTTAAAAATAAAAATAAATTCCACAATTTAAAAGGCCTCTGAAAAAGATTTTTTTGTTATTGTTTGTGTCCCTAGGTTTATAAAATTGATAAGCTATCTAGCCCCTTTATTTTTTACATTAAAACGTCTTTGGTAGTTTCGGTTTAATCAAGCATTTAAAATAAACTCTATTGAATTCCACACTCAATTCTGTTTACAAACAAATACAAAAACAATTTCATGTATTGCAACAACGCTATTTTTCTTCTGTTTTGGAATGTCTGCAATCAGATTTAATAACAAAATCCAAATTAAAGAATGACAAAAAATTTACTTTTGGCCAAAGAATTTTATATTTGGAACCATAGTGCGTCGAACCATAGGAGTTTTAAGGTATAAAATTGTCCAAGAATACTTTTAAGAATTGTAGATTTGTTGAAATTAAAGATTGAAACATTTTCCCCTAACAAGATTTTTTAATTAATATAAAAATTCCTCTAATCGCTTCTACACGTAAAATAAAGGGAGTTTTTCGAAATTTGGGGCAAAATGTAGACAAAGAGATCAAATTGGTACCGACCAAATGGCTGCAGCTGGAATCATAAAAATCTATAGATCTAATTTCATGATTCTAACTACAGGCGTTTTATCGGTACCATTTGTATACCTTTTCACCCCGTTTTCCACATAAAAGTACAAGTTTCGAAAATTTCAATTATATAGTAATATATACACCGCATTTCTGCATTTACCTTCAGCCGTTTGGTTAGCTCCACTTTCATCCCTCTTTCCCCACTACACCCCTTAAAAGTACGAATTTCGAAAAATCCCTTTTTACATGTCCACACCGAATTTCATACTTAGATGTCGTCGTTGGATTGATACCTTTACTGTTCCTTTTTAATGCATTTCAACTTTAAAAAGTATGAATCATTCTGTGGTGCGCTTTCATACTTTTAGAGGATATCAAGACGAACAATAAATTCAACATTTTCCTTTGTTAAGATGCCAGCTATTACAAAATGAGGCAAATTAATCTGCTATCTAATTCATTAGAATGCTAAAAGATAGAAGATTTTTTCCTTTTTATCTAATTTTTATGTTCTTGTTCGTGTCAGCAAAAAATGTTTTTTCGAAAAAAAAAATATTTTTTTAAAATTTCTTTTTAGATGTGAAATTCGCAACATTTGTAGCGAACATAGTTACTTTTAATTAAACATATAAGCATATAAACATATAACAACTATTAAAGATACTTTCGGCGAAAATTGGAATTTTATTATTTTTTTAAAGAAATTACCCATTCAATTTTTTAACATCGTTTTCGAGTTTAGACAGCAAAAATACATCAAAAAATTGTTTAAAATGTTTTTCGTCAAAATTTCTGTTGCATAGTGTTATTTTGAAAAATCATTAAAATGATTTAATGAATATGTATTAGTTTTCAACTGAGCAAAGATAAAATAATTTATTTGAATTAAAAAAATTATTTGAGTTTCTTAATGTAGCAGCATTGATTGGCCAGCCTGTATTAGACGTTATTGGGGGTATTTTCTGTTCTTGTTAGGGAAAAGTTTTTGTGTCTACAGCTATTAGGCATATTATTGGATAATTTGGAATATTGGAAATTGTAACTTATTGGAATATTGGAACTTTTAACGATTAGCTGCTAGCATGCTTTTAATATATGGACATGGCTAGACCGTCTTAGAATTTTATGACTATCAATTGTCCCTACGATGATTTTTTCGTGGTCATCTAAGCACTGACTGTAATAGTCCAGCTGACCCAGAGAAACTGAAATCTTTCTTGAGATCAATACTACCGTGTTTTGTCGACCAGTGTTATCACTGTATAATTTATGGCTTTTAAGTATTGTTCTCTTTATTTGTATTTAATCAACATCGGGAAATCTATTAATTATGCGCGTATACGATGTGGGATTTCCATCATAAAATATCTTGTTGCCCTTCGAATCACTGTCGCGAATATTCGCTGTCTTGTTTGCCAAATTTGAGTGGTGAGCATAAAACAAATTGTATTTCTTCCCCATTTCAACTTCATTAAAACGTTGTCTTTGTTTTTGCAAGGCAGTTGACCCCTCCCCCATACTGTCGCCGATCATGAATTCAACGTTCTAACAACGATGCGACGACCAACATTAAGTTTACACCTGTCTTTTATTTTGATTATTTTTAGCGGATCACAAAAATGGCCATTCATCGATCTTTTGTTTACTTTTGGCTAAAATGATTTAAGCCATATCAGCGCTATTCATACAGACTACATACAGTGTGTATGTTTGCATGTTTGTTTCTTCGGATGTGGCGCGGTGTGTAGAGGTGCAAAGTGTAGCAAAACGAAATAGAATTTCTCACATTTTCCCTGGTATATAAACGCCACTGTTGCTGGAGTAGCTCATCAAACGCAAACGTTAAGGGATCGTGTTAAGAACGCACTCTCTCTTCATCTCCAGAACAATATTTTGACAAAGAAAAAAGTGTTAATTTTTTTTGTGACAAAATGCGCTGTTTCGTGTTGTTGACTTTTTTGGCCTGCTGCTTGGCCTTGACATGGTCGGCTGCCATCGACCAAGTCGATGAGAGTGCAAATGCTGTCAACAGCCTGTTGGATGTTGATGCCGGTGTTGACAGTGGTGCTGAAAGCATACGCCAAGCCCGTCAATTCTATGGCGGCGGCTTTGGTCGTCCTTACTATGGCCGTCCCTATGGCGGATATGGTGGATATGGCGGATACGGCGGTCGTCCTTATGGTGGCTATTATGGTCGTCCCTATGGCGGTTATGGTGGATTCGGCTATCCCGGCGGTTTCTATGGTTAAGCCAACAGCGTTGTGTTTAGTATTATGTGATATTTATAGAAAAATAATAATAAAAAAACTAAAAACTTAGAAATACAACTTTTCATTTACGTGTGTCGAGTGGCGCAGCTAAATGTGAAATACAGTGGACGTTGGTTGGAAATAGCATTTTGCGCTGCGAAATAGTGGTAAGAGTCACCTGAGTTAAATGCCAGCAAACACTACTCCTTCCAGGAAAAATAAGTACAATTTTTTCTGATTCTACTGGAATACAGCGCACAGTGGTTCCAAATTATTTTTCTGAATTAATTCTGAAACTTTTGAACAGAAAAAAATTTCGACGAAATTTCTCATGCATGAAGCGGAGGTGTTTCCCAGATGATTTGCCAAGCTTATTAGCCCTAGCTCGTATGGGGGCTAATGGGTGACCAGCCAAATTTGGTGACCTCAACTATCTCAAATTTTGAAATTATTACCAAAAGTTCAATTATAAGTATCGATTGAAAATATATAGATTTTGTACAGTAATAGTGCTAGTGAGTATCTACAAAAAATAGCTTATAAATATGTGATATTTACATACGATTTTGATACAGGGGTAAACAAGAACAAGTAAAAACGGCGTTAAGTTCGGCCGGGCCGAACTTTATATACCCTCCACCATTGATTGCATTCCACAGAGGTTGTCGGTTTTCGTAGAAGTGCAGTAATATTACAGAAAAATATAATTTTTTTAATATAGCCAAACCAAAACAAATATTGAAAAAATAATTTTATAAATAAATATAATATTTTAATTATTTCAAACCACGCAAGGCTACCAATACGTCAATTCAAAAAATAAATATTCTTATATTTATATTTTCAAAAAGCTTAAATACCATAAATATTAGTAGATAGTGGGTGCTACAGTTGGTTGTATTTCCATTCTATTTGAATTCCAAAAGTACAAATTTTGGAAATCCATTATCAGACGTACATAGTGCAATATAACCTAACTTCATGATTCAAACAATTTTTGCCGTAAAGGAAAAGGTACGAATTTGGAAAAAACCTTTTTATTTTGCGTGTCTATGCGGTCAGAGGAATGTATACACCGAATTCCATGATTCCAGCTGCGCCCATTTAGTTGGTACCATTTTTACCCCCTTGACGTTTCTACGCAATTAGAATTTCATCAATCTAGCTGTAGTCGTTTAGTTGGTACTTTTTTTATCCCTCTGTACCATTGTATCCCTTGAAAGTACGAATTTCGAAAAATCCGTTTATTTTCCGTGTCTACGCAGTCAGCTTTTTTTCCATTTAACCCCAAAAAGTACGAATTTCGAAAAATTCGTCTATTTTCCGTGTCTAATACCAATTTGGAAAAATGCATAATGCAAATTGCAAAATGCAATGCAAAGGTTGTAGTTGTACGGTATGTCCCGTCTTCACTGTACCTCGTGTGTATTGTTGTTGTTTGTATGTATTGTTGGTCTGTTATGTTGTATGTGTTGTCATTTATTTTGGTTCAAGACCAAAGGTTGTGCTGAAGTCTTCAGCAGAACCCAAAATTAGCAAAAAGGCAAAGTGAGACATTTATTGTTGCAGCTAAAAGTTGACTGCGCAGTTTCGATGGGCGCTACCCCATCTCGTCAGAACTTTCGCAACGAATGCATGTCTTTGCCTTAAATCAGGGTTCATATTAGTACCAGCGGTCACGTATGACAAATGAGAAGCGCTGATAAACAAAATATTCCACCGAACTAAGTCGACACACTAAAAATCTTACTTTGAAGTAAGTAAGAAGTAAGTACAAAATCGTGAGATTTTGAAATTTTGCCCAAAAAAGTTTACCTTACGTGGAATCACTCATTACAAATTATATAAAAAATTATTAACGAAGAAAACGAGGCAATTTTGAAGAAAATCTACCAATAAATGTAGAAGCTATAACCCTTATGCAGAAGTAAGTACAAAATCGTGTGTCATTTTTCTACAAAGTTTTAGCTAAAGTTGATTTAGTCATACGTGAAGACCATACATTTTACATTTATCCATAAATTTTAAGTTAAGCCTTGCTTTCTTCGTTTATTAAGATGTTAGCTATTTAAACAAACGTTAAAAAATTGTGATTTAAAAAATCGTTTGCGTCTACAAGGAGTATCATAACTTCTACATTTATCCATAGATTTTTTACATATAAATAATGTTTTTGCGTTAGAATGCCAGCTATTTAAAAATAATTTTTTTGGATAGTCTAATTTCTTACAGATTTAAAATTGAGATATACTTAAAAAGAACGCAACAAAACCACATTGGTCATTTCATATAAATATCATCATATCATCAAGAACGGACAGATTTTTCCATGAAATTGTACTGACCATGTCCACCGCAGATTTGGGCCCAGAATGTTATACATTTTAATATTCTTAGGTCCAAATGCAAAAGCAGTACCAGTAATCCGACAAGAAAAATGAATATGTAATAAATTATATTTAGGGGTGATATGAATATTATTATCTGGCCCGGGTAAGTGATAAATCGACAGTACTCGTTCTCAGATTCACTTTAGCCACTAGAGTCCTTACGGTCATATAGTGTCATAAAGTGATTACGAATTTATATTTTTATGGGTTTATTTGTTTTGAAATAATAGCCTTTTAATTCTTTATTGTCCAGAAGTTAAATTCGAATGACATCTTAAAACTAGAGTTACAGGCTTATAAATCAAGGAGTAAAATCATACAAGAAGTCTCGTATCCAGTGGAACATAAACATGAAACATAAGAGAGTTGCATGAAATTGAAACATAAATAAATATTTAAACTCTCGTTAAAAAATGAGTTGGTTTAATAAGTTGGGGGAAATTCAAACGGTACGTTATTAGTTATTTCAAATAAAGATTAACGAATGAAATAAATGATATCAAAATATATAATATACATCCGCTACAAATATGTTTTCTATTATCTCCTTATTACGAAATTTTTCAAAACTTCAAAACAATTTCCAGCGAAACTTTTTTGACGCGAGAAAGGAGACCAAGAAAGTTATTTAACGAATTTTTTCCTCTATTCGATTTTGCTAGAATCGATTGCATATTTTGAAGAAGTGTAGAAAACGCACATAATCATCATCTCTACACGCATTTATTGGGTTGTTATAGCTCATACAGTATTAACACAATGATGATGTTTTTACATATTAACTATTTCTTTATTTTTCTGGATTGCTTCGAGGCATGTCCTTATAGCATTAAAAATCTGAATGGAACTGAAAATCAACAGCTACTTCATTTTTAATCCTTTAACAACCACCTCTCTTTCAGCTATCAAGCATTTGTACTTTATCTCTCTCAGCCGAGACCGGCCAAATCTCTTCATAGCGAGTTTTATGACAGCTTCCTAACAAAGGCATACATTTTGATGACCTTTTTGGGTACCTTTCGTGAGATAAGTAGCACTGCGATGCCTTAAAGTCCAAACTTAAGTGTGGCCATTGTCAGAAGTCACGTGGCAGCCATATATACCACTCATTTTTTTGAGGGTGTTACTATATAAGTAGTCCTTGAGGAATGCCATTTTTTCCTATAATTGTGTTATTCATTATAATGTTATTTATATACTCGCATACATATGTATGTACTCCGTACATATATCTAAAGGAAAGAAACAACATCACAAAACTCTTGCAAAGTCTCTAATGGCATAATTAAATCACTTAATCTCCAGTTTGGCATTCAAGGTAAAAGGCAACTTCAGAAACATGTCGACATAATGGCAAACATCACAAGGTAAACTGGCAAAAACTATCAACTTATTCCATCGTCGTACAGCATACATACTCGTATGTACTATATGGAAGGAAGGTTGGTTTTATACATTCAAATTGAAAAAGTACTCGTCGTACATTATACACCTGAGGGTTAGAAATGCTTTGGTGGACTAGATAGACAGAAGCGGAGCGTTGTACCCACACATCATATTTGGTAGGTGGTGGCGTCTTGGCTTGAATCACATTTCAATGGCTATGTTTCGTCCCCTTCTTGTGCTACGGTCGATAATGTCCCACCAAACAAACGAGAAAACTGCATCGATTCTTATTTAAGAAAGAGATCAGAATTTTAAATATACCATTTAACTGAAGCACAGTAGTTCCAGATTGATTTTGAATTTGAATTAATTCTGCACATTTTGAACGGAAGGAGAAATCTTGACATAATTTCACATGTTTAGAGCAGAATTGTTTTCCAGATGATTTGAAAAATCCTGGATCTCAAGAGGGTATGGGGGCCACTAGGTGCAACTCCAAAGTTGTCAAATTTTTAAATAATTACCAAAAGCTTAATTATGTACTCATTATGTAGTTATATGGATGTTATATGGATTACATGAAAAAATATTTCATATTTGTTGCCGAGGTTGGTTTCATATTTTTAGCGCTGCGATCTCATTATTAGCTCGATTTCAAATTACACTGTGGAACAAAATGAAATTTTTTCAAAAAAAAAACAAGGATCTGACGACGGATTGTGATAGAAGGGGTAAAAAAAAGGAATATACGTGTATCGATGGTGCATATTTTCTCCATTTGAACATTCTTCATTTTATGTATAGGATGTGTTTAGCAATATCACTTAGAACAGTACAAGGAACGTTTTTGTGCAATATTTTAGCCCTCTAGCTCCTCAATTAGGGTTTGCATTTTCCAGTACTTTTTATTTCCCGGGAAACGGGAATTAATTCTTTTAATTTCCCGGGATCCCGCGACAGCACGGAAAATCGTCAACATACTGTTTACCACGAGTTAAGCTTATTTTTTCCAATGAAACATTCACATTTATTAAATTAAAATAAATATATATTTTACAACGAACCTTTTACAGAATTCATATAATAAAGCTCAATGTGAGATCAATGCAAACATCTTTTCAAGTTTCAAAATTATTTAAAGATCAGATATATCTTATTTTATTGGAAAATGTGGACGCGACGGAGAACGATCGTTCACATTAAGAGTGAGCAGAGCATTAAATGAAATGTTTGTTCTTTGCAATGTCGCTTCGAAAACTTTAAATTCTTTATTTTTGGCGATACACGCCCGAAATCTATTTTTCTCAGATTTTATTTTTTTTTTTTTCATATGGAGCTTGACAGGAAAAATCCGAAAAAGTGGATTTTGAGTCTACATCCGAACGCAGCTTAAAAATATTTTGTCATCCAACTGCAATATTTGACATACCTGATTAAAAGCTATGTGATCTACATTTTTATACAAAATTTTTAATTTTATTGTGGAAATTATGGAAAAAAATATGCGAAGAAATATGTAAAATTTTCTGCTGAATTCCCGCGGGATTCCCGTACGAATTTCCCGGGATACGGGAAATAAAAAGTGTGCGAATTCCCGGGAATTTTCCCTCGGGAAATCCCGGGATGCAAACCCTATCCTCAATATAGGGGTATTTTAGGTCCCTTTTGTTCAACTGGTTAAAAAGCATCTCTAAAACGGCTGTTTAATGGGTCAAAATGTCTCTGATAAGTCTCTGAATACACGAAATCTCAAAACTCTTATTTTTATAGCGCTTTTACCAAAATATGGACCCATAACTTTGTCTTTCATAGCAGGTATTCTTAGTTGAAAGCATAACATGATCTGGAAAATTTGATTATCTTCCCATGTAAAATGTGAGTTCCAGAGCGGTACCAGTAAAAACGGGGGACCATTTGTAAAGGTGTCACATTAAAAAGTGAACCCATATAGATCACAGTAAATGTAGGTATTCTTAGTTGTAATATAACATGACTTGTAAAATTTTATCAATATCCTATGTAAGATTTGGGTTCTAGAGCGATAATAATGTAAACTGGGGGCCATTTGTATGGGGACTATATCAAAACATGGACCTAAATAGTTGGCTTTCGAAGTAGATGTTTCTATATATTTATTAGAGTGGCTTCTTTTGTGAGAAAGGAAAAAATGTTGTTCATGTTCCCGACTAAAATGAAAGATTGGTTTGTTTTATGTATTCTCCCAAAATATTTCGCTTTTATCAGTGTCCGTTCGTGAGCTGGACGCTTTCAAAATAACCTCAATAAATCGGGTTTTTTCTTGAATAAAACTCACTATGAGGAAGGTATTGAGAAAAAACCGCTAGAAATTAAAATCCGACCCGAGCCTTATGAAACCATATTAAAAACTAGCAATATGACCCAATATAAAGGACAGATTTATACTATTTTAGTGCAATTTTTGATGCATTTTTATAAAAACCGCAATAACTTCCACACTTTTAGTTCGATTTATGAACTCGTTGAAGAGGTATTGATAACCAATTGCAATTTTTAGAATTTGCTAACCCATTAAGGACCGCAAGTTTGTTTCTTACTGTTAATACTCAGTGGGTTAAATGTAAAGTAAAAACTGAAATATGGGGTTATTTGCATCGTAAACACATTCTAGTCTTATATAAAGCTTATTTTTGGAAAGAAATTCAACCATTTCAATTTTTCTCCCTTAAAAAATAAAACATGAATAATCTACAAAAACTTTTAAATGGTTGTTAATGCTAAATTAACATAGATAGACGCATGAAATTAAAAGTATATTTAGCAGATTTTCTTCTCTTTCATTTGATACCCATATCGCCAATATATGATACGCAAAAGTAGTAAAAAAGACAAACGACCACGAAATAGAAAACTGAGTATGAGTTTTCTTATTGGTGACCTATAGTTTCACTTCTATATAATCTCGTTCTTGTGAGGGAAATCATGTCGCACGGTTTTATTGTAACATCTTACGTGAAGTTTTCCTCCCAATTTATGCATTGAAAGACCAAAATTTCAGATGTTAATTTTCAAAAATTAGTTTTTTGTAAGACTAGAATGTGTTTACGATACAAATATACGCATATTTCAGTTTTTACATCAAATTTAACCCACTGAGAACCGACAGTAAGAAAAAAATTGTCGGCCCTTAATGGGTTAGGAAGTTCTAAGAATTGGAATTGGTCATCAATACCTCTTCAACGATCCAACAAAAACACAAATCGAACTAAAAATATGGAAGTTATTGCGGTTTTTATAAAAAATGCAACAAAAATTGCACAAAAATGTTAAAATTCTCTATTCTTGATTAACAGTTTTTGATATGGTTTGATAAGGCTCCGACCAGATTTTAATTTCTAGCATGTTTTTTCTAAATACAATTCTCACCGTGAATTTTATTGAAGAAAAACCTGATTTATAGAGGTTATTTTGAACGCGTCCAGCTCACGAACGGACAATGATAAAAGCGAAATATTTTGGGAGAACACATAAAACAAACTAATCTTTCATTTTAGTCGGGAACATCCACTACTTTTATTTTGAAGCCACTCTAATATTTATAAGGGTATAAATATTGCCCGTAAAGCTATGCTGTACAATTTTTTTAAGCAAAAAAACTACAAAGTTCCAAAGGCTTCAATTTTTTAAAAATATGTTTAATACTTATTCCCACCCTATGACACCGGTATAAATGCCAAATCAAAGAACGGAATATGTGCTAAGAATACTTTAAATTTCAAGCTTCTATATGCATTAGTTTAGTATTAATAACTATTTAACGAGTATGTCTCTTAAAAATCAAGGTATTAATAAACTAGAGAAACTAAGGGACGAACTTAAAATAGATGATAATGCTGAACTAGTACAGATAGAAAAAAATGATATTTGACGTATTTTAATAGATATTCTTCTCTTTAATTTGACACTAATACCGTTATCATAGGGTGCGAACAAGTACATCAAATAATTTTTTTGAAATCTTTTTAACTTTGTAGTCCTGTGAAGTGGCAAGAGGATGAGGAAATGAAAAACTAAAAACGCCAACTAACTCCATTTTGTTTATAGAGGGTGATTTTTTAGCTATTATCTTTTTTTGCAACGCTGGTTTAAACAGCTGACGCATGGTTCGTGTTTCACTGTCAAACATCTTCAGTTTGGTCTATAACACTGTGCAACATTTTTGAAGTCATTTCAAAATAACCATATACGGACACCGCTACATGATAAAAGACCAAAAAAAAAAAAGACCCGTGTTTTTTTTTTCCCAAAGTCATGCACTTTTTTTTATGGGCCCCCAGAGATTTGAGGCCTCTGTGTAATTTTTGGAAAAAAGTGATCATATTCTCAGGCTCATATCTTGCAAACCGTTCGGAATTCAAGGAAACAATCAACAACAAAAATGTACTTAATATTTCAATAAACAACTTTCTAGAACATATGAACTTCATAGGAATCGACGACTTTGTTGTTGTTTGTTGAATGGCATCGATGATGTCGTGTGGGTAAGAAATACTGGAATAAACAATTTTTCACTTTTGCGGCTACCTAAGCGCTACCTAAACGGCGTTAAGAATAATTCCTAGGAAGTTCATATGTTCTAGAAAGTTGTTTATTGAAATCTTAAGTACATTTTTGTTGTTGATTGTTTCCTTGAATTTTTAACGGTTTGCTACCTATGGACCTGAACAGGGCAAAAAAGGAAAAAAATCTAATTTTTGGAAAATTTTTCACTTTTGCGGCTACCTAAGCGCTACCTAAACGGTGTTAAGAATAATTCCTAGGAAGTTCATATGTTCTAGAAAGTTGTTTATTGAGATCTTAGGTACATTTTTGTAGTTGATTGTTTCCCTGAATTTTCAACGGTTTGCTACCTATGGACCTGAACAGGGGAAAAAAGGTTAAAAAAATCGAATTTTTTTAAGTTTTTTTTTGATTTTATATGTTCACAATTTTTGTTCTTTATGACAAGAGCTAGAACTTTGCCTCAGAGAGTAAATCAAAATTCCGAACGGTTTGCAAGATATGAGCCTGAGAATATGATCACTTTTTTCCAAAAATTACACCGAGGCCTCAAATCTCTGGGGGCCCATAAAAAAAAAGTGCATGACTTTGGGGAAAAAAAAACACGGGTCTTTTTTTGGTCTTTTATCATGTAGCGGTGTCCGTATATGGTTATTTTTTTCGTGTTGCACTGTGTAATTTAACCATGAATCGTCTTACAAACGAACAACGCTTGCAAATTATTGAATTTTATTATCAAAATGCGTGCTCTGTTAAGAAAGTTCATCGCGCGCTTCCATTTTATGGTCAGTTTAATCGACCCACTGAAGCGGCTATTGTGATTAAATATCGCACCAAATTTACGTTGTTGGACATTAAACCACCAACACGCTTACGTAGAGTGCGAACTGAAGAAAATATCGCAGCTGTATCGGCCAGTGTTAATGACGACCCTCAATTATCGTTTCATCGCCGTTCGCAGCAATTGGGCATCTGTTACTCAAAAACGTGGAAATGCCAAAATTGTACTAAGCGGATGGACCATTTGAGGCGCAGTCAAAGTCAACATTTGCATGAAATAATCTTCAAACATTAAATTATATGGACCGTACTATCGATTCAAATAAAGATTTCATGCATTTTTCTGAATTTTATGTGTTTCTTTTTTAAACTTTCCTATAGCTTTTTAAAAATCACCCTTTAGTATAATACGTAGCGGGAATATGTATTTGCTATACAAAAATATTCCACTTTCTCGGTATTCAGAATTTAAATTGACTCAGCTGATTCTATGTCAATCGGTAAACTTAAAGGTGAGTCTAGGTCGATTATTTCTTTGTGTTACAGGCGTTTGAAAAACTCAAAAATCGTCAATAAATTGGATAATTTTAAATAATTTCTGTAATTTTTAGTATGAAAAATTGGCCAAAAGTATATCTCATCTGAGGTATGTTCAAAGCTGGCTACGCAGAGTATCAGATTAACACTTGTAAGGTATATCCAAAAGGGCAATTTCTCATATTTGATTTTTTTGAAATATCAGTCAATGGGCCATTTCCAATAATTTGTTTCATTATGAAAAATCACCCAACTGACAAATATGAAATATTGTCCGAAATTGTGAATGAAGACCCAATTTTTTGCGTCTGTCTGTGTTTTTGGATCGTTTTTCATTTTTTTTGCGATTTTCCATTGGGTGATTTTTTGTAGCCCCGTTGCACAATTTATCATTTGATGACATTTCAGCGCCAGAAAAGGAGTTGAAATGGAGTGAGGTATATATTTTGACAGTTCGTTTCGATTATGATGCCATTTTTCTCTCTCTCTCTAACATCCCATTAAAAGTTTCGCTGGGTTCGGTTTGTGTCAATACAAACTTATGGTTATTATTTCACAAATCAAGTTAGACAACAGTTACAAATTACATTACATTGTAACGGTGTGATGATTATCATTATGAGGACTAAAAGATATCAACTCATAACTCCCGCACAGACAAACAAACGAAGGAAACAAACGCACGCTCCGTGCATAGGCATGGCTGGGTTTTATGCTGAAGATGATGTATGGTTGGCTCGTTGGTTGGTAGGTTGGTTGAATGTACTGCTCCAACGATTCCCATAGTGCAAATATAGATCCCCGAATACTAATAACTTAAAAAAGTTTTGAAATAAGGCTTCAACTTCTACATCTACATCTACATCTTCATCTTCGTCTTTGCTTTGTTGTTCGTTCGTTTTATTTTCGCAGATTATTCATATACATATATATGTACGTATGTATGAACATATGTAGTTATATGCGCAGGCACGTTAGTAGTCGCTCATATGTTTGTATATTAAGGTGGAGTGAAAAGTGAAATCGGAAAATCGAAGAAATAAATTTTATAAGAAACCAAAAACGAATCATGATATCAATGATGACACATTGTATGTTAGTTTAATTTTCTCAATAAATTCTTATATAATCAATATATAATGGGTTATAGCGTAAGCTTTAAGTCCGATCCTATAAGCTTATGGCGTTTTATTAAATCAAAGCAAAATATTCTTCTATTCCTTGGTCCATGTTATATGAACAGGTTTTCAAATTCTCTGTTGGAATCAGACAATCTTTTTAAAGATTATTTCACTGTGCGACAGTCCAACAACTCTGGGAAGTCATATTATTTTTCTTGTAGGTATTTTGCAGTAGAACGAGATATCTCTCATTATTTTACGAATTGATGTCCAATACAAATACTTAAAATTCATCAAAAGATAAAATTGATTACTACAGTTCCCAAAATGGGGAAAATGTGTTCAAAAATTGGAGATTTTTATTAAAGCGTCGTTGTGCTTTTTTACCATTTGTATCTGTTTTAATGAATTTTATGTAAAGGGTGTTTTTTATTGAGGTATAGAACTTCGAATTGAAATAAAACACAAGAAAATCGTTTTAATGTCCAATAATTTGGCTTTATTGGAAGGATAATTTTATGCCATTAATGTTTAAATAATCCAATGGTGTCAAATCACACGATCTTGGTGGCCAATTGACAGGTCCATTCCGCGAAATTATGCGCTCATCGAATGTTTCCTTCAATAATTCCAATTGCTGTGCACGGTGGCGAATCGATTCATTCGGGTCCTCTTCAACACTTTGCTCTATAGCGGCAATTGTTTCTTCGGTGCGCATTGTTCGACGTCTCTGCGGATGCGTATTATCACATGGAGTAAACGTAGTTCGAAAACGATCCATGGTTAACCGAATTAATTGCTCTGATGGACGATTATGTCGACCATAAAATGGACGGAGCTTGCGGTGAACTTCGCGAACTGAACCATTACTTTCGAAATAAATTTGCACGATTTGCAAGCGTTGTTCTTTTGTCAATCTGTTCATGATGAAATGGCAAACCAAACTAAATATTAATCACTTGACAGCTGACAAAATGGCCGCCAGTTAAAAAAGTGATGCCAACTTAAAGTTCTATACCCCAATAAAAAACACCCTTTATTTTCATTGGACTACAATCCGTAATATAATGAGAAATGTTAACTGGAATGATCTAAACTTGTATTTTTGCAAACAAAATATATATGTTAATAAAAACTATAATAACTCTAATATTTAGAACCTTGCGCGGTCACCACAACTCATTTCACATAGGCAATGTCACTAATAACGAAGTCTGTGACATAATAACAAGTATGTAAAGGTCAAGTTGTACAGGTTTTGACGGAATTATGCCGTTAACAATTATTGAATGTGTAGGTGAACTAAGTCCTTACTTGACAACAACCTTCAATAGCATAATAAATACTTCTATATTCCCGGATATCTTGAAGATACATAAAGTCATTCCGATTCCTAAAGAAGTTAATACTAATATAGTAGACAAATTTAGACCGATATCTTTGCTTTCTGTTGTTGACAAAATTTTTGAAAAGATTTTGTATTCTCAGCTCTCAGTATACATGGAAAATGAAAATTTTATGTCTGCGAACCAATAT
Source organism: Polietes domitor (assembly GCA_947397865.1). Lineage (NCBI taxonomy): Eukaryota > Metazoa > Arthropoda > Insecta > Diptera > Muscidae > Polietes > Polietes domitor. The sequence continues at coordinate 205,372,375 of OX377618.1, forward strand.
GGTTTTAGGAAAGGATGTGGGACTGAAGAGGCGGTTACTAATGTAGTTAATTACATATCCGGTTTTTCCGGAGTTGGAGGAGTTTTTTATGATTTTTCGAAGGCATTTGACCTCGTTGATCATTCCATTTTGTGTCAAAAACTGTCTTGTTATGGTATTAAAAACAATGAACTATTATTGCTGGAAAATTATCTAAAGAACAGTAAACAAACAGTACGTCCAAATAAATTCAAGTAAACGCTCAATGGGAGATGTGATATGCGGTGTTCCACAAGCTAGTGTCTTGGGACATCTGTTATTTAAAATATATATAAATGATATCAATAACCTTGAACTGACTGATTGTTTATGTATGCCGACGATTTATGCATATTTTATCCATACAAACAAAATTTTGTTCTTAAAACTTTTGTTGAACGGGACGCAGCTTTAATTTCAGAATATGCCAGATTAAATCAAGTGATATTAAATGCAACAAAAAACTAAATTTATAAGGTTTAGACCACAATCAAATCAAGGCGGAACTCCATGCCAGATTTTTGTGGATGGTAGAGAGGTCTGTGAAGTATCTAGTATAAAATACCTGGGGATTCATTTACAGAAAAATCTAAGCTGGAAAGTACATATTGAACAACTTAGATTGTTTTTATTAACTTCAATTTTGTTGTACGGGCTAATTTGGTCAACTTTTTATTGAAATGAAACTAATTTATTTCATTTTTTACCCAACGTTTCTCTGGCTTGTTTCCAGCTTCTTCAGGGGTCTGTTTATTTGAAAATCCTACCAAATAAAATTTTCAATTACACATATGTTATTGTTCTCACACAGTATTAATTCTACTTACAATTAGTTTGCATTACATTTGTCATTATTACTTATTATTATAAAAAACTGGACATCACTCACAATTAAGTATAATTAAAATAAATAATAATAACTAAATATAAAAATCACAGTAGAGCTTAACACTAATATCACAGAACTTAACGTTTCAACTTATTGCGACGGAATACTGTAACTTTGCATTGTCTTTATCTTCTTTGGTGTTGATTGAATTTTTCAGTCTCTCTTGTATGCGTAGGCTCTCTAATGTGTATCTCTTATTTTCTTTCCTCTCCATGTCAAGTATTTTTACGTTCTTGAGATCTGCTCTGTGTCCCTTCTCTTTTACGTGTTGTGCTAAAGCTGTGCTTTCTTTTTGCTTTTTAATATCTGCTTCATGTTCATGCAGTCGGACGCTCAGCATTCTTTTTGTTGTTCCAACGTAAACTCTGTTACAGGCTTCCGTCTCATTCCCCTTGCATGTAATCTCATACACTACATTAGCTAGCTTATGTTTGTCTGTTGTTGTTGTTCTTCGCGAGAAGACTGTGTTTAGTGTGTGGTGCGACGTATAAGCAATTGTTGTATTCTCGTCGTTTATGATGTTGTTCATTATTTGAGTCTCTGTAAGTTTCGGTATGTATGGTACACTGTAAAAATTGTTTGTCTTTTTTTCTTTTTGTTGGATTTCTTTATGTTTAAGATGTTTTTCTATTAATTTGTTTATTATATGTTTTGGGTAATTATTTTGTGTAAGAATGTTTTTAATTCTGTATATGTTGTGATTTTTGAATTTTTCATCACTTATGTGAAAAACTTTCTTTATCAAATTTGTTGCTGTATTTATTTTCATCTGTTGTGGTTGTGTTGAATTGTAGTTTATCATACGTCCTGAAGCTGTTGTTTTTGTGTACCAATTTGTTATAAGTTTAGATTGTTGTTGGTATTTTATATAAGCTAAACCTAGAATCCAAATATATTATTTTTCAAACACTTGTTCAAAACCACGTTAATTATTTGGCACTCATATATGGATATAAAAAGAACCTAGATCTGAAAACATTACAAATATTGCAAAACAAATCTTTAAAAATAATTTTTAATCTCCCGATGTTGCATCCAACTTTATCGCTATATCGAGATAGTATTTTGTGAACTCCGTGTACGGAGTTCACAAAATACAATTGCTAATGTATGTGTTCAAAGTGATAAACAACATTGAATACCATAGTATTAATTTTAGAAGAATTCAACACAACTTCAACACAAGGAACAACTCAAACTTATATATTGCAAGGTGTAGATTAGAAGTCACTAAGCAAAGAATTGAACACATGGGTATCGTTGAATACAATAACTTGCCGCAAACATTGAAAGATTCTCAAACTGTTTCTGTTCTTAAAAACCGTTTAAAGGATTATCTTTATCAGAACATTGAAATGCTTCTTATATGATATGAGTTTTTTTTTTAATTTATAATGTATTATATTATATTTGGTAAATATTATACTTGAACTTGTGTTGTCAGATTGCCTCAATAATGCCCAATTGTAATTTATGAAATTAAATAATAATAATAATAATAAACTCAGTCTATATTAATATGTAATTTAAAAAATCTTTATTTTTACGAGACTATGCAGTCAGATGAATGTTTACACCGATTTTCATTATTCTAGGTGCAGCCGTTTGGTTGGTATCATTTTTATCCCTCTATTCCCATTTTACCTCTTAAAAGTACGAATTTAGAAAATACTTTCCTCAATTAGAGGAATGTATACACCGAACATCGTGTTTCTAGTTGTTGTCGTTGGATAGGTACCATTTTTTTGTCCCACTTCACCCCCTCCGAATAAGAATCACTTTAGTATGCACGTTTTTGCTATAAGGGGAATGCGCATACCAACTATAAAACAAATATAAGTAGACATATTGAAAAACATGATGAAGTACTCTAAATATTATAGATATTTTTAGTCCTTGGGAGGGAAAAAATTGTCCCTGTGGACCGATTTCGCCCATTTGCAATCCTGATTAATGAATCTATGTTTGCTAATGTTACTTGATTTGTAGATAATTCTAACCTGCTCATTTTTGATGAAGATATTTATTCGGGCATTTCAAAAATATCAATTGCGTACAAAAATGATATTTATGGAGTGTCTGCATTTGTCTTAAAATAATGCTGTGAATATTTAAGATAATATTCAATAAATCTTTATGCTTTGGCTATTTTATAAAAAAAAGTGGAAAAATACTGTAGATGTTCCAATATTTAAATCTGGTCAAAAATAATGTGATTAATTTCAAACATTTCAAAACTATCAAATATTGCCCTACTTTTTGAACACATCATTTGTGATAATTTTTTTTATATTTTAGAGCTATATAAGTAGTGATCATAGAAGGGTACAAACCATCAATTTAGCAGTTTTTACAAAAGTAATTGTAGTCTTATGTTTAAAAATTATTTAAATAATATAATTAATTAAATATATTATTGTTATACCAATTTTATTATTGAAAAATTTACAAGGATTCTTTAAGGATTTATTTGCGTATACTTAATAAATGTAGTAATAATTCTAATATCATATTTGGATTTAGCGCTGTGAAATCTTTCCAAATTAATTCTAAAGTTTCCTGTCATCAAAATCGAAGAGGATCGCAATTAAGGATGTCGATCGGGATTCGGGATTTTAAAATTTGCCGGGATTATATTTCATGAAATAGAAAACTTTTGCTGAAGTATTTTACAATACAATTAAATAAGAACACCTTTCCTATTCCACATATATTCAAGTTGCAAGTACAACTTGCTTTCGATTTGCTCCACCTTACTGTACACCACACTGTGTTTGTTCATTGGTATTTAGTTGTAGGACTTTATAAGGAAAATTAGCTGACATTCAAATACTAATGTCTAATTAAGACTTTTAGTAGTAAAACATAAAGTTAAGACAAAGTTTTTAACTAATAATTCTGCCTCTGCCGTTGTTGTTCTTTTAACCCACATGGTTTGGTGGTATTGAAGGCAACCAACCATCCAACCATAAAGTGATGTAATGCCGCTCTTAAGACTTCATCTCTATGATGTGTGTGTTTATTACCCAAAAAAAAAAAACACAAAAAAAATAAATGCTGCTTGTTCTAAAAATGAAAACTCAAATATTGTCGGAAGAAAAGTTAAGTTAATCAAAGTAGTTCTCCTTTTGTTGAGGAATGGCACATCAAGCAATGTTTACAGCAGCTATTAATAAACCATGCGTGCTGGATAAGGACCACACTAGGGACTTGTAACTCTGTGTAAGGACTTTTGATAAGGTTACGATGGAAATAGTTGGTTGATTATTTAATTGGTCCTTTAACATTGAAGTGAACTGAAGCGATTTATTTGGATGATTGGTTCCATATCATTGTTGTTACTTCTCCAATAGCAACAATCTCAAATATATGTGTAATATATATATAGTAATTGGTTGATATAGTATTATTTAGTTAAAACAAATAGTTTGCAAGTCAAAATAGTTGCCAAAGGTAGGGTTTTATAAAAATCGACAACTTCAAACTTGAGATAATGTCCGGTATGGGCAGAAATATGACCATGCTTAGTTTTCCGTTTAAATTGTAATCGATTTTCTATTGAAATTAAGTGAAATGACTTAACAACACACCAAGAAGTGAGCACACGAAGTAGTATAAAAGGTCCTCATTCTGTGATTCAAAAGTTGTGACGTCTGCACAATGCCATTTAAGAATTTCTTCGTGTGTTTTATTTACCCCAAGCGTTGCTGACTGACTGACTTATCATTGACCATCCACCAGAACAAACGGCTGAAGCCAGGGTCATGAAATTTTCAGAGTAGTTCCCAAATATGACGTAGACGTCGACTAAGAAAGGGTTTTACGAAATTCGTACTTTTAGGGGGTAAAATGGGACAAAAAGGAATAAACATCAAACCTTCGTCCTGACTAAACGGCAGTAGCTAGAAACCTAAAATTCGGTGTGTTCCTTGCAATAACCATGCAGACGAGCTACAAATAGGGTTTTTTTTTCGAAATTTGTACATTTAAGGGAGGAAAGTGAAAAAATGGTACCAATTTAAGAATTGCAGCTAGAATCGTGAAAATCGGTATTTACATTATATACATTACTTATAAGGGGTGAGCGGGACAAAAAGGGATAGAAATGGTACCAACTAAAGTATTGTAGCTAGAATCGAGAAATTTGGTTTGTAAATTCCTCTGACCATGTCGAAGCGCGTTAAAATTGGATTTTTCAAAATTTGTACTTTTAAGGGTTGCGAGGGACAAAAAGGGATAAAAATGGTACCAACTACAGTATTGCAGCTAGAATCTTGAAATTTGATGTGTAAGTTCTTCTGACCATGTAGAAGCGCAGTAAAATTGTATTTCTCGAAATTTGTACTTATAAGAGGTTAGCGGGACAAAAAGGGATAGAAATGGTACCAACTAAAGTATTGCAGCTATAGTCGTGAAATTTGCATTTTGTACATTTAAGGGTTGCGCGGGACAATAAGGGATAAAAATGGTACCAACTAAAGTATTGCAGCTAGAATCTTGAAATTTGATGTGTAAGTTCTTCTGACCATGTAGAAGAGCAGTAAAATTGGATTTTTCGAAATTTATACCTATAAGGTGTGAGCGGGGCAAAAAGGAATAAAAATAGTATCAACTAAAATATTGCTGCTATAGTCGTGAAATTTGGTGCGTAAATTCCTCTGACAACGTAGACTTGCAACATAAATGGATTTTTCGAAATTTGTACTTTTAAGGAGAGAGCGGGACCAAAAGTGATACAAATGGTACAAACATTAGGATTACAGCTAGAATCATGAAATTTAGTAAGTAAATTCCCCTGACCATGTAGAAGCGCCATCAAAATGGATTTTTTCGAATAAAAGGCTCTGCTGTTGTAATTTTTTGTTAAAAACTGGGTAGAAAATGATAAAAAATATATGCAAGCACATTCCTTTGAATGTATATAAGTGCTATGTTTATTTACTATTTTAGAAAAGAACATCAAATAAATACTATCCTAAAACAGAGACGGATAAAACTAATAACAAATACCTGGCTTTTCGCGTGCGATTTTCGATGGTCTTCCCATTTTGATGAACATGTTCGTGTCACATGGTCCCAGTTTCCACATTTATAAAACAATTGTGCAAATATGATTCAAGTCATAGTGGATTCCATGCACCAGTATAGAAGTTATGAAGGATTTAATATTACCTAGACAATTGTGTGGGAGGTACATGAACGGGAGTGACTAAAGCGTTAATATTTTTTAGGTTTAAAGTGATTATAAGAACCTTTTTAAAATATAAAATTTCAAATGATTTTGACTACCCGTATGGATGTTATGCCGGTTTTATTGTAAACAAAGTTTATGCCACTTTGTGTGGGAGGTACCAGAAGGGGTGTGACAATGTCGCCCATATTCCATGCGAATGTAACCAATAAAGAAGCATTGCTAAGTATCAAATTTCAGAGTATTCCGATTATCAGTAAAGAAGTTATAACAGCTTTAATTTTACGTAGTTTTGCGTGATTTGTGTGGAAGGTACTGGAAGGGGCGTGGCAAAACCCATCATATTAAGTAGACTTAAAGTGCTTACAGAAACATTATCAAATACCAAAATATAGCTGATTCCGTATATCGGTGTGAAAGTTATATGAGTTTAATTTTAACATTGGAATGTGGGCTATTTGCATGGGAGTTACCAGAAGGGGAGTTGCAATTTGACCATCTTCGAGCTTACACTAAGTTTGGGAAAAATATTACCATGTGCAAAGTTTGAATCGATTCCTTAACTCCCTTTCGAGAGTTATCGTGTACACCAGCCAGTCAGACGGACGGACGGACATGGCTCAAACACCTTAAAAAATCGTGAAACGGATTTGTCCAAACATACTTAGGGTCTTAAGTCACTCCTTCAATGCGTTACACTTTTTATCTGTCCCAAATGATATATACCCACCTACGCTGTAGAGTGAGGGTATAATAAATAATTAAAAAAAGAAATATAAAGGACAATTTCTACATTTTGGCAGATATATCAGAAACTTCTGAAAGCACACTCTGAAATTTACAGTATATTGAGGTATTATTTTGGTATGCAGTGATATCACGCTATCCGAACGCGTTGATAGCCTCTCGGGAATGATCTTTAAATATATTTGAATCTGCATAAAAATATCTCCAATCTGATGGTAACACTGTGGGATACCCTCCATGGGATTCGCCACGGTCGAACCTTAGGATTTTTTACTTGTTTTACACTAAGGTACTCTTCCTTATTGGACTATTCTGACTAAATTATGATATATATAGTTTTTGAAAAACATTTTTCCGATTTATCGAATAATGCAATCGAAAAAATATATATTTTAATGTTCAAATTTAACATTTTGCAATATGTGGACATTTAATTTTTTTAATATTTTTAAAATATAATAATATTTTTAATAAAGGGTGATTTTTTAAAAGCTATAGGAAAGTTTTTCAAAAAAAAAACACATAAAATTCAGAAAATGCATGAAATCTTTATTTGAATCGATAGTACGGTCCATATAATTTAATGTTTAAAGATTATTTCATGCAAATGTTGACCTTGACAGCGCCTCAAATGGTCCATCCGCTTAGTCCAATTTTGGCATTTCCACGTTTTTGAGTAACAGAGGCCCAATTGCTGCTAACGGCGACGAATCGATAATTGATGGTCATCATTAACACTGAACGATGCAGCTGCGATATTTTCTTCAGTTCGCAGTCTACGTTAGCGTGCTGGTGGTTTAATGTCCAACAATGTAAATTTGGTGCGAAATTTGGTCACAATAGCCCGAATAGCCGCTTCAGTGGGTCGCGCGATGAACTTTCTTAACAGAGCACGCATTTTGATAATAAAATTCAATAATTTGCAAGCGTTGTTCGTTTGTAAGACGATCCATGGTTAAATTATAGACCAAACTGAAGATGTTTGACAGTGAAACAAAACACGAAACGTGCGTCAGCTGTTTAAACCAGTGTTGCCAAAAAGATAATAGCTAAAAAATCTCCCTTTATTAATAACATTTTAACTGTAACGTTGACATTTGTCACTTATTTCGAGCACTGATGAATTCGATCAAGTTTTGTGTAATATTTCTTCAAAATTAACACTTTCTAAACAGAAACTTGAAAACAACTATAAAATATGAAATACGATTTTGGCGACGACAAATGTGGTGCGAAATTCAAAAACTTTCTCGAGGATCCTGATATTAAAATGTAAATGATTTCCAGAAGTTCCGAATTTTCGGTATATGTAAGATTTTTTCTTGGTGTTACTAACAATTCGTGTTTATCTGACATATAATACTTTATTTCACGGAATATAAATAACATTACAATAGAAAATTTAAAAGAGAAAACTATCTTTGCCGCTCACACCGTTTTGAATACATGGACCAATTCTGTATTAATAATATTTCCATGAGCACTTAGAAATACTTTTCCATCGGCAATTGTATTTATACATATATATTTTATAATATGTTAAGTCATTATCGTTTACTGCTTTATCCGATTTCCAAATGCTTGGAATGTGTGGAGGTACATATTGAGCTCCTAACCTTTATACCATTGTCAATTTTTTATATCCACACTTAGTGCCATTTTCTTTTGTTTTAATTAATAAAATTACAACTTTTAAATTTCAGAACTTTTTACCGTACAAAGTTAGTACATACTTTTTGGGTGTTTTCCATTAAATTCAATTTCGATTTCTAAGCATCGATAATCGATTTCAGTATATAGTTGAACACATGTAATCGATTCCAAAAGAATCGGTTTTTGAACCCTCAGAATCGATTCTCGATTAGAATCGGAATCGATTTACCAGTCACTAATTCTAAGCCGACCTGTGTGATGGGTCTACTCGTTTCCTTTTGAGTGCACAACGACATAATAGCCTAGTGGAGGGTATAAACAATATCCTTAAAAAATTGTATTGATTTTATGAATTTGTATGCCTTAATGCAAACACAATTTTTTTCGTTATTAACGGAAAATATTTCGTACTTTTTGGCTTGCTTTTCTGACAAAGTAAATCTCAAAATATACTCGATTTAAAAATCCTAGTCCATCAAATGATAATCAAAATTGCAAAGTGAGTTAGTGTACTTCAATTCGCTGCAAATGTTTCACACATATCCATTACAGTCATCTGGCAAAGAACTAATGAATCAAAATGTCAAATCATCGAGGCGGCTTCACAACGTTCGCTCCTAATTATTTGTCTAATGATGCAAATACACAGACACACATACTATCTGTTTCTCACTGCAGACACCTTTAATTACATATGTACATACTTATGTATGTATATCGTTGACAAATCAGATTATTTTATAACGATTTTGACTCTCGAACATCTGTCAGTCAAACAATGTTCGCAATCTTAAATGCAGCAAATAATGTAGAATTTGAAATATATTGTTTAAGTAAATAGAATAGAAAATATTTATTTATTGCAGCAATTAGTGCTGATGATATAATTTGTTATAAATGCATTGCTTGGCACAACAACATCCATATGATAATAATCTTTGTATCTTCCAAAGAGATTTGGTTGTTCGTATTTCACGTTAAGTAGAGTCAGCAATTTCATATCGAGTCTGACGTCAATTAAAATACTTATATTGAAGTTTCACCCAAATCCTTAATAGTAATTAACAATGTTGCTTGATAAAGATTTAAGAAATGACATACTATTAGAAAAGTGAACACGTCAGATAATAATTCAATTATGTATATTATTTTTAAAACTATAAAAAAGAAAAAAAATTGTTTAAGGCCAAAGAATGTGTTTCTTGTGGATATTGAGGCTTATTGTTCCCTAAAATATTATTGATAATTTTTTCATATTTAATTATAACCTTGGGAGTATAAATAAGTACGATCACTTCCGGTGACCCATAAAATAAAATCGTTATGTTTTTTTTGTCAATTTTAAAAATCTTGAGAAAAAAGCTCACCCTGGTATATAGGGTGTAGACCGTGGGAATAAAAATAAAAAATAACTCCTGTTGATTTATTCTGTACCTTAGCATAATATTACCATGTGATGAGTTTGTAGGTAAAGATAATAAGCAATTTAATACACGTTTGGCGAGTGTTTAAATATGTATTAACTGAAATGATGTAGCACAAGACCGTGCAGCTCATCGGCTACTTAATATGCCCCCATCTACTTAAGTAAAAAGAGATAATTCTATGAATATTCCCTCCCATTCAGGAATTATGCACATCTATTATATATGTGCATATCTATATTATTTATCCGATATGAAAGGAGCCAATCAAGCATCACAACATAAAATAATCAAAACATATGCATGCAAGTGTATCCTACATTTATATTCACAAGTGCGACGAGTCGTTGTTAACCACCCCCCCCCCCCCTTGTGTCAAGGACATGCAACAGTGATAGGGAAGGACTCAGTGACACAGCCACTGTGTTTAGCACACAGTGTAGAGTGACTGAGACTTATTTATATATGTAAATATGTACTACGTATAAATATATACCCACATTAGATCGACACGGGGAAAAATTGAAATGAAGATTGATATGTTCTATGTACTTTACTATTGTTGAATTACTTACTGAAAACTTGGGCCCAAAATATGACATACATATTGAAAGTATATACGCCAATACTTCGCTTTGCGCCGTTTCGTTTTGCGTTTTTTCGAAGTTGCGTCGCTGCTGAATTAGTGCTAATTTTCACTGTGAGTCTTTAGATTTTCGAAGTTGTGTTGTTTTGGGTTCGAGTGTTTAACTTTTATACCCTCCACCTCCAGGATGGGGGTATACTAACTTTGTGATTCCGTCATAAAATTCTAAGACGATCTATCCATGTCCGTCCGTTCGTCTGTTGAAAGCACGCTAGCAGCTAAACGAAAGGAGCTAGAACGTTAAAATTTTTGTAGATTGAAACGGGGCGAAATCGGCCATAAGGGAAAATTTTTTCCCTCACAAGGACTAAAAATGTCCATAATAATCCCTAATATTTTAGCGTATTTAAGCATGTTTTTTTAATATGTCTGTTTATATTTGCTTGATATTTGGTATGCGCATTCCCCTTATAGCAAAAACGTGCACCATAAAGTGATTCTTACTTGTAGGGGGTGAAATGGGGCAAAAAAAGGGATAAAAATGGTACATATTAAACGACAACAGCTAGAAACACGACATTCGGTGTGTACATTCCTCTAATTGAGTAGATACATAATATATAAGTATTTTTTCCAAAATACAATACATAAAAATGGTACCAAACAAACAGCTGTACCTAGAATAATGAAATTCGGTGTATACATTCCTCTGATTGCATAGACAAGTAAAATACACGGATTTTTAAAATTCGTACTTTTTGGGGTTAAAATGAAAAAAGGGGATAAAAATAGTACCAATCAAATGACCGCAGGTAGAGTCATGAAATTCGGAGTATACATTCCTTTGACTACGTAGATGTGCAAAATAAAAGGTTTTTTCCAAATTCGTACTTTCAAGGGATACAATGGGTACGGAGGGATAAAAATGGTACCAACCAAACGGCTACACCTGAAATAATGAAATTCGGTGTATACATTCCTCTGGCTGCATAGACACGCAAAATAAAAAGTTTTTTTCCAAATTCGTAATTTTTCTTTTACGGCATAAATTGGTTGAATCATGAAGTTAGGTTGTTTTACACTATGTACGTCTCATTATGGATTTTAAAAATTTGTACTTTTGGAACTGAAATAGAATGGAAATACAACCAACTGTAGCACCCACTATCTACCAATATTTATGGTATTTAAGCTTTTTGAAAATATAAATATAAGAATATTTATTTTTTGATTTGAAATAAATAATGGTTTGAAATAATCAAAATATTATATTTATTTATAAAATTATTTTTTTAAATATTTGTATTTGGTTTGGTACGAAAACCGACTGAACGCCGTGTTTTTTTTTTTTTTTGAAATTTTCTTTTTTCTAAACTGAAAATCAACGCAATGTTCTGCTTAAGCGATATCGCCGTCTCAAGAATTATTAAATATTGTTGTTGCACTGTGTGTTAAATGCTGTTATCACAACACACATAAATTTTCGGGGGCGAACGGTCATAACGCCCAAATCGATAATGTCTTAAAGCCCAGTAATCGGCATATCGCCCAAATTTGGGCAATAAAAATGTCATAATGCCCAACAAAAATGTCAGAAATCCCAAATAATTTATTTTATTTATAAATTATTTGGGCTTTCTGATGCGAAATTTAGGCCTTATGACATTCTTTTGGGCTTTATGTCATTTTTTAAAATGAATAATACTCAGAAACCCTTCAGAATGAAACTGTCGTATAACAGTTAGGTGTTTTGTATCGCTAGAGGCGCAGTCGTTGGTCGTGATCGTCTTAGTTTCGTTTCGAGTCCGTGATTATTGTTGATAGAAATGATTTAATTTATTAGCCGCTCGGTTTTTAATCAGACAAAATGGAGTTGCTTTTGAGGTCGTTACTGAAAAAAAGAGTTACTTCGCAGTTGATTTATTTGATCCAAAACCGGCTGCGTAGGATAAAAGTTATCTGCGTTGCTGGCCTACGGCCAGAATTAAAAATTTTCTTCTATGAAGTATGACCAAAGCTAGCTATGCAAAGTAAAGGTCTTCTACGTTAAAGAGTTTCTCCTATGGGATATGTCCAAAACCGGCTACGCAAAGTAAAACTTTTCTGCGAATTAAAGATTTTCTCCTATAAAGTATGTCCAAAGCTGGCTACGCAAAGTAAAAGTTTTCTACGTTGCCGGCCTTAGGACGTAATTAAAAAAAACGTAGAAAACCTTTACTTTGATAGCCAGCTTTGGACAGACTTTATAGGAGAAAATTTTTAATTCCGGCCGAAGGCCGTCAACGCAAAAAACCATTACAATGCGTAGCCGGTTTTGGACATATCCCATACGAGAAAACCTTTAATCCCGACCGAAGGCCTGCAACGCAAAAAACCATTACAATGCGTAACCGTCTTTGGATACTTCATATAAGAAAATTGCAGAAAACCTTTACTTTGCGTAGCCGGTTTTGGTCATACCTCATAGGAGAAAATAATTAATCCCGGCCGAAGGCTGGCTACTTTTAAATCATGAGGGTTTTGGGCAATATGTCGCAAAATTGGGTTTTATGACTGCCCGTGGATTGGGCGTTATAGTTTTGGGAGTTGCTGATTTGGGCATTATTGCCTAGAAAAAAAGTCACAATGCCCAAACGCAACGACATATTGCCCAAAAAAAATTGATTTTTTAAATCAAACCACAAACAAATTTTTGTGTTGATTTCATGAATCAGTATCAGTCTCGGTGGTCCCATACAAATTGAGTCGATTTGATGTATAAGTATGGATATATGTTTTGCTCAAGTATCTTCATGTTTGAAAGCTGGTCGTAGGTGTGTATGTGTCTTTGGGTAAATGAAGAATTACTTGTAAATTAAAAAAGTTGAAGATTAATTGCTATGTAGGAAATGTTAACACTTTTCTTATTTGCATTTGAAAGAATTTATATATTTGAATATCGTTAACTCAGACACGCGTGTATTTGGGGTATCCCTCAGATATGCCTACCTGAATGTCTAGTATTTCCATTGTTTCCTACAAAAAATTGAGAAACAATTTTTTTCAAAAAAAAATATATATTTTTTGCAGGCACGAAAAATACAAAAATAATATAAAATATATTGTCTTGTTTTTTAATAGTTAACATTCTAACGCGAAAAAAAAACAATGTTTATATGTTAAATATCTATGCATAAATGTACAAGTTTGATACTTCTTGTAGACTCAAGAGATTTTTTCCATGCTTACCATGCAGTAACCTTACTTTCTATATATGTTTGTGTGCCACAAAATTTGAAATCAATTTTTGAAAGCTTTTTTCTCAACCAATTTTGCTCAAATTTTGCTCACTTAATCATTTTCGATGACAATACAAGGAAATGGAAAAATTTGACCAATTGGACTAAGGGGCGTGGCACCTCCCATACGAAGTTAAAACCTATTATTGAATATTGTCAGTTCTATGACACCTAGAGTGCTGAAATTTTGTGTAAGTGCATCTAGCATCAATTCGCATAGTTGTGCCAAAAAGGGGCGGTATTGGAAAAGTAGGCGTGGCACCTCCCATACGAAGTTAAAACCTATTATTGAATATTGTCAGTTCTATGACACCTAGAGTGCTGAAATTTTGTGTAAGTGCATCTAGCATCAATTCGCATAGTTGTGCCAAAAATGGGCGGTATTGGAAAAGTGGGCGTGGCATCTCCCATACGAAGTTAAAACCTATTATTGAATATTGTCAGTTCTATGACACCTAGAGTGCTGAAATTTTGTGTAAGTGCATCTAGCATCAATTCGCATAGTTGTGCCAAAAATGGGCGGTATTGGAAAAGTGGGCGTGGCACCTCCCATACGAAGTTAAAACCTATTATTGAATATAGTCAGTTCTATGACACCTAGAGTGCTGTAATTTTGTGTAAGTGCATCTAGCATCAATGTGCATAGTTGTGCCAAAAATGGGCGGTATTGGAAAAGTGGGCGTGGCATCTCCCATACGAAGTTAAAACCTATTATTGAATATTGTCAGTTCTATGACACCTAGAGTGCTGAAATTTTGTGTAAGTGCATCTAGCATCAATTCGCATAGTTGTGCCAAAAAGGGGCGGTATTGGAAAAGTGGGCGTGGCACCTCCCATACGAAGTTAAAACCTATTATTGAATATTGTCAGTTCTATGACACCTAGAGTGCTGAAATTTTGTGTAAGTGCATCTAGCATCAATTCGCATAGTTGTGCCAAAAATGGGCGGTATTGGAAAAGTGGGCGTGGCACCTCCCATACGAAGTTAAAACCTATTATTGAATATTGTCAGTTCTATGACACCTAGAGTGCTGTAATTTTGTGTAAGTGCATCTAGCATCAATGTGCATAGTTGTGCCAAAAATGGGCGGTATTGGAAAAGTGGGCGTGGCACCTCCCATACGAAGTTAAAACCTATTATTGAATATTGTCAGTTCTATGACACCTAGAGTGCTGAAATTTTGTGTAAGTGCATCTACCATCAATGTGCGTAGTTCTGCCAAAAATGGGCGGTATTGGAATAGTGGGCGTACCACCTCCCATACGAAGTTAAAACATATTATCGAATAGTGTCAGTTCTATGACACGTATAGTGCTCAAATTTTGTGTAAGTGCATCTAGCATCAATGTGCGTAGTTGCGCCTAAAATGGGCGGTAATGCAAAAGTGGGCGTGGCACCACCTATTGAATATAGTCAGTTCTATGACACCTAGAGTGCTGTAATTTTGTGTAAGTGCATCTAGCATCAATGTGCATAGTTGTGCCAAAAATGGGCGGTATTGGAAAAGTGGGCGTGGTATCTCCCATACGAAGTTAAAACCTATTATTGAATATTGTCAGTTCTATGACACCTAGAGTGCTGAAATTTTGTGTAAGTGCATCTAGCATCAATTCGCATAGTTGTGCCAAAAATGGGCGGTATTGGAAAAGTGGGCGTGGCACCTCCCATACGAAGTTAAAACCTATTATTGAATATAGTCAGTTCTATGACACCTAGAGTGCTGTAATTTTGTGTAAGTGCATCTAGCATCAATGTGCATAGTTGTGCCAAAAATGGGCGGTATTGGAAAAGTGGGCGTGGAACCTCCCATACGAAGTTAAAACCTATTATTGAATATTGTCAGTTCTATGACACCTAGAGTGCTGAAATTTTGTGTAAGTGCATCTAGCATCAATTCACATAGTTGTGCCAAAAAGGGGCGGTATTGGAAAAGTGGGCGTGGCACCTCCCATACGAAGTTAAAACCTATTATTGAATATTGTCAGTTCTATGACACCTAGAGTGCTGAAATTTTGTGTAAGTGCATCTAGCATCAATTCGCATAGTTGTGCCAAAAATGGGCGGTATTGGAAAAGTGGGCGTGGCACCTCCCATACGAAGTTAAAACCTATTATTGAATATTGTCAGTTCTATGACACCAAGAGTGCTGAAATTTTGTGTAAGTGCATCTAGCATCAATTCGCATAGTTGTGCCAAAAATGGGCGGTATTGGAAAAGTGGGCGTGGCACCTCCCATACGAAGTTAAAACCTATTATTGAATATTGTCAGTTCTATGACACCTAGAGTGCTGAAATTTTGTGTAAGTGCATCTACCATCAATGTGCGTAGTTCTGCCAAAAATGGGCGGTATTGGAATAGTGGGCGTACCACCTCCCATACGAAGTTAAAACATATTATCGAATAGTGTCAGTTCTATGACACGTATAGTGCTCAAATTTTGTGTAAGTGCATCTAGCATCAATGTGCGTAGTTGCGCCTAAAATGGGCGGTAATGCAAAAGTGGGCGTGCCACCTCCCATTTGAAGTTAAAACCAAAATTACACCTACTGTAATTTTGTGTAAGTGCATCTAGCATTAATGTGCGTAGTTGTGACAAAAATGGGCGGTAATGGAAATGTGGGCGTGGCACCTCCCATACGAAGTTAAAACCCATTTTCGAATATATGCCGTTCTATGGCAGATAAAAACTGAAATTTTGCAGTAATTTTTCCTTCTACAAAAGATAACTAAAAAAGAATTTCTAGGCCCAATAGAATTCTGCTTGCATAAAGCATGGATTTGAAAAAAATTTTTTTTTTTTGATTTACTAGTTTTAAATCATAATTTATATTTTTGTTTAAATAACACTACAAATTAAGATTCGTTAAGATCCCAGCTATTATATATAAACTAAAACAATATATTCTTGTACATAATTTGTATTGCTATTTAAACAAAAATTAAAAAAATCATGATAGTTTAAAAAATTCGTTTGCGACTACAAGGAGTATTTAACTTATACATTTATATATAGATTTTTTACATATAAACATAGTTTTTGCGTTAGAATGTCAGCTATATCAAAAAATAAACAATAAGTTTTATGATTGTCGAACAATAACATTTATGTCGGGTTTTGGGCTATGAGGGTGGTGTAACCCTTAAGATTTTGACGGAGATTGCAGAGAGTGCTTGGTATTGAAATATAGTATTAAAAAAAAAACACATTAAAAAATATGTCTTTATTTTTTTTTAATTTTCGATACATTTATGCTGTAGCAAAAATTTATAAATACTTATATCTATATATATGAAAGAGTGACTGACTGATCACTCACAAGACCAAACGGCTAAAGCTAGAATCATGAATTTGGTGTGTACATTTCTCTTACCGTATAGAGGTGTGATAAGATGGGATTTTTCGGCTGGGCCTAGAATCTTGAAATTTGGTATGGACTTGCGGCATGAAGGCATCCCAAAAAGTGGCATTTGCAAAATTCGTTCTTTTGGGGGGCAAAAAGGGACAAAAATGGTACCAACAATACGGCTGAAGCTAGAATCATGATATTTGGTGTGTACATTTCTCTTACAGCGTATATATCAGACTTGAAGGGATTGTTTCGTAATTCGTACTTTTAGGGGGTGAAATCGGGTAGAAAGGGATAAAAATAGTACCACCGCAATGACCAAATGGCTGGGCCTAGAATAAAATTTGGTATTGACATTCCTTTTGCAGCATGAAGACATCCCAAGAAATGTTATTTGCAAAATTCGTATCTTTGGGAGGTCAAATGGGACAAAAAGGGCCAAAAATTGTACCAACATCATGGCTAAAGAATCATGAAATTTGGTATGTACATTTCTCTTTCAGCGAAGATATAAGATTTGAATGGAGTTTTTCGTAATTCGTACTTTTAAGGGGTAAAATGGGTTAAAGAGGGATACAAATTGTACCACCGCAATGACCAAACGGCTGGGATTAGAATCTTGAAATTTGGTAAAAAAATCCTTTATAGCTTCAACACGCCCAGGATTTTTTTCAAAATTCGTACTTTTTGGGAGTGAAATCGGGTAAAAAGAGATAAAAATAGTACCAATTAAATGGATGGAGCTGAAACCATAATTCGGTGTGTACGTCCCTCAAAATTTTTAGAATAGCAAAATGAAGGAATTTTTCGAAATTTGTAGTTTTAAATGGAAAGGTGTGTATATTCGTTTTACAGCGCAGATCACCAATAAGAAAACATTTTTCGAAATTTGTACTTTTAAGGGATAAAATGGGATAAAAATTGTACCACCGCCCTGACCAAACGGCAGGGCCTAGAATCTTGAAATTTAGAACGGGCATTACTTTTATAACACGAATGCGTCCAAGAAAATATTTTTCAAAATTCGTAATTTTTGTGGGTGATATCGGGTATAAAGGGATAAAAATAATATCAAACGGATGGAGTTGGAATAATAAAATTCGGTGTGTACATATCTCAAAATCCTTAGAAACGCAAAATCTAGGTAAATAGGTAAACTGGGAAAAGGGGATAAAAAGGGTACCTACAACCCGGATGACGCTGCAGTAATGAAATTCGGTGTGTATATTCGTGTTACTGCGCATATCACTAATAATAAAGCATTTTTCGAAATTTGTACTTTTAAGGAATTAAATGGGATAAAATTGTACCACCGCCTTGACTAAACCGCTGAGCCTGGAATCTTGAAATTTGGAACGGGCATTATTTTTATAGCACGAAAATATTTTTCAAAATTCGTACTTTTTGTGACTGAAACTGGGTAGAAAGGGATACAAAATGGTACCAATCAAACAGACGGCTCTGGAATCATGAAATTCGGGGAAATCCCTGAAAATGCTTACAAACGCAAATTGAAGGAATTTTTCGAAATTCGTACTTTTAAAGAGTAAACGGTAAAACGGGGATAAAAAAATACCAAGAACACGGTTGACGGTACAATCATGAAATTCGGTGTGTATATTCGTTTTATAGTGCAGAACACTGATAAGATAGAATTTTTCGAAATTTTTACTTTCAAGGGATTAAATGGGATAACATTTGTACCACGGCTGAAGCCAGAATTGTGAAATTCGGTGTGTATATTCCTCTGACCGTGTAGACGCGAAGCATCACCTAATTTGTAAATGTATACTTTTAAGTAGAAATCGGAACAACAAGTGATTAAAATGGTACCCGCCAATGTATCAAATAAGGTATATATTACTCTGAAGTATTGCATCAAAATGTGTACTTTAAAGGTGGAAGCGGATCAAAAGTGATAAATCGAACAAACCAAATTGGAGAAATTAGGATAAAGATGGTACTATTCAAAGTTTTCAGCTGGAATATGAAAATAATGTTAGAAATTTGGTGTGTACATTTCTCCGAGTACGTAGATGCGCAACATAAAGTAATATTTCTAAATGTGTACGTTTTAGGGCGGCACAAAAAGTGGTAAAAATAGCACCCACATAAAAAGGATACAAATAGTACCTACCAAAATATTGCAATAGAATAGAAGTATAGAAGTTATTTGTAAAGTATTTAATTTGACAAAGGGCGTGGCAAAGCAAACAAATTTTATAGGTTTAGATATATGATTATAAAAACATTTTTAAACATAAAATAGCAACTGATTTCGACTATCCGTATGGAAGTTTTATCAGTTTTATGTTGACCAAAGGTGTGTGGAGCGATGGTGGCAAAGATTCCGATCATCCGTATAGAATTTATAAAATGTTTAATTTTACGTATGAAATGGTAATTTGTGTGGCAGGTACAAAAATGAGCACTGCAAAATCATGGATATTTCGTACACTCAAAGTGATTATAAAAACTTTATCAAATATCAAAATACAACTGGTTCCGAATATTTTACTAGGAATATGCACTATATGTGTGGGAGTACCGTAACAGGTATATCAATTTCATCCATCTCCGAATTTAAACTAAGTCTGAGAAAAATAATACTTTGTTCATAGTTTGAACAAATTACTTAACGAGACTTATCCAGCAAGCCTGACAGGCAGACGGACGTGAAAGGGATTTATTACATACATAGGGTATTAAATCACTCTGAGTTACACTTTTTCCTATCCCAAATGCATGTATAGAGGTAGAGTGAGGGTATAATTATCTCGGATTTTTTTTTAAGAAAATTGTTTCAATTTAAATTAATCACTCGACTAAATTGATGACACTATACAAATTATTTTTTGTTTAATTTGTACAAGGGGGACAAAAATTCGGTGTATAAATTCCTCCAGCTACGTAGGATCTGGAATCGAGAATTTGGTGGGAATACGTAGTTGGGTTTCATGTTTTCAAAGTTTGTGAGCATTTACAAGCGATTTACCCTGAAATAAATATCCTTATACCGCATACGAAGTAGCGGGTATTTGCTAGTGTATATATATATATTTATTCCATGCTTTATATAAGGTTACTTTCTATATATGTTTGTGTGCCACAAAATTTGAAATCAATTTTTGAAAGCTTTTTTCTCAACCAATTTTGCTCAAATTTTGCACACTTAATCATATTCGATGACAATACAAGGAAATGGAAAAATTTGACCAATTGGACAAAGGGTCGTGGCACCTCCCATACGAAGTTAAAACCTATTATTGAATATTGTCCGTTCTATGACACCTAGAATGCTGAAATTTTGTGTAAGTGCATCTAGCATCAATTCGCATAGTTGTGCCAAAAATGGGCGGTATTGGAAAAGTGGGCGTGGCATCTCCCATACGAAGTTAAAACCTATTATTGAATATTGTCAGTTCTATGACACCTAGAGTGCTGAAATTTTGTGTAAGTGCGTATACCATCAATGTGCATAGTTGTGCCAAAAAGGGGCGGTATTGGAAAAGTGGGCGTGGCACCTCCCATACGAAGTTAAAACCTATTATCGAATATTGTCAGTTCTATGACACCTAGAGTGCTGTAATTGTGTGTAAGCGCATCTAGCATCAATGTGCATAGTTTTGCCAAAAAGGGCGGTATTGGAAAATTGGGCGTGGAACCTCCCATACGAAGTTAAAACCTATTATTGAATATTGTCAGTTCTATGACACCTAGAGTGCTGAAATTTTGTGTAAGTGCATCTAGCATCAATTCGCATAGTTGTGCCAAAAAGGGGCGGTATTGGAAAAGTGGGCGTGGCATCTCCCATACGAAGTTAAAACCTATTATTGAATATTGTCAGTTCTATGACACCTAGAGTGCTGAAATTTTGTGTAAGTGCATCTAGCACCAATTCGCATAGTTGTGCCAAAAAGGGGCGGTATTGCAAAAGTGGGCGTGGCACCTCCCATACGAAGTTAAAACCTATTATTGAATATTGTCAGTTCTATGACACCTAGAGTGCTGAAATTTTGTGTAAGTGCATCTAGCATCAATTCGCATAGTTGTGCCAAAAATGGGCGGTATTGGAAAAGTGGGCGTGGCACCTCCCATACGAAGTTAAAACCTATTATTGAATATAGTCAGTTCTATGACACCTAGAGTGCTGTAATTTTGTGTAAGTGCATCTAGCATCAATGTGCATAGTTGTGCCAAAAATGGGCGGTATTGGAAAAGTGGGCGTGGCACCTCCCATACGAAGTTACAACCTATTATTGAATATTGTTAGTTCTATGACACCTAGAGTGCTGAAATTTTGTGTAAGTGCATCTACCATCAATGTGCGTAGTTCTGCCAAAAATGGGCGGTATTGGAATAGTGGGCGTACCACCTCCCATACGAAGTTAAAACATATTATCGAATAGTGTCAGTTCTATGACACGTATAGTGCTCAAATTTTGTGTAAGTGCATCTAGCATCAATGTGCGTAGTTGCGCCTAAAATGGGCGGTAATGCAAAAGTGGGCGTGGCACCTCCCATATGAAGTTAAAACCAAAATTACACCTACTGTAATTTTGTGTAAGTGCATCTAGCATTAATGTGCGTAGTTGTGACAAAAATGGGCGGTAATGGAAATGTGGTCGTGGCACCTCCAATACGAAGTTAAAACCCATTTTCGAATATATGCCGTTCTATGGCAGATAAAAAACTGAAATTTTGTGTAAGTGCATCTACCATCAATGTGCGTAGTTCTGCCAAAAATGGGCGGTATTGGAATACGAAGTTAAAACATATTATCGAATAGTGTCAGTTCTATGACACGTATAGTGCTCAAATTTTGTGTAAGTGCATCTAGCATCAATGTGCGTAGTTGCGCCTAAAATGGGCGGTAATGCAAAAGTGGGCGTGGCACCTCCCATATGAAGATAAAACCAAAATTACACCTACTGTAATTTTGTGTAAGTGCATCTAGCATAAACCTGCGTAGTTGTGCCAGAAATGGACGGTATTGGGAAAGTGGGCGTGGTACCTCACATACGAAGTTAAAACATATAATCGAATATGGTCAGTAGGTGTCATAGACCTAGAGTGCTGAAATTTTGTGTGAGTTGATCCAGTGTAAATAGTTGTGCAAAGATGGGCGGAAAGTGGACGTGACACTTCCCATCTGAAATTAAAACCGGTTTTAGAGTATTTCGACACCGAGATGGGCGGAAAGTGGCCGTGACCCTTCCCATACGAAATTAAAACCAGTTTTTAAGTATATTCTACAACGATCTTCCTATATTGTTGTGTGTGTTTATTTAGTTGTAACCTGCTTAGACAATATGCAAATGGGCGGGATTTGAAAGGCGCATTTTTGATTCGAACTTTGTAAAATTACACGTTTTCTGTGGATTTTCTTAGCACAGCAGTAAAGAAAGGTTATAACTAGTAAATCAAAAAAAATTCTCTTTTCAAATCCATGCTTTATGCAAGCAGAATTCTATTGGGCCTAGAAATTCTTTTTTAGTTATCTTTTGTAGAAAGAAAAATTACTGTTACGTTTTTAAATATTTTTTTATTAATTATTATTATTATTATTATTATTATTATTATTTATTAATTATTATTATTATTATTATTATTATTATTATTATTATTATTATTATTATTATTATTATTATTATTATTATTATTATTATTATTATTATTATTATTATTATTATTATTATTATTATTATTATTATTATTATTATTATTATTATTATTATTATTATTATTATTATTATTATTATTATTATTATTATTATTATTATTATTATTATTATTATTATTATTATTATTATTATTATTATTATTATTATTATTATTATTATTATTTATTATTATTATTATTATTTATTAACGTAACAGTAATTTTTCCTTCTACAAAAGATAACTAAAAAAGAATTTCTAGGCCCAATAGAATTCTGCTTGCATAAAGCATGGATTTGAAAAAAGATTTTTTTTTTGATTTACTAGTTATTTTCTGTTCGTGTCAAAAAAGTTGAAAAATGATTATGAAATTCAATATGATTAAGTCTAGGATATTCACTTTCACTCTGCCTCTGTGTTTGATCCTATCTACTTTTTCGAATGTACATATCTAGTGTACGTATGTATGTGTGCAGAATCACATACATATGCATATGCAAATAGTAGGCATGTATAGAATAGTGATTCCAAGCAGGGATATAGCGAATGTTTCATGAAGCGAACAGAGATATTTCATGTTAAATCAATGAGAAATGTTCGAGGGTCTTTCATGAGATTTTGCAGCAAAATCAGAGTCATGTGATAATTCCATGAATAGGAAAGAAATAGATTTTGAATTCGTACGTATGAATACGAACTTTCGCTACAACCCTAATTTCTACACTTAGAAGTACAAAGTGTCCCAAAAGTAACCATTTAATTCGAATCCAAAATAGATTATGGGGTCGGATCTTGTATCTCCTTGTTAAATGTTGAATTCCGACATCCTGTCGGAATTAAGGAAGTATACATTATTCTTTTCTGCTTAGGTCTCAATACGCAACGTTTGAGACACCTAGATTTGAAACTCCCCAAAAAATGGGTACGTACATCCTAATATGTGTTAAAATTAGAAACTAGCAACACGTTGAGTCACTTTTGGCGCACCTTGTAATCACCTAACTAAAGTTGCACAAATCTGTATAAATGTCAACTTCTACATCGAGGTTTCATTCATTTCCTCGAGATTTTGTTTCGAAAGCATTTCGTTGAATGTGACGAACGCGGCGGCGATGACTGTGGCAAACGAACATGCGAATGTTAACTTTTTTATACCCTCCAAATCATTGTTCACGCTACAATGGAAGTGTGTGCAATTGAGTTTTCAATTGACTTTGAAACATTTTGAAATATTGATCTCGGAATTTATTCAACAGAACAGTGTCCAAACGAAATAATCTTTCTGAATTCGTATTTTCGACAATAATAATATCATAATTAATGAGTTAATTGCTCAGTGGCCAAGTGGACAAAATTGGCATGACCAAACTTATATCATTAGTAACTCTAGCCACACTCTTTCCCAAATTACCACCCCCATATTCAACAAGAGTTTCAGAATCTAACAATTTTAGATTTTTAGATCTATTTCAGCTTGAACGTACATTCAAGTCGGTTCAGCCGAATGATAGACTAGTTTTTGATTTCTTGTTTATCGCTACAACCGCTGTTGTTGGTGAACTATCAACGCATTGAAGCACTTTATGCAAAACTGCGATACGTTTGTTCACGCAAAATGTATGTAAGCGTACGTTTGATTTCTGACAGGGAAGAGCGACAGAAAGAAGAAACGCATACAACAGCAACAAGCGAACAACATTGCCTCGAGTTTCTAGGTGGGTGGAACGGGGCGGTGGGTAGGAAGTAAAATCGAAAAACGCAACATTTCTGTTTTTTGCTAAAATGCTGAAAGTTCGAGTACACACTTGAATACTCGTACTATGTACATTTGAACTAAAGCACAGGAAAAGTTTCGAGGATGTGAGATTTTCAATTGGTAATTTCGTTGGATGGAAAATATTCAAGTATCCAAGAATTCTAGCATCATTTTGAGTTATGCCATATAGTTCTTTTTGGTTAAGATTTTTAATTACTAATTATTTTTATACCCTCCACCTCCAGGATGGGGGTATATTCACTTTGTCATTCCGTTTGTAACACCTTGAAATATTCATCGGAGACCCCATAAAGTATATATATTCTGGGTCGTGGTAAAATTCTAAGACGATATAGCCATGTCCGTCTGTCCGTCTGTCTGTCTGTCTGTCTGTTGAAAGCACGATAGCGGCCGAACGAAATGAGCTAGGAGGTTCAAATTTTTCCTAAATGTGTCTTATGGTTGTAGATCGGTTGGGATTGAAAGTGGACGAAATCGGCCCAGAGGGAAAAATTTTTCCCTCACAAGGACTGAAAATACCCCTAATATTTAGAGTATTTCAGAATGTTTTTTAAACATATTAGCATGTATTTAGTTGATATTTGCAATGCGCATTCCCTCTATAGCATAAAAGGGCATCATAGAGTGATTTTTATTTGTAGGGGGCGAAATTTGGCGTCTACATTCCTCTAATATAGTAGATACATAATATAAAACTATTTTTTCTAAATTCGTACTTTTAAGGGGTTAAATGGGGATAGAGGGATAAAAATAGTACCAACCTAACGGCTGCACCTAGAATAATGAAATTCGATATATACATTCCTCTGATTGCGTAGACACGTAAAATAAAAGAACTTTCCAAAATTCGTACTTTTTGGGGTTCAAATGGAAAAAGGGGATAAAAATAGTACCTACCAAATGACAGCAGCTAGAATCATGAAATTCGGAGTAGACATTACTCTGACTGCGTAGACACGAAAAATAAAACGTTTTTTTCCAAATTCGTACTTTCAAGGGATACAATGGCTACAGGGGATAAAAATAGTACCAACTAAACGAATACAGCAAGAATGATGAAATTCAGTGTGCACATCCCTCTAATTGTGTAGATACGTAAAATAAAGAGATTTTAGATAGTCGTACTCTTGAGGGGGCAAAATTGGAAAAAGGGGATAAAAATGGTACCAACAAAATGGCCGCTGATAGAATCATGGAATTCGGTGTATACATTCCTCTGACTGCTTAGCCACGTAAAATATTTTTTTCCAAATTCGTACTTTATTTTGATGCTTTTACGACAAAAAATGGTAGAATCATGAAGTTGTCTTGTACTGCGTACGTGAGAGATAAGGTATTTTCAAAATCTATACTTTTGAATTTAAAATAGGATGGAAATACAACCAACCAAACGACTGTAGCTGAAAATACACTCTCTATCCTCCAATATTTAGGGTATTTATGATTGCTCCCTTATATTTACTTTATACAAATATTGGTAGCCTTGGCTTATTAATTAAATTTCTTATTTTCATACAGTTAAAATTTGTTGCGGACATTTCTCTTGTAGCTTGGAAGCACCACAAAAAAAGGGATAAAATATGGTACGAATGATACGACAACAGCTAGAATCATGAAATTCGGTGTGTACATCCCTCTAATTGCATAGACACGTAAAATAGAGGGATTTTTCGAAATTCGTACTTTTAAGGGATATAATTAAAAAGAGGGATAAAAATGGGACCTACCAAACCGCTGAAGTTGAAATCATGAAATTCGGTGTATACATTCTGACTATGAATACTCGAAAAAGGGGTTTTTCGAAATTTGTACATTTGGGCGGAGAATGGGGCGAATGGGGATATCTTTAAAATGTATACTTTTCTTATCACTTTGTATCTGAAAATGATTCTTTCTAATGAAGACTTATTGTCGATTTTAAACAGTGCGCATAAGTATACATTATAGTTTGAAATAGTAAACAAATATAGTAATGTTCATAAAAAATATCACAATTTTCGTAATATGGTACTGTGCTTCTATGTAAAGTCGACATCCTTTAATCTGCTGGTAATACTGTGGAATGCACTCCGTGGTGGAGGGTATATAAGATTTGGCCCGGCCGAACTTAACGCCTTCTTACTTGTTTCCTTTAATTTCAGGACAGTATTCTCGAAATACCAGCCGTTTTCCTGCGTAAGAAGACAAATTTATACTTCAATCTTTTCTAAGTATCCAAATCGCGCGAAGACCGAAGGCTTTGGTCATATGTCATGATAGAAAATCTTGGCATGAATACTTTACTCTGCGTAGACGGTTTTTGGACATACCCCAGATGACATTTTTGCTAAGAGTGGTGTAAACATTTGACAAAACTGCTGTATATCAAAGAATTCTAATTCATTATCAAAATCACGGCATTTGTTATCGAAACTTCAATTTGCACTTGGTCAAATATAAATTTCAACATTGTATCCAAGCGAAACATTTTTAGCCGACAATTTGCTATATACGTTAATACAAATCATCAGCAGTGATTTCATTTGAGTCCACAATTAAGTGAAATTTTTATTTTTTACGATTTTCTTTGCGATTCTGATAAAACCATTGTATCTTTTTGTCGTTGGCAACAATATATTTTTTCTAGATTTAGGGTATATCGTGTTATCAAATTTCATCATATTGCCGTTTATAACATTTGTCTTCCCAAGTTATCAAGCTAAAATAAGAGTCAAATAGGATAAATGTTGGCTTAAAGTCAAAAATTGTGAAAAGTGTCTTTAGAAAAACCCGCGTATCATATAAAAATACCAAAATTGGTATATGATTGTGACAGAATTGTTTCAGAAACCCATATAGAGGAAGTTGGAACAATTACAATCGCGAATAATAAGGCTTGTAATTTTGTTGTATAAGTTGGAGTGAAATTTTGCTATTTAAGCGTGAGAAGCCTTTTTTTTCAAACTTTGGTATCTCTGGAGACACCCAATGAAATTTTCCGGCAATTTTTTGTGTAGAAAATTTTAATCCTTAAATGTCCTTTTTGAAAGGTTTTTTTCTTCGAAAAGAGAGAAAATGATCCTCATAAAATACCACAATTCTGACAATAAGGATTCTCTCGGACATAAGGCGATCAAATTGAAGCAAGTAAAGAATTCCTTTGCAGAGAAATTTTAAATAAATAAAATCAGACTAGCTGGACTATAAGTTTATTCTACAAAAATGATCTACTTAACATTCACTTTTAGAATTATAGGGTCGCTGTTCTGTTCCAAATGTTGGACAGTGTAATTCATCAATCATTCCAAATAACCATATTATATACATTAATTAACGTCAAATCGGTTCTGAAGCATTTAAGCTAGCATCCCATAGAATCTTACGTCCGTAAAGTATGCTTTAAACAAATTTTCTAAAATAAATTAATAGAGAACAACGAAGAGTAGTATTGTTTTATTTTTGGCTTATCAAATTTTACCATTTCAGTAATAAATCGAAACGGAATTTTATTTTTAAAATAAATATTTTTTTAATTTAAATATTTTTATACTGTACAAAATTACCAATACTAATTAAATACAACATTCAGGGAAAAAAGCTTTTGTTAATGCAAAAGAATACCACATGAGCTTTAGTTTTCACTGAACTATACGAAATTCTAATACGATATAGGGTTTCTGATATAACCTCTAATATGAGGAACTTTTAAACTATTTTAACATTTATGAACTTTAAGTGAATCCAGAAAAAAATGCAGCGAAATCTCCAATCACTTTTTGGAATATGCTTAAGTTCTTTGCAGAGTTCAATCAACAAAGTCAAGATTTGGGCATTTGGGCGCCGGCTGGATTAACTGAATCAACGAAGCAAGTACCCATGATTTGGATGTGATCTGGCTCAAGATCATTTTGCATCTATATTTAATAGAATGCAAATTTATTTACAAATGACATGGTGACATTTATTACTTGGCTGCAGACTACCACGATCATGATTTCGACCATGTCAAAAGTCTTTTCAAGTGGCTTCGCAGCGACTTTTCAACATCATACCCGGCCTCTACAAGGAAATGATTCTCACAAACGAACGAGAAGCACAACTCACTTGCCGAATTTGCGTTTAAAAAATCGCACCAAGTAATAAAGCACACATGCCATCTTACAAGCATCTCATTGAGTTGCATATGTAAGTATGTGTATATGCAGGTATAGATAGTTACACTTCTGCCGTGTCAACGCTCATTTGTTTTGTTTTTTTTTTCGTTTGTATTTTTTGGTCTGTAATCAATATTTGATTTGAGATAGGACAATATCAAAGTTCAAAAATATATAAAATTGTAAAAACTTTAAAAATATATAATGCGGATATATCATTCCACTATCCACCAATATTTTAAAATTAATTGAAATTGCCTTAAAAACAAGGTATAGTACGGTCATTCATAAAACGAGTATTTCAGGAGTTATAAACGATCGAATGAAAACGCCTTTTTGAAAAAAAAAAATATTTTTTTACTGCTGTATTGAAATGAAAAAAAAAACATTTTTTTTTTTCAAAAAATACGTATCTATCATTTTTATTTGAAGAATACATACTTTCAAAACAATCGCAGCTATTGAGGTCTAAAATCGTAATGGAACTATGTAACATACTATGTCTCTATGGTACAACGTTTGTTATTCACCAAACTAACAAGTGAAGAACAACGATATCCGCGACACAAACCAAAGCTTCGGTGAATATCAGCGGACGTAGGTGGCGCTTTAGGTTCATTCATTAATAATAGACTAAACACAAAAAGCTAGATTCATGAACTCAAAAACGGTTGAAACAAACCATTTAAAATCATAGCCAACAACCATACAGCCATAGGCACTATTAAAATCACTTAAAAATACAATTAAGCAAATGGATAATCTATGTGAAACGGAACAGAAATTTTCCTTATGTTCCACGATTTTAATGAAAGTTTGAAAATTTTTACTTCTGTGTAATGGAAATAGAACTGAATTTCCCGATTTTCAAAAAAAATCTGGAATTTTGTCATAAGGTAATTAAAAAATCTTCACGTTTTTCAGGAAGGAGACTGGAGCGAAAAATTTGCTTAATGAGATAAGAAATTAGAAAAATCAGAATTAGTGATCAGTATCTTTCCAGCGAGCCCTGAAAAACACAAATCGAACCAAAAATGTGGAATTTACAGCGGATTGTATAAAAAGTGACTTAAAAATAGCACTAAAATTGAAAAAAAAAACTTGCTGCTTATGAAGGGCCAGCGATAAAGCCGAAATATTTTGGGACAACATTACAAACCAAAAATCCGGGAATATCCAAATTTTATTTATTTATTTATTATGAATTACAATACAATGTAAATTTATATTCTAATTTTGGGTCCAGGGATTGAGCCGGGGTGACTAAGACCATTGTAGCTAGTTATTGCAGCAACAGACCAGAGCCTCTGGTGGGAATTGAAACCACAACCACGCGCTGACAGCCAAGCACTCTACCAACTCGACTACCAACTTGTATGTCTATTGTCTATTAAATATTTTTAATTACGACTGTAATCACTTTTATAATTATTGTAGAGTGAAATGCCATCATGAAACTTTTGGAGCGTTATACTGGCTCTGTTAATACAAAAATACTTAAAAATCAAATAGGTACAATTACAGGAAATTAAGAAAAAAATTAAAAAGTATTTTTTTTAGATTTGATAATTTTATATAAAACTAAAAGCAATTTGAGTGAAATTCGCGGAAAATATATATATACCTCCTACCGGAATAAAATTAGAATTTTTTTAAATTACCTTATGATTTCTCTGATTTTTTTCGATCCAATTTTTTTGATACATCCTAGTGTATACAATTTCAATTTTTTTTTAAATCGGAATATGCATTTCTCTTTCCTGGCTAAATAGATTATAAGTCGATCTGTATAATAAACGATGGGTCTATCTCGCTTCCTTTTGGGTGTTACAGACATACATATATGTACAAAAACATAATACCCTAGTGGATAATACCCTCTGGATACTGTTTGAAATGAATTACTGAATATGCTAAGGCATAAATCAAAGACCTTTTAATACAAAAGAAGAAATCTCACTATTTGTCTGTTAACTTGCAGAAAGGCGAGCTATGCCACCAAACAGCAATAACATTTGCTTCTGCATAGTCGATTTGTTTGTCGTTATTTTACTGTTTTAGCATTTAGCAATCAACCACATATATACATTTCGTTTTCGTATATATTTGTATGTGTATCCATTGTTTTTCTTATTTTAATTTTTTGCTGTAAAAAGTTAACATGGCTTTAACATAACATTCGCTGTTATTTCCCAACATTGCGCCGTTGGGAAAATAGTAAGATTTCTTGTCTTGTATATAGAATGTCTTTGGCAAAAATGTTGTATATACTCAAATACCTTCTATATTCACAAGAAATCTCACTCTTTGTCTGTTATTTGTGACGCAAATGTTATTCCTGTTCTGTGGCATAGATCGCCTTTCTGCAAGTTAACATGCAAAGAGTTATTTTTCTCCTCTTTGGATAGGGGAAAAATTCTCAGAAACAAAGAGCGTAAATATACAAGAGGGGGAAACTCTCTCTTTGAAAGTTAATTTGCAGAAAGGCGATATATGTCACGGCAAAAAATTAAAATAAGAAATAAGAAAAATGGATAAACACATAAATATACAGAAAACTATATGTATGTATGTGGTCGATTGCTAATTGACATTTCTTAGCAAAACCTTAAAAAAAGGAAAATAACGACAAACAATTATACTTTGTAGAAGCATATGTTATTGCTGTTCGGTGGCAGAGCTCGGCTCTCTGCAAGTTAACATACAAAGAGCGATAACACGCTCTTTGTGTGACAAATATTTGAATTTCTTAGTAAAACCTTATAAAAACAGTAAAATAACGCCAAGCAAATGGCTTAAAATCAAATGATTCCCAGAATGACTTAACATGCTAAGGCAGCCATTTCCTGCAGCCTCTCGGTCTGTACAATCTCTTTGCATTCTTCGTTAACTCACCTTTTACTCCAATCCATTTCATTCCTTTTTCATAAATTCTCTCAATCAGTATCTACGCTTGTGTGAGAATCTCAAATTTTGTTAAATGTCATGGTATTGGTGTGCAAATTAACACTGACACTGGTTTTCTGGAGCAAAAAACACATAGCTTGAAAAGCGAGATGTTCCACTTCGTTCCTGTTCCAATTATTGTCATTTCTCTATGTTGGCTTGGTGTTGTTGTTTTGAGACACCGGAACCTTTGAGATGCTTGCGAAACTTATGCGCACAAATCTTAAAGGAACGAACGAAGCAACGATCTAACACATACACAAACACTTCCACGCACATGAAAACCGGCGAACAAGAAAACGAGACACGACGACGCGAAAAAGACACAACGAGCAATTGTTTTTTACATACACGGCTTTAATGAATTAATTTATTATCGCGACGATTGACACGAACTACTTTAAAGCCATTTAAATCGATTATTTTTTCATGCACGACGTTAACGAATTAATTATTATCGCGACGATTACCTTGGACTACATTGAAGATATTTACAACATTCACTTCAATTTATTGATTTTTCACAAATTATAAGATATATTCCACGAACCGTTTGCCAGAGAACGAACTGATATCACTACTGGCCAACAAACGAACTGAAATAACTGATGTTTCTTTTGGTTGCTGATATTGTTCGGCCAAAAGAGAACTTCAAAGGGTTAAAAAGAGACGGCAACAGCAACCTAAAGTCCTACAGGCATAGGAAGTGGGAAATCAAAGTTTATTTTCTAGGGTTACCATATCGATTGTTATTAGAAACTTTTCGCTGGTACTCCACTTGTCTTAATAATCACAATCCATTTAATTGCCTTTTCAGACTGACTGCCAATTAGAGTTTAACTCGATTTCGAGTACATTAAGAAAAATAATAATGAATTAAAATGAGCTACAATTTAAGACAATTGCACTTAATACAGTGCTAATGTAATTTAAATGATACTCTAAAATTATGAAGAGTGATTTCCCCAATCTCAAATCTAAATCCATTTGCCATGGTATATTAAGTTTGTAGCACCTTGAAATATCGACCTAATACCCTATAAAGTATATATATTCCTAATTGTCATAAAATTCTAAGACGATCTGGCCATCAAACGACAACAGGTAGAGACACGATATTCGGTGTATATTACTCTAATTTAGTAGATACACAATAGGCATGTTTTTCTTTAAGACTGATTAACTAAGCTGCAATAACAAAATCCTAAATAAAAAGTTAAAATTTCACTCAAAATAAAAAATTATTTTTTAACATTGTCACCAACAGCAATATGAAAACAAATTTGAAAAAAAAAAAATAAACTTTAAATCGGCTAATTGTCAAAAAAATGCAGTGCGACACGGTCGATTTCACCAACTAGATTTCACGAGAAACTTGATTTCATGCAGCCTATAAGTCAAATTAAAGGTTATCAAGGATAAGTCCAAAAAAGTCAACACAAAATATTTTTTTGAAAATTTGTTTTGATACAAATATTTACATTGTAGTTGCCGACAATGTTAAAAAATTATTTTAACCTTTTTCTTATCGCAGCTTCTTAAGCTTAAAGAAAAAAAGCCCTAATATTAATGGATTTTTCCACATTCGTACTTTTAAGGGGTAAAATGAACATAGAGGGATAAAAATAGTACCAACCAAATGGCTGCGCCTAGAATAATGAAATTCGACTCCTCGCAGTGCATAGAAAAGCAAAATTGAAGGATTTGTTCCAAATTTCATGCTTTCAAGAGAGAAAATGGGAAACAGAGGGATAAAAATGGTACCAACCAATCTCCTACAGCTAGAAAATAAGGTGTGTACGTACCTCTAATACGTCGACTCGTATAATGGAGGAATTTTTCGAATGTCATACTTTTAAGGGGCTAAAACGGGTAAAAGGGATAAAGATGGTAACAACCAAATGGCCGCAGATAGAATCGTGAAATTCGGTGCATACATTCCTCTGATTGCATAGACGTTAGGGTTTGCATCCCGGGATTTCCAGCGGGAAAATTCCCGGGAATTCGCATATTTTTCATTTCCCGTATCCCGGGAAATTCGTACAGGAATCCCGCGGGAACTTAATAGAAACTTTTACATATTTCTTCGCATATTTTCCATCATTTCCACAATAAAAATGTTGTACAATAATTTAGCTCATATCGGTTTAATTAGGTATGTCAAATATTGCAGTTGGATGACAAAGTGTATATCCGAACCCAAAATCCACTTATTCGGGGATTGCCTGTCAAACTCCACATACAAAAATTTAAAATTCGGAAAAAGTACATTTTGTATCCGAACGCCCAAGATATTTTAAACAATGCTATAGAAAACGCAAGTAACAATATTGTATTGCAAAGGTCAAGATAGCTGACTAAAAAAAGAAATTAAAGTTTTCAAAGCGACAGGATAAAGAACTGACAAGAACATTTTATTTAATGCACTAATGACTATTAAGTGTCCCCATTTTCCAATAAAATAAGAAATATGTGATGAGGCCATAAATGCATTGTCTGCTCTTAATTCAAATATACACTTGCATATTTTGATTGCATACATTTAATTAATTTTGAAACTTGAAAAGATGTTTGAATTGAATTCTGTAACAAGTTCGTTGTGAAATAAATATTTATTTTACTGAACTGACTCAAGACTATTTTGCATCTCTATTTTATAGAATGCAAATTTATTTACACATGACAAGGTGATATTATTGAAACTGTGAAAGTTTTCGTCCGGTAGCTTCGCAGCGACTTTACAACAACATACCCGACCTTTTTAAGTAAATGATTTTCACAAATGAATGAGAAGAACGACTTATTTGCTGAATATCCGTTCAAAAAATTGCACCAAGTAATAAAGCACACAAGGTAAACGATATGTTGACGATTTCCCGTGCTGTCCCGGGATTCCGGGAAATTAAAAAAATAATACCCGTTCTCGGGAAATATAAAGGACATGAAATTTCCAAATTATAGAGATAAAAAAATTGTTCTAATAAGCTTTTAAATTAATTTAAACGTAATTTTAATTATCTTTGGATATAATTATTATTGGATTAATTTACTGCGAAAAAACCCGTACAAATAAATAAATATCACAATTCGCATAAAAATATCATAATTAATAAGATTCTGCACTTCTCGTAAATTCGACCACTAATACTGTGGGATGCACTCTATGGTGGACGGTATATAAGATCGATACGGTCGAACTTAAGGCTTTCTTACATGTTTTTTAATTTGTCTGTATTATTTTTTTGTACTTAATTTATGAAATTAATATTATGTTTTTAAACAATTTCTTTAGTTTAAGTTGAATTAAATTATGGGTTAATTTTTCATTAAATTATGCAAAATGGATTTTGATTTGAGTTTGGGGAAACCATTCTGCATAATTTTAGGGAAACGTTTAAATTTGATTAGCAATTAAATTACATTAGCAGTATATTCAGTACAATTGTAGCTCATTTTAATTCATTATGGGGTTCTTAGTTTTCTTAATGTACTCGAAATCGAGTTAAACTCTAATTTGCAGTCAGTCTGAAAAGGCAATTAAATGGATTGTGATTATTAAGACAAGTGGAGTACCACTGAAAAGTTTCTAATACCAAGCGTACGGTAACCCTAGAAAATAAACTTTGACTTCCCACTTCCTATGCCTGTAGGACTTTATGACTCTATTGTTGTCTCATTCTAGCCCTTTGAAGTTCTCTTTTGGCCGAACAATATCAGCAACCAAAAGAAACATCAGTTAGTTCAGTTCGTTCTTTGGCCAGTAGAGTTCAGTTCGTTCTTTGGCAATCGGTTCGTGGAATATATCTTATAATTTGTGAAAAATCAATAAATTGAAGTGAATAATGTAAATATCTTTAATGTAGTTCGTGGTAATCGTCGCGATAATAAATTAATTCGTTAACGTCGTGCATGAAAAAATAATTGATGTAAATGACTTTAAAGTAGTTCGTGTGAATCGTCGCGATAATAAATTAATTCGTTAACGCCGTGTATGTAAAAAACAATTGTTCGTTGTGTCTTTTTCGCGTCGTCGTGTCTCGTTTTCTTGTTCGCCGGTTTTCATGTGCGGGGAAGTGTTTGTGTGTGTGTTAGATCGTTTCTTCGTTCATTCCTTTAAGATTTATGCGCATATGTTTCGCGAGCATCTCAAAGGTTCCGGTGTCTCAAAACAACAACATGAAGACAACGTAGAGAAATGGCAATAGCATCAGGAACGAAGTGAAAATTGCACTTGGCGTCTATGTTTTTTTACTCAAGAAAAACCAGTGTCAGTGTTAATTTGCATACCAATACCTTGACATTTAACAAAATTTGAGATTCGCACACACGCGTAGATACTGATTGAGAGAAGTTATTAAAGTGGAATGAAATGGATTGGAATAAAAGGTGAGTTAACGAATTGCAAAGAGATTGTGCAGACCGATGGCTCTCTTAGCATGTTAAATCATTCGTAGAAGCATTAGACTGTTAAGCCTATTGTTTGGCGTTATTTTAATGGTTTTATAAGGATTTACAAAGAAATTGAAATATTTGTTAAACATTTAGCAAACACATGTATGCATTTTGCTTTCTTCAATAATTGTCTATGGTTCCATTGTTTTCCTTATTTTAATTTTTTGCAGTAACCTGCTAAAATGTCTGTTAAATTAACATTCGCTGATATTCCTCAACATTGTGCCGGTAATAACATACACAGAGTGAGATTTGTTGTCTTGTACATTAAAAGTCTTCTATGCTGCTTTTTCCGTGGCAAAGCAAAGGGGGGAAATCTGACTCTTTGTCAGTTAACTTGTAGAGAGGCCGAGCTATGCCACAGAACAGCAATAACATTTGCTTCTGCAAACTACAATTATTAGTCGTTATTTTACTGTGTTTATAAGTTTTTGCTATGAAATTCAAATATATTTCAAAAATTTAGCAATCAACCAAATATATGCATTTCATTTTCAGATTTGTGCGTGTATCCATTGTTTTTCTTATTTTAATATGTTGCTGTAAAAAGCTAAAATGGCTTTAACAGCAACAGTCGCTGTTATTGCCCAACAGTGCGCCGGTAATAACAGACAAAGAGTAAGATTTCTTGTCTTGTACATAGAAGGTCTTTGTGGCATAGCTCGCCTCTCTGCAAGTTAACATACAAAGAGGGGAAAACTCGCTTTATGTATGTTAACTTGCAGAAAGGGGAGCTATGTCACCGAACAGCAATAACACATTTTTGTCGCTATTTGCTAAGAAATTCAAATATATTTCAAACATTTAGCAATTAACCACATAAATACATTTCGTTTTCGTGTATATTTGAGTATGTAATTTTTCTTGAAATTCGCTATAAAATTATTCTTCAGTCTCCTACCAGTGAAATCTTACGATTTTTTTACATAAATAAATCTTAAAATAATAATAATAATAATACACACAAATATACAAGAAAACGAATACATGAATACATGTGTTTGATTGCTAAATATTTTAAACATATTTGAATTTCTTAGCAAAATCTTATAAAAGCAATACAAGAACGAAAAACAAATGGACTTTGCAGAGGCAAATGTTATTCCTGTACCATGACTTAGATCGCCTTTCTGCAAGTTAACATACAAAGAGCGAGTTTTCCCCTCTTGTATATTGATTAACATCAAAGAGCGTAAAAGTACAAAAGGGGAAAACTCGCTCTTTATAGGTGAAATTGCAGAAAGGCGAGCTATGTCACTGAACAGGAATAACATTTGCTTCTGCAAAATTCCATTAATGTTAATGCTTTTATAATGGTTTACTAAGATATTGAAATATATTTCAATCATTTAGCAATCAACCAAATATATATATATATTGCTTTCGTGTAAGTTTTTCTTATTTTGTTTTTTGCTCTAAAATGTCTGACTTTAAAATCATCATTCGCTGCTATTCCTCAACCGTGCGGTGCTAAACGGTTTTTTTGCAAACGATTTGGGTTTTATTAAATTCATTTCAGCCTTACACAATATAAAATATCTTAAATCTAACAGTGGTAATTTACATCCTAGCATACTATAGTATCTTTCAAGGACAATGTCATTTATACTAAAGTTATGTCGCAGCTTGCTGCTAACATGGCATTCTTTCATTTTTTTACATTAACATGTTTTTCCTTAAAAAATAGAATTATATAAAAAGGAAGAGCTTTAACATATTATTTCTTATACTAACACTTACACTAAATGCTACTTAAACTAAAACTACTTAAAAACTATTATATACAAATTATTGATTGGTATTGTATACCGTGTCCTCAATGTCCAAGGTCTTAAACCGTGCCGTGCTAGGGAATAAAAATGGTACCACTGATACGACAACAGCTAGATTTATGTCTAATAGCGTAGACACGTAAAATAAGGGAAAAGAGGGATAAAATGCTGAAGTTGAAATTAAAATCGCTGTATAAATTCACCTGACTATGTAGACGCGAAACATAAAGTATATTCAATAAGGACTAACCGGGTCAACCGGATTTTTCATCTGGGACCGACAGTCGGGTTTTTTTAAAATCGCAGTTTTTGGAAAAACGGGAAGTCCGGATTTTTTATGTCGGTCTCAACCGGTTTTTCATAGTGCAAAAAATCATCTTTTTATACCCTCCACCTCCAGGATGGGGGTATATTCACTTTGTCATTCCGTTTGTAACACCTTGAAATATTCATCGGAGAACCCATAAAGTATATATATTCTGGGTCGTGGTAAAATTCTAAGACGATATAGCCATGTCCGTCTGTCCGTCTGTCTGTCTGTCTGTTGAAAGCACGATAGCGGCCGAACGAAACGAGCTAGGAGGTTCAAATTTTCCGTATATGTGTCTTATGGTTGTAGATCGGTTGGGATTGAAAGTGGACGAAATCGGCCCAGAGGGAAAAATTTTTCCCTCACAAGGACTGAAAATACCCCTAATATTTAGAGTATTTCAGCAAGTTTTTTTTAAATATTTGCTTGTATTTACTTGATATTTGCAATGAGCATTCCCTTTATAGCATAAAAGGGCACCATAGTATTTTTATTTGTAGGGGGCGAAATGGGACAAAAAAGGGATAAATATGGTACCTATCAAACGACAATAGATAGAAACACGAAATTTGGCGTGTACATTCCTCTAATAGAGTAGATACATAATATAAAAGCATTTCTAAATTCGTACTTTTAAGGGGTTAAATGGGGATAGAGGGATAAAAATAGTACCAACCTAACGGCTGCACCTAGAATAATGAAATTCGATATATACATTCCTCTGTTTGCGTAGACACGTAAAATAAAAGAACTTTCCAAAATTCGTACTTTTTGGGGTTCAAATGGAAAAAGGGGATAAAAATAGTACCTCTCAAATAACAGCAGCTAGAATCATGAAATTCGGAGTATACATTCCTCTGACTGCGTAGACACGAAAAATAAAACGTTTTTTTCAAATTCGTACTTTCAATGGATACAATGGCTACAGGGGATAAAAATAGTACTAACTAAACGAATACAGCTAGAATGATGAAATTCAGTGAGTACGTCCCTCTAATTGTGTAGATACGTAAAATAAAGAGATTTTAGATAGTCGTACTCTTGAGGGGGCAAAATTGGAAAAAGGGGATAAAAATGGTACCAACAAAATGGCCGCTGATAGAATCATGGAATTCGGTGTATGCATTCCTCTGACTGCATAGCCACGTAAAATATTTTTTTTTCAAGTTCGTACTTTATTTTGTTGCTTTTACGACAAAAAATGGTAGAATCATGAAGTTGTCTTATACTGCGTACGTAAGAGATAAGGTATTTTCAAAATTTATACTTTTGAAATTAAAATAGGATGGAAATACAACCAACCAAACGACAGTAGCTGAAAGTACACTCTCTATCCCCCAATATTCAGGGTATTTATGATTGCTCCCTTATATTTACTTTATGAATTGAAGTATTATATCCATTATATATATATAGTATACAATTATTGGTAGCCTTGGCTTATTAATTAAATTTCTTATTTTCATACAGTTAAAATTTGTTGCGGACATTCCTCTTGTAGCTTGGAAGCACCACAAAGAAAACAAAAGTTTTAGCTGGTGAAATGGGACAAAAAGGGATAAAATATGGTACCAATGATACGACAACAGCTAGAATCATGAAATTCGGTGTGTACATCCCTCTAAAATAAAGGGATTTTTCGAAATTCGTACTTTTAAGGGATATATTTAAAAAGAGGGATAAAAATGGAACCTACCAAACCGCTGAAGTTGAAATCATGAAATTCGGTGTATACATTCTGACTATGAAGACTCGATAAAGGGTTTTTTTTCGAAATTTGTACATTTGGGCGGAGAATGGGGCGAATGGGGATATCTTTAAAATTTATACTTTTCTTATCACTTTGTCTGTATCTGAAAATGCTTCTTTCTAATGGCGACTGACAATCGCCTAATATTTAGGGATGTTCACTTTCACAATTACAGCATTTTATTTATATATATAGTAGTCGTTTTTAAACAGTGCGCATAAGTATACATTATAGTTTGAAACAAGTAAAAACGGCGTTAAGTTCGGCCGGGCCGAACTTTATATACCCTCCACCATGGATTGCATTCCACAGAGGTTGTCGGTTTTCGTAGAAGTGCAGTAATATTACAAGAAAATATAATTTTTTTAATATAGGCAAACCAAAACAAATACAAATATTGAAAAAATAATTTTATAAATAAATATAATATTTTAATTATTTCAAACCATTATTTATTTCAAATCAAAAAATAAATATTCTTATATTTATATTTTCAAAAAGCTTAAATACCATAAATATTGGTAGATAGTGGGAGCTACAGTTGCTTGTATTTTCATTCTATGAAAAAGTACAAAAAAAATCCATTATCAGACGCAAAATAACCTAACTTCATTATTCAACCAATTTTTGCCATAATAGAAAAGGTACAAATTTGGAACAAAAAAATTTTTATTTTGCGTGTCTATGCAGGCAGAGGAATGTATACACCGAATTTCATAATTCCAGCTGCGACCATGTGATTGGTACCATTTTTACCCCCTTGACGTTTCTACGCAATTAGAATTTCATCATTCTAGCTGTAGTCATTTAGTTGGTACTATTTGTGTCCCTCTGTACCATTGTATCCCTTGAAAGTACGAATTTCGAAAAATTCGTTTATTTTCCGATTCCTACTCAATCAGAGGAATGTATACTCCGAATTGCATGACTCTAGCTGCGGTAATATGGTTGGTATTATTTGTATCCCCTTTTTCAATTTTAACTCCAAAATGTACGAATTTCGACAAATTCGTCTATTTCCGTGTCTACGCAGTCAGAGGAATGTATACTCAGAATTTCATGACTCTATTATTTTTTTATTTTTTATCCCTTTTTTTCATTTTAACCCCAAAAACTACGAATTTCGAAAAACCTGTTTATTTTAAGTGTCTACGCAATCAGAGGAATGCATACACCGAATTTCATTATTCCAGGTGTAGCCGTTTGGTTGGTACCATTTTTATCCCTCCGTACCCATTATATCCCTTGAAAGTACGAATTTGGAAAAAACCTTTTATTTTTCATGTCTACGCAGTCAAAGGAATGTATACTTCGAATTTCATGACGCTAGCTGCGGTCATTTGGTTGGTACTATTTTTATCCCCTTTTTCTATTTTGTCCCCAAAAAGTACGAATTTCGAAAAATCCGTTTATTTTCCGTGTATACACAGTCATGTCTACGAAGTCAAAGGAATGTATACTTCGAATTTCATGACTCTAGCTGCGGTCATTTGGTTGGTACTATTTTTATCCCCTTTTTCTATTTTGTCCCCAAAAAGTACGAATTTCGAAAAATCAGTTTATTTTCCGTGTGTACACAGTCAGAGGAATGTATACTCCGAATTTCATGACTCTAGCTGCGGTCATTTGATTGGTACTATTTTTATCCCCTTTTTTCATATTAACCCCAAAAAGTACGAATTTTGAAAAATCTGCGTATTTTACTTGTCTATGCAATCAGAGGAATGTATACACCGAATTTCATTATTCTAGGTACAGCCGTTAGGTTGGTACCATATTTTTCCCTCTTTTCCCATTTTACCCATTAAAAGTACGAATTGGAAAAAAATACTTTTATATCATGTATCTACTCAATTAGAGGAATGTACACACCGAATTTCGAGTTTCTAGCTGTTGTCGTTTAATATGTACCATTTTTATCCCTTTTTTGCCCCATTTCACCCCCTACCAATAAGAATCACTTTATGGTGCAGTTTTTGCTATAAGGGTAATACGCATACCAAATATCAAGCAAATATAAACAGACATATTAAAAAAACATGCTTAAATACGCTAAAATACAAGGGATTATTATGGGTATTTTTAGTCCTTGTGAGGGAAAAATTTTTCCCTTTGGGCCGATTTCGCCCCATTTCAATCCCAACCGATCTACGACTATAAGACGCATTTATGGAAAATTTGGACTTCCTAGCTCCTTTCGTTTAGATGCTAGCGTGCTTTCAACAGACGGACAGACGTACGGACGGACGGACGGACATGGCTAGATCGTCTTAGAATTTTATGACGATCAAGAATATATATACTTTATAGGGTCTCAGGTCAATATTTCAAGGTGTTACAAACGGAATGACAAAGTTAGTATACCCCCATCCTGGAGGTGGAGGGTATAATAGTAAACAAACAAATGTGCATAAAAATATCACAATTTTCGTAATATGGTACTGTACTTCTATGTAAAGCGCCATCCTTTAATCTGCAGGTAATACTGTGGAATACACTCCGTGGTGGAGGGTATATAAGATTCGGCCCGGCCGAACTTAACGCCTTCTTACTTGTTCGGTTTATAATAAGCTACTTTTAATATTATCACAAGCCCTACAGAACGTTCTTTATTAGGGGGAGTAAATTAACCAACCAGAGAACGCCACCGTATTTGGATGGTAATTGCAGATTATATTTAGAGGTATAAATAATAATAAATATTTTGCAGATCATCTTTAAACAGCAGCATTTCTTCGTGATCCAGTCTTATACGTATATTATTCTCATCCATTTAGGTAATATGACGTTTACCTTAGGTCAAAGTTGTTATTATTTTTGCACTGGCCCCAAATTGATACTTTATTTTCTTTTTTATGTATTTTAGCTTATTTTAGTTTCCAAAAGATATCAGAATTGCAGAATGGGACAATTAGATCAGAAATTATAGCAATTTTGATTATCTGTTTTAAACTGATGTTTTGGGGAAAATTGTTGCAGGACGAAAAGTAATGATGGGGTTTCTATATATATACTTAAATTTAAAAAAAATATATATTATTAAAAAATCGTTAATGAATTTTTTGGTAATGTACCAAAATATTCCACAATCTAATTCAGGCAGGAATGTTTGGAGTAAATTTCGAAAGGTTTCGAAAGTGTGCTGAATCCGATTATGACATCCTATTCCCAATGGGTCAACATTTTGTGGAATTACCCTATAATGAATTATTTACATATTTTATACTGTTTCGAGAAAAACCCGGTCCGACCGGTTTTTTATTAAAAAGAAAACCGAGAAACCGGGTTTTTTGAAATCAAGGTCTTCGAAAAACCGACATTGTATAAAAACCGGTTTTTTGATAACTCTACTATTTACAAAAACAGAATTTTTCGGAAGAGCGAAAAATTAGCAAACATTTTGATGAACTCATCTTCTACAATATCAGTAGATATATATATAATATCAGTATATATGATATATAATATCAGTAGAATAACTAAAAAGTTTATTGAAATTAAATCGTTGTGTGAAAATAATATGTATTATTTTAAAATTATGTTTGTTTTACGGGTTGTAAATGAGAACCCCTAAAATAGTGGATAATAGAGGGTAGATATATACAAATTCACAAGAGATGTTGAGGATGCAAAAATAGTAGAAAATAAAACAAGTAAGGAAAGGCTAAAGGAAGGACGGAGCCGACTATATGATACACTCCACTTTCTATCCTATTATAATTCAATTTGGTAAAAAAGAGAAATCGGGAAGG
The DNA here is from genome assembly GCA_947397865.1 of Polietes domitor. Classification (NCBI taxonomy): domain Eukaryota; kingdom Metazoa; phylum Arthropoda; class Insecta; order Diptera; family Muscidae; genus Polietes; species Polietes domitor. Next base: position 205,416,063 of record OX377618.1, read on the forward strand.
ATTTTTGTATCCTGTAAATGTATGTGTTTGACAAAACATGTTAAATCGGAAAGGTCTCAGTGGGTTAAATGTGATGTAAAAACTGAAATATGGGATTATTTGCATCGTAAACACATTCTAGTCTTACAAAAAGCTAATTTTTGAAAAATAACATCTGAAATTTTGGTCTTTCAATGGATAAATTGGGAAGAAAACTTCACATAAGATGTTACAATAAAACCGTGCGACATGATTTCCCTCCCAAGAACGAGATTATGTACAAGTGAAACTATAGGTCACTAATAGGAAAAGCCATACTCAGTTTTTTATTTCGTGGTCGATTGTCTTTTCTACAGAACTTTTAATTTCTAAAGGATGTATATGTTTCAATAATTTAGTTTCGCACTTTTGCGTATCATACAATGGCGATATGGATATTAAACGAAAGAGAAGAAAATCTGCTAAATATACTTTTAATTTCATGCGTATTTCTATGTTTATTTATCATTATTCATGCATAATATCAAGTGCAAGTTAAATTATTTTATAACGTGAACGCGCACCAAAAAATGATTCATACTTTTTGGGAGTGAAATTTGACAAAAAGGGATAAAAATATAAGCGGGGAATAGAGAGAAAGGGATAACATTGGTACCAAACATATGGCTGCTGCTAGAATCAGAAAACTAGATTTCTGCATTCCCCTGATTGTATAGACGTGCAAAATAAAGAAAATTTGCGAAATTTAGGTAAACAAATTTTATGTAAAAATCAACAGCTGCAGCTAGAATAATGAAAATTAGTAAAGACAAAATAATCGTAAGTAACATTTTAGATAGCCTACCCTATACATACTTCGCTCTGGATGCGTAGACTCGGAAAATAAAGCGATCTTTCGATATTCGTACTTTTGTCATATTGGGCCAGAAGGGATAAAATTGGTACCGACTAAATAACTGCAGCTAGAATTATAATAATTGACTGTGTAGACGCGCAACTGATGAGGGTATACTAACTTTGTCATTCCGTTTGTAACACCTTGAAATATAAATAATATAAAAGCTATAGGAAAGTTTTTCAAAAAAAAAACACACATAAAATTCTGAAATGCATGAAATCGTTATTTGTTTTAATGTTTGAAGATTATTTCATGCAAATATTGACCTTGACTGCGCTTCAAATGGTTCATCCGCTTAGTCCAATTTTGGCATATCCACGTTTTTGATTAACAGAGGTCCAATTGCTGCGAACGGCGACGAATCGATAATTGATGGTCATCATTAACACTGGCCGATGCAGCTGTGATATTTTCTTCAGTTCGCACTCTACGTAAGCGTGTTGGTGGTTTAATGTCCAACAATGTAAATTTGGTGCGAAATTTAGTCGCAATAGCCCGAATAGCCGCTTCAGTGGGTCGATTAAACTGACCATAAAATGGAAGGAGCGCGCGATGAACTTTCTTAACAGAGCACGCATTTTGATAATAAAATTCAATAATTTGCAAGCGTTGTTTGTTTGTAAGACGATTCATGGTTAAATTATAGACCAAACTGAAGATGTTTGACAGTGAAACAAAACACGAAACGTACGTCAGCGGTTTAAACCAGTGTTGCCAAAAAGATAATAGGTAAAAATTCACCATTTATATTCTTGATCGTGAGAAAATTCTAAAACAAAAACATTCTAGACATGTCCGTCCGTCCGTCTGTTGAAAGCACGCTAGCATCGAAACGAGCTAGGATGACCAAATTTGACATAAATGCGTGTTATAGTTGTAGATCGGTTGGGATTGAAAGAGGGCGAAATCGGTGCAGAGGGAAAACATTTTCCCTCACAAGGACTGAAAATACTCCTAATATTTCGAGTATTTAATCATGTTTTTTGAATATGTCCGTTTATATTTGTTTGATATTTGGTATGTGCATTCCCCTTATAGCAAAAAAGTGATTTTTATTTGTAGGGGATGAAATGGAACAAAAAGGTATAAAAATTGTACCTATCAAACGACGGCAGCTAGAAACATGAAAATCGGTGTGTACAATCCTTTAATTGAGTCGATACATAATATAAAAGTATTTATTTTCCAAATTCGTACTTTTAAGGAGTAAACTGGGAATAGAGGGATAAAAATGGTACCAACCGAACGGCTGCACCTAGAATAATGAAATTCGATGTATACATTTCTGTGATAGCGAAAACACGTAAAGTAAAGGGATTTTCAAAATTCTTTTTTGGGGGTAAAATAGAAAAAAGGGATAAAAATTGCACCAAACAAATGACGGGAGCTAGAGTCATGAAATTCGGATTGTACATTCCTCTGACTTCATAGACACGAAAAATAAAAAGCTTTTTCCAAATTCGTACTTTCAAGGGATACAATGGGAACAGAGGGATAAAAATGGTACCCACTAAACGGCTACATCTAGAATGATGGAATTCGGTGTGTACATCCCTCTAATTGCTCATGTAAAATAAAGAGATATTCGAAAGTCGTACTTTTAACCCTTTCGAAACGGATTTTTTTTAAATACGAACTCTTTTTTGATGGGTATTGGTTAGTTATAGTTCCAATAATTGGACATAGGGTGCGTTTCGCGAAAGGATAACCATAACAAGGAAAATGTCCTGGGACAAATATGTCCCATCAGTAAGTGCGGATGGGACACATATGTCCCAATAGTAACGAAGTAAGGCAAAACTAAAATAACATAATATATGTAAACTTAGAATTGAATATGTGTCATATACAATGAAAATGTATGTTAATTAGTATGATATTTGGCGAAACACAGCTTGCACAAAGGAATATTGCAAGAAACGCACATCATTTTCGTACGATGCTCTTTGTTATCATTTGAACAGCTTCTGCAACGACGGCGTGTTTTCCCCTCGATAGGAAGATGTTCTCCAACACCAGAAAGTGTTTTTGATCGCTCTGATGGGCGACCACTCGTGCTACGACGTTTAATTGTTGCTCTCTCTTTTCCATAATGAAGAAGCTGCACCGCCAATTCAGCGAGAAAGGAAGTTAATGGTACCTTCACATGCCGAGTTTCTTGGAAAAGAATCCAAGCATTGGAGACGGAAACCATAAGCAGTTTTTGAAAAACTCTCTTCCACCATTTTCCAGATTTCCTGTCAGGATCATAAAGAGATGAAAATTGATCTGAAAGATCTACACCACCCATGTATCTATTATAAAAGGCAATGGGCTCAGGGCATGCAACATCAAGGGCTTCTCCTTTTTTGTTGGTTCTTTGAACGGTCGTTACGATATCAGTGTGGCAATTGGTGAGTAACAAAACCTCCTTTGTATCTTGCCATTTACAAAGCATAGTACCGCTGCTGTTATACTTGAAAACATAGTCACCTCTTTCTAATTTTGGTCCATCAAGATTTGGTAAGAATTTCTTATTTTTCATAATGGTACCAACTAAACCAAAATCCAAAGTCTGCGCTAAGTTGACAGTAGTAAAGAACCGATCGCAGCATATAACGGTGGAAGGATTTGAGATTGTGGAACACAGAGAACACAAGCATGCGAAAACGATCATATTACTGTTGGGACAAATATTTATAGAAATAGTTGGGAGTAATTGCGTTTCAGTTCGATTAGAAAACTCAATGGGACACATGTGTCCCGTCAGTGTCGAAAGGGTTAAGGCGGTGGTAAAATGGGAAAAAGGGATAAAAATGGTACCAGCCAAATGGCCGGAGCTAGAATCAAGGAATTCGGTGTATAGATTCCTCTGACTGCATAGACTCGAAAAAAAGATTTTTCCAAATTCGTTCTTTTTTACTTTTACGACAAAAATGGCTAGAATCATTTAGTTAGGTTATCTTGTATTATGTACGTGGGATATAATGCATTATCAAAATTTATACTTTTGGAATTAAAATAGGATGGAAATACAACCAACCAATTGATTGTAGCTGAAAATGCTTCCACTATCCCCCAATATTTAATGTGCGTGAAGATAAAATCGGAATTTAACTAGCGGAGACACACACCACATATTTTAACAGTGGGCTGTTAACGGGTTAATAGAACTATGTTAAATATAAACGTACACCTTATATTATATTTTTTACTGCTTTTGACAACATATATAATCCAAAATTACAAATTATGCACAAATAGTATATCCCTTGATACATATATTACGAATCTACTCAAAATATTTAGAGAATCTACATATATGACAAGTACAGAGCTGAAAACTATTTTCAAGGATTTACGTTGTGGCCCAAATATATTTATATCAGAAGAAAGCCCTCGGTGTGTACTTTCCGAATATGCAAAAACATTTTTCAAAAACATATTTAACATAGTTCTGTTAACCCGTTAGCAGTCCACTGTTTGTGTCTCCGCTAATTAAATTTCGAATTCATCTTCACGCACATCAATATTTATTATATTTAAGCTTTTTTGAAGATTGCTGCCTTATATTTACTTTTTGAGTTGACTTGAAATATTACTTCGATATACTTATATAGTATAAACATATTGCTAACCTTGCCTTATAAGAATCGTCTAAAATAATTAATCATTTATTTATAAAATTATTCATTTTCAATATTTTTAGTTTTTTGTTTTGGCTATATTAAACAATTTCCTGTAATGTCACTGCACTTCTACAAAAAAAGCCTTCGACAGCCTCTGTGGATTGCAAGCCATGGTGGAGGGTATATAAAGTTCGGTCCGGCCGAACTTAACGCCGTTTTTACTTTTTGGAAATTTGGACTTTTAGAAAAAATACAGGGGAAAGCAGATACAAATGGTTGCAATGAAACAGCTGTAGATAGAATCACGAAATTCGAATTTTTGGAATAAAATGGGGTAAAAGGGATACAACTAAAAAATGGTCCAACTTCATCCCAAAACGAATGTAAGTACAGCCAATAATCGCTAATGTTTAGGAAATTAAAGCATATAAATATAATCAAGTAGTACCATTTTGGACTTGGTCTTTAAATTTAATATTTTTTTACTTTTAAAATTAAATTTTAATTTTCAAAATAAAGGGTATTCTTCATATGGCAAACCAATGATCAAAATTCATTGGTGAAGAGCCCACAACTTCCCACAATTAGCTCTTCCATTCTAATAATTTGAGTCCTAACCTTCCACAAAAATGTTTTCAGTACATTCTAAGGCAAGTAAACAGTCTTAGTAATGTGAATGAACTCTGATAATTCCATATGTGTAATATTATATTTATGTATATGAATCGAGAGACACGCGTTCTTAAATGAGTTTCATTAAAACACGACAAATTGACAAAAGATTCGTATCAGACAACGAACGGTCTGAGACGAATGAAAATGTCTACAGGTGAAAATTAAAATAAATCGGTATTTAAAAGTCACACGATTTTTTACGTCTAGACAACATACGACAAAACCAGAATACACAAAACAAATGCAAGTGAGGAAAGTCACACAGAGTCGATTAAATGCTACCCTCCACAACGTGCCATCCTAATACAGGGGTTTACAAATACAATCATGTATAGATTTATATAAGGAATATTATATCTAAGTCAATGGCGTTTTTAATAGTTCTAAAACGTTCATAATTTTCCCAAATCAAAATTTTGAGAACCAGATACCCAGAACAGTTCCAATTTAAACATGTGCGAGAAAAGCCAAAATAAATGAATGAAAAGTTCGTTAAATGTTTAACAACATCAACAACAACTACAACCATTCAAAACTACTACATAAATACAGACACTACGGGGAAACGAACCAATTTAAGTTCAAGTTAATGAATATTCCATTTGTCCTCTTCTCTTGTTTTTTCTAACATTTCAAATTACCACTTATTGTTGTTGCTGTTGAAAATGAAATGAAGTTGTTGGCCGCGCTGTTGTTGAAATCGTGCAGTTTTTGTTTGAAATTCTGCGAAAACGAAATCAGGTCAATAACAGATTATTTCAATTTCGAAATGTGCGGGCAGACAAAAAAGAAAACAATTATCACTTTAAATAATGTATGTGCGAGTATATGTTTGTGTTCAGTTTAAAGTTTGAATAAATTTTACAAACAACAACAAAAACTACATATTAAACTGTTGACATATTAATTTATGACCTTGCTTCAATTAGTCCCACTCACAATTAGACGCTTTTTCGAAAAAGGGTTGCTCTGAAGTGGTATTGTACCCACTAATTACGAAATTACAAACTTACATTTTTTCAATGGCATATCTAACAACTAATTACAAAACTAAATTACAGTTTTTTATGACGTAAATGTCAAATGTTCTTTGTGGCACCCAATATTACATATCGATAGGTGAAAGGCAAACGATTGCAACTAATATTTTCTGGAGCTACGGTGAATTTTTATAGAATTTGTGAAGAATATGATTTTTAGAGGTGTTTTCAGGAGCGTTTAGGTCACATGAGGCTTCAATAAGAACGAAATATTTTGCGGATTATCATTAAACAATCCAATCTTCATTTCTGGTATGTGACCACAGCATGTATTTCTAATGTTTATTAGTTTTTCTTAAATAAATATTTTGTTTTTTTTTTTTATACCCCCATCCCGTTTGTAACACCTTGAAATATCGACCTGAGGCCCTATAAAGTATATATATTCTTGATCGTCATAAAATTCGAAGACGATCTAGCCATGTCCGTTCATCCGTCCGTCCGTTGATAGCACGCTAGCATCTAAACGACAGGAGCTATAGGGTCCGCCAAATACCTTTTTTTTTGAAAATGCTATAAAAAAACTACTGAATACTACTACCACTTCGTGGTCTAGGGTATTATAAGTTAGTTTCGCGCCAAATGTTTGTAACACCAAGAAATAATGGAGCTAGACCCACCTTTAAGTATACCGATCGGCTTAGAATCACCAGCTGAGTCGATTTAACGATGTCTGTCTGTCTGTCCGTCCGTCCGTCCGTCTGCTGTCCATCTAAGCTTGTTCGCACTCTACAGGTCGCAATTGTTGTCCGATTGTCATGAAACTTGGCAGAAGTTATTTTTTCTGGCCAAGGACGATCGGTATTGAATTTGGAGGAAATCGGTTCAGATTTAGATATAGCCCCCATACAAATGTCGCTCCCTATTTCAATTTTTCCGCTTTAGAAACCACATATTTTACCCGATTTTCTTTAAAATTGGCATAACATCTTATAATCCAACTAGAAACACCTATGCAAAAATTGGGTAAGATCGGTTCAGATTTAGATATAGCCCCCATACAAATGTCGCTCCCTATTTCACATTTTCCGCTCTAGAAACGACATATTGAACCCGATTTTCTTTAAATTTGGCAGAACATCTTATAATCCAACTAGAAACACGTATGCCAAAATTGGGTAAGATCGGTTCAGATTTAGATATAGCCCCCATACAAATGTCGCTCCCGATTTGACATTTTCCGTTCTAGAAACGACATATTGTACCGATTTTCTTTAAATTTTGTAGAACATCTTATAATCCAACTAGAAACACGTATGCAAAAATTGGGTAAGATCGGTTCAGATTTAGATATACCCCCCATACAAATGTCGCTCCCGATTTCACTTTTTCCGCTTTAGAAACCACATATTGTACCCGATTTTCTTTAAAATTGGCACAACATTTTATGATCGAACTGGAAACATCTATGCTGAAAGTGGGTATGATCGGTTCAGATTTAGATATAGCCCCCATACAAATGTCGCTCCCGATTTGACTTTTTCCGTTCTAGAAACGACATATTGTACCCGATTTTCTTTAAATTTTGTAGAACATCTTATAATCCAACTAGAAACACCTATGCTGAAAGTAGGTAAGATCGGTTCAGATTTAGATATAGCCCCCATACAAATGTCGCTCCCGATTTGACATTTTCCGTTCTAGAAACCACATATTGTACCCGATTTTCTTTAAAATTGGCACAACATTTTATGATCGAACTGGAAACATCTATGCTGAAAGTGGGTATGATCGGTTCAGATTTAGATATAGCCCCCATACAAATGTCGCTCCCGATTTGACTTTTTCCGCTCTAAAATCCACATATTGTACCCGATTTTCTTTAAATTTGGTACAACATCTTATAATCCAACTAGAAACACCTATGCTGAAAGTAGGTAAGATCGGTTCAGATTTAGATATAGCCCCCATACAAATGTCGCTCCCGATTTGACATTTTCCGTTCTAGAAACTACATATTGTACCCGATTTTCTTTAAAATTTGCACAACATTTTATGATCGAACTAGAAACACCTATGCAAAAATTGGGTAAGATCAGTTCAGATTTAGATATAGCCCCCATACAAATGTCGCTCCCGATTTCACTTTTTCCGCTCTAGAAACGACATATTGAATTGAATTTATAGCATATAAATTATATGTATATAATTTATATAATTTGTATGAACTACATAAAATTGCTCCCATAAAATACCTGGGTTTAGTAATCAAAGCGAGGTACATACGCAGGGAGTGGTGTAGGGTATTATGTAGTCGGCCCCGCCCGACTTTAGCCTTTCCTTACTTGTTTATTTGAAAGTACAATTCTTCCGGTTAATAATGGAAACTAATTTCATTGAAATGGCTGCCTCGGGCATAACACAAATAATAGTCCGACGGTTGAATAGTTGAAAAAAAACGTTAGATGGCGGACCCTATAGAACGTCCACATTTTACATAAATACGTCTTATAGTCGTAGATCGGTTGGGATTAAAACTGGGCGAAATCGGCCCAAAGTGAAAAAAATTTTCCTCCAATATGTATTTTAGAGTATTTAAGCACATTTTTCGATATGTCTGCTTGCACTCACTTGATATTGAGTAAGCCCATTCCCCCTAAAACAAACGTGCAATGGGGCAAAAAGGGATAAAAATGGTACATATCAAACGACAACAGCTAGAAACACGAAATTCGGCGTGTACATTCCTCTAATTGAGTAGATACATAATATAAAAGTATTTTTTCCAAATTCGTACTTTTAAGGATAAAATGGGAATAGAGGGATTAAATGGAGCAAACCAAACGTTTGCACCTAGAATAATGAAATTCGGTGTGTCCAATGGACACACTGTCCATTCCTCTGATTGCGTAGACATGTAAACAAAACGGATTTTTGGAAATTCGTACTTTTTGGGGTTAAAATGGAAAAAAGGGATACAAATAGTACCAAATAAATGACCGCAGCTAGAGTCATTAAATTCGGAATATACATTCCTCTGACTGCGTAGAAACGAAAATAAAAAGTTTTTTCCAAATTCGTACTTTCAAGGGATAGAATGAGTACAGAGGGATTGCGTAGGAAAAATTGGATAAAAATGGTACCAACCAAATGGCCGCAGCTAGAATCATGGTATTCGGTGTATACATTCCTCTGACTGCATAGGTACGCAAAATGAAGATTTCTTATATTCGTACTTTTTACTTTTACGGCAAAAAGTGGTTAAATCATGAAGTTAGGTTATTTTGCACTATGTACATGAGATAGTGGGTTTTCAAATTTTTTACTTTTGGAATTAAAATAGAATGCAAATACAACCAACTGTGGTACCCACTATCTACCAATAATTATGGTATTTTTGAAAATATAAATATAAGAATATTTATCCTCTACCTCCGGGTATACTATTTTTATATACTACACCACTTCGTGGACTAGGGTATTATAAGTTAGTTTCGCGCCAAATGTTTGTAACACCAAGAAATAATCGAGCTAGACCCACCTTTAAGTATACCGATCGACTTAGAATCACCAGCTGAGTCGATGTTGTCTGTCCGTCCGTCTGCTCAAAGCTTGTTCGCACTCTACAGGTCGCAATTGTTGTCCGATTGTCACGAAGTTGACTAAAGTTGTTTTTTCTGGCCAAGGACCATTGGTATTGAATTTGGAGGAAATCGGTTCAGATTTACATATGGTCCCCATACAAATGTCGCTCCCGAATTGACTTTTTTCCGCCCTATAAAGCGCATATAGTACCCGATTTTCTTCAAATTTGGCTTAACACCTTATAATCAAACTAGATATACTTGTGGCGAAAGCGGGTTAGATCGGTTCAGATTTAGATATAGCCCCCATACAAAAGTCACTCCCCGATTTGACATTTTACGCTCTAGAAACCACATCTGGCTTCCGATTTTCTTTAAATTTGGCACAACATCTTATAATCCAACTAAAAAGACCTATGCAAAAATTGGGTAAAATCGTTCCAGGTTTCAATATACCCCCATACAATTGTTATTTTCGATTTAAAATTTTTTGTCTAAATTCAGAAATCCTTCCCGATTTCACTTTTTTACCGAATTGAATTGCAATGAGAATTGTTTGGGTTATGCCCATATGTCCATACTTTGGTATAACTTTGGTATACTACTGTATAATTTGTATTTGTCTGTCGGAAATACCTGGTTTTAGTAATCAAACCAAAGCGATGTATATACACAGGGAATGGTGTAGGGTATTATATAGCCTTTCCTTACTTGTTTTGTGTAAGTTGGCGTGTAATTTTGTTATTTAAGCGTGAAGAGGTTTATTTACAACTTTGGGACCCCCCACTGAATTTTCGCTGCAAATTTTTTCGTAGAACATTTTAATCCTTAAATGTCCTTTCTAAAGAACTTTTTTGATTTTCTCGAAAAAAATGGTCAAATTGGCCCATAAAGACAAGAGATAGGGGGTAAAGATCTTCTACAAAAATTATCCCCATAATATAACACAATATAGTCCTGTTAATAAGAATTCTCTCAGACATTTTTATACACTCCACGAGAGTATTATGTCTTTGTGCATTTGTTTGTAACACCCATTTGTTTGTAAGACCCATTGTTAATTATACCGATCGACTTAGAATCACTTTTTGAATCGATTTAGCAATGTCCGTCCGTCTGTCTGTCCGTCCGTCCGTCCATCTATTCTTGTAATCACGATACAGGTCACAATTGTAGACAGAACCAAATGAAACTTTGCACAACGAAGTTTTTCGGGATAAGGACGAACGCTATTTAATTTGAAGAAAATCGGTTCAGATTTAGATATAGCCCCCATACGAATTTCACTCCCGATTTGACTCTTTGACTCTCGGTTCAGATTTATACATAGCTCCCATACAAATTTCGCTCCTAATTGGACCTTTTCCACTCTATAAACCACATATTTTAACAGATCTTCTTCAAATCTTTCAAAATATCTTTTTTTCAACTAAAAACATACATAGTGAAAGTGGGTCAGAGCGGTTCAGATTTACATATAGCTCCAATACAAATATCGCTCCCAGATAGACTCTTTCCAACACAAATTCTTCTCGATTTGACAAATTGGGTCAGGTCATATTAGCCTATGATTAGGAATCATACAAAAATTCTTCCCGTTTTCACTTTTTTACCGAGTTAAATTGTATTCGGATAGAAAGTGGAGTGTATCATATAGTCGGCCCCGCCCGACTTTAGCCTTTCCTTACTTGTTTCGCATAGCATAATGCTCTCTTCGACTTTGACCCGCTACAAAAAGTAATTTAGATCAGCTGGACTATAAGATTATTCTACAAAAAAGATCTACACAACAGTCCTTTCAGAATTATAGGGTCGCTATTCTGTTCCATTGAAAAAGTCTTAATTGTTGGACATTGCATTAAAAAGTCTCAATTTTTTATTTTTTTTTTTAATTTTTTACTAAAATTAAAATTTTCGTGTCACCAAAACAGATTTTACGAAGATTGTTCCTAAGCTACTATTTCTATGTGAATGTTTAATTCACAATATTTGTAGTACTTTTAATTTAACATATAACCGGATGCCAACGGAATTATATGATGTTATCGGACTTATATGAGAGTACAAATATTTAAGGTACCATCGTCGAAAATTGGGATTTTAGTAAAAAAATTTTAAAAATAAAATTAACCATAAAAATTTGTTTTATACGGGTTTCGAGTTTAGAATGCCGAAATATATCAGAAAAAATTTTAATTAATTTTAATTTAAAAATATAATTATAATTATAATATTTAACAATAGCAAAAAATATTATAATTTTCCTAATGCACTTGTATCTACTGATACGTGAAGTCGACAGCCTCTAGTCTGTCGGTAATACTGTAGAATGCACTCCATAATGGAGGGTATATGTTTTTCATTCCACCCTTCGATTTTCTTTATCTGTTCTTTTCTAGTTACGTTCGTTTGTATTTTACCTGTTGTACTTAACATAGGGTATTTCAAATATATGATTGTAAGTGTGAGTACATTAAGTCGGTATATGAAAAGAAGTTATGTTATCACGAGCATTGACAAAATATTGTTGCACTTATGATTTTTAACTTGAATAAATCAATAATATACATTTTTAAATTATTACAATTTAAACAAGTATGGAAGGGCTAGAGTAGAGTCTATAGGTCGACTATATTCGACGAGGACCGATAAGACCCAGTTTTGCAATGTAAAAAAGTCAAATCGGGTGCGGCATTTGTATATATAATTCTAAAGCGATTTTCACTGTAGATGTTTCTATTTCAAATATAAGTTCTATTAAAATATGCGGATTCTAGAGCGGATGTGTATATAATTCTGAACCGATTTGAACCATTTCCTCCAAAAATTTTTCTAGTTCAAATATAAGCTGTTGTGCCAAATTTGATCAAAATCGTTTATTTATGTGGCTTCTAGAGCAGAAAATGTTAAATCTAGATCTGAACCCAATTGCTTCAATTTAAATAGCTTTCGTTATTGACCTGTAAAACTTAATTGTGCAAACTTTTGTAAGGATCGGACAATAATTGCGACTTCTGACCTTCTATCTTTGAATCCATTATCCTATGACATTGAACTTCTGACCTTTGATCCATTTGGCCTATGCCCTTGAATCCCTTTGACCTCTGATCCATTTGAATTTTTACTTCTGAATTTTGAGCTATCCCTTCCTTTGGCATTGAATTCCTTTGACCTTTGGGCTTTGTTACCTTCGACCTTTAGTACCGTTGACCTGTGATCACTTTGACCTTTAGTCCCTCTGACCTTTGATTTCTTTGAACCTTTTGGACCTTTTATTCCCTTTGACCTCTGACCTGTGGCCCTTTCACATTTAATCCCCCCTGTCCTTTACTACATTTAAACTCTAATCCCTTTGCATATACGAAACATGTGGCGGCTTAATGTACGAGTACACACATGCGCCCAATGCTATTGATAATGTGGATGGTGGATACGAAAACACTTGAAATTATAACGAAGGTAATTCATTCGTCTCTTGCCAAGGTCAAATACTAATTCAAGTATTTGCGATGCCACCAATAATTTCTGTAGAATACTTCAAAAGTTATGTTAACATCAACATTATCAAGAGCTTATTAGCAAATAATCGAGATAATATTTGCTTCTCGTTCTTAATCCAGTTCAAAGGTCATAGCTGCAATGTGGGTGCCAATCAGAACTTATGTGAAGCATGGGAACCATTGGAAATGATGTTTACACAACTAATTTGCAAGTCTCATTCGAGTGAAATTAAATGGAACTCAATTTCCCTCAAGTGCATTTCCGACAAACAAAAACCGACAATATTTGGTTGAACAAAAGGATATGCCACTTAAAATGCTCAAATGAACTGAACTGTATCACTTTTTGGTAAGAAAAATGGCTACTCAGGAAATAAACAGAAAGTGTTTTCCAATAATTGACTTTCCTAGTTGCCTATAGTAGGGCTGTTTTGCTTTAAGCCGGCATAATAAGCTGCGATACCAAAAATGTTATTAAAAATTTATTTTTTTAATTTGTTTTCATACAAACATTGATTTTGCTGTTGGCGATAGTTTGCTCAGAGTAAGGTCGTTGCTCTAGATATCTCCAAAGCATTTGATAGAGCCTGACACGGCGCACGCCTATTAATGCTTATTGCTTTTGGTGTTGGGAGTGACTATTCTCGATTTATATCGAGCCCCTCAGAGATCTCAATATACGCGTTGTTGTAGATGGGTTCTCATCCGACGAGCATACCCAACAAAAACTCCTGTTCCGTATTCAGCAGGTTAGTAAGGGAGAGATGCAGTATCCCAAACTAGTTTATGTTCGATGATGGACGAAATTGCCCGTTTGGTACCTCCCACACAAATAGACCGTATTCCAATGTTAAATTAAAACCAATGTAACTTCCACACGGATATTCGGAATCAGTTGTATTTAGGCGCGTTTGTCACGCCATTCTTCCCACACAAATCAACCTAAACTACATACAATTAAAGCTGTTATAAGTTATTTGCCGATGATCCGAATACTCTCACAGTCGGCAATGTTTTTGTAGACGTCGCATTCACCTGCAATATGGGCGATATTGTCACACACTTCTGGTATCTCCCACACAAATTGGGTTAAAATAAAACTGATATAACTTCGATACGGATAGCCGAAATTAGTTTTAAATTGATATTAGAAAATGTTTTTCTATAGTCACTTTAAATCTATAAAATATTTATGCTTTTGCCACGTCTCTTCTAGTACTTCCCACACAATTGTCCTTATCCTAGGTAAAGTTAAATCCTTCATAACTTCTATACTGGTTCCTGGAATCATGTTCTGCCCCTCCTTATTTCTTATTTTCATCGACGACCTCTTGGATCAGACATCGAATCCAATCTACTCATTCGCGGATGTCAGCCACCTTTCTCATTTATATTCTTCTATTCGATGGACCAAGTCATCAAGAAATTGAGGACATTGGGAAACTTTGTAATTTATACCAAAATAATATATATATATATATATAAAAGGTACGAATATCGAAATATATATTTATTCTTCGTGTCTACGCAGTCACAGCAATGTACACGCCGAATTTCACTATTCTAACTGCAACTGTTTGATTGGCACCATTTTTATCCCTTTCGCCCCATTTTCCGCCTAAAAAAATCCTTTATGTTTCGCGTCTACACCGTCAGATAAATGCATACGCCGAATACCATTTTTATCCGGCTTTTCCAATTGTATCCCTTAAAACTACAAATTTCGAAAAATTTCGAACGTTACTATAGGGACGTACACACCAATTTCATGTTTCTAGCTGTTGTCGTATCATTGGTATCATTTTTATCCCGTTTGTCCCTTTTCACCCGCTAAATCTTTTTTGTACTTTTTGGTGTTTTCACGGTACTAGAGGAATGTACGCAAGAATTTTCAAGTGTATAAATATCAGAAATTCTCAAAAAATTTGCTTAAATAATTTAAATATTACGGGGTATTTTCAGTCCTTGTTAGGGAAAAATGTATCCCTCTGGGCCGATTTCCCCCACTTTCAATCCCAAACCACCTGCAACCATAAGACACATTTACAGAAAATTTGAATCTCTTAGCTCATTTCGTTTGGCAGCTAGCGTGCTCTCAACAGACAGAGAGACAGACATGGCTAGATCGTCTTAGAATTTTACCACGACCCAGAATATATATACTTTATGGGGTCTCCGATGAATATTTCAAGGTGTTACAAACGGAATGACAAAGTAAATATACATACCCCATCCTGGAGGTGGAGAGTATAAAAATAGTATAATTTCCCAGAGTTTTCTACTTCCTTTTAGAAGCACAATGTTGTATGAGGGTGTTTCTTATATTTGTTTAAGCCTCATGAGAAATAAAGACATGTAGGATTTCTTTTAATTTTATTACTAATGTTTAGATACTGCTACCGAGCTTTGAAAATTGTAAAAATTTCAATGATACAGGGTTGCCAGAGTTTTCAAAAAGAATTCAAATTACATATATCTTGCAATACCAATCGCATTCATCAAATTGTATAAAGACCAGAAGACTGATTGTATTGTATGCTAGTGGTCGTTATGTTCACTCATTGTCCTTGTCCATTGAATTAATATTGAAAATACGAGAGCAGGACCAAATAAAAATCTCCATATTAGCTTACAGCGATATTAAAATAAGAACCTTCAAGCTTTTCATTCTGACATTCTGAATACCAAACTTTTTGGAAAACTGTACTTCGAGTGGAGGATGAAAACCAACTGAAAAAGAGGTGGTAATTTCCATCTCTTCAAATTATGTCAAATTAGTCAGTTGGACGTACAATCCACTCCGTTCGTTGTTTCTCTCCACAATGATTTGCTGTTTGCTCTTCGACACAAATATTTGTTTTTCGATTATGTTTTGTGGTTATTATGTTCAAGTTCAGGGTTACAGACACTAGACGGGTAACCTGAGTTGCTGTTGTCTATATTACGGCCATACTAGAATAGATGCCACCACCATTGTCATCATAACCAACATCGTTATAGCAACACCCATCGACAACGACATCATCATCATAACCATAGTCATAGTAATATTTGATAATTATTGTTTACGCTTCTCTGAACAATAATGTAAAATATTTGTCGAGTATTTGAAATAAACCAAACAACTGTATTAATATTTATTGCCAGTTTTTGTGGAAAATTATAAACAGACAGACACACACAGAAATTACTTAATTTTTCCACAACAATAATTGTAGTTTTTGGAAATAACTCCCTCTTCCTCTTGCCTATTTCAAAGAAATTAATGGCATATTAAATATTTCGCATGTACTGACACTTTATTATTGTTTTTTGTTTAGTTTTAAATCATTTTATAGGTGATTAGCACTTCTATTGTTAAATATTTGAAATCTGCCTTAAAATTTAGTTGTTTCATGGGAAGTAGTAGACAGTGGGCGGAAAAGTTGTTAAATGAAGTAAGTCGAGCGAAAAAAAGATTTACTTGAAAGGTCTATTGTTTACTATTGATTGTTCATTTAATATTTCCCTACAACCGAAAAAACTCTAGTTTACAACCATCGTTAAAGAATTAGAAGAAAATAAACCGATTTTTTAATTTAAACTATTATGGGCGAAACGGGATAATAGTACTAAAGAGTTTATGGATAATGATTGTACCACCAAGAAATAATCGAGCTAGACCCACCTTTATATATACCGATTGGCTTGGAATCACCAGCTAAGTCGACTTAACGATGTCTATCCGTCCGTCTGCTTTCCACCTAAAGTTGTTAGCACTTTGCGGTCGCAATTTTTGTGCGATTTCCATGCAATTTGGCCGAAGACGATAGCTATCGAATTTTGTAGAAATTTTTGATTTGAACTATATTTAATAGAATGCAAATTTATCTACAAATGGCATGGTGACATTTATTACTTGGCTGCAGACTATCACTATCATGATTTTCACCCTGTTAAAGGTTTTGTCAAGTGGCTTCGCAGCGACTTTTCAACATCAAACCCGGCCTCTTTAAGGAAATGATTCTCACAAACGAACGAGGAGCACAACTCACTTGCCGAATATGCGTTTAAAATATCGCACCAATTAATAAAGTACACATGCCATCTTAGGTAAATAGGTAAATTTACTAAGTAGTAGTAGTAAATTTACTTAAAAACATTTCATTGCATATAATAACAATTTCTTTCCATTGAGTAAATTCATACTTGTGTGGAAGAAAATGTCCAAGATTTTAAGTAAGAAAAATATTAAGATTTTTTTGTATAAAAAAATCATTTATAAAATTTTAACTAAAAAATGAGTTTTTTCTTAAAATTAAGTTAATGTGTTTACTGAAATTTATACCGAGTTCTTCACACATTTAAGTATTAATCTATATATATAAAAATGAATCTGTGTTTGTATGTTTGTTTATTTGTTCTTTATATCAGCCTAAACTACTGAACCGATCTTCTTGAAATTTTCACAGTATGTTCATGCTGAACCGGTGGTGAAAATAGGCTATATAAATTTTTGATATTTTCAGTGGGCGTGGCACCTCCCGCACAAATTGGTGATTTATTCGTTTTTTTATAAACTAGCATATTCGGAATACTGTTGCAGCTAGAGTCTTGAATTTTTGTGAAGGTTCACTAATTATTAGTCTGCACAGTTGTATCAAAAAGGGGCGGTATTGGAAAAGTGGGCGTGGCACCTCCCATACAAAGTTAAAACCTATTATTGAATATTGTCAGTTCTAAAGAGTGATTTTTTTGAGGTTAGGATTTTCATGCATTAGCATTTGACAGATCACGTGGGATTTCAGACATGGTGTCAAAGAGAAGGATGCTCAGTATGCTTTGACATTTCATCATGAATAGACTTACTAACGAGCAACGCTTGCAAATCATTGAATTTTATTATCAAAATGCGTGCTCTGTTAAGAAAGTTCAGAAAGAAAGAAATTGTGTTCAGCGACGAAGCTCATTTTTGGCTCAATGGGTACGTAAATAGGCAGAATTGTCGATTTTGGAGTGAATATCAGCCAGAAGCATTGCAAGAGCTACCAATGCATCCAGAAAAAGTCACAGTTTGGTGCGGTTTATGGGCTGGTGGCATCATTGGACCGTACTTCTTCAAAGATGATGCGAATCGTAACGTAACTGTGAATGGTGAGCGCTACCGTGAGATGATATCCAACTTTTTTTTGCCCAAAATGGAAGAACTGAACTTGGTTGACATGTGGTTTCAACAAGATGGCGCTACATGCCACACAGCTCGCGATTCTATGGCCATTTTGAGGGAAAACTTCGGAGAACAATTCATCTCAAGAAATGGACCGGTAAGTTGGCCACCAAGATCATGCGATTTGACGCCTTTAGACTATTTTTTGTGGGGCTACGTCAAGTCTAAAGTCTACAGAAATAAGCCAGCAACTATTCCAGCTTTGGAAGACAACATTTCCGAAGAAATTCGGGCTATTCCGGCCGAAATGCTCGAAAAAGTTGCCCAAAATTGGACTTTCCGAATGGACCACCTAAGACGCAGCCGCGGTCAACATTTAAATGAAATTATCTTCAAAAAGTAAATGTCATGGACCAATCTAACGTTTCAAATAAAGAACCGATGAGATTTTGCAAATTTTATGCGTTTTTTTTAAAAAAAAAGTTATCAAGCTCTTAAAAAATCACCCTTTATGACACCAAGAGTGCTGAAATTTTGTGTAAGTGCATCTAGCATCAATGCGCATAGTTGTGCCAAAAATGGGCGGTATTGGAAAAGTGGGCGTGGCACCTCCCATACGAAGTTAAAACCTATTACCGAATATTGTCAGTTCTATAACACATAGAGTGCTGAAATGTTGTGTAAGTGCATCTAGCATCAATGTGCATAGTTGTGCAAAAATGGGCGATATTGGAAAAGTGGGCGTGGCACCTCCCATACGAAGTTAAAATCTATTATTGAATATTGTCAGTTCTATGACACCTAGAGTGCTGTAATTTTGTGTAAGTGCATCTAGCATCAATGTGCGTAGTTGTGACTAAAATGGGCGGTAATGGAAATGTGGGCGTGGCACCTCCCTTACGATGTTAAAACCCATTTTCGAATATATGCCGTTCTATGGCAGATAAAAATAAATAACAATGTGCGTAACTGTGCCCAAAAAATGGGCGATATTGGAAAAAGGGCGTGGTACCTTCCATACGAAGTTAAAGCCTATTATCGAATATATTCAGTTCAATGACAGCTACAATACTTATCTTTTGTGTGAGTGCATCTAGCATAAACCTGCGTAGTTGTGCCGAAAATGGACGGTATTGGGAAAGTGGGCGTGGTACCTCACATACGAAGTTAAAACATATTATCGAATATGGTCAGTAGGTGTCAGAGAGTGCTGAAATTTTGTGTGAGTTGATCCAGTGTAAATAGTTGTGCAAACATGGGCGGAAAGTGGACGTGACACTTCCCATCTGAAATTAAAACCGGTTTTAGAGTATTTCGACACCGAGATGGGCGGAAAGTGGCCGTGACCATTCCCATACGAAATTAAAACCAGTTTTTTGAGTATATTCTACAACGATATTCCTATATTGTTGTGTGAGTTTATTTAGTTGTAACCTGCTTAGACAATATGCAAATGGGCGGGATTTGAAAGGCGCATTTTTGATTTGAATTTTGTAAAATTACACGTTTTCTGTGGATTTTCTTAGCACAACAGTAAAGAAAGGTTATAAAAAGAAAAATATTCATTCGCCAACAGCCAACTTAAGTCAAGAAAACGGAAATTATATTAATTTTTTAGTTTTTGTGTTGTTTGATTAGTGAACAATTTGATTGATTTTCTATGTGTTTTGAATGTAATGTAATTTCATCTTACGAATGAAGTTTTTTGTTTAGGTAATGGAAAGGAGGAGAATCACACTTAACAAAAAATCAATTTGATTTTGACATTTTTTCAACTATTCGCCGTAAACTAACGTTCTCAAGGGAACATATCCATTTCTTTATTATCTCAGAGAAGAACCTTGATTATAATTGGTAAATATATTACCGATCAGGACAACAATTAAGAAAGCAGAGTTTAATTTTACCGTTTGTTTTTTTTTTTTGCCTGGCGAAGCGGGCGGGGGTTCAGCTAGTGAACTTATAAAAAATCAATTCAATTTGTTTAGAAAATTCTTGAATATTAATATAAGAAGCAATTCTCATTCGTTTGCCGATACTTATTTCTAAAATACTTCAAGTATTATTCTAAATAACCACTACGAAGGCGCCTATCTTGCCTTCGCAGCAATCATGGAGTAGTAGCTCAACTATTTATGGCAGAGGTACATTTTTTTGAGAAATATTTCATGTTGCCAATTTTTGTATCAGTTTTGCATACTCTGAAGCAAAATCATTTGTTTGAATTATTGTTGAACTTATTTTAAGTTCATCTTTTTTCCTTGTATCAAGTAACATTTTCCTCAGTTTAAGTAAAAATTTACTCGTTTTGAGGAAAAAATCAGCAAAATTGTCCTCAGATTAAGTAAATATTTAATTGATTTGAGGAAAAATTTACTTAGTTGTAGGAAAATTTATCAAAATTTTACTTAGCTTTAGTAAAAATTTACTTGGTTTTAGGAAAAATGTACTTAGTTTTAGGAAAATTTTGCTTGAATTTAGTAAAAATTTACTTGGATTTAGGAAAATTTCAGCAAAATTTTACTTAGATTTATTAAAAATGTACTTGGTTTGAGGAAAAACTTACTGGAATTACCTTAGTTTGAGTAAATATTTACTTGGTTTGAGGAAAATTTAACTACACCATTTTCAAGCGTAATTCAAAATACACCATTTGAAATTCAAAAATTCCATTTGAAATTCAAAAAATACCAATTGAAATTCAAAAAATATCAATTGAAATTCAAAAAATATCATTTGAAATTCAAAACTCATCATTTGAAAATCAAAATACACCATTTGAAATTCAAAAAATATTCCATTTGAAATTCAAAAGATTCCATTTGAAATTCAAAAATGTGAACAAACTTACTTAAGAAAATATATGCATTATGTGGGGTAGCAATTATTTTTTCTGCAAATTTGGATATTCTGCAGTTTTGGAAACAGATTTAATAAAATGATAAGCAACTAATAATTATAATAATGTAAAATGTCGGTAATTTCATATATAGTTTATAACCTTCACCAGCTCAGAGAGCATCTGCATATAATTTATAATGACTTGCATTTTACTTAGGGTTGGATTATTTGTTTGGGAGGTACAACAAATCATAACTATTTTACAGGTATAAAGTGATTGTAAAACTATTTCCAATATTAAATTGTTACTGATCAGTTTTATTTTAACCAAAGCGTATGCCAATTTGTGTGAGAGGTCTTGCAATATCGCTCATATTGCAGGTGTATATAACGTCTATGAAAACATTACCAATGTCAAAATTTCAGGGTATTCCGATCGTCCGTATAGAAATTATAAAATCTTTAAATTTAAACAGGTTAGAGTGATTTGCGTGAGAGATACGAAATCTGCTTTCTTAACAGCAGAATATTAAAGTTTACAGAAATAAATAAATGCTACCCAATCTAATGTATATTTTGCTTAAATAATTTTGTTTACCCTTTTTGAATTGCAAATGGAATAATATTTGAATTACAAATGGAATAATTTTTGAATTTCAAATGAAAACTTTTGAATTTCAAATGGTGTCTTTTGGATTACTTATGACGAGTTTTGAATTGCAAAAGACGTGTTTTGAATTTCAAATGAAGTCTTTTGAATTTCAATTGTCATTTTTTTGAATTTCAAGTGATATTTTTTGAATTGCAAGTGGAATTTTTGAATTTCAATTGGTGTCTTTTGAATTTCAAGTGATGTCTTTTGAATTACAATTGAAAAAGGTGTAGAATCAAGTTCAAATCATGTACTACTTTTAAGGAAACATTTGAAGTTGATATGAGGAAATATTGCTTTAGTGCTATACGAAGTTCAATTTTCCAAAATTTTAGTTCCTTTTAACTCAATATAGGATTCTTTTTTCTGAATGTATATGGACCCATGTTTTGATATAGCCTCCCATACAAATGTACCTCAAATTTATACTATTACTGCTCTAAAATGACACTAGTTTACACTACTACTGCTCTAGAATCCACATATTTTGCTGATCATTTTATATTTCAACTAAGAAAACATATTGTGAAAATGATCTGTATGGGTTCGCAATACAAATGATTCCCAATTGTTTTACTACTATCGCTCTAGAACCCATATTTTAGGTCAAATGTTAATCAAATTTTACAGATCATGTTATATTTCAACTAAGAATACCAACCGTGAAAGTAAGCCATGTTTTGGTACTGACCCAAGTATTTTGGTAGACCCCCTACAAATGTCCCTCTCAATCAAAATTTCCAGATCATCTTATATTCAATATCGGACTATATGAACCTATGTTTTGAAATAGCCCCAATACAATTCCATCCAATTTTCTTTATTATCACCATAAAACCCTCATATTACATCGGATCTTGATCAAAATTTCCAGAGCATGGATTATTTCACAGAAGAACACCTACTTTTAAAGTAGATCATATGGGTCCATATTGTATATTGTGTCCGAGACATACAAATTTAATGTTTATGTGTATTGAGTCATACTGATTCATACAATCAATATAAAAGTTTTTGTTATGAATATAAAAGTAATCAAATTTCTATTAAAAATATTTTTTCAAAAAGAAAATAATAAATAAATAAATTTTAACGCGACTGTTTCCTAAACCAATTTGTAAGTCCGTCTGTTGAAAGCACACTAGTATTTAAACGAAAGGAGCCAGGATGGGACGTCCGTCTAATAGTTGTAGATCGGTTGGGATTGAAAATGGCAACATGGTACCGACCGAGTGGCTGCAGCTAGAATAACGAAATTCGAGGAAATTTTTGAATGTTTTACTAGAATAATGAAAATCAATGTATATATCGCTCTGGTTGCATAGGCACGAAATATAATGCGATATTTCAATACCCCTATTTTAAGTTTCAATATGGACAAAAAGGGATACATTTTGTGTCGAACAAATGGCTGCAGCTGGAATCGACGTGTGATTTTTATACACTCCACGAGAGTATTATGCCTTTGTGCATTTGTTTGTAACACCCAAAAGGAAACGAGTTAGACCCATTGTTAATTATACCGATCGACTTAGAATCACTTTTTGAATCGATTTAGCAATGTCCGTCTGTCTGTCTATCCATCTATTCTTGTAATCACGATACAGGTCGCAATTGTAGCCAGAATCAAATGAAACTTTGCTCAACGGCGTTTTTCGGGACAAGGACGAACGCTATTTAATTTGAAGCAAATCGGTTCAGATTTAAATATAGCCCCCATACGAATTACACCATGTCATTTGTAAATAAATGTGCACTCTATTAAATATAGATGCAAAATGGTCTTGAGCCAGGACAATATCCCAGTTCAAATCAAATATTGATTACAGACCAAAAAAATACAAACGAAAAAACTAAAATCTTTCAAAATATCTTATATTTCAACTAGAAACACCCATGGTGAAAATGGGTCAGATCGGTTCAGATTTACATATAGCTCCCATACAAAATTCGCTCCCGGATTGACTTTTTCCGCCCCAGAAACCGCGTATTTTCACCGAATTTCTTCAAATTGAGCATAACACGTTATA
Organism: Polietes domitor; assembly: GCA_947397865.1. Classification (NCBI taxonomy): domain Eukaryota; kingdom Metazoa; phylum Arthropoda; class Insecta; order Diptera; family Muscidae; genus Polietes; species Polietes domitor. The sequence continues at coordinate 205,439,956 of OX377618.1, forward strand.
CTTGAACTGGAAGAATTTATTGTGAAAGTAAGGCACTTCATTCCATGTTTGGATATAGCCCCGGTACAAATATTCTTCTCGATTTGACAAATTGGACCGGGTCATATTAGCCTATGATTAGGAAACATACAAAAATTCTTCCCGTTTTCACTTTTTTACCGAATTGAATTGTATTCGGATAGAAAGTGGAGTGTATCATATAGTCGGCCCCGCCCGACTTTAGCCTTTCCTTATTTGTTTTTAATTTGTTCTTTTAAAGAAAACTCAAAATTAAACGGATGCAATTAGAATCATGTAATTCGATTTACGCAGTTCTCTGATGTCGTAGACTCCTACAATGAAATGCTTTTTGCAAATTCGTACTTTAAGGAAAAAATAGGGTAAAAGAGATATTATCTATAAACAGATGTAGAAAGAATCGTAAAATTAGATGTGTAGAATTAGATTAGATTGTGATTTTACTTTTAGGATAAACATGAAACGAAATTGACCGTATAGAAGTTGGGAATTGAAAATGGGCGGAACCGATTCGAATGGAAAACTTTCTCTACGGAACGGTATTTATGAACATTTCTTTGAAGATTCCTGCCTTTCTGAGTAATTATTTTGATATATATAGTCAAGGATTGTCAAGCAATAAAAAACATATTTGTAGACGTGGTCTTTAAAGCAAATTAATTAATTTTAATTCAAAATTATAATAATGAAATATCACAATTTATCGTGCAAATATCGTTATTAGCATAAAATATCATAATTTACCTAACATGTAACTGTACTCTAATCTACCGATAATACAGTGTAAGATTCGGTCCAACCGAACTTAAAGCCTTTTTATATGTTTGTATCTATTTTTTGTGTGTTTTTGCGTGGCAGAAATTTTTTTTAAATTTTTATACCCTCATTCTACAGAGTAGGAGGGTATATATCATTTCGGACAGAAAAAAGTGAAACGCATTAATGGAGTGACTTAAGACCCTAAGTATGTTTGGACCAAATCCGTTTCACGACTTTTTACGGTGTTTGAGTCATGTCCGTCTGTCCGGCTGGCTGGTGTATACGATAACTCTCGAAAGGTGTACACGATAACTCTCGATTCAAACTTTGCACATGGTAATATTTTTCCCAAACTTCGTTTAAGTTCGAATATGATCGACGCCACGTCCCTTCTGGTACCTCCCACATAAATAGCCCATATTCCAATCTTAAATTAAAACCCATATAACTTCTGCACGATCAGCTATATTTTAGTGTTTGATAATGTTTTTATGATCACTTTAAGTGTACTAATTATGACGGGGTTTGCCACGCCCCTTCCAGTACCTTCCACAAAAATCACGCAAACCTACGTAAAACTAAAGCTGTTATAACTTGCCTCACCCCTACTGGTACCTCCCACACAAAGTGGCATAAACTTTGGTTACAATAAAACCGACATAACATACATACGGTTAGTAAAAATCATTTGCAAATTGATATTGAAAAATGTTTTTAAAATCAATTTAAACCTAAAAAATATTTACGATTTAGCCACACTTGGCAATTGTCTCTATACTGAAAGAATTATCTTCAAAATATTTATGATTTTGTCTTAACCTCAGTGAAAATTTTCATTAAAAAGTCGCCAAAGAAACATTTCATAAAATGTATGAAAGATGTTTCATAAAGTACAAATCAATGAAAAGTGTCATAGAATTTATGAAAAATTCAAGGAGCATTCAACGAATACAGTCGACACACTAAAAACGTATGGGTATATTATGAAATAATTCATAAAAACTATCATTATATTTATGAAGAAATTTCATAACACAAATATTTTATTGCTTATGACACATTTCATAATATTTAAGAATTGTTTCTTTAAATCTATTAAATCTAAACTGTGAAATTTCTTTGATCTTATGAAACTAAGTTTCACTAATTTAACAATTTTGTTTTATTTAATATTTTGTAATATTTAATATTAATAATATTTTTTTATAATTCTTTATTTGCAATCTATTTACAAGAAACATTAAGCAAATCTAGTAGCAGATTAAAAATAACTGAATTGTTAAACTCCAATGAATTCAACAAATATATAATTTAGGACTTCTCAGAAAACATTAAAATTTAAAATAAAATAGGTTATGTTTCTTTATGAAAGGTAGATCTAAAATATGATGTCTTTTCAGTCTTCTAATTTCTTCACTATCATCTAATAAATTTATAGCTAAAGTATTTGGATGAGCGCTTAATCTAGTTAAGTAATTAGCGCTAAAACGTTTTACTTCATCTATAACTTTCGGGATACCGAGGTCGCTGTGTATTATGTTATTTTTAACAAACCAAGGAGCGTCAGTGATCAGTCTTAAGGTTTTCGATTGATATTTTTGTAATATTTCAACATTCGAATTGCAGTTGGATCCCATAAGTCCAAACTGGCTTTAGAACGGTTTTATAGAGAATCACTTTGTTATTCAAATTTAGTTGAGCTTTTGGTCCTAGTAACCAATACATCTTCTTAGTCTTTATATCTAACTGTTTCCTTTTAGACTCGATATGCTTCTTCCAATTTAGCCGTCTGTCAATGTGAAGGCCAAGATATTTCACGCTATTAGAGGAAGGAATTGTGACACCATTTAATTTCGGAGAAGGGCAGTCTTCTGTTCTCAGACTAAAAGTGGGCCCAAAACACTTCCTTGTGGGACTCCAGCATTTATCGTACCAATTTCAGATTCTTCGCCATTAACGTTTACAAAAAAACTTCTTTTATTCAAGTAGGATTTCAACAATAAATAATATGAAGTTGGTAAGAGGTGTTTCAATTTAAATAACAAGCCTTCATGCCATACTCTATCAAAAGCTTGTTTTACATCCAGAAATATTGATGAATAGTATTGTTTATTTTCCAAATTTTCTCGAAAAGACTTTTGAAATGGTCGAAATCATGATCGTGGTAGTCTGCAGGCAAGTAATAAATGTCACCATGCCATTTGTAAATAAATTTGCATTCTATTAAATATAGATCCAAATTGGTCTTGAGCCAGCACAATATCCCAGTTCAAATCAAAAATTAGTTAATTAATTTTAATTCAAAATTATAATAATGAAACATCACAACTTATTTTGCAAAATTCGGTATTAGCATAAAATATCATAATTTTCTTAATATGTTAATGCAATTATACAGTCGACAGCCTCTAATCTGCCGATAATACTGTGGAATGCAATCCATGGTGGAGGGTATGTAAGATTTGGCCCACAGATCTTAAAGCCTTTTAACTTGCTTTAACAATTTTTTATTTTTTTGTGTGCCAGCAAAAAGGTTTAATTTTTTTTAATGTACACCGTTTCTAAGTGAGATATATATTTTAATCATTTGTAGTCCTCATTACTAGATTAAATTCAACGTATAAGTCGACCAGATCGGACCTACACTCCAAAAATTATAGTGCAAATACTAAATTTATACATACACATTTTTTGATTTTATGGAACAGTATGTCACAATCTGCACAAAATTTTTTTTAATGTTGCATAGTTATTTAAGGCCCACGGTGTGTTGTAATTTAATGGTTGACGTTCAAAATTGAATATACTTACTGTGCTAATAAACAACGTTTTCTGTGGTAAACCATACTTTGCTATATTCCGTTCCACTGTTCACAGTCCCAATACTAATTGTAATTGTTTGGACGTTGTTTGTGCATGTAAATGTACGGCTCAAATTGAAATATGAATTCTATATTTACATAGACAGACAGATACATACATATGAGTATGTGTACTTTTGAGCCGTTTTTTTTTGGCTAAAATTTAGAATTAAATTCAATTCAACGGTCAACTGAGTGGAACTGTATAAATAAACACATCTCCAGCGATGACGGCAACAGTATCAATTTGGATTTTTTTGTGCAAATACCTACTACCTACCGACCTAATACCTTCAAATCTGCTATACGTTCGGTAGTTTCGATAGTTTCAGTTTCAGTTTTATTGGAAAAACGTTTATTTTTCGACAGCAGAAGAGACAGCAACAAAAAAATGAATAAAATTCCAGCCGGTGTTGTCTTCGTGTGCATTTTCGCTTTAACACATCATTCAGGAATCACTGCAAGTGCCAGTGATTTATCGCCAGCCCAAGTGGCAGCTGGAAAAGCCGCCGCCACTGCCGCTGACACTCCAACCACAATGTCTGGCGTTGGGGCTGCCGGAGCCGGCAAAGCAACGGATTTATTTGCCATTGACAATGAGGATGCCAGCCAAGTAGACGACTCCATCGGGCCATCGTTAATGGCAGACGCTGCTCAGTCCACGGGTGGAGGGAAACGTCGGCCGACACGTTCGTTCTTCTACTCGTATCCCTACGATGGCCTATATGGTAATTTATACAGCAATTATGGTGGTTACTATCCCTACTATTCGACATATTATCCGACGGCCTATAAATTCTGGGGTGGAGGCTATAATCCATATTACTATGGTTATCCACGTGTCATCTGGGGCTGATGGAGCCATGGCCATGGCGATGGTGACGATGATGCTGATCGAATTTGCAGGGCGACGAAGAAGATTCTGTTCGATGTTGTTATATTTCTATTAAATGAGATTATTTGTGAGGATGGTGTTTTTTTATATAAAATACATACATATACATATGTATGTATATGTGTATATTGTGTGTATGAATAAAGTTTGTAAAAATATGATATTACCTGGTATTATGTTGTAAAACATTCAACGGAAAAAGGCCACTGACATCCATCGTTGCCGACATCAATCATTGAGGCCAGCAACAGCAGCAGTGGCCATAGCACAGAGGTTCCCAACAGAAAAATGGTGTGGTAATAAATATGGCCAAGGAAAGCAGGTAACAAATATCCTTCGATGTTGCGTTTTTTTTGGAATATTGATAACTAAAATTGAAAGACGATGAAGGCAATATTTAGTTGTGAATTGCACAAAAAAATACATTATGTTATATTTAATACGGTCAGGATGGAAATTTCAATTTCGCCAAATTGTAAGCTTGTCCATCATGACCGTTCGGTCTGGTTTACTGACTATCTGGTTTACACTTTTCAAATCGAATAGCCAATAGAAAATTTGCGCAGAAAATTGACCAGATTTTTTGGTGCCAAAAAGATACCACGGAGAATTAGTTGAAGTTTTTCACCAATTTTGAATAAATCTACAATTCCTAATTAAAAACGGGCGGGGCCGACTCTATGATACACTCCACTTTCTATCCGAATACAATTTAATTCGGTGAAAAAGTGAAAACGGGTGCAAAATTACAGAAAATCGAGTACAATATGGGGTTTCTAGAGCGGAAAATGTCAAATCGGGAGCGAGATTTGTATGGGAGCTATATCTAAATCTGAACCGATCTTACCCAATTTCTGCATAGCTGTTTCTAGTTGGATTATAAGATGTTGTGCCAAATTTAAAGAATCGGGAGCGAGATTTGTATGGGGTCTATATCTGAATCTGAACCGATCTTACCCAATTTCTGCATAGGTGTTTCTAGTTGGATTATGAGATGTTGTGTGAAATTTAAAAAAATCGGTTTCTAGAGCGGAAAATGACAAATCGGGAGCGACATTTTTATGGGGGCCATGTATAAATCTGAACCGATTTGCCTCAAATTAAATAGCGTTCGTCCTTGTTACACAAAACTTATTTGTGCCAATATTTGTTAAGATCGGACTATAATTGCGTCCAGTTTTGATTACAACAATAGATGGACAGACGGACAGACGGACATTGCTAAATCGACTCAGAAAGTGATTCTAATTCGATCGGTATAATTAACAATGGGTCTATCTCGCTTCCTTTTAGGTGTTACAAACAAATGAACAAAGGCATAATACTCTCGTGGAATGTATAAAAATGAAAGTATAGACATTAGGGTGTATCGAAAATAAAGTATTTATGTTATTAGGAAATAAAAAGACAAGAAAGAAAATGCTAAAGTCGAGCGGGGCCGATTGGCATGTGTCCTATTTCATCGACATATGAGAAAAAATTTCACAATACATACTTCCAGGTGAAATATAAAGCATTTTGATCAACAATTTTTTAAAATGTATGTTTTCTAGAAGAGAAAAAGTGAAATCGGAAGCGGCATTTGCTTGGAAGCCATATATAAATCTGAGCCGATTTGATACATTTTCACTACGTTGGCTAAATTATGTATTTTATAGAGTGGAAAAAGTCAAATCGGGAGCGAACTTTGTACGGTGGCTATATCTATATCTGCTTGGATTTTACCTATTTCCAGCACAGATGTTGATTTGCCAAAAGCAGAAAAAGTCAAATCAGAAACGAGATTTGTATGAGAGATATATCTAAGTCTGAACCGATTTGACCAATTTTAACCATAGATGTTTCTAATTGAATACAAGTTTTAATAAAATCTGTTAATTAATTGGTTTCTAGTGCGGAAAAAGTCATATAGGTAGCGAAATATCTAAATATGAAGAGATTTGACACATTTTCACAACAGGTGTTTCTTGTTGGAATATAAGGTGATGTACCTCATTAGAAGAAATTCAGTTATATTACGTAGTTTCTAGGGCGGAAACAGTCAAATCGGCAGCGAATTTTGTCTGGGTCACATCTGAACCGATGTGTGTGATTTTCACTTTCTTGTAGAGTAGGACTTTCTTCTAGAGTAGGACTTTCTTGTAAGTAGATCGGTTAAAATATGTGGATTCTATAGCGATAATATTCAAATCGGAAGCGACATCTAAATCTGAAACGGGTTTCTTCGAATTAAATGGCGTCCGTCCTTGGCCTGAAAAAATGTTTGTGCCAAGTTTTGTCAAATTCAATCGTATCCGTCCTTGGCCTGAAAAAAATTTGTGCCAAGTTTTGTTGAGATCAGGCAACAAATGCGACCTGTACTTTGATTAATAAGATTACGTTGTAATAAACGTCGGGTCTATCTCTATGCCTTCATGTTGTAACAAACTAATGTACAAAGACATAATACCCAAGTGGGTATTAAAATTGGCTTTTTTGTGGCAGAGATACAAGCCGTAGTAATATTTAGGATAATAATTAGAAGTATTTACTATTTTCTTTCATTTTTGGTAAGGAAATATTACTTTTGTGAAAAAAAAATATTTGTTAAATTTTTTCAATTTTGATAAGAATGAAAGTGGTCTATGTCAGTACATCCTATGAAAGTAGTGGTTCACTTAGAGGTGCAAACGTGTCGATTTTTCTATAAAAGTTCGATATAGTAGTAGGATGTTCTAAGAAAAAAATTGTGCTTCGGTGGAAAGATATTTTTCAATTGACTCAAATATAAACCATTGCATATCTCAGAACGGATAAAGGGTGACTCAGACCACTATCATTCTAACTGACACATATATAAATAAATTTCGTAATAGGGGTTATCGAATGACAGAACGAGCCGGCAAATCAGCCGAAAGCCGCCGCCGCCGACCCATTTTGGGTAGCGCGCTGTTTAGTGGTATGAGATACAAATATTCTTATTTTGTCTAATTTCCAGCAAACTGCTTCTAATTTTACAGAAAATGGTCTAATCTTAAAAGAAATATTTTTTTAGTTTATTTGTAATAAGCAAAGAATACATATTCGATTGTTCTCTACAACGAGATACAGTAAATAAAATAAACGTGATTGCAGTCGCAATTAAAAATATTTAATAGAAATAATTTGCAACTTACTTTGAGCTGTATTTAAAAATTCTTGGATGTTGGTTTACGTGGCAGCTCTCACAGGTGCCTTAAGGCACTGTTGAAAATGTCGCCCGTTGCGTTGTTCCAAAATATTACCACTGTCCAATCGCAATCTTCCCAGTTTTTTAATTAAAATATGAATAAAATACGTTATAACTTCCCAATTTTGATCCGATTTGTGTCTTAAATGGATCGAAAAACAAGTAACAAGTAAGTCCTTCCATGTGTATGGAAGGACTTACATTTTGCTTAGCACCAGTGTATGTTTGAAGAACGCCACATTTGTTAAGAATTGTAAAAACGGATTTCATACACGTGTAGGATAGAGACGCTTGTGTGGGAGATACAAAAAGGGACGTGGTTAAAGCGTAAATATTTTTTATGTTTAAATCGACTGTAAAAACATTTTAAAATATCAAATTCCAAATGATTTTGACTACCCGTATGAATGTTATATCGGTTTTATAGTAACCGGAGTTTATGCCACTTTGTGTGGGTGGTGCCAGAAGGGGTGTGACAATATCGCCCATATTCAATGTGAGTGTAACAGTTACAATAACGCCTACCAACATCATATAATAGAGTATACAAGTACAACAACAAACACTACTCTAAATTATTATTACCTCCAATTTCATTATTTTTCTAAATTAGCTTATTACGCGTTTCCCACACTTTGAGCGGAAACGTGTGCAGTACATTTATTTGCATTTAAAAAGTAATATGATCCGTTTTAGCTTACGCTACACGAGGTGAGAAAATTAAAATAATAAAATTCCCACATTAACTGTTTTTGCTGTCCATGCACTTTTGGCCACCAAAAACAGAGAAGTCTTTGTCCACAAGGTGCAAAATACGTATTTCATAAGTTAGTTCTATCGCAGAATTCAACAAATAAACGTGCAGTTTTCCTTTTGATAATAAAGGAAACAAAATAAATAAACTTGTGTTTTTTTGATAATAAAAAACCCAAGTATAAAAGTTGTAGTTTTCCTTTTGATAATAAAGGAAACAAAATAAAAAGCTTGTGTTTTTTTTGATAATAAAAAAACCCAAGTATAAAAGTGGCGCAGTCGGTAGGATACCCGGGTATCATTTAAATTCAATTATTGAAAAAGTGTACCAGGATATATTAATATCCTTTAAAGCGGGTAGTGAACAACAAGATGCATTAATGCAACGAAAATACTATTAAATTAGTAAAATTTTAAAAAACATAAATCATTAAAAAACATAAACGAATTATCGTTTATACCCCAATGAAATCGGTCATTGGCAAAGTCATTCATTGACTACGTTTATGTAAAGTCATTTATTTGACTGAGTAAGAAAAAATCACAACACAAAGACCCAAAAAAAAAGAACAAAAATATTTTTTTTATTGAACAGATCATTAATAAACATTGATCTAAAGAGTGAAATAAATAACAGTGAAAATATATGGCTGTCAAATGTAAAGTCAAACATATTAAGTGATCAATAACAAAAAATTATATTGACTATAAACAAAACTGTGACAACAACAGACTGTGAAAGAGTGAACTTAATACAAAATCAAAAGGACGACGAGAAGCCAGCATTCACAAACAACAACATTCAATTGAAAACAAAACCGTGAAAGCAACAAACTGTGAAAGATTGAACCAAATACAAAATCAGAAGGACGACGGAAGCCAACATTCACAAACAACAACATTCAAACAACATCTCTACTAGCGGCGGCAACCAACATTAAATGTAAGACTATTTCAAATATTGTTATATATATATATATATATATATATATATATATATATATATATATATATATATTATTTCTTAATTTCTAATATTATTATAAATAATTATTAGTATATAATATAAGAAAATTTTTTTGGCTATCTGAAAAAAAAACAAAAGAAGAGTGCGTTATTGTATCGAAAATTAACAAAAATAGTTATACTTCCATTAAATCACAAAATGGCTCAAGCAGACCAACCTCCTTCTGTTGTATTGAATCCTGTTAAATATTTAGAAAGGTTACCAGAGTTTAATGGTGACAAAAAGGATCTATATACATTTATTACCCTAGTAGATCGTGTACATCCTGTCTTGCAACAATATGACCAAACTTCGCAATTGTTTTTCTCCGATCTGATAAAAAGCAGATTGAGAGGAAAAGCAAGAGAAACTATGGAAATTAATTTCCATGTTCAATCCTGGACAGACATGAAAATAGTCTTGGTAAATAACTTTGGCGAGAAGTTGAGTGTGGATGAGTTATATGATAAATTAAGAGCAGTAGTATTCAGGACAACTGCAATTGACTTTTACAACGAGATTAGGGAAAAATTAAGAAGCATCAATAATAAAATATCGATGCAGTCGGGGGTTAATGCAGAATCCCAAAGGGCTGCAGAAGGCAATACGCGTACTGCATTGCACGTGTTTAAAGCTAAAATTCCGGAGCCAATGAAAACGATTTTGGCATGCAGGAATCCCAATACTCTTGAGGATGCAATGGACATTCTTTTCCAAGCGGGATATGCGAATTACGGTAAAGTAAACGAATTAAGACGGACAGAAACTAACAGGGCACAAACAGCAAATATTAATCGTACAACTGGTCCCAATTTAAATAATGTCGATGGGAAAAAGACAACCAACCAAAACGTATCTACCCAAAATAACAATAGCAATAATAATTATAAAAGCAACAATAACGTAAATTCATATAGGAACAATAACTATACGAATGAAGCTAATCGAAATAATAGTTCACCAAACTACGGTAATAACAACAACCACAGAATCAATGGGCAGTTGCAAAACTCTTCCTTCCAAAATCAGAATCAGAATAGGAACCACAGTAATGGGTTCTCGCATCAGAATGGAGGTACATACCACACTACAAATATTCAAACCCCTCCAGAGCCCATGGATGTTAATATGATTGAGCAAAATTATGATGAACAAACACTCCTTGAACAAGAAATCGGACCAACTAATGAAGACAATGACACACAAATAGAACTTATTGCGGATAATGGTGACGTAGAAAATGTATATGAAAATTTTCATTTTCTAGCCTCTCCGGGGAATTACCCTATATAGTTATATGGGATAAGCTAAAATTCATAGTAGACACTGGGGCGACGCATTCTATTATAAATCCGGGAATTTTTGCTCCAAAATGGAAGATCCAATCCAACCCCGTTACACTTAAAACCCTACAAAATAATGTACATTCGCACACCACTTACAAAATCCCTTTGTTTAAAGAATTAGGTGATGTTAACGACTGGGTATATCTCATCGAATGTAAATTCCACAATAAATTCGATGGAATAATCGGCAACGATATACTAAAAAGGTACAACGCTGTCATAGATTATAGAGAAAATTTTCTAAAATTGAATAATAAAAATATACCACTACAATTTCCGGCTTCTCGAAAAATTAAAATAGTTAATAAAGTGGAACAAGGTTTAGTGCATATCAAAGAACATTGTGACAACAAGGGCGAAACTATTATTCACGAAGGAATATATAACTCGCAAAATTTCAAAGTTGAAATATCAACTAAATCAAATTGCCAAGAAATAATTCATATCAAACCACAGGACCACTGGTCCGTAACGGTGGAAAATTACCACCTGATAGACAACGACATTTCCTTTGGAGGAAATAACAATGTGCCAATCCTAGAACAAATCCGGTTAGATCATATGAATAGTGAGGAAAAAGGACAATTTTCTAAATTGATCCTCAGATATTCGCGATTATTTCATGATATCAACACTAACTTATCATTCACAAATGCCGTAAAACACAGAATAAATACTACCGATGACACGCCGATCCATTCTAAGTCGTACCGATATCCTTATGTACACAGGCAAGAAGTCCATAAGCAAATTAAAGAAATGTTGGATAATAAAATAATACGGCCCTCCAACTCTCCTTATTCGGCACCGATATGGATTGTCCCGAAGAAGGACGATGCGAGTGGTAAAAAGAAATGGCGTCTTGTAATTGATTATCGTAAGTTAAACGAGAAAACCGTCGATGATAAGTACCCATTACCCAATATCGATGAGATATTAGATAAACTGGGAAGGAGTATGTATTTCACTACTCTCGATCTGGCGAAAGGTTTTCATCAGGTCGAAATCGACGAAAGAGATGTACACAAGACCGCCTTTTCTGTAGAGGGAGGCCACTTCGAGTTTTTACGAATGCCTTTTGGTCTTAAGACGGCACCCGCTACATTCCAGCGACTTATGAACAACATATTAGGAGATTTATTAGGTAAAGTCTGCCTCGTTTATCTAGATGATATAATCATCTATTCCACGTCACTGGAAGAACACCTAAATTCCATTAGATTGGTATTTGATCGGCTGGTGAATGCAAATCTTAAAATACAAATGGACAAATGTGAATTTTTAAGAAGGGAAACAGATTTCCTTGGACACGTCGTCACTCAAAACGGTGTCAAACCAAACCCAAAGAAAATCGAATGTATCACTAACTACCCTATACCACGAACGACCCGGCAAATAAAACAGTTCCTCGGTTTAAGTGGGTATTACAGAAAATTTATTCAAAATTACTCAAAAATTGCGAAACCAATTACAAAATATTTAAAAAAGGGTGCTGAAATCAATATCACAGATCCGGAGTATATTCAGAGTTTTAAGGAACTTAAGGAAAAACTTACTAACGAACCTTTATTAATATACCCCGATTTCAACAAGTTATTTACTCTCAACACTGATGCCAGTAACTTTGCGCTAGGAGCTGTTCTATCCCAAGACGGACATCCTGTATGCTATGCTAGTAGGAGTTTGAACGAACATGAAATCAACTATAGCACAATAGAGAAAGAGTTACTAGCCATAGTATGGGCAGTTAAATATTTCCGTCCGTATCTTTTTGGTAAAAAATTCGAAATTCAGACAGACCATCAGCCTTTACAATGGCTATTCAATATAAAGGAACCCAACTCAAGACTAGTGAGATGGAGATTAAAACTGGAAGAGTTTGATTATACTATCAGGTACAAAAAAGGATTGCATAACGGCAATGCCGATGCATTATCACGCATTACTCCGGAAGTAAATCTAATTGAAGAATTGAATACTGAAATTATACCTGAAACAAATTCTCCAATAAATATGTACAAAAATCAACTTATAATCGATATCGTTGGCTCAGGATCCCTAAAAATAAAGACCATGCAAATATTCAATAACAAGAGAAAAATTATTACAGCAAAAAATTTTAGCGAAGACACACTAGTAACAATAATTAAAACGCATTGCAACCCTAATGGAATAAACGCAGTTCTTATTCGGGATGGTAATTTATATGAAGCATTTTATGAAGCCGTTCGAAAAAACTTTAGTCAAGATTCCAATTTTAGAATCGTAAGATGTAAACAGTTGTTAACTGATATACTGGATGAAAATGAGTTACTCGACATAATAAAAGGGGAACATTTGAGAAATAACCACAGAGGTATAATGGAGAACTTTGCACAATTGAAATTTAGTATCTATAACCCTAAGTTGAAAGAAAATATAACAAAATTCATCAATAACTGTGAAGTTTGCAACAGAGAAAAATATGTTAGGAAACCCCCAAAAATTCCGTACAAGATAACGGAAACCCCTCAAAAACCGTCCGAAATCATACACATAGACGTGTTCTACACATTGGAAAAAAAGATGTTTCTAACGTTTATCGATAAATTTACTAAATATGCTCAAGCATTTATGATAAACTCCAGGGCATGGACTGAGTTTAGATCAAAATTAATTCAATATATTGGCATCATGGGTAAAATGACTAAGATTGTGGTGGATAATGAACTAGGATTTAAAGCCATACCCATTCGTCAATACCTCAAGCACGAAAACATCGACATTCATTATACGTCCAACAGTAATCATAACTCAAATGCGGATATAGAGCGCCTACACAATACAATAAATGAGCATATCCGACTCTTACGGCACAACGAAGACAACGACTTGTTGACCGTGGAGGAGAAAATTCTGCGTATAATAAATTTTTACAATAATTCTATACATAGTACAACCAATAGAAAACCAATAGACTTCATTAACGGAAAGATTCACCAAACAGAGTACCCGGAAATACATGAAAGAATGAGAACACGAAAGGAACGTATAATACATAAATTGAATATAGGTCGGGTAGATAAAGAAATTACTGAGGGAAAGAACTTTATTAAAGAAATAAGAGGGGGCAAAAATCATTCTAAATATCGCCTCATAGACAGTCAGAAAATAGATTGTGACCATATACTTGACAGAAGGAACGGTCTTAAATATTACAAGCCACATGTTAAAATAAAAAAGAAATTCCAAAGTAGTGACGAATTACAATTGCCCGAACGTAACAATAGAAGGAGAACAATGAGTATATAAAAACCAATCTGTCTTACATCCTTTATTTTCAGAAAATGAAACGTTATGTAATCCTGACCATATTGGTCATACTTAATACATGCAATGGACAACTTATGGAAGTGGAAGACCTTACGAAAAATCACGGCTACTTGCCAATAGAGCAGGATAAGGTGCGAACTATTGACAACTACAGAAAAATTATTCATATCGTTAACCTAACAAACTACGAACCCACTTTAGATCTTATATCTAGGAACATAGATGAACTGTCCTCAAATTCGCTAACGACTAAACCTATAATTCATTCCATACAAAATAGCTTCCTTTTACTAAAAGCCAAAATTAATAGCATTATACCCCACCGTAGACAAACCAGAGGTTTAATTAATATCCTTGGAAAAGGTCTTAAATTTGTGACTGGTACTATGGATAGTGATGATGAAGTTTCGATAAACTCTACATTACATTCCTTGGCGTATACGACAGACTACAACTCCAAGAAAATAAATTCTTTAATAGAAATAAACCATTTTCTGTCATAACAAATTAGCAACATGACAAATCACATTAATTACGGACAGTCCACCATCGAACAATATATTAATAAATTTAAAGATAATCTACAAAATAGAATTGGTAACTTGGAGGACGAAGTTTCTTTCCTGGAACATGTCCACCAGATAGACAGCGACATTAATTTATTACAGAACCATATTGACGATATTGGCCAAGTTATTTTCACTAGTAAGCTAGGACTTGTTCCAGCAAATTTACTAACGGAACTGGAATTAAGCGTAATAGAAGATTTTGAAACATACGACAAAATTAAGGTAGTCACCGCAGTTTTTGAAAATTCAATTATCATTACTCTGTTCATCCCAATCTTTTCACCGAATATACTTACAAAAATAACTTTTGAACCCATCCCAAATATAGAGAACAAAAGTCTCGCACTAACCGATAGAAACATATTAATTAGCAAAACCAATAGAGCCTACAAAATTTATATAAAAGATAATTTATCTAAGAACCTAGAACTCATTAAAGACACATGCATTAACGATATAATACGTAACAATGAAGCTAATTGTAGATTGGTTACATTTTCCGATATGAAAGTTAAAGAAATATCCCAAGGCACTCTTCTTTTTTCAAACTTTAGAGATAAAATTATATCTAATTGTAAACATAATTCATTGAATCATAATTTAAATGGTACATTCCTAATTAAATTCCAAAATTGTGAAATTTCCATTGGAGATAATACATACATTAATAATGTTTTTAAAGTCGAAGACCAAATAATTGTACGCCATTTGATAACTAAAATTAAGGAAAATCAAACAATGGTAGATTTAAACCTGGAAAAACTTTATGTAAAACAAATAGATTACGAAAATTCTGTAACAAAAATATCAAAACGAAATACGATGTCAAACATAATTTCTAATTGTAACACTATTGTAATTTTTGTGATTATTATTATTATTATATTTTACTATGTGAAACCACGTAGACAAAGATTTCTTATTTCGTCGGAGCCTCAATCTAACGCGGGGGGAGTTACAATAACGCCTACCAACATCATATAATAGAGTATACAAGTACAACAACAAACACTACTCTAAATTATTATTACCTCCAATTTCATTATTTTTCTAAATTAGCTTATTACGCGTTTCCCACACTTTGAGCGGAAACGTGTGCAGTACATTTATTTGCATTTAAAAAGTAATATGATCCGTTTTAGCTTACGCTACACGAGGTGAGAAAATTAAAATAATAAAATTCCCACATTAACTGTTTTTGCTGTCCATGCACTTTTGGCCACCAAAAACAGAGAAGTCTTTGTCCACAAGGTGCAAAATACGTATTTCATAAGTTAGTTCTATCGCAGAATTCAACAAATAAACGTGCAGTTTTCCTTTTGATAATAAAGGAAACAAAATAAATAAACTTGTGTTTTTTTGATAATAAAAAACCCAAGTATAAAAGTTGTAGTTTTCCTTTTGATAATAAAGGAAACAAAATAAAAAGCTTGTGTTTTTTTTGATAATAAAAAAACCCAAGTATAAAAGTTGTAACCTCTGTAAGGGCATTGCTAAATATAAAATTTCACAGTATTCCGATCATCTCTATATATGTTATAAGAGCTTTAATTTTACGTAGTTTAGGTGTACACTTGAAGAGTTTATAAAACCATTACCAAATACCAAAGTGACACTAAAACAATGGTATTATTGTTGTTGTGAATATACTGATTTTGTAACCATAATATATTGTTATATATAACACTAGCAAATACCCGCTACTTCGTACGCGGAAAAATTGTATGGTAAGACAGTAGTTTGTATCAGTATTCAAACTGTTTTGAAGGATACCACTTTCAGCGTTTAGACGTAGTCAGTAGTTTAATTTATAGGCACAAAATGGAAACAATTTTTCTACAAAAAATCATATAAAGTAGAAAATTATTTGCATGTTTCATTCTTAAGCTGTGAAAATATCATTATGGATAGAATAAAAGTGTAACGCATTGAAGAAGAAATTTAAAACCATAAGTATGTCCCAAGTCCCTTTCACGTCCGTCTGGCTCGCTGGTATACACGATGACCCTGGAAGGGACTTAAGGAATTTATTCAAACTCAGCACATAGTACTATTTTCCCCAAACTTAGTTTAAATTCGAAAATGGGGGAAATTGATATACATCTTATGGTACCCACACGTATAGTCCATATTAACTATTTCTATGCCGTTTGTGCCCTTAAACATACAAATTTCGAAACATTAATTTATGTACTCGGAGAAATGTACACACCGAATTTCTTTTCATATTCTAGCTGAAAACTTTGGTTGGTACTATCTTTATCCCAAATCCCCAATTTTGGTTGGTATCATTTGCCCCACTTTTGATCCGCTTCCCCCTTTAAAGTACATATACAAAAGTATAAATATTGAAAATCAGTTATTGTTTCGCGTCTACACTGCAGAGCTGTTAAATTTCGATTACGATTAGTAATTAATTACATTACTTTTTAAAAAGAATCGTAATGATTATATAATCCACTATTCAACAATTTCTGATTACTAATTGATTACGATTACAAATAATCAAAAAATAATCAGGATTACTTGCGATTACTGAAAAATAATCAAAAGTAATCGAGAACAGAAAAAATCAAAACTGACATATATTGAAAAGTCAAAAGTTTTGACAAACAGACTACTATGACTCTCATACCGATTTCGCGAGAATCAAAAGTAATCACAAAAAATCAAAAGTAATCTAAAATAGTCAAAAGTAATCTTTTAAAGTAGTCGAACTCCTTTTTGATTACTTTTGATTATTTTTGATTATTTTTCAGTAATCGCAAGTAATCCTGATTATTTTTTGATTACTTATAATCGTAATCAATTACTAATCGTATAAAACTGAATGTAATCGTATTGTAATCATTAATTCTACTTAACAAAAAAAAAGTAATCAAATTACTAATGATTACGATTACTAATCATTACTTAACAGCTCTGATACACTGCCAGAGGAATATACACACCGAATTTCACGATTCTAGTTTCAGCCGTGTTGTTGGTACCATAGGGATATAAAAAGGTACGAATTTCGAAAAATATATTAATTTTGTGTTTCTATGCATGTACAAACCAAATTTCATGATTGGTACCGCTGTTATCCGTTTCTACCCAATTTCACACCTAAAATTTTAAATAATGAAGAATATTTTAGTGGATGTATTCGCGTTATAAGAGTAATATGTGTTCCGAATTTCAAGATTCTAGGCACAGTATTTTGGTACAATTTGGCGGTGGTAACATTTTTAACCCATTTAATCCTTTAAAAGTACAAATATCGGAAAATTCCTTGTTTTTACTCATCTACACTGTAAGGCGAATATGCGTACCAAATTTAATTATTGTAGCGTCATCCATGTTCTTGGCACCTTTTTTATCCCGCTTTTCTAGTTTACCCTTTAAAAGTACGAATTTCGAAAAATTCCTTCAATTTGCGTTTGTAAGCATTTTCAGGTATGTACACGCCGAATTTCATGATTCCAGCTCCATCTGTTTGATTGGCACAATTTTGTACCCCTTTCTTCCCAATTTCACTCACAAAAGGTACGAATTTAGAAAAATATTTTCTTAGTCGCATTCGTGCTGTAAAAGTAATGCCCGTTCCGAATTTAATGATTCTAGGCCCAGTTGTTTGGCCTAGGCCGTGGTACAATTTTTATCCCATTTAATCCCTTAGAAGTACAAATTTCGAAAAATGCTTTCTTATTAGTGATCTGCGCTGTAAAACGAACATACAAACCGAATTTCGTTATTGTAGCGTCATCTGTGTTGTTAGTACCTTTTTTATCCCCTTTTCCCTTTAAAAGTACAAATTTCGAAAAATTCCTTAATTTGCGATTCTAAACATCTTGAGGGATGTACACACCGAATTTTATGGTTTCAGCTCCATCCATTTTATTGGCACTATTTTTATCCCTTTTTAACCCGATTTCACCCCAAAAGTACGAATTTTTAAAAATATTTTCTTGGGCGCGTTGAAGCTATAAGAGAATTTTTTGTACCAAATTTCAAGATCCAATTCCATGCCGTTTGGTCATTGCGGTGGTACAATTTGTATCCCTCTTTAACCCATTTTACCCCTTAAAAGTACGAATTACGAAAAACTCCCTTCAAATCTGATCTCTTCGCTGTAAGAGAAATGTACATACCAAATTTCATGGTTCTAGCTTCGGCCATGTTGTTGGTACAATTTTTGTCCCTTTTTGTCCCATTTGACCCCCCAAAGGTACGAATTTTGCAAATGAAATCTTTTGGTATGTCTTCATGCTATAAGAGGAATGTCCATACCAAATTTCAAGATTCTAGGCCCAGCCGTTTGGTCATTGCGGTGGTACTATTTTTATCCCTTTTTCCCGATTTCACACCCAAAAAGTACGAATTTTGAAAAATATTTTCTTGGGCGCGTTGAAGCTATAAGAGAAATTTTACCCTTTAAAAACTCCCTTCAAATCTGATTTCTTCACTGTAAGGGAAATGTACATACCAAATTTCATGATTCTAGCTTCAACCATGTTATAGGTACCATTTTTGTCCCTTTTTGTACCATTTAACCCCCCAAAAGTACGAATTTTTAAAATGTCACTTTTTGGTTGTCTTCATTCCGCAAGAGGAATATCCATACCAAATTTCAAGATTCTAGGCCCAGCCGTTTGGTCATTGCGGTGGTACCATTTTTATCCCTTTTTACCCCGTTTTACCCCTTAAAAGTACTAATTTCGAAAAATATTTTCGTGGGAGCGTTGAAGCTATAAGAGAAATTTTTGTACCAAATTTCAAGATTCTAGTCCCAGCCGTTTGGTCTTGCGGTGGTACAATTTTTATCCCTCTTTACCCCCTAAAAGTACGAATTACGAAAAACTCCCTTCAAATCTGATTTCTTCACTGTAAGGGAAATGTACATTAGGGCGTACCTCAAAAAAAAAGTTCGCCGTACACCTTCGAATATGAAGTATTATTGAAAGGTAGTTTCAAAAAAAAAATTTTTATTTTTTTATGCCGAACGTAGGGGTCGCGCTTTTACATTTTTCTATATAACTTGTATTTATAAACGGATTTTAAAGTGTGATACATCGATGTTTTTGTCTCGACGAGGCCGATTTTTTTGTCTTTGAAGTCATTGAGCTCAAGCACCCCCTTCTGGTACTTACCCATCATTTCTCAGTTGCTACTACCCTAATGTACCACTCTAATAATCGAAAATTAAAGCTCGCATAAAATCATGAATCATGTTTGAGCTCAATGACTTCAAAGACAAAAAAATCGGACAAAAACATCGATGTATCACACTTTAAAATCCGTTTATAAATGCAGAAGTTATATAGAAAAATGTAAAAGCGCGACCCCTACGTTCGGCATAAAAAAATAAAAAAAATTTTTTTGAAACTACCTTTCAATAATACTTCATATTCGAAGGTGTACGGCGAACTTTTTTTTTTTTACTTGTAACCTGGTACGCTCTAATGTACATACCAAATTTCATGATTCTAGCTTCAACCATGTTGTAGGTACAATTTTTGTCCCTTTTTGTCCCATTTAACCCCCCAAAAGTACGATTTCATACCATATTTTTTCCATACCATATTTCTAGATTCTAGACCCAGCCGTTTGTTCATTGCGGTGGTACTATTTTTATCCCTTTTTACCCGATTTCACTCCCAAAAAGTACGAATTTTGAAAAATATTTTCTTGGGCGCGTTGAAGCTATAAGAGGATTTTTTGTACCAAATTTCAAGATTCTAGGCCCAGCCGTTTGGTCATTGCGGTGGTACCATTTTTATCCCTTTTTACCCCGTTTTATCCCTTAAAAGTACGAATTTCGAAAAACTCACTTCATATCTGATTTGTACGCTGTAAGAATGTACACACAAAATTTCATGATTCTAGCTTCACTCGTGTTGTTTGTGCCATTTTTGGTCCTTGTTGCCCCATTTTACCTCCCAAAAGTACGAATTTTTCAAAATCCACTTTTTGGGGTGCCTTCATGCCGCAAAAGGAATGCCCATACCAAATTTCAAGATTCTAAGCCCAGCCGTTTGGTCATTGCGGTGGTACCATTTTTATCCCTTTTTACCCCATTTTACCCCTTAAAAGTACGAATTTCGAAAAATCCCGTCTTATCACACCTCTACACGGTAAGAGAAATGTACACACCAAATTTCATGATTCTAGCTCTAGCCGTTTGGTCTGGGGAGTGATCAGTCAGTCACTCAGTCACTCAATCACGCAACTCTTTTATATATATAGATACATGATTTAAAAAAAGCCACAATACATTTAAAATTACAAAATTATCCCACTCCCACATTGAACATTCTGAGAACTCCTCCCTTTATGTATAATCGATGTGATTTTTTGTTCCTTTCATATCCTTCATAATCTATATAAGATTCATAATGATTTTACTCGTTCTTCTAAAATATATGTATGCATAGGTATGGCATAGGTGAGTGGCCAATTTACATCATCAACACATACATTCATATGTATGTACCTGTTCAATTTAAAAATGTGCCGGGCTAATTGTAATTAACGCGTCTTAATTGAAATTCTCTGAAAAATGTAAACAAAATTGTTCCCTTTCGTCCTGTCGTGTGCAATGAAAAAAAGCAGCCAGACAACGAACGAGTCTTTTTCAGCGTAAAATATTGTCAATAAAGTCTGATAATTAATGCAAATATGTATTTCGATATATACTCACGCTCATAAAGTAAAAGCAAACACATGCATTCGACCGTGGCTCCGACTCTGCGTTCATATCGACGATGCATCATTTTGTTGCATGTTTGCTTTATTGCTGGGATTATTACAATAAAAAGGCTTCGCTCAATTTGGGTATTTTTTCCTTTGGTTCGGAAAAAAACTTGATATCAAAGTGCGTGTAAATTGATATTGTGTACATGCTAGGGATGCTAGAAACCGAAATCGAAAGCCGTGTGGGCATATTACACCGTTCGACGAAATGACAAAAATTTCATGGGTCATGGAAACTTCGTTGGAAAAGGCTTGGCATTTTTGAAGGATATAATTCAAGTTTAATTATATTTTTGTGGTCAGCATTTAAATGTATGAAGTGCAATTTTAAGGATATGAAAACAAATCGTGAATATATATAGCACTTAAAATTAAATTAAACCAATTTACATAGTAGAAAAGTGAGGGCCATAAAATATGTTCG
Source organism: Polietes domitor (assembly GCA_947397865.1). NCBI lineage: Eukaryota > Metazoa > Arthropoda > Insecta > Diptera > Muscidae > Polietes > Polietes domitor. The sequence goes on from OX377618.1 coordinate 205,461,842, forward strand.
ACAATTTCTGTCGCATGTCTCGAAGGATAATGAAGGATTAAAACTTGAAAGTGTATTTTTTCGACTTTTTTGTTCCACTTCCAGAAAACACTAAAATATAAAGATTGTCCTTGAGTGACTTAAATTATCGCTATTTGTTATTATTTTTGCAAATGAAATTTCTGTCAGATTTCACTATGCAACAAAAAAAAAAAAACAAAATTTTTGCCCAAGCCGAAAAAATTATTTTTTGATTCATAATATCAACACAATCATTTTTTCACGGATATATGGTCCTTCTTGCAGAAGTACATGTCGTCTTCACGTACGACTAAATCAATTTAAGCAAAATCTTCGAAAAAAATGACACACGATTTTTAAATTTCACTTACTTCTAAGGGTCATAACGTCTACATCTATTCATAGATTTTCTTCAAAAAATGCATTGTTTTCTTCGTTAAGATGTCAGCTATTATAAACTAAAACAATACATTCTTTTACATAATTTGCAATGGGACTTTTTGCGGTATTTAAACAAAAAATAAAAAATAGATTTTTTTCTAAAAATTCTGTTGCTCCTGCAAAAAGTATCATAACTTCATATTCATAGATAAATACATTGTTTTTTTGCAATACAAAATACTTTTTCCGATTTTTACACCCTACACCACTTCGTGATATAAAGAGTGATTTTTTAAAAGCTATAGGAAAGTTTTTCAAAAAAAAACACATAAAATTCAGAAAAATGCATGCAATCTTTATTTGAATCGATAGTACGGTCCATATAATTTAATGTTTGAAAATTATTTCATGCAAATGTTGACAGTGACTGCGCCTCAAATGGTCCATCCGCTTAGTCCAATTTTGGCATTTCCTCGTTTTTGAGTAACAGAGGCCCAATTGCTGCGAACGGCGACGAATCGATAATTGATGGTCATCATTAACACTGGCCGATATAGCTGCGATATTTTCTTCTGTTCGCACTCTACGTAAGCGTGTTGGTGGTTTAATGTCCAACAATGTAAATTTGGTGCGAAATTTAGTCACAATAGCCCGAATAGCCGCTTCAGTGGGTCGATTAAACTGACCATAAAATGGAAACGCGCGATGAACTTTCCTAACAGAGCACGCATTTTGATAATAAAATTCAATAATTTGCAAGCGTTGTTCGTTTGTAAGACGATTCAAGGTTAAATTATAGGCCAAACTGAAGATGTTTGACAGTGAAACAAAACACGAAACGTGCGTCAGCTGTTTAAACCAGTGTTGCCAAAAAAGATAATAGCTAAAAAATCGCCCTTTAGTTATAACCTAAACAACTTCGTGAAATGTTTGTAACACCAAAAATATATATTAGAATCACCTACTGAATAGATTTATAAATGTCTGTTTGTCCGTCCGGCTACCCGTCTGCTGTCCATCTACATCTGCTTGTTCGCACTCTACATGTTGCAATTGTTTGCCGATTGCCATGAAATTAGGCAGGAGTCATTTGTTTAGCCCAAAGACGATTGGTATTGAAATTGGAAGAAATTGGTTCAGAAAGCCTCCATACAAATGTCCCTCAAATTTACTCTAGTACTGCTCTAGAATACACATTTTACATTGGATATTGATAAAATATTCAGGATCGTGTTATATTTAAACTAGAAATAGCTAGCGTGAAAGCAATCATACAAATGTACTCCGATTTACACTATTCCTGCTCTAATCTACATTTTACACTATTATCACTCTAGAGCCCACATCTTACATAGGATCTTGATAATATTTTGCAGATCATGGGTCCAAGTGATATATATGGGTCCACTTATTAATGTAATACCCTTACAAATGGATCCCCATTTTTACTATAACCCCTGTAGAACCCACATTCTACTTCAGAAGTTTGTCAAATTTTGCAGATCATGTTATATTTCAGTTATGAATAACTATTACGATAGTCAAATTTACGGGTCCATATTTTGGTATAACCCCAATATGGGACCCCAGTTTGCACTATTTCCGTTGTGGAACCTACATCTTTCATCGGACCGTGATTACATTTGTCAGATCATGGTATATTTCAATTAGGAATACCTACACCCCCAAATGTGGTTATAGGCCCCCTACAAATGTCAAATGATTTATTCTGTTACTGCTGTAAAATCTAAATTTATCATCGGATCTTGATAAAATTTTCCAGATCATGTTATATTTACTCTCGGAATACCTACTGGAAAATTACTATTTTCCTACTATTATGGCCTTAAAACCTTCATATTACATTGGATCGGGAACAAATTTTCGAGATCATGGATTATTTCACATACGAACACTTACTGATGAAGTGGACCATGGGTCCCTGTTTTGATGTAGACCTATAGGGGTCTACATTTTAGATCCCAGCAAAAAGAGAGCACCCAAAGAAGTGAAAAAGATGTTCATCTTGTGATTCGGAAGTGTGAAAATTGGGATCTCCGCCAATGAATTTAACATGGAGTTGTCATAGGAGGGATGCCCTTTATTTTGCAAGACTTAAAAGTAATTTTAAAGTATTGCAAAGGAGGCACTTTTGCATTGCTTTCCATTTCTATTTTAAAAAATCCGCCGCTACCGGGGGTAGAACAGCGGACCTTCTGGTTGCTACTACGGCACTCTAACCATCTCAGCTATCCTCTGTTGTCTAAATAAATTTACACACTTAATGTAGTATTAATAATTAATAAACATATGAAATATTTAAGGACGTTAAAAAACTATAAATTTGTATTTTTGAAGCAAAAGTTTTTAAACTGTTAAAATAATACAAAATTAAACATTGTTTATTTATAAAAGTAATAAAAAAGGTAATTAAAGTTTTTTTCCTGAGCCACGATTCGAACCCGGGACCTTCTGGATGCAAAGCGGACCCCTTACCTTTGTGACCCCATATTAAAAAGTCGTTCCCATTCAGTTGTGAAAATGCTATTCATAAAATGTTACGGAATCTATATATAAAAGAGTTGCGTTACTGACTGACTGACTGACTTATCATTGACCAGCCCCCAGACCAAACGGCTGAAGCTAGGGTCATGAAATTTTCAGGGTAGTTCCCAAATATGACGTAGACGTCGGCTAAGAAAGGGTTTTACGAAATTCGTACTTTTAGGGGGTAAAATGGCCCAAAAAGGGATAAACATCGAACCTTCGTCCTGACTAAACGGCAGTAGTTAGAAACATGAAATTCGGTGAGTTCCTTGCACTGACCATGCAGAAGAGCTACAAATAGGGATTTTTCGAAATTTGTACTTTTAAGGGACGAGCGGGACCAACTAAAGTATTACAGTTAGAATCATGAAATTTGGTATGTAAATTGCTCTGACCATATAAAAGCGAAGTAAAATTTGATTTTTCGAAAATTTTACTTTTAAGGGGCTTGCGGGATAAAAAGGGATAAAAATGGTACCAACTAAAGTATTACACCTAGAATCTTGAAATTTGGAATGTAAATTCCTCTGACCATATGAAAGCGAAGTAAAATTGGATTTTTCGAAAATTGTACTTTTAAGGGGTGTGCGGGACAGAAAGGGATACAAATGCTACCAACTAAAGTATTACATCTAGAATCGTGAAATTTTGTATGTAAATTCCTCTGGCGATAAAAAAGCGAAGTAAAATTGGATTTTTCGAAATTTGTACTTTTAAGGGGCGAGCGGGACAAAAAGGGATAAAAATGGTACCAACTAAAGTATTACAGCTAGAAACGTGAAATTTGGTATGCAAATTCCTCTGACCATATACAAGCGAAGTAAAATTGGATCTTTCGAAAATTGTACTTTTAAGGGGAGAGTGGGACAAAAATGGATAAAAATGGTACCAACTAAATGGTAAAAATGGTACAGCTAGAATCGTGAAATTTGATATGTAAATTCCTCTGACCATGTAGAAGCGCAGTAAAATTGGATTTTTCGGAATTTGTACTTTTAAGGGGCGAACGGGACAAAAAGGGATACAAATAGTACAAACTAAAGTATTACAGCTAGAAACGTGAAATTTGGTATGTAAATTCCTCTGACCGTATAGAAACGAAGTAAAATTGTATTTTTCGAAATTTGTACTTTTAAGGGGCGAGCGGGAGAAAAAGGGACAAAAATGGTACCAACTAAAGTATTACAGCTAGAATCGTGAAATTTCGCATGTAAATTCCTCTGACCGTATAGAAACGAAGTAAAATTGTATTTTTCGAAATTTGTACTTTTAAGGGGCTTGCGGGATAAAAAGGGATAAAAATGGTACCAACTAAAGTATTACACCTAGAATCTTGAAATTTGGAATGTAAATTCCTCTGACCATATAAAAGCGAAGTAAAATTGGATTTTTCGAAAATTGTACTTTTAAGGGGTGTGCGGGACAGAAAGGGATAAAAATGGTACCAACTAAAGTATTACATCTAGAATCGTGAAATTTGGTATGTAAATTCCTCTGGCCATAAAAAAGCGAAGTAAAATTGGATTTTTCGAAATTTGTACTTTTAAGGGGCGAGCGGGACAAAAAGGGATAAAAATGGTACCAACTAAAGTATTACAGCTAGAAACGTGAAATTTGGTATGCAAATTCCTCTGACCATATAAAAGCGAAGTAAAATTGGATCTTTCGAAAATTGTACTTTTAAGGGGCGAACGGGACAAAAAGGGATACAAATGGTACAAACTAAAGTATTACACCTAGAATCGTAAAATTTGGTATATAAATTCCTCTGACCATATAATAGCGAAGTAAAATTAGATTTTTCGAAATTTGTACTTTTAGGGGGCGAGCGGGACAGAAAGGGATAAAAATGGCATCTACGAAAGTAGTACACCTAGAATCGTGAAATTTGGTATGTAAATTCCTCTGACCATATAGAAACGAAATAAAATTGGATTTTTCGAAATTTGTACTTTTAAGGGGAGAGTGGGACAAAAATGTTACCAACTAAAGTATTACAGCTAGAATCGTGAAATTTGGTATGTAAATTCCTCTGACCATGTAGAAGCGCAGTAAAATTGGATTTTTCGGAATTTGTACTTTTAAGGGGCGAACGGGACAGAAAGGGATAAAAATGGTACCAACTAAAGTATTACACCTAGAATCGTAAAATTTGGTATGTAAATTCCTCTGACCGTATAGAAACGAAGTAAAATTGTATTTTTCGAAATTTGTACTTTTAAGGGGCGAGCGGGAGAAAAAGGGACAAAAATGGTACCAACTAAAGTATTACAGCTAGAATCGTGTAATTTGGTATGTACATTCCTATACATTCCATATAAAAACGAAGTAAAATTGGATTTTTCGAAATTTGTACTTTAAAGGGGCGAGCGGGATAAAAATGGTACCAACTAACGTATTACAGCTAGAATCGTGAAATTTCGCATGTAAATTCCTCTGACCATATATAAACGAAATAAAATTGGATTTTTTGAAATTTGTACTTTTTAGCGGGTAGGCGGGACAAAAAGGGTTCCAATTTAAGCATTGCTGCTATAATCGGGAAATTTGGAGTGTAAATTGTGTTTAAAGCGCAATATAAATTGATTTTTTTCAAATTTTCTTATAGGGGCTGAGCAACAAGGGATAAAAGTAGTACCGACTAAAGTATTGGAGCTATAGTCGTGAAATGTGGTGTGTAAGTTCCTCTGATAACGTAGAAGCGCAAAGCTAATTCGAATTTAAATTAAAATCGAATTTTTCCAATTTTGTACTTATAAACAATGAGCGGGATAAAAATAGTACCAACTAAAATATTTGAGCTATAGTCGTGAAATTTTGTGTTTAAATTTCTCTGACTTGCAACATAAATGGATTTCTCCAAATTTGTACTTTTACGTGGCGAGCGGGACAAAAAGGGATAAAACTGGTACCAATTTTAGTAGTACAGCTAGAATCGTGAAATTTAGTGTGTAAATTCCTCTGACCATATAGCAGCGCAGTAGTTTGATTTTTCGAAATTTTTACTTTTAAGGGGTGCGCGGGACGAAAAGGGATAAAAATTCTGTAAAGTCCTTTAAAGGGGAATGAATGTGTTACCAAATAAAGTACATATTTTTAGGGGAAGCAAAAACACATGTTACCTATAGTGAATTTTCAAAATGTGTACTTTTTGGGAAAGAATTTATACGTTATACGGAAGTTATAAGCAATTAAATTTTACGTAGGGCAGGATAATTTGTATCGAAGGTACTTCCATATTTATAAGACAATTGTAAAACTATGATCAAATATCAAGTCCTAGTGGATTTCATGGACCCGTATAGAAGTAACGAAGGATTTAATTATATATATATAATACGTATAGAAGTTATAACAGTTTTACGCAGGTTAGGGTGATTCCTGTATTCCGTGATTCCGAATATCCGTGTGGAAGTTACAGTCGTTTTAATTTAACTTAAAAAAAAAACATGAGCTATCTTCAAATTGTAAAAGAACCCGATTGGGCGAAATCTTAACAACAATTTTTTAACAAAATTTAACATCACTAGTAGCATTCACGGTGTGCATATGATATTACAATTGTTTGGTACCCTTTAACCTCAAAGCACTGCCTCAAATATGTTACCTGAATACCCAGCAAACTCAAAGGGGTTTCAGAGTTGCCAAATATTTATTTGCAATCAATTTGTATAAAACAAATACTTTCATCATTTTAATTAATTTGCTTTGTCGATGCGTTTTACACACATTTTTAGAGCCTAAAAACCTTTCGATTGTTACTCGACTTACACCATTCCACCGGCCCATAAAGTATACCAGTGACGGTGTATTTTGTGGATGTAGATATGCTTGGATGCTCTTCACTTTCAATGTGACATTTTGCTTTTCCAAAGGCCCTTAAGATAGTGCTATTATAATTGCAGGAAGACTTAGAGAATTCCAAATTCGAGGACTAAGCTCTGGTGTAATAACAATCACACCCAACATTGGAAAGTCCGTTGGGTTTGGTCGAATTTGGGGGGGGGGGGTTTATTTGCTTGGCTATCCATTGATACACCGAATTATTGGCGTGAAACTCGCTCGTTTGTATGCCATGGCAATTATGAAAATATGTAGTTTTTTGTTATTCCAGAAAGAAGAAACAGTAAAACAAAAAGCATTTATGATATTTGTTTATTTGTTAAATTCCCAGTTCAGTGGACGATTTTTCATTCGAATGCTCTCTCACTCTCTCTGCTGAACTCGCATTGTGCTGTGCTTCTGCTACAATTCAAATAATTTATGCTTTATTGGAAAATGAAACCAGGGAACAAATTTATCAGTTTCGTGTTTTCTTTTCTTTCTTCCTTATTTATTGTGATTTTTTGTACATATCTGAGCACATAGTGCAAAAATAGAGTCCCTGTATGATTACTGCAAGTAGTTAGTTAGTAAATATAACAACAATGACACCGACTAATGATATATTCACATTCACTCGGATATGTATCGCTATCTAGAGAATTGAAATTACAATGCTGTAATGATAAGATAATAACACGTGGAAGGACGTATGTAAATATCAGAATGAAAAACATAATGAAAATGAAAAATTGTCGAATTTTGGCTAAATTTTTCTGATGGCAGGTCGATGATGAAGATTTTTTTTCAGGGAGAAGGTATCATCGATTCACACTATGTAACAAAAAATAAAAATAAAGTCGGGTGAGCCGACTATATGATACACTCCCCTTTCTATCCGAATACAATTCAATTCAGTAATAAAGTGAAAACGGGAAGAATTTTTGTTTAAATGTATGCGTTTGACAAAAATGTTAAATCGAAAAGGACATTTGTATGGGGGTATATTGAAACCTGGAACGAAATAGGTGAAATATAGTATGAAGAGTTTGGCCAAAATCGGGTAAACATTTGGAAGCAACATTTGTATTGGGGCTATACATAATCTGCAGTGATCTTACCCACTTTCACCATAGTTGCTTTTAGTTGGATTCTAAAATGTTGTGCCAAATTTAAAGAAAATCGGTTACAATATGTGTTTTGTAGAGCGGAAAAGGCAAATCGGGAGCAATATTTGTATGGGGGCTATATCTAAATCTGAACCGATCTAGCTCACTTTAGCCACAGGTGTTTCTAGTTAGATTATAAGACGTTGTGCCAAATTTAAAGAAAATCGGGTACAATATGTGGTTTCTAGAGCGGAAAATATCAAATCGGGAGTGACATTTGAATGGGGGCTATATCTAAATCTGAACCGATCTTACCCACTTTCTGCATATGTGTTTCTAGTTGGATTATAAAATGTTGTGTCAAATTTAAAGAAAATCGGGCACAATATGTCGTTTCTAGAGCGGAAAAAGTCAAATCGGGAGTGACATTTGTATGGGGGTTATATCTAAATCTGAACCGATTTCCTTCAAATTCAATACCGATGGTCCTTGGCCAGAAAAAATAACTTCTGCCAAGTTAAATCGACTCAGCTGGTGATTCTAAGCCGATCGGTATATTTAAAGGTGGTTCTAACTCGATTATTTCTTGGTGTTACAAACATTTGGCGCGAAACTAACTTATAATACCCTAGCCCACGAAGTGGTGTAGGTTATAAAAATCTTTTGTGTCTACAAAGAGTATCATAACTACGTTTATCCATAGATATATTTACGTATAAACATTATTTTAGCGTTAGAACTTAACATATTAAAAATAAAACAAAATACTTTTTCATACAAAAATTCTTTCCTTTTTCACTTTATTACCGAATTGATTTGTATTCGAATAGAATGTGGAGTCGGCCACGCCCGACTTTAGCCTTTCATTACTTGTTTTTTTCTAATTTTGACCCTAAAAGTACGATTTTAGAGAAATACTCATATTGGGCGTGTCTACGAGGACAGGCGAGTGTAACCACTGAATTTCATGATTCTAGCTACAGCCATTTGCGTGCTACCTATTTTATACCGTTTTGATCCTAAAGGTACGAATATCGAAATATATCTTTTTCGTGTCTAAGCAGTCACAGCAATGTACACATTTTTTACCCCTTACGCCCCATTTCAGCCTAAAAGAAAAAACGTCAGCGGTTTTTTATACCATTTTTATCCCTCTTTTAGGGATGTACACACCGAATTTCATGTTTCTAACTGTTGCCGTATCATTGGTACCATTTTCATCCCTTTTGTCCCATTTCTCCTGCTAAATCTTTTTTGTAGTTTTTGGTGATTACACATTAGTAGCTTTAAGTACGAAACAGATTTCAAGTGTATAAAAATCCGAATTTAAAAAAAAAATGCTTAAAAAATCTAAATATTAGGGCTATTTTCAGTCCTTGTAAGGGAAAACATTTCCCTCTTGGCCGATATCGCCCACTTTCAATCCCAACCGGTCTGCATAAGACACATTTACGGAAAATTTCAACCTCCTAGCTCATTTCTTTCGGAAGCTAGCCTGCTTTCAACATATAGACGGACCTGACTAAATCGTCTTAGAATTTTACCGGGATATAGAATATATATACTTTATGGGGTCTCCGTTGAATATTTCAATGTGTTACAAACGGAATGACAAAGTGAATATACCCCCATCCTGGTGGTGGAGGGATAACAATGTGCTATGTCGCGACATGTCGTAACAATTTTTAAATTGAACTTCCCTAGCAGGGCCGTGCGCAGGGGACCTCCTAAAACCTTCTAGACTTTCTGAAGCAATAAAATATAGAATTTTTAAAGTCTTTTTAAAATAACTCGTCTGAAATGTTATTTTTGCAGTAAAATCATGAAAACACGAAAATTACATAAAAAATCGTGGACTTTTTCTTGAATTTCGGACAAAGGTTATGAAAAATACAAACAAACTAAACGAATTGTGCCAATTTAAAGATTGTGTAGTGCTAATTTCGCTAATGGACACCAAATTGTTCGGAAATTTTTCATTTTTATTAACCGATACCACTTCTTGACATTCGACTAGAGCTATATCTTATGAACTTTTAATTGTGTACTGCAATAAAAGTTTGGAAATTTAATAACAAAATCGTTTAGTAATTTTAAAAAAGTGTAGATAAGAATCACTATGATATCATAATGAAATCTAAAATATTCTTAAAAAAAGCAAATAATTTGCTTGATGCTTGTAGAGCGCTAAGATGTAACATTTGCGATTGGATATTTTTATGGAGCTGTATCTGAATCTGAACCGATCTGTCCTATTTTCATCACATATGCAACAACAACGGTTTCTTTTACTTCCAATGTTTTGGGCGTGTGCAATTATAATACAAATCCATTTCGACAAACGAAGAAAACTGTTTGATATACATAATCTCATTTCTCTTTGCTCATTTACAACAACTGATGACATGTTTACCGCAAACAAACTAATTTTTCCCACAAAAGAAACTCAAAAACGATGTTTACGTGCTTAAAATGTCGTTTCTACGAAATGCATTTTTTCTCTGCGTGTAGGTCTCTATTTTAAAATCTACTTTAAAGTTGCGAAACAATAAGAAATGTGTTTTAGCTTACTGAAATGTATGTTATATTTATCACTTATGTCAAATATTTTTCGGAGTTAGTATTTTTTTTGTATATATGTAACAAGTATTATTCAAAAGAGAAACAACAAATTCAGTAACATGGATCTACGTAGGAAAACGAAACTCTAAAATACCAATTATTTGATTTTTTTTTGTAATTAAAATTTATAGTTGTTTCTTCTTGCATTTCATCGAATACAAAAAACTGTATTTGTTATTTGAATTTATACATATTTATGATTATACAATTGAAGAAACATTTCCAAATATTTTTTATTTAATCGGAATATGCGTATAAAGATTTTGAGTAAACATCCTGTTACTCATGTCCTATATAAATTAAAAACCCCAAAACTCTTTAGACATCCTATTTAGACCCATACTTTGTCAAAAAGCATATCGAATTTCTGTATTTATCATAGAAAAAATGCGGGACTGTAGGTCTTACCGCCGAGGAATTTGATCGTTTTATGTGTAATATTTCTTCAAAATATATATCGAGAGCTTATATTCAAAAGTGGCTATGAACCATTTTCTCGAAAATGAGTTTTTGATGCCAAACTATTCTCAGATTTGGATGTCATGTATCATATAAATTTGGAAAAGATTTTTTCTAAAGCCATTTTTTTTTAATTTTCTGATTTGGCTATCCCCTCGCACGTTAGTTTATGACTGCATAAGTGGCTATGAACATAAAATAGTTCAACAATGGAGCAGCATAAAACCGAAGGTTATAATTTGCTACAACGATTTTCTTTAAAACATTTTTCTAGATTCATTTTGATTCCCCAGTTATCAGGCTAAAATAGGAAAAATGGTGGTTGTAAAGTAAAAAATTGTGAAAAGTATATTTAGAAAAACCGGCGTAACTTTTTATTATATTGAGAATACCAAAATATTTCTTTGGCATGTGATTGCTGATTTATGTATGAAAAGTTTCAGAATTATGAATGAAGAATTGCAACGGCGAATTTTGGATTTTTCATCAATTGCAGCGATTTTCGCGACTGGCTATATATATGTTACAAGCGACCAATCAGGATGAAGCTGGAATCTTAAATTCACAGAAAATGCGTTTTCTATACAATAAATCTTATTCTTATTTCAACATTCATAGTGCTCAATTTTAAACATGCAAAAGTGGCTATGAACATGAATATCAAGTAAGTACAAGCAGACATATTGAAAATATATGCTTAAATACTCCAAAATATTAGGGGTTATTATGGGTATTTTTAGTCCTTGTAAGGGAACAATTTTTTCCTTTAGGCCGATTTTGCCCAGTTTCAATCACAACCGATCTACGATTATGAGAGGTATTTATGGAAAATTTGGACTTCATTGCTCCTTTCGTTTAGATGCAGACGGACGGACATGGCTAGATCGTCTTAGAATTTTATGACGATCAAGAATATATATACTTTAAATGGTCTCATGTCGATATTTCCATCCTGGTGGTGGAGGGTATAAAAATATTTTGGTAATATACAAACCTTTCTATTGTTGTTGACGACACGAATTACACTGTCCAACAAATAAAGACTTTTTGATTGGAACAAAATAGCGACCCTATAATTCTGAGTAGATTGAGTAGATCATTTTTGTAGAATAAACTTGTAGTCTAGCTGGTTTTGATTTTTTTGGTCGAACGGAGCATTATACTAATTAATTAAGTGTTGTAAGTTAATGTCTCCGACAATTCTTATTTTTAGAACTATATTGTGGAATTTTATGAGGATCATTTTTGTGGAGGATCTTTGTGACATAATTGTTGTAGAAACTCAGATAGAGAAAGTTGAAATAAATGCAATTGCAACCGCGAATTTTGGATTTTTGCAACAATTGCATGACATTGATTCTTTATTCACATGAATAAAGAACCAATGCAAGATCGCTAGAAAATTACAAAACAAAAATGTCAGGGATATAAAATCATTTTATTTCATTTCATTTATTTATTTATTTTGCATAATCAAAAACCCCCTATGTCCAAGTTGATTATGTAGAACAACATTAGAGACATTATGTTATACTATAAGTGTGATTTAATTTACATCTAAATTCTAACACTATTTTTAAATATAATTAAAAATCTTCTAACCGAATATGGACAAAGATATAATATGAATATTCTAGGACCATAACAACTGCGAAACAGGTAAACAACTCATAAGCATGGTAACACCAATTCCCTAAATTTACTACAAGGCCATGAAAAGCGCCTAATATCATATGGAATACGATTATTCCATATCCTTACCGCGCGAACTACAAACGAATTCTGCATCATTAATGTCTGAAATCGCGGAATTAATAGCGATTGTGTCCTACCTGAAATACCAAACATAAATTTGGAAACCAAATAAATGGGATTTCTGAACTTCATGATTCGGTAAAAGAGAAGAATGATCCTCATATCAAAAAAATTTTCAAAAGTACACCCCAAAAATTCCACTGCATACGGTGTTACGTGGTCATAATATTTTAAATTATGTACATACCTAACAATATGGTTGAAACAAAATTTTAACCTATTAAGGCTGCCTCTTCGTGTGCCAGAAAAAACTTCCAACCCATAAGTTATATGGGGCATCAGCAAAGATTTTGCTATGAGCATGCGTACACTAAGAGGAAGAGAAGATCCCGTATTGTATACCGTATTGTATACACAAATGTGAGTGGGAATGACGTTATGTACAATATCGAGCCCATAACAGTTACCAAAATCTCGCATTTCCATACTTCTCTCAAAAAGGTTAATATTAAAATCCCAACTAAAATAGTGTTTTCATATTGAGAAGAAAGACTTGCTATGACATCCTCACAGCTTAAAATATTACCGTATGGAAGATACAGTGCACCCACCAAAATCTTCAGCCTATTTTCTGCCTCAATCTCAACAAATAATCCTTCCGATACACAATAATTCCTAATTTCACATACTACCTTCGATCTTAACGACTTTTTAACATACACACACACCCCACCAGTACGACCTACTGCTCTATCCATTCTGTATAGGCGGTAACCCTCTATATTAACAACATTGTCCAATACACAACTTTTCAGCCACGATTCCGATACTCCTATAACATCAAAAAAACACTCACCAAAAATAGAACGAATTTCATCAATCTTTCCAGGGCCAGGCACCATACTTTGAGCGTTAAAATGAATTATATTTAGGTTTGCGCTATTCAGAAGCAAGTTCCTAATCGCATTGCTGTTAATGGTCGGACCTAAGTCATTATCCATATTTAATATACAACAACGTCCATATTCGTGTTAAGAAGTGACATTTTAATTTAAGATAAAAGCTAAACTTACAGCTAACCGAATGAAAATACGGTAATTTTAATTCAAAAATCTCCATTTAAATGCAGAAATTAGCAATCCATAATAAAATTATTGCAAAAACAGTGAAAATTATATAAAAATATAAGTGGAAAAAAAATAACAAAACTGTTATTACGTAAAATAAATTCATAAGTATAAAGTTTTAAATTTTCGACAAACAATTAACCAGATTACAGGTCATCAATTCAAACGAGTATTCGAAAAAAGTTCTCACATTAGAAAATACGGGAAGGTTGTGAAATAATAAGACGTTTACCTTTTTGGCAAAATTTTTTTCTGCACTTGCCCGGAAACCGCATTCTCGTTTTCATTTCTTAAAAAGTGCAATCTTGAAAAATGGCTTCTAAAAACTTTGCTATCCGAGAGTGCAAACATGTTATGCGTTCTTTAAGCAACCAACCTTAATAAAGTTTTAAGAGATTTATGTCTTCCTGTTATTTTTAAGTATGTTTACATCACATACGACGTTTTTCTGTTTTGTGAAAGGGGTTTTTCGTTTTAAATTGTATTCAATAAAAATGCGACGTATTTCAAGAGTACAGACAGCATTTCCAAACATTTTCTCCAGAAAAGAAAACACAATAATATAAGTTCTCGTATGTATATGCATTCTCCATTTGTATACTAGTAGAAAAATACATATATGCCTACATATACAGTTCAAATCATTTATCCAAAACCGGTAAAAGTGGATATGAAGTTAAAAAATTTCTTTGTGGCTCAAGGTGAACAAATAAAATTTGTATAACTGATATGTATTTTCTTTGTTTTAAATTGGTTTATGTGTATTTTAATTGTTGTGACATTTCCCAGTCCTTTGGACGTACAACCTTCCTGCCATACCACAACCACAACCTTTTAGCCATATCTCCCGTGAAAATGAAAATCTAAATCTAAATCTCTACCGGAATACCCACATTATTTGTCGAAAATGACAGATCTTCCCAAAAACATGGATGAATTTTAACCCCAATAAAGCGTGAAGAGCTTTATTTACAACTTTGGTGTTTTTGGTGACCCCCATTGAAATTCCCTGGCAATTACGTTCTTCACCTATATGTGCAGTTTTTGATATAAGATAATGTTCACTCTATACAGGTTCGCATTGTTCACTCTTTGGAGTAACTTATACTAATATTTAGCGGTTCACACATACGAGTAGTTCATTCGAGTGTTCGCACGACCCCGACTGCACTGTAGTTTTTGTATGGGAGAGGACAAATTAATGGGGGTCGATCTTACATTTAACCCCTCATTGGGATGACTCCGAGGCAGTATTTGGGATTTTTGTGTATTTTTACGCCTTCTCTCTCACCTTTGACACCGACGAGCGCCCACTTACACCCACCCAACCTTCCCCATTTTATGTCTCATGCATTTTCTTTCCTGATCCTTGCCTATACACTCATACGTTAGTTTGTGACTGCAAAAGTGACTATGAACATAAAAATTAAATAAATGAAGTAGTTCAAAAATGGGACAGCATAAAACCGAAGGTAATAATTCTCTACAACGATTATGTTTAAAGCAGATTTATGGTATATCATACAATCAAATTCCATTATTTTGCAGTTACTAGCATTTTGCTTCCCAAGTTATCAGGCTAAAATATGATAAATGTTGGCTTTAAAATCAAAATAGTGAGAAAACCAGAATATTTTTTTGGCATATGATTGCCGACTTCATGGGGAACTATTTTGTCAGAAAAGGATGAAAATCCTTGAGGGAGAATGTTAAAATGAAAAGTTGTGTTTTTGTTTTTGAATATAAGCCCTTGATATACTCCTTAGAATTTGCCAGAAAATATTGTTACTGCGATTGTTTAACAATTTTGTGACTGTCTATTCTGTACCAATCGATCAAAGTATGTAAGAATTTATGAAATCATATTGCATTTAGTTAATTTTACAATTGTAAAAAAATACTTTAAAGCGGTAAAGCAAAAAAAAAACATCCTATCAGTTCTTTAATCAGAAACAAAAATGTAATCTTCATACAAATATCATGTCTTTCGCTGCTGTAACAATAATATCAACAACAGCTAAACACATCATCGTTACATACCAGTTTCCATCACCCCCATAATCGATGTAACAACAGCAATAATAATAGTTTTTTAAATTTATTTTTATTTAATTCAAACAAATTTTTGGACCCGGACATACTGTGAAATCTATGCAGTAGTTTTCGATTTCATTACCCTCTACCAAAGCTAACCTTCCTATAAATATGGAAGATTTACACGTTGTGTTCCCACACCACCACTAAACGTGAAACCTTCTTTCAAGCAAACAATGAATGCATACCGAACCTTCACATTCTTACATTCATTCTCGTTGTGGAATACCAAAGATGTGCAATAAACAAACACCAGTAAGGGACACCACCCCACCCCACCCCATTTGGAGTTTCAGACGGCCACCGACCCAAAATAATTTTTTCTTCTTCAAGGTCCAAGTCACTTAGCAATAAAATTGGGGTTTGTCACTGTATGCATTGTTGATTCCAAGAATTGCATAAAAATCATTTGTCACCATGATTGGGACGTGGAAATATGGCGCCCACCAAGCGCGTACGTTCGTACGTCCATAATGAACAGAACACATATGCAGTTGCAATAACAACATCTCTTGGCCGAGTAATTGCACAAGTACGTCCTTGATATTGTTGTCGTCGTCGTCCTTATTTGGTCGAATACTAGAATGTCGTTCATTGCAAAAGCTGGATGTAATCGCTTCATTTGGCGTGTGCGTCTCTCGCATACGTACGTGTATCTCGAATACATACATTCATTTCTTCATTCATGCTTGTTTTCATTCATTTATTTTATGCTGCGCACAATACTGCAGACACAGTGGTTCCAGGTTGAAAAAAGAGTGGATGCAATGATGTTTCCATTGTTTAGATTACACTATGCAACAAAAAAGGAAAAATTGTGTGTGCAAGCGGGAAAAAATATTTTTGGTGTTTATTGAGACATGCTGATTCATAAAATCAACAAAAAAGTTTTATGGATATATTTTTTCAGTTTTTTACTGAAATTAAAATTTTCGTTTTTAATATTTGTACTCTCGGATATATGGGTCCGATCGCACCAGCTTACATGTTCCATTAAAGGTGATTATGATATCTACAAATGGTGCAAATTACTCTATCACATAGAAAGATTGGTTTAGGAAGAGCCTCCAAAAATTTGGGGAAAAATTATTTTTTTGAAAAAAAAAGAGAAAAATTTTGATAAAAAAGTATTTTGTTTTATTTTTAATATGTAAAGTTCTAACGCTAAAATAATGTTTATACTTAAATATATCTATGGATAAAATTAGTCATGATACTCTTTGCAGACACAAAAGATTTTTTTAAATCATGATTTTCTTTAATTTTTGTTTAAATAGAGCGAAAAATAGCATTACAAATTATATAAATGAATATATTATTTTAGGGTTTAATATCTTAAAGAAAAAACAAGGCATTTTTGAAGAAAATTTATGAATGAATAAAGTTCGTGTGTTATTTTTTACGAAGTTTTTACTTAAATTGATTTAGTTATTCGTGAAGACGATATGTATGTACATGTATAAGAAGGGTCATAACTTTACAGCCACCATTTATCCTATTTTAGCCTAATTAACGGCGAAATGATGAAATTTGATAGTACGATATACCCTAAATCTATAAAAATGCTGAAAAATGTTTTAAACAAAATCGTTATAACGAATTACAACCTTCGGTTATATGCTGCGCCATCGTTAAACAATTTTATTTATATTATTTTTATGTTCATAGCCACTTATGCAGTCACAAACTAACGTGTGAGTGGATAGCCAAAACAAAAAATTAAAAAACGGCTTTAGAAAAAATTTTGTTTTGCAAGTTTGGCATCAAAATTAAAGGATAAAAAATTTTTCTATTTTTTTCGTGTCAACAAAAATAGATTTTTTGGAAATTGGATTTTTTTTTAAATTTTTGAAGACTGTTTCTAAACCACTACTTCTATTGGAAAGTGTAATTGGCAATATTTGTAGCCATTATGAGTACCTTTAATTTAACATATAACATATATATGTTATAGGAATTAAATTCCAAAATGAGAGTGCAAAAATTTAAGGTACCTTCACCGAAATTGGAATTTTAGTAAAAAAAATATATATTTTTTTTAATTTTTCGTTTTCGAGATTAGAATGTTAAAATACATCAAAAATATGTTATATATGACCTTTCGACAATTTGTTTGTTGCATAGTGTTATTTGACGGCTTTGTCGCTATTTATTATACACTCCACGAGAGTATTATGTCTTTGTGCATTTGTTTGTAACACCCAAAAGGAAGCGAGATAGACCCATTGTTAGGTCGATTTAGCAATGTCCGTCTGTCTGTCCATCTATTGTTGAAATCAGCTCACAATTATAGTCCGATCTTAACAAAAATTTGCACAAATAAGTTTTGTGGATCAAGGACGAACGCTATTTAATTTGAGGCAAATCGGTTCAGATTTAGATATAGCCCCCATACAAATCTCGCTCCCGATTTGACATATTCCGCTCTAGAAACTCCATATTGTACTCGATTTTCTTTAAATTTGGCACAACATCTTATAATCCAACTAGAAACACATGTGCAGAAATAAGGAAAGATCGGTTCAGATTTAGATATAGGCAACATACAAATGTCGCAACCGATTTGACATTTTCCGCTCTAGAAACCACATATTGTACTCGATTTTCTTTAAATTTGGCACAACATCTTATAATCCAACTAGAAACACCTGTGGCTAAAGCGGGCTAGATCGGTTCAGATTTAGATATAGCCCCCATACAAATGTCGCAACCGATTTGACATTTTCCGCTCTAGAAACCACATATTGTACTCGATTTTCTTTAAATTTGGCACAACATCTTATAATCCAACTAAAAACCCTATGGTGAAAATTGGTAAGATCGGTTCAGATTTAGATATAGCAGAAATACAAATTTTGCTCCCAAATGTTTAACCGATTTTGGCCAAACTTTACATATTATATTTCACCTATAAATATACATGGTGAAAGCTGGTCACATTGTTCCAGGTTTCAATATACCCCCATACAAATGTCCTTTCCGATTTAACACTTTTTGTCAAACACATACATTTACAGGATGCAAAAATCCTTCCCGTTTTTACTTTTTTACCGAATTGAATTACAAATTGCTTGGGAGATGCCCATATGTCCATACTTTGGTATAACCCAAATGGGACCCCATTCTGATCAATTACAGCTCTAGAAACTACATCTTACATCGGATCTTTATCAAATTTTACAGATCATGATAGTTTTCAACTAGGAATGCCTACCGTGAATGAGAAATATATAGGCCCATGTTTTAGACCAGGCCCAAAATGTTGTTATAGGCCCCCTTTTGAAATGTCGGTCCGATTCATCCTATTACTACTGTATAATTTGTATTTGTCTTTCGGATAATAGGATCAATTACCATATTATATTACTACATAAAATTCCTGGGTTTAGTAATCAAAGCGAGGTACATGCGCAGGGAGTGGTGTATGGTATTATATAGTCGGCCCCGCCCGACTTTAGCCTTTCCGTACTTGTTGTTTTATGTTGCATTTTTGCCCATTTTTTTCTGAAATAATAGACCCTCGGAATCACTTTAAATAAAAATTCTTGTCTTAGAATGACTCATTGGTTTTTGTGGGGTTTCAAGGTGACATCTTAAAATCCAAATTTCTTGGAAACATTTTGTTAGAGGTGTGATGAAAAATAAAAATTTTATTCCGATGTTCATCATTTAGGCATCATTCGAAAGGTATTTATTTCTTATAAAATATTACCACCAGATACGAAAATGTTTTCAGTAGTCACTGTGAAAATCCACAAAAAAATACTATAAACGTCCCTTAATTCGACCAATAAGTTACTCTAAGACAAGAATCAAAATTTGTATTTAAAGTGCTTTCAAGGGTCTATTATTTCAGAAAAAAATTTGAGAAAAAATGTAACACAAAAAATTATAGCAGAAAAATACTATTTTTGGGGTTTTATTCGGTCGCGTTTAGATCAAAGATGGCTGGATCTGGAACGAAATATTTTTCAAATCATCATGAAACAATCTACACATTATTTTCATGCGGTGACTGGAACGTGTTTTTCCATTTGTATGGACGGCGACCCAGCCTAATCTACATACGGTAGTATTGGGCACCATCACTTGAAGATCGACTTCTCTTTCATTGAAACAGCCTGGGGATTTTCCCTCAGGTCTGCGCAACATACCTTTCGTTCTCACTGAATGGACCTTGTTTAGCGACATGATAATAGTAATGTGAAGCTTCTCTAGCAAGACTTTTTTATATTTTTATTCATTCATAAATAAATTAGGAGACTCCTTCTCTTAAATATTTTATGTGTACCTCCTTAACATACTTAGTCACATAATTTGTAAGCAATTTTTAAACATATGACCAAAGTCATATTTATATGTTTGAATATCGTTTCCAGAAAATCACCTATTTTCGTTGGAAGCCACTGTGCCACACATATTTGTCATTTGATGTTGACACGAAGATTTAAAAGTTCCGGTTATCCTTGTGATGTTTTCTGTTTTTGAGGGAGAATAATGTACGAATGTCGAGTCTTTCACCGTGTGGTATGTGCATGTGTGTGGTGGACGACGACGACGACAACTTAATAAGTTGTATTAAGAGTTTCATATTTCCCCGGGTACGACCAGACCAAACCAGAGCAGGCCAGGCCAGCTGACAGACACTCACTCACTGACAACACATCAACATCAACGATGGTTGTGGCCGTTTCATCCTTCCTTCCTTCGGGTTCATTCGTACATTCGTACACATTCAGTGATGCATTGTTGGAATCACATCGGAGATGGCCAATACAAACAAGGACACGCAGTAATGTAATGTAAAAACAAAAGATAATATGCGATGATACGTAAAGTGTGCATGGAAGGCGCAAATAAGTACTCATCGTATCGTACAAGTGCAAGGAATAACAGCCGCAACGGCAACAACATAAATAATGACAATGACAACAAAAACAACGAGAAGAAAATTTTTACGGGATAATGGTGTCTTATGGCGCTTTTAAGTCGTGTCAAGACACAAATACTTGTGCGCAATTACAAGCGCGTGAACAAGACCAGCAGCAGGACAAACACGTAGAGAAACACGGAGCTAAGATTTTGAACAACACCGAGGCACAGTGATTAGGCCGCTCAAAGTAATGAAGAACAAAATATGCAATTATATATTGTCGGCTTAAAGGGAATTTAATTTTTATTTATTAAAAAGTAAAGAATCCAAAAAAAATATATGAGCAATTAGAAATAGCTCTTAGCTTGTGAGCTATGATATAGTTATATAACAGAAAAAGTTTACGCGAATTTTACTCACAAATTTCGCCGGAGCAAACGATTCGATTCCATTCGACAAACGAAGAAAACTGTTTGATATACATAAACTTATTTCTCTTTGTTCATTTACAATAACTGATGACATGTTTACCGCAAACAAACTAATTTTCCCACAAAAGAAACTCAAAAACGATGTTAACGTGTTTAAAATTTCGTTTGTACGAAATGCATTTTTTCTCTGCGTGTAGGTCTCTATTTTAAAATCTACTTTAAAGTTGCGAAACAATAAGAAATGAGTGTTAACTTACTAAAATTTGTGTTATATTTATCACTTATGTCAAATATTTTTCAGAGTTAGTATTTTTTGTACATATGTAACAAGTATTATTCAAAAGAGAAACAACAAATTCAGCAACTTGGATCTACGTAGGAAAACGAAACTCTAAAATACCAATTATTTGGTTTTTTTGAATTAAAATTTCTAGTTGTTTCTTCTTGCATTTCATCGAATACAAAAAAACTGTATTTGTTATTTGAATTTATACATATTTAAGATTATAATAATAAAGAAACATTTCCAATTTTTTTATTTAATCGGAATATGCGTATAAAGATTTTGAGTAAACATCCTGTTACTCATGTCCTATATAAATTAAAAACCCCAAAACTCTTTAGACATCCTATTTAGACCCATACTTTGTCAAAAAGCATATGGAATTTTCTGCATTTATCACAGAAAAAATGCGGGACTGAAGGGCTTATGTTCGAAAGTTGCTATGAAACATTTTCTCGAAAATGAGTTTTTGATGCCAAACTATTCTCAGATTTGGATGTCATCTGTCATATAAATTTGGAAAAGATTTTTTCTAAAGTCATTTTTTTTAATTTTCTGATTTGGCTATCCCCTCGCACGTTAGTTTATGACTGCATAAGTGGCTATGAACATAAAAATAACAGAAATAAAATAGTTCAACAATGGAACAGCATAAAACCGAAGGTTGTAATTCGCTACAACGATTTTGTTTAAAACATTTTTCTAGATTTAGGGCATATCGTACTATCAAATTCCATCATTCCCCAGTTATCAGGCTAAACTAGGAAAAAATGGTGGCTGTAAAGTCAAAAATTGTGAAAAGTATATTTAGAAAAACCGGCGTAACTTTTTATTATATTGAGAATACCAAAATATTTCTTTGGCATGTGATTGCTGACTTCATGGGAAATATTTGTGTATGAAAAGTTTCACACTGCTAAAGAGTTTGCAGTCTGCTAAAATTGGCTGTTTTTAATTAAAATATAAAAATAGATAAGCGTTCATAAGCGAGTTTAGCTCGAATTTTCTTTTATATTAGCTTGGGACAATCTGCGTATCATATATATTGCTAAAAACAGCAAACAGCTGTTTACCATCTCAGCAGATACAAATCTGCTGTGTCTTTTTTAACAGCAGAAAATCTGCTCTTTCAGTAGACTTTCTGATTTCTTTTACTGACAGCAAACAGCAAACAGCTGTTTACCATCTCAGCAGATACAAATCTGCTGTGTCTTTTTTAACAGCAGAAAATCTGCTCTTTCAGTAGACTTTCTGATTTCTTTTACTGACATATTCCTTTGAGTGTACTGATGATGGATTACTGAAATGCAATTTTGCTGACAATGTCTGTCGGACGAATGTATCAAAATATTTCTCGATGATCATGGCAATTACATATGAGTGGTTTCAAAACGCTCCAGTAAAAATTTCCTAAAAAGCTGAAAAATTAACTAAGTATGAGTAAAGTTTTCTTATTTCAAAGCCATAGTAAATAGTTCATTTACTAGAAAAAGGGTAGTAGATTTACTTAAAAACATTTCTTTGGATCTAATAAAAAATTCTTACAATTGAGTAAATTCAAACTTACGTTGAAGAATATTTTCAAGGTTTTAAGTGAGAAAAAAATCTGAAATTTTTTGTATGGAAAAAATTCCATTTAGGAAATTTTAACTTAAAAATGTGCTTTTTCCTAAAATGAAGTTAAAATATTTACTGAAATTTATGCCGAGTTCTTCATACATTTAAGTATTAATGAACTTATAATAAACAAAAATTTAAAAAAAATCTTGAATATTAATCTAAGAACAAATTTTCGTTCGTTTGCAGAGACTTATTTCTTAAATACTTTATGAATTATTCTAAACAACCACTGCGAAGGCGCCTATTTTGCCTTCTCAACAATCATGGACTAATAACTCAACTCTTTATGGCAGAGGTATCATGAAACTTTTAAAAAATATTTCATGTTGTCATTTTTTGTATCAGTTTTGCTTACTCTGACGCAAAACTATTTGTTTGATTTTTTTAGTTAAATTGAAGTTATGTTAATTTCACCCTTTTTCCTTGTATAAAATAAAATTTTCCTCAGTTTAAGTAAAAATTTACTCGTTTTGAGGAAAAAAATCAGCAAAATTGACCTCAGTTTGAGTAAATATTTACTTGATTTGAGTCAACATTTACTTAGTTTTAGGAAATTTTCAGCAAAATTCTACTTATATTTAGTAAAAATGTACTTGGTTTCCTAAATTTTAGTTAATTTTAACTCATTATAGGGTTAACTTTTTTATGAGTGTAGATAAAAACCCCCCCCAGGGGAAAATCCTGCGCACGGGCCTGCACCGCTGAATAAAGTCAGACAGTTTTATCCCATTTTGAATCTAGATTGTTTGGAGGATGGGCATGCCATCCCAGTAAAAAATACTCACATCGCTTCTTAGGAATTTCGTGTAAACGATTTCAAAAAAATATATGTTAATATCCCGCAAATAGGGATGTCAAAATCGAAAACTGGTGTTAACTCCGACACCGCCCACCATTTTTGTTAATTCACATTTTCGACAAACCAGGAAAACCGGTTCAAATCGGGAGAGACATTTGTATGGGGGCTATATCTAAATCTGAATCGATTTGCTTCAATTTAAATAGCGTCCGTCCTTGATCCACAAAACTTATTTGTGACAATTTTTGTTAAGATCGGACTTTAATTGCGACCTGTAATTTGATTACAACAATAGATGGGTGTTACAAACAAATGCACAAAGACATAATACTCTCGTAGAGTGTATACAAATGTGTGGGTTATAAACGGATAGAAACCAAACAAACGGCCCCCATACAAATTCTACTCAATTACATCTCTAGAACTCACATCGGGCATTGCATCTTGATCAATTTTTCCAGATCATGTTATATTTACTTCACTAGAAATATCTTCTAGAAAATTGGATCAATTAATATATTATTTACTATATTCGATAAATTTGACTAACGATGAATTTATTTATTACTGTATAATTTATATGAACTACATAAAATTGTTTCCATGAAACACCTGGGTTTAATAATCAAAGCGAGATATATACGCAGGAAGTGGTGTAGGGTATTATATAGTCGGGCCCTCCCGACTTTAGCCCTTCCCTACTTGTTTCTCCTATTTTTTTGGTTTTTTTCCTAATGTATATTTCCTAAATATATTATTTTTAATTAATTTTCAAACTTAAAGATGAATATTTAAAAAAATCCCACTATTTGATGGCCAAGAAAAAACATCATAAAATTCGATGAATTTGATTGAAATTGTTTGAATCTATTAGAAAAATTTTAAATCTTCTGCGTTTTTTTCCGATTCATTTTATTTAAGTTGCTCAAAAATACATTTTAGACGGAATTGGGGAGTGCTACGAATTTTATTTTTTTTCCTAAATCTTAAAAATATTATTTTTAATTAATTTTTATATATCTAAAATATCAAAAACAACAACAAAAATATATACGCGAGGTGCGGTGAAGACGGGACATACAGTACAACAACAACCTTTGCATTGTTGCAAGCGATGCGAGCACATGCACAACACTGAATTGGCAAAGTGAGATTTTTAGTGTGTCGACTTAGTTCGGTGGAATATTTTGTTTATCAGCGCTTCTCATTTGTCATATGTGACCGCTGGTACTAATGTGAACCCTGATTTAAGTCAAAGACATACATTCGTTGCGAAAGCTCTGACGATATGGGGTAGCGCCCATCGAAACTGCGCAGTCAACATTTAGCTGGAACAATACAGGTCTCACTTTGCACAACCTTTAGTCTTAAACCAAAATAAATGACAACACATACAACATAACAGACCAACTATACATACAAACAAAAAAATATATGCTTTCAAACAAAAAAATATTTTTTGAAATATCTCAGCTTTTGATGGGCAACAAAAGCATGATAAAATTCGGCGAAGTTTTCGTTTCATAATAATAAAAAAAAAAACATTTTTTTTTTAAGTCTAAAATTAAATTGTTTGCTCTGATAATATTTTTGAGTTCAGTGCATCATAATCCATTTAGAAATGAATGTATTCTGACAGCTCCTTTTTTGTGAATGTTAGTATGGGGACTAAGTCTTTTCGAAAACATAATAATTTCGAACATAATTTGTTGAAGAAAATGCCCAGTTTTTTAATATTTTCCTGTGACAGTACAACATTTTTGTGGCATAATGTTGAACTACAAGCCTGAAATTTATTATGAATGATTTTCATCTTCTTTTCCATGTCGTCTTTCTTTTTTCCGGTAAAATGTTTTTTGATCTGCCTAATCTTTGTTATCGCTGGTTGTTTTTCCTCTCGCTTCCTTTTGTGTATCTAAAAACAATGTGTTTTGATTAATTACAATTCAGTTTTGCTTCTGAATTTTTTTAATACCGTTTTTGAGTTTAAAAACCAAACTACATCGCAAAATGTTATACATAGACCTTCGGCAAAATTGTTGTTGCTTAGTGTAGTCAAACATTCTTCAAGTATATGTGCCGATCAGGATCCAGGTTCTTATAGATACATGCAACGAATCAGAAGCAGAATCAACACCAAACCACTGTATCCACTTCGTTCGTCGCAGTAAAGAAACACAAGCTACTTGCAAGATGAAGGTCCGTGTTAACAACAAACAAGGACTTAAACACGTTGACACGACTTTGACTGCACAGCCGTCTTCACACGGCTACTACTGGCTGTAGTAGTCGTTTATGCTCGTATTTATTATTACTGTCGCTGTTGTATCGGTGCCCTGCCGTGCAGACTCTATAGGAAATGCTCATAAGTAATATCACCCCACTGATAACCTTAATCATGAATATTGCATGTTTGAATCCTGCATGGAAGGAACACCACTTGAAAATCCAAATGAAATTGGTTGGTGGGCAGTGTGTGTGGAGGTGTGAGTCCTTTGGCCGGCTCTTACAGGAATGTCAGACAGACAGACAATGGCTACAGGAAGCGGCGATGCTAAAGCGCATATAAAACCTTAATGTTACTTACGTAAGGACAATAAGAAGCACTGTGTCAATTTTGTTTTGCTTGTTATTGTCCTGTGTGCGTTATCGTTACCACTCTACTCCGCTTGAGTTGTATTCCACGGGCTGGTGGGTGAGCCATTCAAGAATTTACTAGCCAATACAGGTTAGTGGCTGGAAGGCGGCCTGGCTGGTGGGTGGTTTTTTGTAGTTTTGCCACTGCGTCCTTTGTCTGAAGTGGCATTTGTT
Organism: Polietes domitor; assembly: GCA_947397865.1. Taxonomy (NCBI): domain Eukaryota; kingdom Metazoa; phylum Arthropoda; class Insecta; order Diptera; family Muscidae; genus Polietes; species Polietes domitor. Next base: position 205,488,575 of record OX377618.1, read on the forward strand.
CCGCTTTAAGAAATGCGTTCGTTGTGTTATGGCCTTTTTGTTGCTGTTTCGCTAGATGTTGGCGTCTGGTTGGTTGGTTGTTCTTCCTTTCTTTCTCCATCACCATCGTAGTACTACTTAAAATGATTAAAAGAAATTAAAAATGTTACTGGAAGACATCGCCGCCGTGACCCACTAACTAGCCCACATTCATTGTCTTCTGGTGCAGTTAACATTTCCAAAACAGGGTTGCGATGGTATGGTAATTCCCTACAACCGTCCTTAATGAAGGTATTACTTAGCGATAGGGCGAAAGTTGGCTAATGGCAAAGAAAGCTATTACGAAGATTGAAATCGGTGAATGCGGTTGTCAGTTGAAAAGATGCAGGTGGAATTTTCTAAGCATGGTTATGTTGACTGTCTGGTATTCACGCAGTTTGACCACGGTCCCAAAGGGTCATTATTTAGACCCAAATAAATAGATTTTTAAGAACTAGTGCCCCTTTTATTTTAATTATTCTTTCTATAGAAATACAAAGATGTGTTTGCGTTTAATTGCAAAAAAGCATTAAATCTCACACGAATCGAAAGTTATAAAAGAAACCTTAAGACTGTATTTTTTCAAATAAATATTATTTTTCACAATGCAGTCTTACCGGAGTGGAGTCGTGAAATTTGGGGTAGATTGCGTAGGGATTTTTCGAAATTTTTATACAGATTACTGATTATCATGAACCGATGTGATCTAATTTCAAAATATATATTTTCAACTGAATTATAGCGGTTCAGCCAAATTAGATCAACATTTTTAAAGGTATGTGTGAAGACGGGACATACAGTACAACAACAATCTTTGCATTGTTGCGAGCGATGCGAGCACATGCATAACATTGAATTGCCAAAGTGAGATTTTTAGTGTGTCGACTTAGTTCGGTGGAATATTTTGTTTATCAGCACTTCTCATTTGTCATATGTGACCGCCGGTACTAATGTGAACCCTGATTTAAGTCAAAGACATACATTCGTTGCGAAAGTTCTGACGAGATGGGGTAGCGTCCATCGAAACTGCGCAGTCAACTTTTAGCTGCAACAATAAAGGTCTCACTTTGCCTTTTTGCTAATTTTGGGTTCTGCTGAAGACTTCAGCACAACCTTTGGTCTTGAACCAAAATAAATGACAACACGTATGTGTCTATGAGAAAAAAGTTAAATCGGGTAGGAAATTTGGTTATATCAAATTTGCAGAAAATCTGTTAGAATATGTGGTCCCTAGAGCGGAAAAAGTCAAATCGGGAGCGATATTTTTGGCTACATGAAATATCACCCAACGAAAAATTGCCTAAAAAGAACAAGTAAAAAAGGCGTTAAGTTCGGCCGGACCGAACGTTATATACCCTCCACCATGGACTGCATTCCACAGAGGTTGTCGGTTTTCGTAGAAGTGCAGTAATATTACAAGAAAATATAATTTTTTAATATAGCCAAACCAAAACTAATACAAATATTGAAAAGTTAATTTTATAAATAAATAAGGTAATGCTACCAATACGTCAATTCAAAAAATAAATATTCTTATATTTATATTTTCAAAAATATTTTCAAAGCCATAAATATTGGTAGATAGTGGGTTGTATTTCCATTCTATTTGAATTCCAAAAGTACAAATTTTGAAAATCCATTATCAGACGTACACAGTGCAAAATAACCTAACATAACCTAATTCAACTAATTTTTGCCGTAAAAGAAAAAGTACGAATTTGGAAAAACTTTTTATTTTGCGTGTCTATGCAGTCAGAGGAATGTATACACCGAATTCCATGATTCCAGCTGCGCCCATTTGGTTGGTAGCATTTTTACCCTCTTGACGTTTCTACGCAATTAGAATTTTATCATTCTAGCTGCTGTGTTTTTATCCCTCTGTACCATTGTATCCCTTGAAAGTACTAATTTCGAAAAATTCGTCTATATTCCGTGTCTACGCAGTCAGAGGAATGTATACTCCGAATTTCATGACTCTAGTTGCGGTCATTTGATTGGTACTATTTTTATCCCCTTTTTTCATTTTAACCCCAAAAAGTACGAATTTCGAAAAATAAGTTTATTTTCCGTGTCTACACACTCAGAGGAATGTATACTGCGAATTTCATGACTCTAGCTGCGGTCATTAGATTGGTACTATTTTTATCCCCTTTTTTCATTTTAACCCCAAAAAGTACGAATTTTGAAAAATCGGTGTATTTTACTTATCTATGCAATCAGAGGAATGTATACACCGAATTTCATTATTCTAGGTACAGCCGTTTGGTTGGTACCATTTTTATCCCTCTATTCCTATTTACCCCTTAAAAGTACGAATTTGGAAAAAATACTTTTATATTATGATCTACTCAATTAGAGGAATGTACACACCGAATTTCGTGTTTCTAGCTGTTGTCGTTTAATATGTACCATTTTTATCCCTTTTTTGCCCATGTCACCCCCTACAAACAATAATCACTTTATGGTGCACGTTTTTGCTCTAAGGGGAATGCGCATACCAAATATCAAGCAAATATAAACAGACATTCAAAAAACATGCTTAAATACGCTGAAATATTAGGGGTTATTAAGGGTATTTTTAGTCCTTGTGAGGGAAAAATGTTTCCCTTTGGGCCGCTTTCGCCCCCCCAACCGATCTACGACTATAAGACGCATTTATGGAAAATTTGAACGTTCTAGCTCCTTTCGTTTAGATGCTAGCGTGCTTTCAACAGATGGACAGACGGACGGTCGGACATGGCTAGTTCGTCTTAGAATTTTATGACGATCAAGAATATATATACTTTATAGGGTCTTAGGTCGATATTTCAAGGTGTTACAAACGGAATGACAAAGTTAGTATACCCCCATCCTAGAGGTGGAGGGTATAATAAATATTCTTATATTTATACTTTCAAAAAGCTTAAATACCATTAATATTGGTAGAGAATGGGTGCTACAGTTTGTTGTATTTCCATTCTATTTTAATTCCAATAGTACAAATTTTCAAAATCCATTATCTCACGTACATAGTGCAAAATAAACTAACTAAGTAAAATTACGAATTTGGAAAAATGCTTTTATTTTTCGTGCATATGCAGTCAGAGGAATGTGTACTGCGAATTCCATGACTCCAGCAGCAGTCATTTGGTTGGTACTACTTTTATTCCCTTTTTCCATTTTAACCCCAAAAAGTGTGATTTTCGAAAAATCAGTTTATTTTATTGTCTACGCAATCAGAGGAATGTATACACCGAATTTCATTGTTCTAGGTGCAGCCCCTTAAAAGTACAAATTTTGAAAAAAATATTTTTATATTATGTACCTAGTCAATTAGAGGAATGTACACACCGAATTTCGTGTTTCTAGCTGTTGTCCTTTAATATGTACAATTTTTATCCCTTTTTGTCCCATTTCACCCCCTACGAAAAAAAATCACTTTATGGTTTACGTTTTTTTATCGGGGAATGCTCATACCCAATATCAAGTAGGCAGACATATTTAAAATATATTGTTAAATACTCTAAAATATTAGGGGTTATTATGGGTATTTTTAGTACTTGTGAGGGAAAAATGTTTCCCTTCAGGCCGATTTCGCCAATTTCAAGCCCAACCGATCTGTAACCATAACACACATTTAGGGATAATTTGAATCTCCTAGCTCATTTCGTTCGACCATTATCGTGCTTTCAACAGACAGACAGACGGACTTGGCTAGATCGTCTTAGAATTTTACCACGATCCATAATATATATATACTTTATGGGGTCTCCGATGAATATTTCGAGGTGTTACAAAGGGAATGACAAAGTGAATATACCCCCATCCTTAGGTGGAGGGTATACAAATGATTAAAAATGTTCTGAGATATGTTCAAAGCCGGAGTTTTTTGTGTTGTGGGCGTAACGATTTTCTCATCCGAGGTATATCGCAAGCCTGTTACGCGGAGTAAAGATTTTCTTAACTCGATATATAATTATCAATTTGCGTTTCTCCTACTGCGTAGACTATTATGATGAAGGATATACACAAAAAAGAATATTCTTAGAATTGATAATTTTTAGAACAACAAATTTCAAAATTGTTAATGGTGAGACAAAATTTTACCTTATTTCTAGGTGCAAATTTTGTCCTTCAAAATAGCGGGTATTTGCTAGTTGAATGCAAAGCTGAAATCATCCAGAAATACCACACTTTAAAACAGATTACTTTAGGGATCATTTTGAATACCAACGATCTGCAACCAAACAGAACAAATTTTCAACCCCTAGATAATTTCGTTCTGCAGCAGATGTACGTGCCATATATGTGTTATTTAGCGTCTCAAATCCAGAGCTGTGGAGTCGAGGCAAAATTGCTCGACTCCGACTCCAACTCCGAATCCATTTTTTTATAATTTTTCGACTCCGACTCCTACTCCGGAGTCGACTCCGGATATTCAATTTTATTTTATAAAACAAAGAGAAAAAGGTATCAACCTACATAAATACATTTTTCAGTAATATTGTTACTATAAAGTATTTTTTAAAGTAATTTGACAGTTTTAAGGTAGAGTAGGTTTTAATTCATTATACAAAATACTATGGAAACAAAACAAAACAAGTTAGGAAATGCTAAAGTTGACTATATGATACCCTTCACTTTCTACCCAATTACAACTGAATTGGGGGAAGAATGTGAAAGCAGGAACGATCTTAATTCTCCGTATGCCGATTGTTGCGACGTTGAGAATGCGCGACAACAAATCTAACATCCTCGGTTCGATAATCGCTTCGGCCAGATTTTTATTTTTTTGTCTTCAATAAAAGACTTACAACTTTTTTAATCAATCTGCGAAATTTTTTTATTGAGTGAATATGGAAATATTTTCAATTAACGACTTACAAATTTTTTTTGTCAATATGTGAATTTCTTTATCGAGTGAATATGAAAAATATTTTCAAAAAACGGCTTCGAAATTTCTTCATTGATTCTTCGAATTTCTTTGTCACACTATTTTTGAATAATATTTCATTTGAATTCGTGTTTTTTTTATTGAATCCAAATTTTAGTTTTTTCTGTGTATATAGTTTCTACACCATTTTCAAGTGTAATTCAAAAGACACCATTTTAAATTCAAAAATTCCATTTGAAATTTAAAAAATTTCAATTGAAATTCAAAAATTCCATTTGTAATTCAAAAGACACCATTTGAAATTCAAAAGTCGTCATATGAAATTCAAAACTCATCATTTGTAATTCAAAACTCGTCATTTGTAATTCAAAAGACACCATTTGAAATTCAAAACTCGTCATTTGTAATTCAAAATACACTATTTGAAATTCAAAATTTTTCATTTGAAATTCAAAAATTTAAACAAACTTATTTAAGAAAAATATACATTAGGTGGGGTAGCATTTATTTTTCTGCAAATTTGGATATTTTGCAGTTTTGTAAACAGATCTAATAAAATGATAAGCAACTAATAATTATAATGATGTAAAATGTCGGTAATTTCATATATCTGCATCATCTGCATATAATTTATAAGGACTTGCATTTTACTTAGGGTCGGATTATTTGTGTAAAACCATTTCCAATATTAAATTGTTACTGATCAGTTTTATTTTAACCAAAGCGTATGCCAATTTGTGTGAGAAGTCTTGCAATATCGCTCATATTGCAGGTGTATATAACGTCTATGGTAATGTTTTCATACCAAATTCAGAGTATGACCAAATTTCAGAGTATTCCGATCGTCCGTATAGAAGTTATAAAATCTTTAAATTTAAATAGGTTAGAGTGATTTGCGTGGGAGGTACGTAAATATGTTTTCTAAACAGCAGAATATTAAAATTTACAGAAATAAATAAAGGCTACCCAATCTAATGTATATTTTGATTAAATAATTTTGTTTACCCTTTTTGAATTGAAAATGGAATAATTTTTGAATTTCAAATGAAAACTTTTGAATTTCAAATGGTGTTTTTTGATTTACTTATGACGAGTTTTGAATTACAAATGAAGAGTTTTGAATTTCAAATGATGTCTTTTGAATTTCAAATGGTGTCTTTTGAATTACAAATGACGACTTTTGAATTTCAAATGTTGCTTTTGAATTACAAATGACGAGTTTTGAATTTCAATTGACATTTTTTGAATTTCAAATGGAATTTTTGAATTTCAAGTAATATTTTTTGAACTGCAAATGGAATTTTTGAATTTCATCTAGTGTCTTTTGAATTACAAGTGATGTCTTTTGAATTACAATTGAAAAAGGTGTAAAGTCAAATCAGGAGTGCCATTTTTATGGGGCCTGGAAATATATTATATTTTTTTCTGAAAATATAATATAATTTCTAATAACGAAAAAAACATTTACCACTTTACGGAGTCGATTATTTATTCTTCGATTATTTCTCCGACTCCGAATCTTAGACTCCGACTCCGACTCCACAGCCCTGCTCAAATCGAAATTGCTAGTTATAACCAATTTTAATACCAACATTTATTATCCTTATCGTTCGTTCCAGTATTCAACATGCTTTAATGCAAAAATATAAATTTGTATTTAATGTATTCATTTCAGTAAAATAAATAAAATTGTAATAATAAATTGCAATAATAAATTAAAATTGTAATAATAAATAAAAAATAAAATATGTCTTGTCATTTATTTTGGTTCGAGACCATAGGTTGTGCCGAAGTCTTCAGCAGAACCCAAAATTAGCAAAGAAGGCAAAGTGAGACCTTTATTGTTGCAGCTGAAAGTTGACTGCGCAGTTTCGATGGGCGCTACACCATCTCATCAGAACTTTCGCAACGAATGTATGTCTTTGACTTAAATCAGGGTTCATATTAGTACCAGCGGTCACATATTTCTAATGAGAAACGCTGATAAACAAAATATTCCACCGAACTAAGTCGACACACTAAAAATCTCACTTTGCCAATTCAATGTTGTGCATGTGCTCGCATCGCTCGCAACAATGCAAAGGTTGTTGTTGTACGGTATGTCCCGTCTTCACTGTACCTCGTGTGTATTGTTGTTGTTTGTATGTATGGTTGGTCTGTTATGTTGTATGACATGACAAAGACATACATTCGTTGCGAAAGTTCTGATGAGATGGTGTAGCGCCCATCGAAACTGCGCAGTCAACTTTCAGCTGCAACAATAAAGGTCTCACTTTGCCTTCTTTGCTAATTTTGGGTTCTGCTGAAGACTTCGGCACAACCTATGGTCTCGAACCAAAATAAATGACAAGACATACAACATAACAGACCAACCATACATACAAACAACAACAATACACACGAGGTACAGTGAAGACGGGACATACCGTACAACAACAACCTTTGCATTGTTGCGAGCGATGCGAGCACATGCACAACATTGAATTGGCAAAGTGAGATTTTTAGTGTGTCGACTTAGTTCGGTGGAATATTTTGTTTATCAGCGTTTCTCATTAGAAATACATACAACATAACAGACCAACCATACATACAAACAACAAAAAATAAAATAATAAAAATCTAACCCGGCTATAAAATACCACTTTAAGATTTTAATAGTAATTGAAATTGCCTTCCGAACAAGCTATAGTACATTCAATTAGGTCAAGTATTTCAGGAGTTACATGCGATTGAATGAACACACCTCTTTGAAAAAACCATAATATCAACTCTGTTAAATTGGTCATAACTCCCAAAAAAATGTTCTTTTTTTTTCCAAAAATACCTAGAAAATATTTTTATGAGAAGAATACATACACAAACTTTCGGTACAATCCAAATCGTACCGCTTGGAATGACTCAGTTTACAAACCTTAACCCTTTGTGGACTATTTTGATAATTGGAATATATAGACCCAATACGTTTTTTATGTAGGGTTAGTTGTACGAGTATTTTATACGATGAATGGGACTTTGATGTCGATTTTTAGAATTTTGGGACTGACAATTTGTCAACGAGTTCTTATGGCATCGATACAGACAAGAATGCTTGTTGGTTTTATAATATAATGATTTATAATTTTCTGAGATTATGTAGTTCTGTCATATGCAAATATAAAAAATATATAACTGTAAATTTTCATGTATTGGCGCAGAAGTCTAAAACCAAAAATCCATACAGAAGCGTTACTGATGATTCGTCCCCCACAGAATATACAGTGGTGGCCACGAGTTTAGCACATTCACCACATGTAACTTTATAAAGCATATATTTCAACTTCTTTTTATATTTTTTGTCCGGTATTTTTTCTAAAATATTACGTACGATAATATGACCATTTAATGTTTTTGTTTGGTTCTTAAGTTACATTTTAGTTTTATGCAATCTAAAGTACGAATAATACGAAAAGTGATTGGACAGTAATTTAGCACAATTTAAACAAACTTCAATCAAACCGGAAAAAAACTGAAATAACCAATACATTTTATTATAAACTTAATATTTGGTAGGATAACCGCTATTTTGAGTAATAGCTCTACATCTTCTGGACGTACTCTCCACTAGAGACATAAAACGCTCCAGTGGAATAGCATATCAGGAATTTTGAGTTCCATTCAAGAAATCAGTCAAATTTTTGGGTTTTATTGATATAATATGTTGTTAAAGTCCATTCCATAGATTCTCAATAGGATTGAGATCCAGTAACTGTTCTGCACCATTTTTAAAAATCTATTCTGTTCAGCTCCAAACAGGTCTACACTGGCGTTAAGTGTGTTTTGGTTGGTTGTCGTGCATACAACGCCACTTAATTTGCATGTTTTTATCTGAATATGTTTTCATTAGTATCCATTAGTGCATCGACTTTGTGTATAGGACCAACGCCGTGTCCAGAAAACGCAGTATATACCATCAGATTTCGCCAACAAGCTTTACCTCATATTTCTCATTTTTGTACTTCGGGTTGTGCTGTATGTTTGGATGACACAATTCATATTGTTTTCTATTAGATCCGAACCGACATTTGTTCGATTCGCGAATATAGGCGATATTTTCCCAAAAATCTTGGATTTTTCTAAATGCTCCTGAGCAAATGACATTTGACACTGTAAGTCATTGAAGTTGTTGAACAATGCATCCAAATAATTTTTTTCATTGGTTCTTATGGTTCTTGAGGAAATGGTAATGTCAAATTTGGCGAAAGATCTCTCTGAATCACAGTTGATCTTTTAAATGGATCTGCTACGCAGGTTCTATAAATTAAAAAAATCGATTTATTGGTTGTTTTTCCCGGCGTTGGACATTGTGCGACATTTTTGAAGCTCCCATAAGTGCCAATATGGCTTTCTGGATAGATGAAGATACTTTGAGTTTAACCAAGGACGACGCTGAATTAGAAGGACCGCGCATAAGTAAGAACCCATATAATCGTCCCAGGAGACTCGGATGGGTGGAAATTTACAGCGATATTTACTAGAATTGATGCCAACGAAATGAATATCAATTCAATTGAAATCATCGAGATATGGAACTTCAAATCATGTATTTTTAGTAGAGATTAGTGCAGTGTGGAAACTTCGACCAACTGTAGTCATTCCTTACAGTTTTTTGCTTAGTTTATTTCCTGCTTCATTATTGTTGTATACTTAGTTGTCGGAGATCCGTTAAATAACTTATTTTGACAATTGTGGGCCGCAGATTGCAAATCTCGTTACACTATCCTTGGACAATCAAAGATAATCATGACATGTCGAAAGAAATGTTGAAAAAGATATTTTTAGAATTGAGAGCAAATCTAGAGACTTGCTGTCATACCTTTGCAATATGTCGTTAATAAATCAGAAATATCCAAACGAAAGGCTGTAAACAGTTAAATAAATGTATTGAGTTTAGTATGAGACAATTCGGTCGTTGGAACAGGTATGGGTAGTAATTAGTTGCTATCATCATTTTTCTCTTCCTATAAACGAACGGAAAAATTGCAAGTACCTGTTTCTGCTCGAAAAATTCGAAGACCTCCTGCACATGTCTCTCTACTAGTGAATGGTAATCGAGGAAAAGAATCGATTCTCGATTCCCGATCAACTATTTTTGAATCCGATTCTTAGAATCGAAGAATCGGACCTGAGAATCGATTCTTAATCGGAATCGGTAGAAATGTTTAACCTAACAAAGTTAGGGTACTTAAGAACGATATACACGCTGTCCAAATGTTTTGATACCCTCTCCCTACAAGCGAGAGTGGACTTTAAATTTATTTAAATTTGCATAAAAATATCTCCAATCCATGGTAGAGAGTATATAAGAATCGCCATGGCCGAACTTTACGCCTTTACACTAAGGTGCTCTTCCTTAATCGAATATTCTGAATAATCTATAATATATATAGTTTTTGGAAAACGTTTTTTTTTATAGATTTTTCCCGATCTATTGAATGATACCATCGCAAAATATATAATTTAATGTTCACCTTTACTTTTAGGAATTAAAAATAAATTTAACATTTCGAAATCTGCAGACACATTTATTTTTTTTAATATTTTTAGAAGAAAGTTGTCTATAAGTTTATCAAATTTCAAACTATTGCTTTTCTTCGTTTTTGAATTTTTAAGTTAGTTTCTCATTTTTTTCGCCTAGACTATGTTTTGACATTTGTCATTTATTTTGAGGTCATTCATCTTCATCATCATTTTCGTCTACTACTTTATCCGATATTTCCATTACAAGCGATCTATCTAGCATTATGATGTATTTTTACGCAATAATTTAATTTTTCCAAATGCTTGGACTGTTTGGAGGTACGAAAACCCCAGTGTTTGTTACATATTAAGCTCCTAACCTTTATACCACTGTTAATTTTTTATATCAATTCCACACTTAGTGTCATTTCCTTTTGTTTAATTAATAAAATTGCAGCTTTTAAATTTCACAACTTATTACCACCAAAAGTACGTACAAAGTTAGTACATACTTTTTGGGTGTTTTTCATTAAATTAAATTTCGATTCCCAAGCATCGATAATCGATTCCAGTATAAAGTTGGACACATGTAATCGATTCCAATCGGAATCTCGATTACTCGATTACAATCGGAATCGATTTACCATTCACTACTCTCTACGCCTCTCATGATTGACAGTCTTTTTGCAGTAACGTGTTTCGATCTGTTTCCAACTGTGGGTCTTAATTAACACATGCCTTCACTGCAAATAATATTAAATTTTGATTTTTTACTAAACAAGACAGATTTCCATTCACTTTCTGGTCCATAAAAATGGCTTGTGGCATAGCGTTTTTTCTGTTTACGCTTTGATATAACCGTTTTTTTGCAGGAGTCGTGCACGGTGGTGAGGCTCGTACAGGACGTCTTTGAATTTTTCGAGCAAAAACTGGGACTTTTTTTTGTTCAGTTCGCTTATAGGAAGAGAATAATGAGTCGTTTGTCACAAGTCTTTTCATAAAATTATCCGTCCGACCACCTATCTTACGCGATCAACAACATCGGTGCACAACAAAAAATTTAATTAAAAAAAGAGTAATAATTAGAAATATTGAATTATATAATAAATCGAATATTTATGAATATTAAATTTCTGGACAATGTCTCTGTGTTATACTCTACAAAAATAAGCAGTCACAATTCGCTGTATGAACTAAGATCAGAATTTATCGCATGCCATTTCAATAAAAATTCTATTTTAACTCCAATAGAAAAAATAACAAAATAAAATCGAGTATTCCTAAAAAAATCCTTATACAGGATTATCATTTACTAATACGAAAAACGGCAGATCAAAAGAAATTTCAAAAATGTCGTTTTTTAAAACAAAGTTGTCGAGTTTTGTTCAGACCCAATTTTATATTTATCAATAAAAATGCCGATAACCATCACATATCTAAATGGAATTAAATTGGATAAGCGAAACATTTTGGATCTTCAATATTAGTACTTGTGCTATAAAAATGGTATGGATATATGGGCTGTAGGTGTACCCAAGAAATTGAAAATGGGGAAAATCGGTCTTAAGGGAAATTGTTTGTACCTACGAACGACTGGCAATGCACCTGCTATTTAGGGCATATTTTTGAAGTTTGCTGCCTCTGTTCACTTCTTGATTACTCTTGAAGTTTTATATGTTTATATACGAGGACTATTAATATTAAAATAATGAACCATCACTATTTATTTAAAATATTGCGCATATCTATAAGGAATACTTATCCTTATAGATATAGAAAACATAAAAATATAGTATGCATAAAAAATATCACAATTTTTCTAATCTGGAATGCACTCCGTGGTGGAGGGTATATAAGATTCGGCCCTGCCGAACTTATTGCCTTTTTTAAATGGGCCGTGTGGCCCATTTTTCGAAAATTTTCAAATCATCTGGAAAACATCTTTACAGAAGTATTTTAAAGAAGGACAATATTTCTTAGGAATAATGTAGAAATAAATCTTTGGAAATCACAGATTAATTTTTTACAGATTTTTACAGTCAGACCTTCTATGCATAAAGTCTTGAATGGTATCGCCAACATCATTGCCCTAGAAACTAGAAACCATGTCTGTCCTTTGGTGAATTGCGTTAGAAATCCAGAAACGCACACACCCTCCAAGCCATTACTGTGATTATTTGAATATCCCGGAGAACAGTTGTAACACTCGCCAAGTCAACAGTTGCGTTTCGTGTAAAAACCATCAAGTCAATGGCATATTCGTTACAACGAATGCACAAAATCGTAACGAAGGAAAAGAAAACAGTTCTTCAGTAGCTGGAGAAAACAAGCAGAGAAAAGTTGTAAAAAACAACAAAATTTTGCCTTTGTCCTTGCGTTTAATGATGCACGGAAATAATGAATATCCTCCGACCCCCAACACACACACACCCTTCACGCTCTACAGCCAAAGAGAGAAGCTGACGTTGGTCCAACTACGGCAAACAAGCAACTATCCGCGACATTAACATCCCACCAAGCCAACCATTCGACCATCCTCCCGTGACGAAGCTAGTGTTAGTCCTGTTTGTAGTCTCCCTCCGCCCGTCACCCTCCCGTGCAGGATGTTCATTTGTTCGCCACCTTCGGCGACTGAGTGAACGAATGAAGTGCATTGCGTAATATTTACTAAGGTTAAGTTGAGTGAAAAATTAAATTTCAAATTTATTTCATTTCAAATTAAAAGTTTACCTTGACATCACCTTGGCTGATGTAGTTGCTACCTCTGATGGCCGATGCTCGATGCTGCTGCCAGCCAGTAGTCATTGCCATGGACGGTAGTTAGTTCTCGTGTTCCCGGAGTCCATTCTATTCTGTTCTTTCCTATTCGTTCGTTTCGTTACGTTTCAGTTTTATGTGCGTTTCATTAGCATAAAAGCCTGAATAGATAATTTTAGACTTAATTTTAATTCTTTTTAAGAAAATATGATAATTACCTGAACAACGAATAAGATTTAGTTGGACTCCACTAAATTGTTATAGTGTTTATGCCCTTTAGCCGAGTAGGATTGCCATCGGCACTGGAATTAGAATAGCGAACGGGACATTTCATGTTTGATGTTGTATTCGATGGGATGAATAAGTGAAGAAAACATAAAATAGTCTGAGCGAGTTAGTTGTTGAATTAAAAAAATAACTCTAATATACACAGAAAAAAAATAAAATTAGGATTTAATTAAAAAATTCACGAATTCAAATGAAATGTTAATAATAATAGGTGTGATAAAGAAATTCAAATAATCAATAAATTAATAAAGAAATTTGTAAGCCGTTTATTGAAAATATTTTTCTTATTCACTTAATAAAGAAATTCACATATTGACTAAAAATGTTGTAAGTCATTTATTAAAAAAAAATAAAATTTTGGCCGAAGCTAGTATCGAACCGGGGATATTAGATTTGTAGCGCATTCCTACCATCGCACTGCGCTCAGTATACGGAGAGTTAAGTTAATGTTGTATATAAGGCAATGTCGAGCATGTCGTTTCCATTTTGCCGATTTTTTGAAGTGTCAGCAAATAATTTCCAATTAAATGTTTAATTAGAAAATCTTGTGTTTTGGCTAAAGTTTTAGTCAAATGTATTGAGTATTGGAGTTTCTTATTTTGACTTATCTTTTCAACAATCCAAATAAATGTTGCAGAATTCACATAATAAAGCGCAATGTGAGATCAAGTTTCAAAATTAATTAAAGATCAGATATTTCTTATTTTATTGAAAAATGTGGACGCGACGGAGAACGATCGTTCACATTAATAGTGAGTAGAGCATTAAATGAAATGTTTGTTCCTTGTCCTGTCGATTCGAAAACTTTAAATTCTTTATTTTTGGCGTTCGGATACACGCCAAAAATCAAGTTTTCCCTGATTTTTTTATATGGAGCTTGAGAGGAAAAAAGTCGGTTTTGAGTCTACATCCGAACACAGCTTAAAAATATTTTGTCATCCAACTGCAATATTTGACATACCTTATTAAAAGCTATGTGGTCTAAATTTGTATACAACAACTAGCAGTACCCGATGCTTCGCACGCGAAAAGGCCAGTTATTTGTTAATTTTATACGTCTCTGTTTTTGGATCGTATTTATTTAATTTTCTTTCGGTGGATATAGATAAATCTAAAATAGTAATTTGGAAACCGCCTATTAGCTAGCACTCACACACAGTCAAAGGAATGTGCTTGTCTATATGCACTATTTTTGCTGAACTACTTCGTATGTATAATTTTTATAATTTTCTACCAAGTTTTGAACAAAATATTACAACCATTTATTTCCTCAATCTCATGTTTCTAGATTCAGCCAGCCAGTTTATAACTTTATGCACTTCTTTCCCAAAAAGTACACATTTTGAAAAATAACATTTCACGACTATAGCTCCAATACTTTAGTTGGTACTACTTTTATCCCTTGTTGCTCACCCCCTATAAGAAAATTTCGAAAAAATCCATTTAGATTGCGCTTAACACACAGTTTACACTCCAAATTTCCCGACTATAGCTGCAATTCTTAAATTGGAACACTTTTTGTCCCGCCTACCCCCTAAAATGTACAAATTTCGAACAATCCAATTATACTGCGCTTCTACATGGTCAGAGGAATTTACATACCAAATTTCACGATTCTAGCTGTTATACTTTAGTTGGCACCATTTTTATCCCTTTTTGCCCCTCTCATTCCTTAAATGTACAAATTTCGAAAAATCCATTTATGTTGCGCGCCTACATGGTCTTAGAAATGTACACGCCGAATTTCACGATTATAACTACAATATTTTAGTTGGTATAATTTGTATCCCTTTTTGTTCCGCACACCCATAATAAGTACAAATTTCGAAAAATTTATTTAGATTTGCACTTCTACGTTGTCAGAGGAATTTACATACCAAATTTCACGTTTCTAGCTGTAATACTTTACTTGGTACCATTTTCATCCCTTTTTGTCCCGCTCTTCCCTTAAAAGTACAAATTTCGAAAAATCCCTATTTGTAGCTCGTCTGCATGGTCATTGCAAGGAACTCACCGAATTTCATGTTTATAGCTATTGCCGTTTAGTCAGGACGAAGGTTCGATGTTTATCCCTTTTGGGCCATGTTACCCCCTAAAAGTACGAATTTCGTAAAACCCTTTCTTAGTCGACGTCTACGTCATATTTGGGAACTACGCTGAAAATGTCATGATCCTGGCTTCAGCCGTTTGGTCTGGGGCTGGTCAATGATAAGTCAGTCAGTACCGCAACTCTTATATATATATATAGATTTTAATTTTATTGTGGAAATTATGGAAATTATATGCGAAGAAATATGTAAAATCTGAATTTCTACTGAAGTCCCGCGGGATTCCCGTACGAATTTCCCGGGATACGGGAAATGAAAAATGTGCGAATTTCCCGGGATACGGGAAATGTAAAATGTGCGAATTTCCCGGGATACGGGAAATGAAAAATGTGCGAATTCCCGGGAATTTTCCCGCGGGAAATCCCGGGATGCATACCCTATAGACAACCAATAATTAACCAGAGTAGTTGTTACATTGCACTGGGCATTGATAAGGGGGGGGGGGGGGGGGGGGTGGGCAGCATCCCTTGAAACTATAGTATGCCCTGCTAGCAACCGAACCAAATAAATGTCACACACTTCTTTATAAAATACTTTGTTTTCTGTTTAAGAAAACAAAAACAAATGATCTCGAACCTGAGTAAGAGTTACAACAAAAAATACATTTTTTACTTTTTCTCTTAATTCTCAGTAATTTTTTAATTAATTCTCTTCGATTCTTTAAATATTTTTTTATTATTAGCCAGTAGTGGCAGTAAGACGCTCCATATTACTTTCATGATCGAGTTCCTGATACTTACTCTACAACTAGGGTTTGCATCCCGGGATTTCCCGCGGGAAAAATCCAATCAAAAAATCAATTTCCCGTATCCAGGGAAATTTGTACGGGATTCCCGCGGGAATTCAGCAGCGCGTTTTACCTATTTCTCGCACATTTTTTCTCCACTTTTTCACAAAATAATTTAAAAAATATCACTTTTAATTAGATATGTATTGAATAAGGCAATTCAATATAATTAATATAAACTGAATAGAAGGCTACAATAACTTCATTAATATTTTGAGAAAAGTCAATTTCAAAATTTTTGATGTCTTTATGAAAAAGTCTCGATATGCTAATATCTGTGGAGAAGTCGTACAGGTGTTAGACACAATTGTACTAATAAATTAAAAAATATATATAATAATATAATAAATTAAAAATATATACAATCTAAAGAAACAACTATGTATTAAAAATGACTATATTACTGTCTCAAAATATAAATGTAGGTTTTCGAAGCTACAAGAAAGGGAACTGATAATTAACGATTTACTAACAATACAACTCTCTAGTATATAATATCGTTCACTATTGCGCTCACTCGATCCAATAAAATTAGAAATAGACTATCTTATGAGTCTTTAAATAGGTTGTCTGCTTTAAAATTTTTTATATTTCAAAAAACCTCTTATTTTAAAAAATATGCCTACGTTTTGTACTTTACATCACTTCGTGGTATAGGGCATTATAAGTTTGTTTCACGCCAAATGTTTGTAATACAGAAATATAATAATTTACTTTATTAAAGTTCCTATTTCTTTTTTTTTTGAAAAAAAGTTTTTATATAGAAAACAATATGTTGACGATTTCCCGCCCTGTCCCGGGATTCCGGGAAATCGAAAAAATAATATCCGTGTCCCGGGAAATAAAAAGTACGGGAAAATGCAAACCCTATCTACAACAACAAAAAATGTGATTACAGTCAAAATTAATGAAATATGAATTTTATAAAATTTCTTTATGACATAATTCGAATTAGAATTTCTTTTTTTAAATATCCATTTATTTCATAAGTCTACGTAATTGGAGGTATGTACAAACCGAATTTCGTGTTTCTAGCTGTTATGGTGGGATTGGTACCATTTTTATCCATTTGTCCTATTTTACCCCTAATTGATTGACTAATTGAATATGAATTTTGTACATACATGTAGCGTCCATGCTATATGTACGGTTTCGATCGGGCTTATGTTTCAAAAATAATACTGGTTCCTTTGACGATAATTTTAATTTTAATAAAAAATAGAATTTAATTTTTTTAAATTTCAAAAAACGTTTAGTTATGAAAAGCAGTGTCATGATTTCATTCCACCACTTTTTTAACTACGCATTTATGAATATCAACAATTTTCTAAAATCAACACACCCTAATGTATTCCAAATTTCATAATTCTTGCTGTAGCCGTTTAGTTGGTACCATATTTATCCCTATATTCTCATTTTACCCCTCAAAAGTACGGAATTAAGTTTTTTCTCTCCATTTTCGTATTTGTTATTTTCCAGAATTATTTTTCAATAACTCTATATTTTGCAAATTCTTGTAATCAAAGTCCAGGTCGCAATTGTTGTTAGAACTAAATGAAACTTTGCACAACGAAGTTTTATGGGATTAACGCTATTTAATTTGAAGCAAATCGATTCAGATTTAGATATAGCTCCCATACAAATGTTGCTGCCGATTTTTCTTTTTCCGCTCTATAAACCACATATTTCAACAGTTTTTCCTCCAATTTAGCAAGACGCCGTATATTTCAACTAGAAACAGCTCTGGTAAAAATAGGATAGATCGGTTCAGATTTATATATAGCTTCCATACAAATGTCTCCTCCGATTTGACTCTTTCCGCTTTAGAAACCACAAACTTTGACAGATATTCTTCAAATTTGGCAAAACAACTTATATTTCAACTAAGAACAGCTATGGTAAAAATAGGATAGATCGGTTCTGATTTATATATAGCTCCCATACAAATGTCTCTTCCGATTTGACTCTTTCCGCTCTAGAAACCACAAACTTTGACAGATTTTCTTTAAATTTGGCAAAACAACTTATATTTCAACTAAAAACAGCTCTGGTGACAATGGGTCAGATGAGTTCAGATATATATATGCTCCAATACTAATTTCGCTACTGAGTTGAAAGTGGGTCACATCTGTTCAGATTGTATATAGCTCCCGATTTGATTCTTTCCGCTCTAGAAACCACATATTTAATACTCCATAAAATTTGGGAAAGCGTCTAATATTTCAACTAGAAAACCGTTGCTAAACATGGGTCAGATCGGTTCAGATTTGTATATAGCTCACATTCATAGTTTGTGTTCAAATGTCTCACAATTACAGATAGAAGTATGGAATTTGTAGTATATTCTACTCTTATAGCTGCATCGTATATCACCCGGTTCAAATGTAATGACCTTTTTATATCCTATACCATAGGGTATAATGACTAAGTGTAGGGTATCATATAGTCGGCCACGCCCGACTTTAACCTCCCTTACTTGTTTTAGCTTTCATTAATGTCGAATTATATATCTGCTTAAGTCTATTTATTAGTAAATTTGTATTTTATATATATAAATATATAAATATATATACAAATATATTGATGCCGAAACCAAAAGCTTTTCAATTTCAAGTAATAATACTTTATTGTCTTCTAGAAACAGGTTTAAAAGTGGGGAAGTAATCCCGAGAATTTTCCTTATAAATTATGTCATACGATTTTTGTTTTGTTTATGGTCAAAGTTTTCAATTGTGTGATTTCAATTACAGTTTTTATTTGCACAAACACCCAGTATTCGTTTTAACTTTGAAATTTTCATGAGCCTTACATTTTCCACATGAGCTGATACTTTCCACATGACTAGGCACTCTCTGTTGCGTTTTCAGCCAGCTGGCAACTCTATTGTCACCCTCCTGTAATTTCGTATTAAGCTTCTGCTTAAGTCTATTTCATGCTAAATTTGTATTTTAGATTAAAAAAAAGATAGTACGCAATATATATTGTTATAGTTGTTTCGACAACGACGACCAAATAAGCAAAATTTAAACGTAAATCGTATCGTTTCCTCTCAATGGAGAAATATTCAAAAATTTCCATGCGAAAATAATACCAAAACAAAAAGTTTATTTCAAATAGTATTACATTATTGTTTTCTACGAAACAGTTTTACATGTGGCCAAAGTACCCCGAGAATTTTCCATATAAATCATGCCGTAGCATTTTTTGTTTTTGTTGTTTATGGTCAAAATGTTGAACATGAACTGTTTTAAGTATTTCAATTGTTCGAGTACGAGTACTACGAATGATGGCAAAAATATATGGGATTTATTTGTGAATGGACATATTTATGTGTAGCATGTACATTAGGGCGGCTAAGGAGATGTGATAAAACTTAACTTTATCGTGGAATGAATTGAATACTTTTCAGCTTATAGTCCAGCTCATCACGAAAGTATTTTGTAAGAATTAATATAGTGAATTTTCATAAAAATTTAATGTTATAGATAGCATGCCGATCTAATAAATAAATCCCCACAAACAATTAAATAAAACAAAACATTGAATTTTTCATTTTTTCAGTCTTGTTTTTCTTGCCTAAAAATGATACAAATGCATATTTCATAAAACTTTAACGATTTCGTTTGTGATTTATGTCAAAAATATTTAAATACTCTCGTAGTTCAGGCAGGCGATGTTGACGACGAGGAGAAGGAGGGCAAATGTCGAGAGCCAAATTTCTGATAAGAATGTAATTTATACATTCATACATACAGACGTCTATATATATATATATATTTGTATATTTTTACACATTATGCCAAACCTTGTTATCAACATCTACATCATCATTTTCTCCATCATCATCAACAAGTTTGGCTTAGTCTTGAAAACGATATGTGCCTGTGTTTTTCCTCGAAGGCCAAATTTCATGTTTCAATAGACTGGCACGTGTGTGATGTCCTTTGGCAAAAGGTCATTAAAGCGAACATGTTTAACTTTGCTGATGGTAACGTTCGGCCGACTCGGAGGCTATTTCACCAAGTTGAGCAGTTTGATTCAAAAGATGACACTCTCATTCCATGTGCATGTGTTGGGAAACAAATTTTTCTACTGGTTTGGTAGGAACTGTCTTCTTTCTAATCGATTTCCAGCATCACAACAAGACAATTTAGTAAGAAAGTTCTTTAAATAGTTTTTGAAATTTAGTTTACCACTTTTGTTATTATTTGATTTAAGTTTAGAAGTTATGTACTATAGGTAGTATAGAAGAATTTTCTCACACCTCCTGCTATTGCTATATTTAGCGATTTTTCTAATAGTAACATTTTTATAGAGGTTGAGAGAAAATTTAACTGTCGACTATTTATACCCTACACCACAGGGTATAATGACTTTATGCATTTTTTTGTAACACGAAAAAGGAAACGAGATAGACCCATCGTTTATTATACCGATCTATTTAGACTCACTTTCTGAGTCGATTTAGCAATGTCCGTCCGCCCGTCCGTCTGTCCATCTATTATTGTAATCAAAGTACAGGTCGTTTGAACTAAATGAAACCTTGCACAACGAAGTTTTATGGGATGAGGACGAACGCTATTTAATTTGAAGAAAACCGGTTCTTTGTGCATTTGTTTGTAACACCCAAAAGGAAGCGAGATAGACCCATTGTTAATTATACCGATCGACTTAGAATCACTTTTTGAATTATTTTTATTTTCGATTTAGCAATATCCGTCTGTCCATCTATTGTTGTAATCAAATTACAGGTCACAATTATAGTCCGATCTTAACAGAAATTGGCACAAGTAAGTTTTGTGGATCAAGGACGAACGCTGTTTAATTTGAGGCATATCGGTTTAGATTTAGATATAGCCCCCATACAAAAGTCGCTCCCGATTTGATCTTTCCCCTCCAGAAACCACACATTGTACTCGATTTTCTTTAAAATTGGTAGAACATCTTATAATCCAACTAGAAACACCTATGCTGAAAGTGGGTGAGATCGGTTAAGATTTAGATATAGATTTAGATATAGCCCCCATACAAAAGTCGCTCCCGATTTGATTTTTCCCCTCTAGAAACCACACATTGTACTCGATTTTCTTTAATTTTTACACAAATCACATATTCGCATTATTTGTTTACACCGAAAACCTCACCGCAAAGCGTTTGAAGAGCATTGTGTTCTACCTGAAACCATTTTTTCTCATCATTGGTGAAAATTCTTCGGAGTATGTTGAACTTGTTACATCCCTTTTCATCTCATGTGTCCTTCTTTTCACCATCAAGTTATGATCACGCCGTATGTGGTTCTCCTCCTTTTCATTACCAAAAAAAACAAAGATTTCCTTCGAAATAACAAATTACTGGGTCGAATAGCTGAAATTCGAATCTACTACATTCATCTAACAAGTAAAAACGGCGTTAAGTTCAGCCGGGTCGAACTTTATATCCCCTTCACCATGGATTGCATTCACAGGAAAATATAATTTTTTTAATATAACCAAACCAAAACAAACACAAATATTGAAAAAAAAAAATTAAAAATAAGTATAATATTTTTATTATTTCAAATCATGCTTATAAGGCGATGCTACCAATACGTTTACACTATATATATCAAAATAATACTTCAAGTCAATTTAAAAAATAAATATTCTTATATTTATATTTTCAAAAAAGCTTAAATGCCATTAATATTGATAGTGGGTGCTACAGTTGATTGTATTTCCATTCTATTTTAATTCTAAAAGTACAAATTTTGATAATCCATTATCTCAAGTACATAGTGCAAAATATCCTAACTACGGTTCAACCATTTTTTTGCCGTAGAAGTAAAAAAGTACGAATTTGGAGAAACCTTTTTTATTGATTATCTATGCACTCAGAGGAATGTATAAACCGAATTCAATGATCCTAACTGCGGTCATTTGGTTGGTACCATTTTTATACACTCCACGAGATTATGATGTCTTTGTGCATTTGTTTGTAACACCCAAAAGGAAGCGAGATAGACCCATAGTTAATTATATCGATCGACTTACAATCACATTTTGAATCGATTTAGCAATGTCCGTCTGTCTGCCCGTCTGTTTGTCTGTCCAGCTATTCTTGTAATCACGATACAGGTTGCAATTGTACATAGAACTAAATGAAACTTTGCTCAACGAAGTTTTTCGGTACAAGGACGAACGCTATTTAATTTGAAGAAAATCGGTTCAGATTTAGATATAGACCCCATACGAATTTCACTACCGATTTGACTCTTTTCACTCTAGATACCACATATTACAACAGATTTTCTTCAAAATTGGCAAAACATCTTATATTTCAACTAGAAACACCTGTGGTGAAAATTTGTTAGATCGGTTCAGATTTATATATAGCTCCCATAAAAATTTCGCTCCCGATTTGACTTTTTCCGCTCTAGAAACCACATATTTAAACAGATCCTCTTCAAATTAGGCGAAATATATTATATTTGTCCTACAAACATCCATAGTGAAAATGGGTCAGATCGGTTCAGATTTACATATAGCTCCCATACAAATTTCACTCCCGATTTGACTCATTTTCACTCCATACCATACCATATATTACCATATATTACAAGAGATTTTCTTCAAAACTGGCAAAACATCTTACATTTCAACTGGCAAAACATCTTACATTTCAACTAGAAACACCTGTGGTAAAAATGTGTTAGATCGGATCAGATTTATATATAGCTCCCATACAAATTTCGCTCCCGATTTAACTTTTTCCACCCCAGAAACCACGATTTTTCACCGAATTTCTTCAAAGTGAGCATAACACGTTATATTTGAACTGGAAGAACTTATAGTGAAAGTCAAATATTCTTATCGATTTGACAAATCGGACCATGTCATATCATATAGTCGGCCCCGCCCGACTTTAGCTTTTCTTAGAGTACGACAGAGGAATGTACACACCGAATCTCATCATTCTAGTTGTAGTCGTTTAGTTGGTACTATTTGTATCCCTCTTGAAGTACGAATTTGAAAAAAAAAACTTATATTTTTCGTGTCTATGCATTCAGAGGAACCATTTTTATCCCTTTATTCCCATTTTACCCCTTAAAAGTACGAATTTGGAAAAAATATTTTTATATTATTTTGAGAATAAATATTTGAGAAATGTACACACCAAATTTTGTGCTTCTAGCTGCTTTCGTTTGGTAGGTACTATTTTTATCCCTTTTTGCCCCATTTCACCCGCTACGAATAAAAATCACTATATGGTGCACGTTTTTGTTATAGGGGGAAAGCGCATACCCAATATCAAGTAAGTACAAGCAGACATATTGAAAAAAATATGCTTAAATACTCTAAAATATTAGGGGTTATTATGGGTATTTTGAGTGCTTGTGAGGAAAACATTTTTCCCTTTGGGCCGATTTCGCCCAGTTTCAATCCCAGCCGATCTACGACTATAAGACGCATTTATGGAAAATTTGGACTTCCTAGATGATATCGTGCTTTCAACAGACGGACGGACGGACATAGCTAGATCGTCTTAGAATTTTATGACGATCAAGAATATATATACTTTATAGGGTCTCAGGTCAATATTTCAAGGTGTGACAAATGGAATGACAAAGTTAGTATACCCCCATCCTGGAGGGTATAAAAAATATATTTTTTGAAAAATACGTGGTGTAGGTATGGAGATGTCATTCATAAAGTGATCACCAAAAACCTTATGATTTCATTCACAAATATATGTAATTTTGACAATTTTATAATTCTGTCGTTGGTATCCTTAAATGATGACATTCTATATATTTTTTAATTTTTGTTTAAATTATTAGATAATAGAATATCCATGTTCAAATCAAATACAAAATAACTGCATCCATAGGTATTTAAGCACGGCAATTAATTTAATATTTAATTCTTACATATTATCAACTTAAAAAATATCGAAAAAATCTGAATTCTTGTTATACGATATCCTCCATTTTGACATATCAGCAAATCAGGATTTACTTATACATACATATCTATCTACATATATCGCAGTAACTAAAAGCAAATGTGTTGTTTTTTTGTTCGTATTGCCCCTTTAATGGCGGTGCCTAAAATCGCTCACTCGGCAAACAAAACAAAAAAGAAGAACAAAAACTACACTACTCAACAAATTGAAAAAAATTTCATGTACTCCGGATGCGATAATTTTTTCTGTGTAGATAACCTTGACATGAGCTCGAAAAACGCAATAAAATTTTTTTTTTTCGTTTGGTTTTTTTTTTATTATTTTTTTTTTAAATTTTAAAAATTTTTTTTTGGTTAATTTGTTTCGTCCGGCATAACTCGGGAACCACTAGCCCGATTTAATTGAATTAAATTTTAAAAAATTTAAAATTACAATTCCCTTAATCTGTTCATATATTGTTTTCCTATACAAGCAACAGTTTCCAAGTTAAAAATGAATATATAAAGGAAAAAACTTATTTTTTGCCTAAAAATTTAAAATTTTTTTTTTTAAAAAATCCATAAAAAATCCAAAATGAAAAAAAATGTCAAATCTTATTACTTTTACGTAAAGTCACATAACCTATGAGCAAAATGAGACAAAGATCATGAAAATCGATGCACGCGTTTCGCTTTTATTCGCAATTGAGTAAAGGTATGAATTTCAAAAATTTAAAAATTTTTTTTTTGGTTAATTTGTTTCGTCCGGCATAACTCGGGAACCACTAGCCCGATTTAATTGAATTAAATTTTAAAAAATTTAAAATTACAATTCCCTTAATCTGTTCATATATTGTTTTCCTATACAAGCAACAGTTTCCAAGTTAAAAATGAATATATAAAGGAAAAAACTTATTTTTTGCCTAAAAATTTAAAATTTTTTTTTTTAAAAAATCCATAAAAAATCCAAAATGAAAAAAAATGTCAAATCTTATTACTTTTACGTAAAGTCACATAACCTATGAGCAAAATGAGACAAAGATCATGAAAATCGATGCACGCGTTTCGCTTTTATTCGCAATTGAGTAAAGGTATGAATTTCAAAAATTTGCTCGACATATGCACAACTTTGTCTATGGTAAGGTTTTTTCTTTTTTATTACAAAAAAAAAATTAAAATTTTTGGGTGACAAAAATATATGACTTTAAATTAAAAAACAATTCGATATATGTACAAGAAATTATCCTAAGGTTATCAACATTAATTAATTATAAAAAAGTTTAAAAAAAAAAATATCTAAACACAAAAATAAAAACCTTCAAATTAAAAATAATTATGTGCTTTTGTCTTTCTTTTATATTGTTGTGGGTCTGTTTCTCTTATCAGGAACCAGATATAGTCCCCCATCATAGCTTCGTTCCAAAATCCTTGGTATCGGTGCTCAATTTCTTTCATTTGCTGATGAAAACGCTCACCATGCTCGTCACTCACAACAAAATTTTGGAGTAGTTGTTCGACGATCTCTCTGTAATTTGAGCTTTTGTTGTTTCCAAGAAATCCGGAAACAATTTGCCGAAATGAGTTCCAAGCTGCAGCTTCATTTGGTGATAAAATGTGCTCAAACTGTTTGTCTTTCAACAACTTTTTAATTTGCGGACCGTCGAAAACGCCTTCCTTAATCTTTGCCGATGAAAGGTGAGGAAAAATGGTTTTTAAATAGGCGAACGCTTCTCCATCTTTGTTGATAGCTTTCACGAAGTTTTTTATGAGTCCGAGCTTTATGTGAAGAGGTGGGAGAAAAACATTTTCCTTTTTTATGAGTGGTGTATATTTCACGTTGTCGCTGCCGGGGATGAAGTTAACTCTTTCTGTCCAACTCCTCCTGGTGTAATGATGTTGACGATCGCGGCTGTCCCAAAGGCAGAGAAAACAACAGTACTTTGTGAATCGACCTTGTAATCCACAAAGGATACCGATAACCTTAAGGTCGGCACAAACTTTCCAATCGTGCCTCTCATAGTTAAGGCACTTTAGTAGATTGTCCATGACTTCGTATGTTTCCTTGGTGTCAACGGCATGAGCAATTGGAATCGAAGGTTTCTCGTTGCCGTTGTGCAGTAAAATTGCTTTAAGGCTCTGCTTGTTGCTGGCATGATGATTCTCGGCTGTCGTCTGAAAGAATTTCAATAATAAGTTATATATGTTCTTGAATTTCGTAATCTACACTTACCTTGAGTCAGCTAGCTGTACGTAGCACCTTGGACATAGAGCACTTGGTGTCCACCGCTCATCTATGTTTGAGACCTTTAAATTGAAGCTCTCTTCAAATGAATCTCTCAATTTAGGTGAAAAACAACGCTTGTTTTTTTCAGAAACGTATTCTCCGCACATGTAACAAAAATTACTTGGATTGGTATTGCATTCAAATCCTCGCGAACGTTTGCTCATTTTAACTATCGCGTTCGTCGACACTTGTTGAATGAGTAAAATCGATCAATGAAGACCTATTTATACTGTGTATTGTTTAGTATTTTACTGACAGGTACTTATAAATGGGTGTATATTTTTTTACGGTGGCTACATACCTGTTTCACCATGTGTGAGTCTTAAATTTTCCGAATAATGACCACCCTTAAATGTGGGTTGCATTTCTGTAAAAAAATCATACAGGTAGCCAACGGAAAACCCAAATAATTAAAAAAGTCCCCTTTCCTTTTTTCCTTTTAATTGTTCACGCACATTTATTAGCGTTTATTACTTTGCTTACGCAATCATAAAAATTAAATAACCCTTTGTTTATTCCGTTTTGTTAATTCTGAGAATAAAAAAAAAAAAAAGAAAAAACCTTACCATAGACAAAGTTGTGCATATGTCGAGCAAATTTTTGAAATTCATACCTTTACTCAATTGCGAATAAAAGCGAAACGCGTGCATCGATTTTCATGATCTTTGTCTCATTTTGCTCATAGGTTATGTGACTTTACGTAAAAGTAATAAGATTTGACATTTTTTTTCATTTTGGATTTTTTTATGGATTTTTAAAAAAAAAAAATTTTAAATTTTTAGGCAAAAAATAAGTTTTTTCCTTTATATATTCATTTTTAACTTGGAAACTGTTGCTTGTATAGGAAAACAATATATGAACAGATTAAGGGAATTGTAATTTTAAATTTTTTAAAATTTAATTCAATTAAATCGGGCTAGTGGTTCCCGAGTTATGCCGGACGAAACAAATTAACCAAAAAAAAAATTTTAAATTTTTGAAATTCATACTTTTACTCAATTGCGAATAAAAGCGAAACGCTTGCATCGATTTTCATGATCTTTGTCTCATTTTGCTCATAGGTTATGTGACTTTACGTAAAAGTAATAAGATTTGACATTTTTTTTCATTTTGGATTTTTTATGGATTTTTTAAAAAAAAAAATTTTAAATTTTTAGGCAAAAAATAAGTTTTTTCCTTTATATATTCATTTTTAACTTGGAAACTGTTGCTTGTATAGGAAAACAATATATGAACAGATTAAGGGAATTGTAATTTTAAATTTTTTAAAATTTAATTCAATTAAATCGGGCTAGTGGTTCCCGAGTTATGCCGGACGAAACAAATTAACCAAAAAAAATTTTTTAAAATTTAAAAAAAAAATAATAAAAAAAAAACCAAACGAAAAAAAAAATTTTTATTGCGTTTTTCGAGCTCATGTCAAGGTTATCTACACAGAAAAAATTATCGCATCCCGAGTACATTTTGACTGTTGACTAGTGCTATCAATCGTTTTGCATGTGTCACATGCACAGTGTTGCAATAGTATTGTTTGCCTTTTACCAACTGATATTTTAAAGGATTGGTGGATGGATGTTGTTGTTGATGCTGCTCTTCATATTTCCATGCTGAGTATTTATTATCGGGCGGAAATGGGCGGTGGTGTGGGCGAAGAAGAAGTGACAATGCAAATACTGAGCCTTGTGTCAATATGTACATGTCTGTTATGTAAATGAAGGTTGATGGACAGATGGACGGACGGCCAGACAGACAGACAGTTATAAATATGCATAAGTACACATACACACATATATACAAATAGACAGACATTTGCACTTCGATACTGATGTACGTTCACGTGTTATAGGGTGTCCCTTGGCGTAAGGAAATTGCAAAACATGCTTATAAAACCGGGTTTCTGACATAAGTGACATGATAGTCCATTTTAATTCAGTAATGAAGACTTAATAAACTAAAATATTAGACCCACAATTTTCACAATAGAAAACAAAAATCTCCGCGACTGGAATTTTCCACAAATTAGGGTGTATTTTCGTCGTCTATTTCAAATTATTTCCCACAATTTATAATCACCGCACTATTATTATGGAAATTATATTAAACCTTTGAAATGAAATGAATTGATTACAATTGTCAGCGATCATATAATATCATTGTGCCATGACTGACTGCAAGAGCGGCAAGAAAACTAATGTCATCATAAATATTTCTAGGTGAAATAAAGTGGGTTAAGTAAGTGGTTTATAGAGTGGAAAAGTCATATTGTTTCGATTTGCTTAAAATTCAATGGCGTCCATGCGTGAACCGAAGATGCCACTTGTCCCACGTTTTTTGCCAGCAATGTGTTCTTAGAAAATTTACCGTGTTATCACCCATATACAAATCTATTCATGTCGTTTTGATTTTATACTTTTTTCAATGTGAATGCGTACATCAACCAGATAACAGTGGTCAAGAAACAAATTGGTATTGGGTAAATTGCAGAGAAATCTAAATTGAAAGATGAAATGTGTTGAAAGTCAAAAAAGAAATACCTTGAATGGTCTATGTACGATAAACTGTGTTACAGTTTATTTATGTCTTTGTACATTGGGTTGAGTTCTTTGGTAAAGTTTTTAGGCTCACCTACCATATCTGCGTAGGGTGTGAAGAAAAAGTTCGCCTGGAAAACCGATTTCATAAATGGTTGCAAATAGTAGTATAGAGGTCTCTTTAACATTAACAAAAAGGGTTTCCAGTCGACTTCTTTTATGAACTATTTTTAAACCATCCACCTCCAGGAAGGGGGTATACTAACTTTGTCATTCCGTTTGTAACACCTTGAAATGTCGACATGATACACTATAAAGTATATATATTCTTGATCGTCATAAAATTCTAAGACGATATAGACATGTCCGCCCTCCGTCCGTCTGTCCATCTGTCCGCCCGTCTGTTGAAAGCAAGTTAGCCATCTAAAAGAAAGGGGCTAGGACGTCCAATTTTCTAATAGTGGTAGATCAGTTGGGATTGATACTGGGCGAAATCGGGCCAAAAGGGAAAAATTTTTCCCTCACAAGGACTAAAAATACCCATAATAACCCCTAATATTTTAGAGTATTTAAGCATATTTTTTCAATATGTCTGCTTGTACTTACTTGATATTGGCATATTTTTTTAAGCATATTTTTTCAATATGTCTGCTTGTACTTACTTGATATTGGGTATACGCATTCCCCCTATAACAAAACCGTGCACCATAAAGTGATATTTATTCGTAGGGGGTGAAATGCGACAAAAGGGATAAAAATGGTATATATTAAACGACAACAGTTACCTACACACAGATATTTACATAATATAAATGTATTTTTTCCAAATTCGTACTTTCAAGAGGTAAAATGGGAATAGAGGGATAAAAATGGTACCAACCAAATGGCAGCACCTAGAATAATGAAATTCGGTGTATACATTCCTCTGATTGCGTAGACACGTAAAATAAACGGATTTTTTTTAATTCGTACTTTTTTGGGTTAAAATGGAAATGGGGGATAAAAATAGTACGAACCAAATAACCACAGCTAGAGTCATGAAATTCGGAGTATACATTCCTCTGACTGCGTAGACACGAAAAATAAAAGGTTTTTTCAAATTCCTACTTTCGGGGGATACAATGGGTACAGAGGGATAAAGATAGTGCCAACTAAACGAAGAATGTTGAAATTCGGTGTGTGCATGTCTCTAATTGCGTAGGCACGTAAAATAACGTGATTTTAGAAAGGCGTACTCTTAAGGTGGTAAAATGGGGAAAAGGGTATAAAAATGGTACCAAACAATATTTTTTGATTTACTTCGATATGTAAACGTATTGGTAGCCTTGCTTTATACGCGTGGTTTGAAATAATAAAAATATTATATTTATTTATAAAATTATTTTTGTTTTTGTTTCGCTATATTAACCGTCCGTCATGCACATGTATCTGACCAGATATTTTATGAATTTAAATGTGATTTAAATATATTTCCACGCGTTTTCGCACTACACTAAATTTTCAATGTTCCTACCTCGGCACTTTTTATACCCTCCACCATAGGAGGGTATAACAACTATGCTTGTTATTCCGTTTGTAATACCTTGAACTTGACATGTCCATGTCATGCCATGATCAACCATTTTAGTAACGAAACAAAAAAAAAAAAAATTGAACATCGCTTGGGATTGCAAAATGAGCGAAATCGGTCCAGAGGGAATTTTCCCCTAATAAAACCTGGAAATACCCCCAGTAACCCCTAATATTTCGAGTATTTAAGTATTTTTGTAGATTTCTACCTTATATTTACTTGCTATCCTTTTATAGCGTAAATGCGCTCAACATTTTAGAGAGTGAAATGGGGTAAAAAGTGATAATAATGTCAAAGGAAAACAGCTTGAAACGGAAATTTAATGTTACAACCCTATGATCGCGTATACACGTTAAAGAGAGGGATTTTTCGTTCATTTAAAGGGAAAGTGTTAAAAAAGAGACAGATTTGGTATCAACCAAAAGAACTACAGATAGAATCATAATATTAGTACAGATGTATAAAATATAATAATAAATATTTTTTTTAAATGTTTACATTCATGTCGAAATCGTGGCAAAGGGGATAAAAATGGTACCATTAAAACGGCTACAGGTGAACAATGAAAATCGGTGTATACTTCACTCTGGCTGCGTAGACTCGACAAATATAGGGTTCTATTTACTTTTAGCATTTGTGCTTTTTTACTTCAGTGTACACATACCTCTGACGGTAGTGACGCGTGAAAAAAGGATATTTTTTAATTTTCACTTTAAGAGGAAATGGAAAGTATCAAAATAGTATCAATTAAACGGATGCAGATATTACCATGAAATTCGATTTACACATTTCTCAGACTGCGTAGAAGCGAAAACAGCGTTTTTCCAAATTCGTACTTTTAGCGACAAAATTGAGTAAAAGGAATAAAACTGGCTGCAATTATGCGAGTATATATCACTGTGAATACGAACGATGATGAATTTTCGCAATTCGGAGTTTTAGGATAAACATGGGTCAAAAATGGTAATTAAAAATATTTTTTAGACTAGCCTTATTTTTGAATGTAATCTTTAAAACTATTTTTTTCTAGTAAGAAAGTTTGTATTGTTCACAGTGATTATTTGTTGTTAATTTAATTATATATATATATATATATATATATATATCTATATATATATATATATATATATATATATATATATATATATATATCTATATATATATATATATATATATATATATATATATATATATATATATATATATATATCTATATATATATATATCTATATATATATATATATAGATATATATATATATCAGAAAACTAGGGATTCTAGCATATCTAAATCGAAAAGTCATGAGCAAAAAAATGGTGGTGGTGGGATGAGTATAAGTGGTCGCCCATTGGTCAGGGAAAGGGGGCAAAAATACACAAAATGCCCCAAAACTGCGTCGGAGTCGTCCCCAGAGGGGTTAAATGTAAGACCGACCCCCTTAATTTTCCCTCCCGACATTTTTTTCGACCACACCTACCCACTATATCCACTGGTTAAGGGGCCTCCCATACAAAAATATTTTTTTATAAAATTTGTTACTGGCCCAAGGAGGCCGCTAGTGGAGTCAAATGTATGACCGACCCCCAATAATTTTGCAACCCCCGCATTTTCTCTGAACATATCAACCTCCTATCTTTAACCCTTAAGGTGGCCTCCATACGATTTTTCTATTTTTTTAGTTTTTTTGTTATGACAGTAAGGACTAAAACTGCCCGGAGTCGCCCTAGCTGGGTTAAATGTAAGACCAAACAAACGTACCCCTATCACCACTCCTTAATGGGGTTCCCATACAAAAACAAACTTTTATAAAATTTTCTCCCACCACTCTAATTGCCCCAAGGAGGCCTTAACGGGGGTCAAATGCATGAGCAACACCCAATATTTTTTCATTCCCAATATTTTCTCAGAACGTACCTACCCTCTATCTTCAACCGTTAAGGAGGTCCCCACACATTCTTGTTCCCAGACATACCTGTCCCCTATCTCCACTCCATAATGGTGCTCCCATACAAAAACTACATTTTTATAAATTTTGCTCCCACCGCTCTAACTGCCCCATTGAGGCCCCTAGTGGAGTCACCGCTAGAGGGAAGACATGTAAGACTGGTTCCCATTAATTCTCTCTCCCCAACATTTTCACCAGACATACCTGTCCCCAATCTTCACTCCATAATGGTGCACCCATACAAAAACTACATTTTCATAAATTTTGCTCCCACCGCTCTAACTGCCCCATTGAGGCCCCTAGTGGAGTCAAATGTATGACCAATCCGCAATATTTGTTCATCCCCAATATTTTCTCAGAACAGACCTACCCTCCATCTGCAACTTTTAAGGTGGCCCCATACACTTGCCTGTTTTTATATTTTTTCTATGAAAGAAAGGCCCAATACTGTCCGCTGTAGACCATAGAGGGGAGAAGTGAGTTGTTGCGACATATAAAAAAATTTCCATAAAATAAAACAAAATTCCGTGTGTGCCCTCTAAAAATATCAAAAAATTGTCATTCGTTTGTTAATTGTTTGTATACCATGAATTCCTCGATTCGGGCTGCGGACTCTGGTTGTCACCATTTTTATCCCTTTTCATTTCGCTTCACACTCAACATTTTAAATTTCGAAAGATCAATTTATGTGTACACTCTGAATTTCGATTCTAGTTGCAATATTTTAATTTTTTCCTTAAAAATTTCGAAAAATCTATTTATTTTATGCGTCTACGTGGTTATATGAGTGTACAGACCGAATTTTTCAATTTCAACTGCAATACCATCTTATCCCTTTTTCCCAAATTTCGAAAAATCCGTTTATTTTGCGTAATTCTTTGTTTTTCTCCTTAAAAATACAAATTCGAAAAATTATTTTCCACTGTTATCTATCAAGGGGAATAGCTCTAATTTACTTATTGATTTCCTCGTTTCATTGGTTGTTATTGGTCTTTCCCCTTTTCTCACTTCCCGGGGATTTCACTGGAACGCAGCATGGTTAACATAACCGATTTCCTTCCGAAGGGTATATCCTACCTATAGTTGCTTTCGTCTCCGTATTTGTCTATCAATACGCTATTGATCCATAATTTCTAATAGTCTCTCGTTGCTTATTTTTCCGGGCCATTAAATTCATAGAAAGATACGTATTGGTTATAGTGATGGGCATGATCTTCTGCGGTATTCCTTTTGCTTTGAGGGCGAGCCAAATATGTTCCCTCCTCAGTGAGTCGAATGCTTTCACGAAGTCTATAAAAGACAGCTAAGGAGTAGCATAGAATTCAGCAGAGAGCTGCAAATTTATTTGAATAGTGTTAATGTGTTAAAAGTAGTTAAGGCCAACATTTTTTATTATCAAATATATTGTAAATAAATATTATAAAAAACGTGATTGTGCAGCTCTTATTGTGTCTAAACCAAACTTGGGAATGTAGATATCTCTCCTGTTCTTCAGATCTGTTTTAGTGGAATGTATCCTCTCGTATGGAATTTCTTCTATCTGCCAAAAATTAGGTTAGAGGGTACAGCGTCCGGGAGTTTTTAATGATGCTTGTTGTGAGGAGCGAGCTCATGAGAGGGTAGTAACCTTCCACAGGAGCCTCGAAAGTCTGTCCCACCAATGCCAATACATAACTTCCCTCTTAGTAAGGGGTTGAGGCCTACCTTCCATTCATCGACATTAAAGCATTGTGTTGAGATCCCGTAAGGGATTGTCCTAGCTTTAGTTGGGGCCGTCTGGAATATTTAGATTGGGACATAGACGAGTACAGATTCCTACGGCATCTACATTTTCACTACGGACTATGGTTAGAGTGTGGTCGTAGTGTTGCTTCCCCGCTAATAATCAAGTCGCCGTTGTTGTTAAAATAGGTCTTTTATCAGTTCTCCTTATTTATTTATATTATATTATATTTAATTTATTTTAAAAAGTAATTGTAAAAAATTTCACTTGTTTTATATTTTTGTGTGATTTTTTCATTCAGAATATTTCGAAACACAAAAAATTGTATTCGTTAATCCATGTTGGCCTAGCACACTGTGCCACAAAGTGCATTTTGGCGGGATGACTTGATTTTGATGGAGTTTTTTGTCTGCACCTCTAAAAGTTCGTTTATCTTTCATCACAGTAAAGTATGTTTGCGTGTGTGTGAGTGCGTTGTGGGTTTATTTTTGTTGATCTGTGGCAGTCTGACTGGCCGGTTTTTTATGCAAATTCACATTGACAAAATATTTGCTGCTTTTTTGCTTTCGCTCCGTTTGAAATGGCCATATTTCTGGTCATGTTTCAATTTTTAACTGAAGTGGGTTTTATGCCGACAGCTGCAAATCACCACAAAAAATATTGATTTGGTGCCTGTCTCCATTAAAACATTTACTACCGACTGGTCGGTCGTGCGACCTCCGCCACCACTGATCCATAATGTTGCAGCCTCAGTCTGACAAGTGAAACTTTGCACATATGTTGCACGTTGCAGACGGCCGGACATTCGTCTAATGCAGCACAGTTGATGGACGTTGATGTGCAAAAAAGTAATGGGGTATCTGTTGGATTTTTTAAATACATAAAACTGTGTTTTTTTGCCACCAGGATTATTATTGAGTGCCATTCGTTTGAATGCATTTTATGGCAATCGCATAACTTTTAGGCTGGAATGGTTTAAAAGACTGGGATTCTTTACTTTGCAAACTATTCCCGAAAAAAATCGAAAAGAATATGTTTAAAAGTTGGGCTGGATGTTTAATGTTTTCGTTTTTTTTAACAAATATAATTTTCATTGATAAAATATCGTGTTGGCAAATATTTGAATATAGGGTGGACCAATAAAAATATAAAATTAGAATCGGCTATAAAAAATACTGATTATTTTTTCGAATTTCTTGTTTTATTGTCATTTAATAAGGGAACATAATATCAGTCATATGACTACCACGACTGGCTCGGCAGTACCTCATCCGATCAACCCAACTTTTCAATAGATTTTCGATTGATCCGGCTCAAATCTCTTCAATGGAAACTTCGATTTCATGTTTTCGAAGGACTATGTACAACTTTAATTTATTCTAAAAATGGACTGTATTAATTTATGTCCTCAAAGGTGTAATTACCGATTTTTTTCATAAACATAAAAGGTAAAAAGATTTCAAATTGTTTAATTTTATGTTGCTCATTAGCCCTGCAGTATTTGATACTCCCAAAAGAAGTGAAAGAGCAATTCAGCAGTATTATCGATTGGAAAAAGATTCAGGATGGAAACTCTTTATCTGGTTGAGTGAAAGCTTTTCCGCTATTGAGCGTTAACCTGATAAAGGGTTTCCATATTTTCATAAATTTGTATAATTTAATTATTTAAATGGTTGAACACAGTTCAACATCTTCAATTGTCTCTGGATGTTTTGTGTAACATTTATCTTTAAGAGCACACAGAAAATAATCCAAAGGGCTCAAAGCACAGCTCCGGAGCGACCAATTGATATCACAATTTCGGCTCATTTTTCGATTTTCACGTCGTGTTGAAACCATATGTCATTCTCTTGAATTTTTAGAAACAAAAATTAATTGAACATGGCACGGTAAGGCTCACCGTTGACGGTATCGGTGGCTCATTTTCGCAGAATGATGCCGCCAGCCCAAAATCCACACCAAACTGTGACTCGTTGTGGATGTATTGGCTTCTCAATAGTCACGTGTGGGTTCTCTGAACACCATATGCGGCAATTTTGCTTATTGACATAGCCACAGAGATGAAAATGAGCTTGGTCTGAAAACACGAACCACGCATCGGACGCGTTTGCAAATGACAAACATTAACCTGAAAATAAAAATAAAATTACAATTATATTTGTTAGAATAGCATTTTTTGCCTATCAAAGTCAAAGTAATCGGTAGTTTAATTTAAAATGACCCACCCTGTATAAACGGCCTTGAAAAAATAAGTCAAAAAAGTAAAAACGGCGTTATATACCTTCCAACATGGATTGCATTCATTGCAGAGGCTGTCGATTTTCGTAGAAGTGTAGTAACAACAACAGGAAAATGTCAGTTTTTAATATGAAAAAATAATTTTATAAATAAATAGAATATTATTATTATTATTTCAAACCACCAACACGTTTATACTATACTAGCTGAACCAGCGCCCGCTTCGCCAGCCAAAAAAAAAAAACAAACGGTAAAATTGAAATCTGCTTTCATATTGATTTTTCTCCTGATCGGTAATATATGTACCAATTATAATCGAGGTACTTGCCTGAGATACTAAAGAAAAGGATATGTTCCATGGTGAAAGTTAATTTACGGCGAATAATGGAAAAAATGTCAAAAATCTAATTGATTTTTTGTTAAGTGTGATTCTCCTACTTTCCATTACCTAAACAAAAAACTTCATTCGTCATAGAAAATCAAGCAAATTGTTCACTAATCAAACAACACAAAAAACTAAAAAATTAATATAATTTCCGATTTCTTGACTTAAATCGGCTGTTGACGAATGAATTTTTTTATTTTTGTTAACTTTGTTTACAATTGTGCTAAGAAAATCCACAGAAAACGTGTAATTTCAAAATCCAATCCGCCCATTTGTTTATTGTCTAAGCAGGTTACAACTAAATTAACTCACGTAACAATATAGGAATCTCGGTGTCGAATATACTCAAAAACTGGCTTTAATTCCATATGGGAAGGGTCACGGCCACTTTCCGCCCATCTCGGTGTCAAATATACTCTATAACCTGCTTTAATTTCACATGGGAAGGTCATGCCCACTTTCTGTCCATCTTTGCACAACTGTTTACACTGGATCAACTCACACAAAATTTCAGCAATCTAGGTGTCATAGAACTGACCATATTCGATAATATGTTTTAACTTCGTATGGGAGGTGCCCCGCCCACTTTTCCAACACCGCCCATTTTTTGGCACAGTTACTCACATTGATGCTAGATGCACTCACACAAAATTTCAGTATTGTGTCTGTCATAGAACGGAATATATTCGAAAATATGTTTTAACTTCGTATGGGAGGTGCCACGCCCACTTTTCCATTAACGTCCATTTTTGGCACAACTACGGACATTGATGCTAGATGCACTTACACAAAATTACAGCACTCTAGGTGTCATAGAACTGACAATATTCAGTAATAGGTTTTAACTTCGTATGGAAGGTGCCACGCCCACTTTTCTATTACCGCCCATTTTTGGCACAGCTACGGACATTGATGCTGGATGCACTCAGACAAACTTTCAGTATTGTATCTGTCATAGAACGGAATATAATCGAAAATGGGTTTTAACTTCGTATGGGAAGTGCCACGCCCACTTTTCCAATACCGCCCATTTTTGGCAGAACTACGCACGTTTATGCTAGATGCACTCACACAAAATTGCAGTATTGTAGCTGTCATAGGGAGAGGTGCCACGCCCACTTTTCCAATACCGCCCCTTTTTGGCACAACTGTGCAGACTAATAATTAGTGATCTTGCACAAAAATTCAAGACTCTAGCTGCAACAGTATTCCGAATATGCTAATTTATAAACATGTAAGGAAAGGCTAAAGTCGGGCGGGGCCGACTATATGATACACTCCACTTTCTATCGGAATACAATTCAATTCAGTAAAAAAGTGAAAACGGGAAAATTTTTTGTATGTTTCCTAATCACAGGATAATATGACCTGGTCTAATTTGTCAAATCGTGAATAATATTTGTTTCGGGGCTATATCCAAACATGGAATGAAGTGACTAACTTTCACAATAAGTTCTTCCAGTTGAAGTATAACGTGTATGCTCAATTTTAAGAAATTCTTTGAAAATACGCGGTTTCTGGGGGAACGAAATTTGTATGAGAGCTATATGTAAATCTGAACCGATGTGACCCATTGTTAAAATATGTGGTTTCTAGAGAAGAAAAAGTCAAATTGGGAACGAGATTTGTATTATTTTCACCATAGGTGTTCCTAGTTTAAATATAAGATGTTTTGCCAATTTTGAAGGAAATATGTTAAAATATGTGGATTCTAGAGCGGAAAAAATCAAATTGGGAGCGAAATTTGTATGGGAGCTATATATAAATCTGAACCGATCTAACACATTTTTACCACAGATGTTTCTAGTTTAAATATAAGTTTTTTTTGCGAATTTTGGAGAAAATCTGTTCAAATATGTGGATTCTAGAGCGGAAAAAATCAAATCGGGAACGAAATTTGTATGGGAGCTATATATAAATCTGAACCGATGTAACACATTTTTACTACAGGTGTTTCTAGTTGAATTATTCCTTTCTTTTGAAATATGTGGTATCTAGAGTGAAAAGGGTCAAATCGGGAGTGAAATTTGTATGGGGGCTATATCTAAATCTGAACCGATTTTCTTCAAATTAAATAGCGTTCATCCTTTTCCCGAAAAACTTCGTTGTGCAAAGTTTCGTTTAGTTCTGGCTACAATTGCGACCTGTATCGTGATTACAACAATAGATGGACAGACGGACAGACGGACGGACATTGCTAAATCGACTCAGAAAGTGATTCTAAGCCGATCGGTGTAATTAACAATGGGTCTATCATTCTTTCTTTTGGGTGTTACAAACAAATGCACAAAGACATAATACTCTCGTGGAGTGTATAAAAACGAATAAATCTCCAATTTGTGTGGGAGGTGCCACGCCCACTGACTATATCAAAAATGTATATGGCATATTTTCAGCATGAACATACTGTGAAAATTTCAAGAAGATCGGTTCAGTAGTTTAGGCTGCTATAAAGCACAAACAAACAAACATACAAACTTACAAACACAGATTCATTTTTATATATAGATATATAGATAGATATATCGAAATAATACTTCAAGTCAATTCAAAAATTATATAAGACAGAAAGAAATCTTCAAAAAAGCTTAAATACCATAAATATTGGTAGTCCTATAAAAGTACAAATTTTGAAAATCCATTTCCTGACGTACGCAGTGCAAGTTCATGATTTAAAAGTAAAAAAGTACTATGCTGTCAGAGGAATGTATCAATTTTTTTTATTTCATTTTACCCCTTAAAAGTACGACTTTCTATAATCTCTTTATTGTACTTGTCTACGAAATTAGAGGAATGTACACAACGAATTTCATCATTCTAGCTGTAGCGGTTTAGTTGGTACCATTTTTATCCCCTTTTTCCCATTTTACCCCCTTAATGGTACGACTTTATAAAATCTCTTTATTTTACGAGTCTACGCAATTAGTGGGATGTACACACGTAATTTCATCATTCTAGCTGTAGTCGTTTAGATGGTACTATTTTTATCCCTCTGTACCAATTGTATCCCTTGAAAGTACGAATTTGAAAAAACATTTTATTATTCGTGTCTACGCAGTCAGAGGAATGCATACTCCGAATTGCAGGACTCTAGCTGTGGTCATTTGGCTGGTACTATTTTGATCCCCTTTTTCCATTTTAAACCCAAAAAGTACGAATTTCGAAAAATCCGTTTATTTTACGTTCCTATGCAATCAGAGGAATGTATACACCGAATTTAATTATTCTAGGTGCAGCCGTTTGGTGGTTACCATTTTTATCCCTCTTTTCCCATTTTATCCCGTTTATTTTACGTTCCTACGCAATCATCCTTATCCCTTAAAGGTATGAATTTGGAAAATATACTTTTATATTATCTATCTACTCACCCTCCTACTCTGTAGAGTGAGGTTATAACTAATGTAACTTCCACAAGGATATTCGGAATCAGCTATACTTTGGTATTCGATCAAGTTTTTATAATCACTTTAAGTGTACAAAATATGACTGATTTTGCCACGCCCCTACTAGTACCTCCCACACAAATAACCCTAACCTGAGTATAATTAAAGCTGTTATAACTTCTATACAGATGATCGAAATACTGTGAAATTTGATATTTAGCAATGCTTTTATAGAAGATACATTCGCATGGAATATGGGTGATATTGCCATACCCCTTCTGGTACCTCCCATACAAAGTGACATAAACTTTCGTTACTATAAAACCAACATAACATCCATACGGGTAGTCAAAATCATTAGCAATTTGATATTTGAAAATGTTCTTATAATCACTTTAAAACTAAACAATATTTTCGCTTTAGTCACACCCCTTCTTGTACCTCCCAACAATTGTCTCTGTCCTAGGTGATATTAATGGAATCCACAATGACTTGATATTTGATCATGTTTTTATAAATGTGGAAGTTGGAATCATGTGACACGAACCTTCCACACAAATTATCCTATCCTACAGATGTTCTCTGAGAGTGAGGTTTAGCCGACTGAAGCTTACTTACATGCTTTTTAAGATGTTAGTGCTATTTGTAATGCATTATTTATACAATCCGATATAACTTCCACATTGTTGATCCAATTTATATTTAAAAGGGTTCCTTTTGGAACAACAGGATGATTCCATCCTGAAATGTTTGTTTTTGCAAAAAATCCAAATGGCGTTATTTAAGGATTTTCAAGGATAGAATATATTTTGACATTTTGAACATACTTGTTCGATCATTACATGGACCTACTACATGGCCGTTTCGTTTTAAAGCTGTCGTCAAGAGCTTTCCGATGATATCTAAGCTTTATAATCCGATGATGCACTCGATTAATTTAATTTTTTCGTGTCGATTTATTCACTAAGCTAACATCTATCCATAAACTTTTTTAATGAAATTTCAATTTCAAAAATATGCTACATAAAAACACGTATTTTTCCTTTGATCCTTTGTGCATGGAATCCTACATATATATGTAAGGGTCTCAAGTCGATATTTGAAGGTATTGTAAACGCATTGACAAACTTAGTGGGGGTATAAAGAACAAGTAAAAACGGCTTTTACTAACAATTCTCCTACCAGAAAGAAACCACAATATACTCATCAAAATATGCAACAAGTAAAAGTTTTCAATTTTATAAAAATAACGTCGCACAGTGGTTCATAATCGAAATCCATCGGCCAAAAATCAATAACTTTTATTCCAGTAGACATTTTTGAGTTTTGTAAAAAAGAAAACAAGGACACAAGGATTATTTGGAGATATTAACATTAAAAATCGGGTATTCAGATATGCTTTAAGAATCGGCCCAAAGATTATTACTTTTCGTATTTGGCGATTTTTAAGAAAATTTAAACTCTTTTTTTAACATATTTTTACGTATTTGTTCATAATGCGAAGAAAAAAATATTTTTTTTTTGTATTACAGATTTTATTTTTTTTTTAAATTTTGAAAGTTTAAAAAACAAAATTTCTTTTTTTTGACTTCGCCGAACTGTTTCTCACACATTTTAAGGGATTTTGCGCTCAATTTTGTTTATTGGCAATTGTTGTTGCTTTATTATAACGCCATGATTGTGCCAAATATAGTTTGGTTGTAATGAATATTGTAAGAAATATCCTTTTTGAACAAATGTCTGACTTTGGACCAACACAACGATTTTCCTTCAAAACATACATACTTGGAAAGGTGGAAAGGCGGGGAACCCGCTTTTTCAGGGTAATTTTTGCCAGCCCTAAATTGCCCTCTTGGAAGGTAGGATACATTTAGTGCAAAAAGTCAGATTTTTTAGTTTTAAAACACAATTTAGTAATTTTCGTCTCATTAACTTCTGAAAGAAGGTACGCAGATAATAAGATGAGTAAATTTCCTTTATCCTCATGCTAAATTTTATAACAATCGGAGTTCACTTGCCGGAAATATGCCAAAAAAAAACAAAAAACAAAATAATACTTGATTTACCAGACAAATCGAATTTCTGCATCAGAACTCTTTGATTTCATCTCTTTCTTTGATTTCATCGAACTGTTTCTCACATATTTTAAGAGGTTTGGCACTCAAATTGTTTTATTGGCAATTGTTGTTTCTTAGCTTTATTATGACGTCAAAACACTGTTTGTGCCAAATATATATTTAAAAAATATCCTTTTTGAACAAATGTCTCCTTTTGGACCAACACAACATTTTTCCTTCAAAAGCCTTTATGTAGATATTTTGTTTGACCGATGTAATTTGATTCTGAACCACTGTGCGTTGTCCAACTTAATATTTTGTCATACTCCAACCAATTTTAAGCAAAATCGGAAGGCCTTCGAAATTTCTTGTTTATTTAATAAAGCCACTGAGGTAGATGTTGGCATCATCAGTTATATATTGGCGCTCGTAAAAAGTTTATTGAGCAACTTTTTTGCAGATATTTTGAAGGTTAATACGAATTACCTTTGACATACACATTTGATAAATTCATTTAATACAAACACAGACATATGTATGTTTTGCCAATTTAATGTCGCAATAAGTACATCTCTGAAATACTACAGTTTGTCATAGCCCTCTTATGTCTCTTACAGTATTCATAATTTCAAAATTTTCATAGCATTACAACAAACAAATAAAGTCCTCTAAAAATTATGCCGTGCTCGGGGGAAAACAGCGAAGGAATAAGTGAAAGTTTTTTTTGCGCTGCGATGTAGTTCGTTAATTTTGCTCAAACGAAATGAAAACGAAATTAACTTCAACTTCTTTCACAGAGAAAAGGAGAAAAATAATGCAATTAGTAGTTGGAAAAATTTACAATGATTGTAGCAGAAATTTCGTTACAGTTTTCTTTTGATTCGCTTTAACAATTTTTTGTGCTATTAGTTTGTTACTTTTCATGGTATTAGAACTTCGCTTCCTGTGATTGTCGTTTTTTTGTGTGATTGTTTGTGAATTTCCAACATTTGTGCGCCCTACGCAAGTACATTAAGTAGATAAATACATCTGGAACACTTTAATGTTCGAACATTACGCAGCGCAAGATTTAATTTTGTGAATTTGGATTTTTTTGCTAATTTTGGATAAAAGTGGTTGGTTCCGAATCTGGGTGTCTATCGGAGTTAACACTATATTTTGTGTTATTACGAAAAGCAAAACGTGATGCTGATAATGGAACCAATCGCTATGTTACAAATGAAACTTTGTGCCATCCGAAACCAGGTTTCAGTAATAATGGTGTAATCAACTGTATTCCCAGGATTTATTTCGAATTTTGTTTATAAAATATATATTATCCTTAAAAATATTATTTTATTTCCTATATGGTAGTCTAGAAAAAATAATAAATAATTATTTTGATCATAGTTTTAAAGTGAAATTTCATTGAGTTTATGATCTACCCAGCAGGGTATATACGATTCGACCCGAGCGAAATCAATTTCCCCAGATGCTTATTATGCGCTATTTTGCCATACGCAAAACTATTTCAATTTATTAGTTTGCTCTCATTTACCGACCAAACTTTTCTTTCCAATGGCTTAGTTACTACTACGTTTTTGCTGATTCTATGTCTATTTCAGCTGTTTGGAAATAGTTTGCTAGAAATATTCGTATCTAGAAAATCGTTTTGAGCAAAATGAAAATGCATTATAATGCCATAGTTTAAATTCGAACCAGCTAAACGTGAATTCAATTTATATGTGTGTGCACTGCTTATGACTGAGCTCATATTAGTACTCACATATATAAATATATTTACAAAACAGAGATTGCAGTTGGGGGCAATGATTACTCTTGTGATTGGTATTTTTTCGCGGGATTGAGTATGCAATGAGAAATAAAAAACTTCACGATAGCAACAAAATTTCGTGACAGATTTTAATATTACTGTTGTGAAGGTTAACAATCATTTAAAAATTATTGGAATGTGTTTAAGAAGATTAGAGAAACAGCGAAACTTTGACTTTAACAGAGCCAATAACATATTTTTCCACTATCAGGTTATGATTTCTCTTCACAATTCATCAGATCAACTCGAAGCTCGATCCATTACATGGTAAGTAGTTATCAAAGTAGGATCAG
This sequence comes from Polietes domitor, assembly GCA_947397865.1. Classification (NCBI taxonomy): domain Eukaryota; kingdom Metazoa; phylum Arthropoda; class Insecta; order Diptera; family Muscidae; genus Polietes; species Polietes domitor. The sequence continues at coordinate 205,533,042 of OX377618.1, forward strand.
TTTTATGCAGATTACAGTGGCTTACATTAATTTATCGAATATAACTTCTGACTTATTTTGGCTTTCTAAATTCGAAAACGATATTAATATTTTTATACACTCCAAGAGAGTATTATGTCTTTGTGCATTTGTTTGTAACACCCAAAAGGAAGGGAGATAGAATCATTGCTAATTATACCGATCGGCTTAGAATCACTTTTTGAATCGATTTAGCCATTCCATCTGTCTGTCCGTCTATTCTTGTAATCACGATACAGGTCGCAATTGTAGCCAGATCCAAATGAAACTTTTCACAACGAAGGTTTTCGGTACAAGGACGAACGCTATTTAATTTGAAGAAAATCGATTCAGATTTACGAATTTCACTCCCGATTTGACTCTTTTCACTCTAGATACCACATATTATAACATATTTTCTTCAAAATTGGCAAAACATCTTAGAATTCAACTAGAAACACCTGTGGTAAAAATATGTTAGATCGGTCCAGATTTATATAGAGCTCCCATACAAATTTCGTTCCCGATTTTTCACTCTAGAAACCACATATTTTAATAGATCTTCTTCAAATCATTCAAAATATCTTATATTTCAACTAGAAATACCCATTGTGGAAATGGGTCAGATCGGTTCAGATTTACATATAGCTGCCATACAAATTTCGCTCCCGGATTGACTTTTTCCGCCCCAGAAACCACTTATTTTCACAGAATTTCTTCAAAATGAACAGAATACGTTTACTTGAACAGAAAGAACTTATTGTGAAAGTTAGTCCCTTCATGTCATGTTTGTATATAGCCCTGATACAAATATTGGTCTCTATTTGACAAATTGAACCTGATCATATTAGCCTATGATTAGGAAACATACACAAATTATACCCGTTTTCACTTTTTTACCAAGTTGAATTGTATTCGGATAGAAATTGGAGTGTATCATATAGTCGGCCGCGCCCGACTTTAGCCTTTCCCTACTTGTTTTATTTTGAAATTGTTTTTTTGTGCTCGAGGCCTTAAATAATATAAATTTAGTTAAATATACATTTCCGAGTTGCCCCTTATTTTTTTAATTTCTTACTAAAATTCTAAATTTCGTCGAAGTTACCTTCATTATTTGTACACACATTTTCGAAATATAAGTTCGATATCACCCTCTTATATGTCAAATTAAAATTAATTTTGTTGATTACCAATGTTCTGCATTTTACTTTCACATAGAAAAAGTAAACACCAAATTTCGTCATTCTAGCTGTAGCCGTTTAGTTAGTACCATTTGTATCCTCCTGTTCCATTGCATCACTTGGAACTGCGAATTACACAAACGTTTATATTTTTCTTTTCTACGCAGTCAGAAAAATTTATACTGCTACGTCCATGTGTGTTGTACAATTTGTATCCTCTTTTTCCATTTTACTCCATAAAAGTAAGAATTTCAAAAATCCATTTATTTTATGTGTCTATTCACCGAGTTTCATTATTCTAGGTGCAGCCGTTTGGTTGGTACCATTTGTATCCCTCTATTATTATTTATCCCCTTAAAAGTACGAATTGGGAATAAATACTTTTATATTATGTATCCTCCCAATTAGAAAAATGTACATACCAAATTTCGTGATTCTAGCTGTTGTCGTTTAAAATGGTACATATTTTATCCCTTTTTGTCCTATATCACCCCCTACAAATAAAAACTACTTTATGGTGCACGTTTTTTGCTATAAGGGAAATGCGCATTCCAAATATCAAGTTTATATTGACATATTAAAAAAATACTGAAATAGGGGTTTTTTCAGTCCTTGTGAGGGAAAAGTTTTCCCTGTGAACCGACATATCTCATTTGCAAGCCCAACCGATCTACAACTATAAGACGTATTTATACAACATTTGGACCTCCTAGCCCCTTTCGTTTAGAGGCTAGCGTGCTTTCAACAGACGGACGGACGTACATGGCTAAATCGTCTTAGAACCCCATCCTGGAGGCTATAAAAGTCTAGTTTTGTTTGTAATAAAAAAATATAAAATTAAATTGTTGACAAATGTTCATTGTAATCAGAAATGTAAATATATAGATTTCAACTATTTCTACAGTTTTCCATTTAGAAAGTAAAATTTAATTTCTGCTCAAAATAGTCAATAAAGTATATTTTAGTATTTCCCGTTTTCCCGGGAAATTTGAAAAATTCTGGACCCCAAACTCTACTCAATAAACACAAAAAAGTAAATTGTTAGATTTCGGACACAACATTTTTATTTTTTTTTGTTTTATAGTGTTATGAGAAATTTCTTTTATTTGGTAAAATATCCCGCAAAAGTTTTCCATAATTTTCAACATGAAAATATACTGAATTTTGGTTATTGCACAGCGAGAATTCGTTGTGAAAAAGTCTGGCATTTTTAGCTGGATGGTACAATTTGAATGGCAATTTGTAAGGATAGTTTCATTTTTTTGATTTTGCTAGGAATATTTTTTATGTATTTTTTGTTGTTCGACCTTTTTTATTTTTCAAATTCCAATATTTCGCAATTCTTTGAATTGCATCACCAGGTATTATCATGTAAATGAATTTGGCGTAACTTAAAAGTAGCGTAGATTCACCACCATGTGTTGTGCAATATAAGGGATCTTAATTTTGAAAAAATGCATTAGAATAATAAAATTTATGAAGAAAGTAATTTTAATTTAAGATATCAAGAGACTATGTTTTTAAAAGTAAGTTCTTTATGCATCCGGTCTTTTCATCCCATCGGACACTGGTAGCGTATGATTGATATTAGTTAAAATTAATATTACTGATTCGCGGACTGACCGGCAAGGGGAATAATCATGTAATTACTTTAACAATCTTATTACTAAATGCGGACTTCACTTAAATGATTTTCATGGTAACAAGAAACATTGATATAATCAATTTTATTTTATGCAAATATGTAAAAAATAGGATTTGCAAACAAATAGATGTCTACTCATATTTTCGATAATAATAAACCGTCGTAAATCTGTGCGATACTATTATCAATGAAGTTCTTTTTGGATTGCACACATTTCGAATATCAGGGTTCAAGTTCATCGTCCATGGAGCGATTAATTCGACTAAGCATGGCTCTAACAGCTCTATTGCAACAAAAATTGGTAGCAGGCAAAAAATGGCGAACAACTATTTAAGGAACACAGTACACTTAATCATACCCTAACTAATTTTCATGACATCGGGTATTAGGAACAATTTGTAAGTCGCCTAGAGTAATTAAACCAAGACGGGTTATTCGGTCATTATTCTGTTAAAGAGGTGGAGGTCACAATCTAATTAAATAAGAAAGAAAACAATGAACTCCGGATGATATAATATCCTCCACCACTCTCTTCCACATTACACGTTTTTGAATACAAAGTCTGGATGTATTAAATTTGATTGAATATTTCGGAAACATCAGAGAACTGTACTGTTGTTTTAGGCACTATTTCAAAAACTGCAGTTTACTTTGCCTCGAATATTATGTGTTGCTTCTGAGTGGTAATTAAACAGACAAAGGCAAAAAACGGGTTTTTGATTACGCTAATTCAAAGTGGGAGGAATAATTTTTAACACATTATAAGTGTGGCTATCCTATGCTACATGAGTTTATGTTTCTAATTAATATGTTTGTAAATGCTGTTGTTTTGCTAAAAACTGTATCAATAAATTTGTTTATAAAAGTTCTTTATAAAGGGTGATTTTTTAGCTATTATCTTTTTGGCAACACTGATTTGAACAGCTGACGCACGTTTCGTGTTTTGTTTCACTGTCAAACATCTTCAGTTTGGTCTATAATTTAACCATGAATCGTCTTACAAACGAACAACGCTTTCAAATTATAGAATTTTATTATCAAAATGCGTACTCTGTTAAGAAAGTTCATCGCGCGCTTCCATTTTATGGTCAGTATAATCGACTCGCTGAAGCGGCTATTCAGGCTATTGTGACTAAATTTCGCACCAAATTTACATTGTTGGACATTAAACCACCAACACGCTTACGTAGAGTGCGAACTGAAGAAAATATCGCAGCTGTATCGGCCAGTGTTAATGATGACCATCAATTATCGATTCCTCGCCGTTCACAGCAATTGGGCCTCTGTTACTCAAAAACGTGGAAATGCCAAAATTGGACTAAGCGGATGGACCATTTGAGGCGAAGTCAAGGTCAACATTTACATGAGATAATCTTCAAACATTAAATTATATGGACCGTACTATCGATTCAAATAAAGATTTCATGCATTTTTCTGAATTTTAAGTGTTTTTTTAAATTTCCTATAGCATTTAAACAATCACCCTTTACAACCTGTGCTTCGACCCAAGTGTGTTGATGGCGTATGCGTTATATATGTTACGATCAATATCGCTCATCCGCAGACTGGTCGTGAAATTTCTCAGCAGAGATCGTTAAAGTGATTCAGTGAAAATTATGCGTTTATTTATGGAAGACAAAAATTGATACCAGAGCTTAATTTTTTAAATCCTGAATCATGAGATAATCTACAATATTTCTCTATCGTCAGCTCTAGTTCATACATCAGTATAAACATACTTACTATAGAATATAGAGCAGTAAATATGTATGTAGTATTGCTGTACTGGTGTATAAAGCCATATTTGTTAATCATGTTCAATAAAAAGTTTGCTACAGTTGTTTGTTACTTCTTCTGGGTCGAATGAAATAAAGAACAGCATTCGTTGGGAATGATGTTGGACGAAGTTGAGTTCAGGTAAAAGAAAAACTCCATATGAAAGTTATTGCAATATTTGAGGTTTGATTTTATGTCATAAGTAATCACATGTACACTAGAGCGACTCGTGAAAAATCACCCCATTTGAAAGATTTATGTGTTTCGTGATTTTTCGTGCTTTTTAACCACAAATATAGGAATATAGTTATTTTTCATATTTATCCAGAGCTCATTTCCAAATTAAAGCTACTATAGGCGTAAATTAGAAAAATGAAATATGAAAACTTATATCGTTTTCATGTTTAGAAATCCAAAATGCAACACAAACTATTACACCCTGTGACAATTTTACACTTTTTTCATTAGACTTGAACTAGACCAAATACATATGAAATTAGAGATCATATGTAAACTGTTTACTCAGCTTTTCATTTGATGATCTTTTCTCCTTTTGATAGGACTTTACATTTGTAAGGATACAAAAATACATATCAATATTCATTTGATGAAAGTGGGAAGAAAAACATATTTTTTAAATGTTCAGGCCAATAAATGTATATAATGTCCTTTGCAAATTTTATCTTGATAATTTACAATATATTTTTTCAAAAAAAAATATGTCGAAACTTTATGCATACTTACATTAGCTACGCCTTCACAAAATATCATATTATTAGTCTAATATTTAAAAAATAATTTTAATCGATTGATTATGAATATTCTGGGCAGTACCTTTCGACTGGAACAAGGTCTGTGTACGCGGTTTTCCACTTGGTAATATTTTTGATTTTAAAGGACTCAAAGTTTTAGAGATATAAAAATGTATTTAAATATTTCTATATTTTTATACCCTCCACCTTTGTTATTCCGTTTGTAACACCTTGAAATATTCACCGAAGACCCCGTGAAGTAAAGGGCGATTTTTAAAAGCTATAGGAAAGTTTTTCAAAAAAAAACACATAAAATTCAGAAAAATGCATGAAATCTTTATTTGAATCTTTAGTACGGTCCATATAATTTAATGTTTGAAGATTACTTCATGCAAATGTTGACCTTGACTTCGCCTCAAATGGTCCATCCGCTTAGTCCAATTTTGGCATTTCCACGTTTTTGAGTAACAGAGACCCAATTGCTGCGAACGGCGACGAATCGATAATTGATGGTCATCATTAACACTGGCCGATACAGCTGCGATATTTTCTTCAGTTCACACTCTACGTAAGCGTGTTGGTGGTTTAATGTCCAACAATGTAAATTTGGTGCGAACTTTAGTCACAATAGCCCGAATAGCCACTTCAGTGGGTCGATTAAACTTAGCGCGATGAACTTTCTTAACAGAGCACGCATTTTGATAATAAAATTCAATAATTTGCAAGCGTTGCTCGTTTGTAAGACGATTCATGGTTAAATTATAGACCAAACTGAAGATGTTTGACAGTGAAACAAAACACGAAACGTGCGTCAGCTGGTTAAACCAGTGTTGCCAAAAAGATAATAGCTAAAAAATAACCCTTTACATATATTCTGTGTCCTGGCAAAATTCTAAGACGATCTATCCATGCCCGTCCGTCTGTTGAAAGTACGCTAGCTGCCGAACGAAATGAGGTTACAATTTTCCCTAAATGTGTCTCATGGTTGCAGATCGGATGGGATTGTATTTCTCCTTATTTCCGTTACTCTTCTAGTCGCTGAAGAAACAATATCGTTTACAATTCCTTTCTCCAATTTAAATATTAGTTCCTTCCATTCCCTGTAGAAACCACCTGGTGTCAAATTCTCGCTTTGAAATTTTTTGGTTACAATATAAGGACCCTCGTTTAAATAACTTTTTATTTCAATTAGACGTTTGAGCATTAAATGCCACCCCAACGAATCGCTTGATCTATAATAGTACCTTTGCGGCACGTCTCTATAAAATTGTATCAATAAATGAATACCACATTAACTTTACTTTTATTTTAATTTTTTACAATTCTACAATTCATTCTAATTGTGTTCGCAGAACATGTCTCACGTTAATATTTTAAGATTTTAAAACCTTTATTTATTCATTTTTTCAGCCTGGAAATATATTATCATCTTCTTCTATATATATAACAAGTAAGGAAAGACTAAAGTCGGGCGGGGCCGACTCTATATACACTCCACTTTCAATCCGAATACAATTTAATTCGGTGAAAATGTGAAAACGGGAAGGATTTTTGTATCCTGTAAATGTATGTGTTTGACAAAAAATGTTAAATCGGAGAGGACATTTGTATGGGGGTATATTGAAATCTGGAACGAAATAGGTGAAATATAATATGTATAGTTTGGCCAAAATCAGTTAAACATTTGGGAGCAACAGTTGTATTTGCGCTATATCTAAATCTGAACCGATCTTAGCCACTTTCACCATAGGTTTTTTACTTGGATTATAAGCTGTTGTGCCAAATTAAAAAAAAATCGAGTACAATATGTGGTTTCTATAGCGGCAAAAGTCAAATCGGGAGCCACATTTGTTTGGGGGCTATATCTAAATCTGAACCGATCTTACTCACTTTCTGCATAGGAGTTTCTAGTTGGATTATAAGATGTTGTGCCAAATTTAAAGAAAATCGAGTATAGTATGGGGTTTCTAGAGCGGCAAATGTCCAATCAGGAGCGACATTTGTATGGGGGCTATATCTAAATCTGAACCGATCTTACCTAATTTCTGCGTATGTGTTTCTAGTTGGATTATAAGATGTTATGCCAAATTTAAAGAAAATCGAGTATAATATGGGGTTTCTAGAGCGGAAAATGTCAAATCGGGAGCGACATTTGTATGGGGGCTATATCTAAATCTGAACCGATCTTACCGAATTTCGACATAGGTGTTTCTAGGTGGATTGTAAGATGTTGCGTCAAATTTAAAGAAAATCGGGTACAATATGTCGTTTCTAGAGCGGAAATGTCAATTCAGGAGCGACATTTGTATGGGGGATATATCTAAATCTGAACCGATCTTATCCAATTTTTGCATAGGTGTTTCTAGTTGGATTATAAGATGTTATGCCAAATTTAAAGAAAATCGAGTATAATATGGGGTTTCTAGAGCGGAAAATGTCAAATCGGGAGCGACATTTGTATGGGGGCTATATCTAAATCTGAACCGATCTTACCCAATTTTTGCATAGGTATTTCTAGTTGGATTATAAGATGTTGTGTCAAATTTAAAGAAAATCGGGTACAATATGTCGTTTCTAGAGCGGCAAATGTCAAATCAGGAGCGACATTTGTATGGGGGCTATATCTAAATCTGAACCGATCTTACCTAATTTCTGCGTATGTGTTTCTAGTTGGATTATAAGATGTTATGCCAAATTTAAAGAAAATCGAGTATAATATGGGGTTTCTAGAGCGGAAAATGTCAAATCGGGAGCGACATTTGTATGGGGGCTATATCTAAATCTGAACCGATCTTACCGAATTTCGACATAGGTATTTCTAGTTGGATTATAAGATGTTGTGCCAAATTTAAAGCAAATTGGATACAATATGTGGTTTCTAGAGCGGAAAATGTCAAATCGGGAGCGACATTTGTATGGGGGCTATATCTAAATCTGAACCGATTTGCCTCAAATTAAATAGCGTTCGTCCTTGATCCACAAAACTTACTTGTGCCAATTTTTTTAAGATCGGACTATAATTGCGACCTGTAATTTGATTACAACAATAGATGGACAGACAGACGGACAGACAGACAGACGGACATGGCTAAATCGACTCAGAATGTGATTCTAAGTCGATCGGTATACTTAACAATGGGTCTATCTCGCTTCCTTTTGGGTGTTACAAACAAATGCACAAAGACATAATACTCTCGTGGAGTGTATAAAAATCAATGTGTGTCTGTGTGTCTATATGATGCGTATAGGACGACCGAATCACCTGAAAATTATACTGTATCTAACTTCTGGACAGAGGATGATTCCTGGATATACTAAGTCATAATAGGACAAAGGGGGTGGTACCTCCCACACAAAAAAATATTTTAAAACTATCAAAAATTACTCATTTTATCTTCCAAATCATACGAAATAGGGGAATAGGGAAAGATGAATCCGTGCAACGCCGGGTACAAAATACTAGTAATTTATAATAACAAAAAAACATTTACCTGAAGTCGGAGTCGACCATTTTTTTCGACTCCGACTCTTAGACTCCAACTGCGACTCCACAGCCCTGCGTGGAAGCACCAAAAAGTAAATGGGACAATAATGGATAAAAGGTGAAATTTTTAATTTACATCCCTCTAAATGCGTAGATAGGTAAACTAGAAGGATTTTTCAAAAATCTTACTTTTAAGGGATACAAATGGTACCAACCAAACCGCTGAAGTTGAAATCATGAAATTCGGTGTATACATTCACCTGACTGAGTAGACGCGAAACATAAACATTTTTTTAAATTTGTACTTTTAGGGCGATGTGAAGCGAAAAGGAATAAAAATAGGGAAACAAATTTCCCTAATAAGGACTGAAAATAGCCTCTAAAATTTAGACTATTTAAGTATTTGATAATAACTGATTTATATGCACTTGAAATTTGTAAAACCGTCAAACCGAACCGTCATGAAATTCGGTATATACATTCATCTGACTGTATGGACGCGAGACATAAAGTATTTTTTCTAAATGTGTACTTTTAGCCGGAAAATGGGGATACAAAGTGTACCAACCAAACGGCAGCAGATAAAATAGTGAAATTTGCTCTGATTTCGTAGATGTGAAAAATACAGAGATCTTTCGATATTCGTACCTCAGGATATAAATGGGATAAAATTTGGCACCAAGCGGCTGAAGCCAGAATCGTAAAATTCGTCTGACTGCGTAGACGCGGAAAAAAGGACTTTTTCCAAAATCGTACTTTTAGTAAAACTTGTACTAAACAAACGGTTGTACATAGAATCATGATATTAGGTGTGTACATTCCAATATGGCGCGAAACATAATGGATATTTGTTTAAAATTAGTACTTTTTTATCAAAATGGCACATTAACTTGGTCTGTAGCTGATATCAAGAAATTACAAATGGGAAAATTGGCCCTGAGGGAAATTGTTTCTACCTAATAACGACTGACAATGCACCTGATCTTTAGACATATTTTTGAAGATTTCTGTCTCATGGTCATCTTGAAGTTTTATATTTATATAGCAGAGGGCTATCAAAAGTAAACAAATATTTTGATGTGCATAAAAAATTTCACAATTTTCCTAATATGGTATTGATTGCACTTCAATGTAAAGTTGGCAGCCTCTGATCTGCCGGTAATAATGTGGAATGCTCTCCGTGGTGGAGGGTATATAAGTTTCGGCCCGGCTGAACTTAACGCCCTTTTACTTGTTTATAAATGCCAAGAAGAAACGCCCGTAAAGTTCGGAAGAGAAAATTTTGCATATCTCAATTTTTTTGAATTTTGACTTAGACCACTATTATACTAACTGGCACATATAATACACAAAATAATTCAAATAATTACACTGTCCAACAGCATTTTTGGAACAGAGTAGCGACAGAGAGGATTAAAATATTCTAGTAAAATGTTTGCGGGGAAATTTCAGAGGGGGTCTCCGAAGACACCAAAGTTGTAAATAATGATCTTCCCGCTTAAATAGCAAAATTACACGCCAGCTTATACAACAAAATTATTGGGGTTAAAATTGGTTCATTTTTTTTTGGAAAATCGATCTTCTTCGACAAAAAATGTGGGTATTTCGGTAGAGCACGGTAAACAAAAAATACAAATTGGATACTTTTGCAAAATTTTCATTTTCGCGGGAGATGTAGTTAAAATGATTTTTTATGCATGACATTTTTGTTTTGTAATTTTCTCGCGATCTATCCAACGGATCCGGCAGATGTTTTTCATGTGTATTAAGAACCAATGTCGCTTGTAACGTGTATGTAGTAAGTCGCGTAAAAAGCTGCGATTGTTGCAAAAATCCAAAATTCGCGATTGCAATTGCATTTATTTCAACTTTCTCTATCTGGGTTTCTGAAACAATTCTGTCACAAATATTCCCTACTTAGTCAGCGATCATATGCCAAAAAACTAGCATTGTCTATATGATAAAAAGTTACGCGGGTTTTCTCAATTTTTGACTTTACAGTCAACATTTATCCTATTTCACTCTTATTTGTAATGTGTAATTTTGCTATTTAAGCGGGAAGATTATTATTTACAACTTTGGTGTCATCGGTGACTCCCCTGAAATTTTCCGGCAAATTTTGTCGTAGAACATTTTAATCCTTAAATGTGCTTTTTGAAAGGATTTCTTTATTTCCTCGAATAAAGGGTCAAATTGATCCATAAAGAGAGTAGCTAGAGGGTTAAGATCTTCCACAATAATTATCCCCACAAAATTCCACAATATAGTTCTGACAATAAGAATTCGCTCAGTCATTAACTTACAACATTTTTTTCGCTTAGTTAATGCTCCCTTCGACCAAAAAATGAAAACTTTGATAAAAAGAAACTCAGACCAGCTGGACTATAAGTTTATTGTACAAAAATTATCTACTCAACAAAGCCCTTTCAGAATTATAGGGTCGCTATAATTCTGAAAAAAGTCTTAATTTGTTGTTATTATTTGTTGGGGAATATTTCGTTCTTGCTTTCGAAATGAATCATTGGGGGAAAGCATTGGGGTTTTATACTGGTATACGGTATATTGGTACTTAATACACATCGAGAGCTTATACATATTAGAGTGGCTTCAAAATAAAAGTAGTGGATGTTCCCGACTAGAATGAAATATTGGTTTGTTTTATGTGTTCTCCCTAAATATTTCGCTTTTATCATTGTCCGTTCGTGAGCCGGACGCGTTCAAAATAACCTCTATAAATCAGGGTTTTCTTGAATAAAATTCACGGTGAGAATGGTATTTAGAAAAAACCTGATAGAAATTAAAATATGGTCCTAGCCATATCTAACCATATCATAAACTTGCATTTTAACCAAGAATAGAAGGTAGAATTTTAACATTTTTGTGATAACTTCCATATTTTTAGTTCGATTTGTGTTTTTGTTGGATCGTTGAAAAGGTATTGATCACCAATTACAATTTTTATAACTTCCTTCGACACAAACAGCTAATTTTGAAAAAAAAAACATCTGAAATTTGTGTCTTTCAATGGACAAATTGGGAGGAAAACTTCACATGATATGTTACAATAAAACCATGCGAAATGATTTCCCTCCCGAGAACGAGATTATATAGACGTGAAAGTATAGGTCACTAATAGGAAAACTCATACTCAGTTTTTTATTTCGTGCTCGTTTGTCTTTTTTACAGGACTTTTAATTTCCAAAGGATGTAAATGTTTCAATAATTTAGTTTCGTACTTTTGCGTATCATACAATGTCGATATGGGTATCAAATGCGAGAGAAGAACATGTGCTCAATATACTTTTAATTTCATGTGTCTATCTATGTTAATTTAGCATTAACAAGCATTTCAATTTTTCCCCTTTATAAAGTTTATGTAGATTATTTATGTTTTATTTTTAAGGGTGAAAATTTGAAATTGTTGAATTTCTTTCCAGATATTAGTTTTAAATAAGACTAGAATGTGTTTACGATGCAAATAACCCCATATTTCAGTTTTTACTTCACATTTAATCCACTGAGTATTAACAGTAAGAAAAAAATTTGCGGCCCTTAATGGGTTAGCAAATTCTAAAAATTGCAATTGGTTATCAATACGTCTCCAAAGAGCTCCTAAAAACAAAAATCAAACTAAAAATGTGGAAGTTATTGCGGTTTTTATAAAAAATGCATCAAAAATTGCACTAAATTAGTATAAATCTGTCCTTTATACTGGGTCATATTGCAAGTTTTTAATATGGTTTGATAAGGCTCGGGTCGGATTTTAATTTCTAGCGGTTTTTTCTCAATACCATTCTCATGGTGAATTTTATTCAAGAAAAACCTGATTTATTGAGGTTATTTTGAACGCGTCCAGCTCACGAATGGACAATGATAAACGCGAAATATTTTGGGAGAAGACACATAAAACAAACCAATCTTTCATTTTAGTCGGCAACATTGTTTCCTTCCTCACAAAAGAAGCCACTCTAATATATATAGATATTATATTATATATATATGTGGCTATGAACCATTTTCTGGAAAATGAGTTTTTGATGCAAAAATATTCTCAGATTAGGACGTCATTTGTCATATAAATTTGAAGAAAAAATATTTTTCTGAAGCAATTGTTTTTCTGACTTGGCTATCCACTCACACGTTAGTTTGTGACTGTAAAAGTGACTATGAACATACAAATAAAATAGTTCAAAAATGGAGAAGCATACATATAAGCGAAGGTTGTAATTCGCTACAACGATTTTGTTTAAAACATTTTTCGAGATTTAGGGCATATCGTACTATCACAATCCACCATTTCGCCGTTAATAGCATTTGGTTCCCAAGTTGTCAGGCTAAAATAGAATAAATTGTGGATGTAAAGTCAAAAAATATGAAAAGTATCTTTAGAAAAACCTGCGTAACTTTTTATCATATTGAGAATACCAAAATATTTGTATGGCATATGATTGCTGACTTCATTCGAAATATTTGTGTCAGAAAAGTTTCGGAATCCTGAACAGAAAAAGTTTTTGGATTTTTCAACAATTGCAGCGATTTGACTACATATATGTTACAAGCGACATTGGTTCTTAATACACAAACAAAAATTCAGTCGGATACGTTGGCTAGATCGCGAGAAAATCATAAAACAAAAATGTCATGTGTGAAAATCATTTTAGCCATATTTGCCGCGAAAATTTTCCAAAAATATCCAATTTGTATCTTTTTGTAAAAAAATGGAAAAAGGGATAAAAACGGTATCAATCTGACGGATGAAGCTGGAATCTTTAAATTCGCTGTGTACATCACAGAAAATGCGTTTTCTATACACTGAAAATGCTTCATTCCCCCAATGAAATCTTACATTGCATGAATGAAATATATCATTCTTTTTGGATCAACGTAGAGCTTCATTAATACAACGTAAAATGTTTCATTAAATTAACAATCAATGAACAATGTTTCATTAGTGTTAGATTAATGTAAAGTGTCATTAATACAATGAAACATTGCCATTATATTAATGAAGCATGTTAAGTCAATGCAAGGACACGTTTCATTAACGAAATGTTCATTAATGATTTTTTGTCGTTGTATTAATGAAATAGTTTCATTGATTTAATGACATTGATTCGTTGATATAATGCAAATATTTCATTGCTGCATCAAAAAGAATTAATACTAAAAATACCCTTAATATTGCTTATTTAGCTGTGGATCATCTACTTATAGTTTGCAGCAATTATTTGGCGCAGAAACCAAAATATTTACTTAAGCTAAGTGAACTATAAAATGAATGAGAATTATATCTACTTTCTGTAAGCCACCCAAAAATACGCACACCAAAAAATTATAACACATTAATGAAACCAGTTCATTCCGTTAATGAAATGTTACATTAGGGTTAAGAAAGAGTTTCATTATTTTGTTTGTGACGGAAAAAGTAAACAAAACTGAATATAATTGGCTAAACAAGTATTGTAATAGAAAGAGTTAACTTCATCCCCGGCAGCGACAACGTGAAATATACACCACTCATAAAAAAGGAAAATGTTTTTCTCCCACCTCTTCACATAAAGCTCGGACTCATAAAAAACTTCGTGAAAGCTATCAACAAAGATGGCGAAGCGTTCGCCTATTTAAAAACCATTTTTCCTCACCTTTCATCGGCAAAGATTAAGGAAGGCGTTTTCGACGGTCCGCAAATTAAAAAGTTGTTGCAAGACCAACAGTTTGAGCACATTTTATCACCAAATGAAGCTGCAGCTTGGAACTCATTTCGGCAAATTGTTTCCGGATTTCTTGGAAACAACAAAAGCTCAAATTACAGAGAGATCGTCGAACAACTACTCCAAAATTATAAAAAAATTAGAGCAAATATGTCGCTTAAGATACATTTTCTACACTCGCACTTGGACTTCTTTCCGGACAACCTGGGCGATGTGAGTGACGAGCATGGCGCACATGTAACAAAAATTACTTGGATTGGTATTGCATTCAAATCCTCGCGAACGTTTGCTCATTTTAACTATCGCGTTCGTCGACACTTGTTGAATGAGTAAAATCGATCAATGAAGACCTATTTATACTGTGTATTGTTTAGTATTTTACTGACAGGTACTTATAAATGGGTGTATATTTTTTTACATACCAGTTTCACCATGTGTGAGTCTTAAATTTTCCGAATAATGACCACCCTTAAATGTGGGTTGCATTTCTGTAAAAAAATCATACAGGTAGCCAACGGAAAACCCAAATAATTAAAAAAGTCCCCTTTCCTTTTTTCCTTTTAATTGTTCACGCACATTTATTAGCGTTTATTACTTTGCTTACGCAATCATAAAAATTAAATAACCCTTTGTTTATTCCGTTTTGTTAATTCTGAGAATCAAAAAAAAAAAGAAAAAACCTTACCATAGACAAAGTTGTGCATATGTCGAGCAAATTTTTGAAATTCATACCTTTACTCAATTGCGAATAAAAGCGAAACGCGTGCATCGATTTTCATGATCTTTGTCTCATTTTGCTCATAGGTTATGTGACTTTACGTAAAAGTAATAAGATTTGACATTTTTTTTTCATTTTGGATTTTTTATGGATTTAAAAAAAAAAAATTTAAATCTTTAGGCAAAAAATAAGTTTTTTTCCTTTATATATTCATTTTTAACTTGGAAACTGTTGTTGTATAGGAAAACAATATATGAACAGATTAAGAGAATTGTAATTTTAAATTTTTTAAAATTTAATTCAATTAAATCGGGCTAGTGGTTCCCGAGTTATGCCGGACGAAACAAATTAACCAAAAAAAAAATTTTAAATTAAAAAAAAAATAAAAAAAAAACCAAACGAAAAAAAAAAATTTTATTGCGTTTTTCGAGCTCATGTCAAGGTTATCTACACAGAAAAAATTATCGCATCCCGAGTACATTTTGACTGTTGACTAGTGTAATTACTCTTCAAATTAAGGAGAAAATCAGTTTTTTTTCGCTCTCCTGAAAAGTTGTGTTTTTGTTCATAGCCACTTATGAATATAAGCCCTCGACATGCAAAAAATCTTCCTTTTCTTTCTCTAAGAAATGTTTTTTTGATTTTCTCGAAAAAATGTCAAATTCGCCCATAAAAAGAGGAGCTAGAGGGTTAAGATCTTCCACAAAAATGATCCACAATATAGTTCTGACAATAAGAATTCTCTTTAATTAACACTTTCCTCACTTAGTATAATGCTCCCATAAACCATAAACCAAGAAAGAAACTCTGACCAGCTGGACTATCAGTTTAAAATCCAAATTTGTTGGAGAGTGTAATGAAATATGTATACACTTTTATTTAAGAGGTCTTTTCAAATATAAAAACTTTTTAAAAAGAGACAATAATAGATTTAACGATGTCTGTCCGTCCGTCCGTCTGTTTGTTTGTCAAAACCAGGTATGGATGCTGGGAGTGGTGCATAATATCATATAGTCGGCCCCAACTCTATCCTCTCCTTACTTATTTAATTTCTAATTTATGTTCATATCCTTTGAACTTTATTTGATTTTAGTTCATGGCTGTTACTTAATTATATTTTGAGGGTTATTTCATTTAATATGCTATTTCGAAGTGCCGTTCTTTCACAGCTATTATTTTAGCACCCTTAGAGATATATGTACTGGAAATTTAATAAAGGGTGTCCCAAGAAGAGCGCAATTTTTTAATTTTAAATAAAACACAGATATTTAAGAAAAAATCGTGAAACTTTATTATATCGTAAAGTAGACAGAATGAGGTTATGTATGGAACAATATATCGTGCAGATGGCCGCCGCGGCTTTGCTGGCATGCACGCGATCTTTTAATGAAATTTTCAATGACCGTTTTGCATGAATGCTGCGGTATTTCATTAATGCAGCGTCCAATTTCGTCTTTTAAGGCTTGAGTCGTCGTCGGCTTATTCGCGTAAACCATCGACTTCAAAAAACCCCAAAGAAAAAAATCTAATGGTGTTAAATCGCACGATCTAGGCGGCCAATTCTGATCTCCAAAACGCGAAATAACACGACCGGGAAATTACTGATGCAGCAATTGAATTGTTTCTCTGGCTGTATGACATGTGGCGCCGTCTTGTTGGAACCACATGCCCTCCATGGTCAGTTGGCTTCAGTTCCTGAGTCAATTGAACTTTGTATGCATGAAGATGCAAATCTTTCGTCAAAATTCGCTGCAAAGTGTATTTGGAGACACCAATTTGCTGAGCTCGGTGTCGAATTGAAGTGGATGGAGTTTGAGCGACATCATCACGTACAGCTGCGACATTTTCGGTCGATCGACCTGGTCGATGGCGCGTTGTTGTCTTTACATCACTAACAGACCCAGTTTCGGCAAATTTATCCATTAATCTCTTTACAGTTGACTCTTTTGGAACATTATTGTGACCACAAATTGATCGCAATTTGCGAACTGTAGCCGCAAAACTTTCACCATTTTGGTAAAACAATTTCAGAATGAAAATGCGTTGTTCATTCGTGTAGCGCTCCATTTTTACTAACCTCGTACCTTCTACTAACAAACAATAACAATTGTTCAAATGTCAAACAATGACACTTCGAATGTTGCCAGATCTAAAAATTGCGTTCTTCTTGGGACACCCAGTAGAAAATCTCCGAAGTAAATATTGGAAAAATAGTAACATTTTCAGTTTGGATATTATTTTATACCGCCATGATTTAATTCATTGTCAAATGATAGCGTGAGGTTACTGTTGCTAATGGTGCTACTGTAATTTCCGAGTTTAGTTCATCGAAAATTCTTAAAAACAATCGGTCTGTTGTCTGGCGTTAATATAAAGTGATTTGACATGTTTATTAAAAATTTAAATTTTTGATTTGAACTGGGATGTTGTCCTTGCTCAAGACCATTAGAGTTACAACTCTATTTAATAGAATGCAAATTTATTTACAAATGACATTTATTTCTTTGCTGCAGACTACATGCATGATTTCCACCCTGTTAAAGTTTTCCTCAGGTGGCTTCGCAGTGACTTTTCAACAACATACCCGGCCTCTTTAAGTAAATGATTCTCACAAACGAAACGAGAAGCACAACTCACTTGCCGAATATCTGTTTTTAAAAAAACACACCAAGTACTATAGCACACATGCCAACTTACAAGCATCTCATTGAGTTGCAGATGTAAGTATGTGTATTGCAGGTATAGCTAACCAGCAATACTTGTGCCGTGCCAACGCTCATTTGTTGTATTTGTTTTCGTTTGTATTTTTTTGTCTGTAATCAATATTTGATTTGAACTGGGATATTGTCCTGGCTCAAATGGGATATTGTCCAACTCTATCCGCATCACCAATTAACAGTCTCCTTCATTTGCTTTGTCCAATTCTAACTAATTCCAAACACACACATTAATAATGTTACGGTTTACAGAAACTCAATTATCCTTGTTTGAGAACCCTTTAGAGGTTTGTCTGACAAACTAGCTGCACGAAGTTATGATTCATTGTAATGGCTGCAGTAATCGCATGCAGCATGTGTCCTGGCCGCCCGGTAGCTCTCTGCATCAACACCCTTGCGTAGCATGTGATAGTTGCCTTTTCGATTTGTTTACATGAACTTTATTGTTCCTAATAATTGTAATCTTTTGCACAAAAAATATGTATATATTCTGACTCTGAATAACTTTACGCTAGACTACTTTAGTGGCGTGAGTACCAGCGCCAGTGTACATGGTTCATGACGGGTCTTCCTGGTACAACCACATCATCATGCCAACGACCAAGGACGTCAAAACAATGCTCTGCAACGCTTTGTTTCTCTTCTCGAGGGGGAGGGGGTTTGTTTTCACCTGACCAAGGCGTCATTATAAATATATGTATGTCTACGTGTGTGTGTGTATAAATCTCTGTGTAGCCTTTGTCTGTGTGCAGCACCTTATCTATAATACGCTTACTGATATAAACATAATTTATGAATGCAGACACTGCCGCGTACCCAGCGAGACTGGTTGACTGGGGGTCAGCGGCGGCTGGAGGAGTCCATGGAAGAAAGCATGAAAGAATAAACTAGACAGAGGTGGGATTGTGCCAGCCAGCCAGTTAGTTAGTGGACGCAAGGAAGATGTATTTTTTGTTCAAACTATTGTTTTCGATAACCACGCTAACTGACAATAGCGGTGATAGCCTTGATAGAGCAAAATTGTTAGTAGAACTTGGATATTGAGAAAATATATAGACTCTGTCATAAAAAGCCAAGTTTGTCCCACAGGCGAAACATAACAAATTATGTTGAAAAATATATAGGGTGGGCCATTTAAAATTTTAAATTAGAATCTGCTATAAAAAAGTACTGAATATTTTCAAATTTCTGGTTTTATAGGAATGGTTGAACTTTGTCAAAATCCACACCAAAGAGTGACTGGTTGTGGATGGATTGGCTTCTGAATAGTCATGTGTGGGTTCTCTGAAACCCATATGCGGCAATTTTGCGCATTGACATAGCCACCGAGATGAAAATGAGCTTCATCTGAAGACACGTAAATTTCTTACAGTTTGTGTTAAAGATTCACTAATTTGGAAGTAAGTTTTTAATATTTCCCAATTTTGATTGAGCATATGGCGTCCCATTTTGCAAATGTCAAACATAAACCTAAAAATTAAAATAAAAATTAATGTATTCAAAGCCAAAGTTCAGTTCAAATTTAAAATGTTACATGGCCCACCGTATACGATGTGGAATTTTATGAAAATCATTTTTGTGGAAGATATTAATTCTCTAGCTCCTCTCTTTATAGGTTATTTTGACCCTTTTTCGTGAAAATCAAAAGCGTTCTTTCAAAAAGTTGGCAAAATTTCAGTGGGGGGTCAACAAAAACACCAAAGTTGGAAATAAAACTCTTCACGCTTAAATAGTAAAATTACACGCTAACTTATTCAAAAAATTACTAGGGTTAAAATTCGTCCATGTTTTCGGACATTTTTTTTAAATAAAATTTTTTCAAGCAAAAAAATCTTTTTTGCTGGGACGGAAAAAATCATAAAAAATAGAAAAATGGAAAAAATAGAAAAATGGAAAAATCATAAAAAATAGAAAACATGTATATAGCGCAGAAACGCTATATACATGTTAAACAGCAGTGGATACATTTAGAATTTAGAGCCTTCGCTGTAGACGCAAGAGAATTTTTATTTTAAGAAATTATGATATTTAAATTTTTTATAAATTTTTTTATAAGTTTTTCGCAATTCTTTGCAATTCTGGTAACATAATATATTATTTTATTATTATTAGCTGAAAAAACAAGGCATAGTTGGAGAAAATCTATTGATAAATGTAGAAATTGTGGCCCAACTTTTAAAAATACTTACATACATAACTCCTTTACATTTAACAAAATCAATGTAGACCCCAACAAAAATCCGTGCGTCCTGCCGCCGCAGACAATTTTGATGTATTCTTATGGTGCTTATACGCATTTTTATGGGAAATTATCCGCTGCATCAGTAAGCGCGTAAAAACTAAACACAATTTATTGAAATTTCATTATTTCTACTATCTGGGTCATAACTTCTACATTTATTCATAGAGTTTCATCAAATAGCCCTTGTTTTCTTCGTTAAGTTGTCATATATTCTCGAAATAACACTAGGTTTTATGGTTTCCAATTTGTAAAACAGGGTTTCCGCTATTTAACAAAAAATCATCTTTTTTAATCGTCTGTGTCTACAAAGAGTGTCATAACTTACTTATTTATCCATAGATCTTTCACATTATAGTTTGTTTTCTTCGTTAGTATGATAGCTATTAAAAAATAAAACAACTTTTCCCGATTTTTTTTTCAATGTTTGTCGTACCAGAAAAAAACTTCATTTTTTTCTCAATTTTTAGGAGACCACTGTTGCTATGTGAATTCACGACATTTGTAGCTATCATAATTGCCTTTAACATTTATTCGGGTACATATATCTCCAAAATGACACTACAAATCTTAAAGGTATCTTGTCAGAAAATTTAAATTATAGTAAAAATTAAAAAAATATACACAAATTTTTTTGTGTTCATTTTATGACTCAACATGCCTCAATGCAAACAAATATGAAGTGTTAGGACTCGGAGTCATTTTTTTATCTTTTATAATTAGGTTGTAAAATATTCCCAAAGATGGGTCATCTCATAGAGTTGGATATGTAAGTATGTGGACTCTTTAAGTAAGTTAATCTCACAAACGAAGGAGAAGCACAATTCACTTTTCGAATATCAGTCAAAAAACCGCACCGAGCAATAAAGCACACATGTCAGTCACCTAACATTTACATTCATTTACTTAAAGAGTTGAAAAGTCGTTGAAAAGTCGAAGCCACGAAGGATTTTCAGGCCAGAAATCATGATAGTGGTAGTGTGCAGAGTAGATAAATACCTTTGCATTCGATTTAAATTAATGAATTAATTAAATTATGAAAATTTTCAAATCAATTTCCGGAGGAACTTTTTTGACGCCACAGAAGGATTAAAGGATTTCCATTGTCTATTCGATTTGGGTAGAGCCTATTGCAAATTTTGATATAAATATTCTTATATTTATATTTTCAAAAAGCTTAAATACCATAAATATTGATAGATAGTGTGTGCTACAGTTGGTTGTATTTCCATTCTATTTTAATTCCAAAAGTTCAAATTTTGAAAATCCATTATTAGACGTACATAGTGCAAAATAACCTAACTTCATGATTCAACCAATTTTTGCCGTAAAAGAAAAAGAACGAATTTGGAAAAAGTAAATATATACACCGAATTCCACGATTCCAGCTGCGGCCATTTGGTTGGTACCATTTTTACCCCCTTGACGTTTCTACGCAATTAGAATTTCATTATTCTAGGTGTAGTCGTTTAGTTGGTATTATTTTTATCCCTCTGTACTATTGTATCCCTTGAAAGTACGAATTTCGAAAAATCCGTTTATTTTCCGTGTCCACCCAGTCAGAGGAATGTATACTCCGAATTGCTTGACTCTAGCTGTGGTCATTTGGTTGGTACTATTTGTATCACCTTTTTCCATTTTAACCCCAAAAAGTACGAATTTCGAAAAATTCGTCCATTTTCCGTGTCTACGCAGTCAGAGGATGACTCTAGCTGATTGGTACTATTTTTATCCTTTAATTTTTTTATCATTTTAACCCAAAAAAGTACGAATTTTGAAAAATCTATCTATTTTAAGTGTCTACGCAATCAGAGGAATGCATACACCGAATTTCATTATTCCAGGTGCAGCCGTTCGGTTGGTACCATTTTTAACCCCTCCGTACCCGCTGTACTCTTGAAAGTACGAATTTGAAAAAAAAACTTTTATTTTTCATGTCTACGTAGTCAAAGGAATGTATACTCCGAATTTCATGACTCTAGCTGCGGTCATTTGGTTGGTACTATTTTTATCCCCTTTTTCTATTTTGACCCCAAAAAGTACGAATTTCGAAAAATCAGTTTATTTTCCGTGTCTACACAGTCAGAGGAATGTATACTCCGAATTTCATGACTTTAGCTGCGGTCATTTGATTGGTACTATTTTTATCCCCTTTTTTCATTTTAACTCCAAAAAGTACGAATTTTGAAAAATCCGTGTATTTTACTTATCTATGCTATCAGAGGAATCTATACACCGAATTTCATTATTCTAGGTACAGCCGTTTGGTTGGTACCATTTTTATCCCTCTATTCCCATTTTACCCCTTAAAAGTACGAATTTGGAAAAAATACTTTTATATTATGTATCTACTCAATTAGAGGAATGTACACACCGAATTTCGTGTTTCTAGCTGTTGTCGTTTAATATGTACCATTTTTATCCCTTTTTTGCCCCATTTCACCCCCTACAAAATAAGAATCACTATAAGGTGCACGTTTTTGCTATAAGGGGCATGCGCATACCAAATATCAATCAAATATAAACAGGCATATTCAAAAAATGTGCATAAATACGTTAAAATATTAGGGATAGATGGGTATTTTTAGTCCTTGTGAGGGAAAAAATTTTCCCTTTGGGCCGATTTCGCCCCGTTTCAATCCCAACTGATCTACGACTATAGGACGCATTTGTGGAAAATTTGGACGTTCTAGCTCCTTTCGTTTAGACGGTAGCGTGCTTTCAACAGACGGACGGACGGACATGGCTAGATCGTCTTAGAATTTTATGACGATCAAGAATATATATACTTTATAGGGTCTCAGGTCGATATTTCAAGGTGTTACAAACGGAATGACAAAGTTAGTATACCCCCATCCTGGAGGTGGAGGGTATAAAAATGAAAAATTCGCAATTTTAGATGAAAAAAAAACACCATAAAATTCTTTTTTTTAATAATTTAGTGTGAACTATTACTTTTTCCGATTCTTTTAAAAAGTGTCTTAAATTACATTGTTGTTGGTCAAATAAGGTTTCTTGATTTTTTAAAAGTAAATTTAAATATTTCCTACTAAAAATATTTCTTAATATTAATTTTTCGAAGAAATTTTCTGAAAGTAGCCCTAGTTGATATGACCAATGATTCAACACGTAAATGCTACATTAAAATCGATAATATTTTTAGATTCAACACATAAAAATCCTGCTACTGCTTCATTGTATTCTGACAACTGTTGTTATTTTTTTCTAGTAAGAGAACGGAGCAGTGAACGACCTTGCCTTGCATTCGGTTTAAGAAGTTTTTAGTTACTACTCAAAATTTTGAACGCGTTTATCCCAATATTGGTTTTCCTCAAGCTGGCCGGAAACATTACTCAAACAGTTTACAACCGATTCACTTTAAATGTTGGACACGTCTTCAGAAATATATATTCTAGAGACCAAATTTTACCACTTAGGTTTACGACCGCTATCTTGTAAAAAGTAAAAAGCTGCTAAAAATATTTTATACAGTTAACGATATGTATGCCCTTTGTTAAAAACAGTTTTAGTTAATGGTTCCATAGTGGAACTAAATAATTAATCTTGTTTTATTACAGACTACTCAAATATTTTTTTCCATCCAGTGATGCTGATCAGTTCAAATTCATGTAAAAGTAAAAAGTAAACATATATTTATCCCTTCCTTTGTGTGTCGAAAACTTTGTAGACAACCCTCGTATGTACATAGCACAAAGATTCATGTGTCTATGAGAACTTTCAACCGTATTTAGCTCATTAAATGGAAGTCATTAAATGACGTGGCTTTATTTACAGATATAAGCATTTTCACAACGAGTGGCTCAGTGCCAGCAGCTGCTCAGGTAAGGATATGCACATATTTTGGACTAACTTCGAATGAATACATATTCATAGTCGTATACAATACATACGTATATTCGGCTAAGAAATAGGATTGCCATTGCCACGAATACATGTCCAAAATCACAAACCAATTTTTTAAATAAAATATTTTTTAAAAATAGCGTTAAAAATATTTTTTTTTAATAAATTAAGAAATATGATTGGTATTGTCATAAAGCGATTGCACATTTCTGGTTCGAAATCGTGTCCAAACTCACCAACAAATCAAATGACTTTTAAAAATAAATTTCAATTGTTGTATTTTACCCTGTAAAAAGATTTTTCCTGATAACAATCAAACGAACCAGATTTTTTGCCGATGCTTGAGTGAAAAATGTTTTCTTTTTTCGAAACGGTTTTCCAAAAATGTTTTTGTATCCCTTTAAGGGACTTCATGTACTATTGAGTAAAATTAGCCACCGCAGAAAAAATATTTTCGAGCTGAAAAAATTTCTGTAAAAATTGTATTCTTTATTAATTTATTTATTTAGTGTCCGATATTTCAACTAAACCCATTATTCTAATAGTATGAAAACAATAAAAACAAACGCACCAAACAGTCACACGATGAGGATGGATAGGCTTCTCAACAATAACTCTTGGGGTTTCCGTGCCCCAGATGCGACAATTTTGCTTGTTGACATAGCCACCGAGGTGGAAATGGGCCTCATCACTCAAGATGATTTTTCGATGGAATTCCGGATCATTTTCATTCATGAATTTTAATAATTTCAATGCGTTGTTGAAGCGTGTATCTTTCCATTATTAGTAATGGCGTAGTTTCTACTTGTCAAATGTTAAAGAATAAAAGCTTCAAAAGTGACAGCTACCGAAATACCGGGTGATTCAAAATAACATCTCTTGTTGGAAAACTCTGTATTTCCATAACTTAAAAAAATAAACACAGTGTTATACCTCAGGTCATGTTCGTCAAGATATATTTTTCCTTTCAAATGCTATAAAATTATTTCTTCACAAGATCGTTAGGCCGACCTAGAGAGGTTCCACAACTTGTCAACATATTTCATTTGTATCTTTCTACTTTAACAATATGTGTATTTTTGGATAATTTCCAAAGATTTGGCAACATTGTTCTGAATATTCATCCCATAACCAAACAATCACACTTTGTTATCAACTTATCAACGTGCCCATCTCTTGGCGGCGTGCATCTATGTGAATATGTATAAGCAGACCGACCATACACCACTCGTTCCTTCGGCTCATTGTGTGGAGGTGTGTGTGTGTGTACAATAGAAGACTCTGCACGTGGTCTTGGAGACGTCGTGTTAAGGGTATTTACCAGTGAATGCATGCAATTCTTAAGATTTCTGACGCACTCCAACGATTTTTAGACACAGAACTCAGTTATGCTGATAGTTGTGTCCAATAATACAGGGTGGAGCATAAATATTCGCAACTGTAATTTAAATAACAAAGCGAGAGACGATAAAACTAAGAGACAGAGGAAAAGAACTAGGTCAACTTAAGGAGTCCTGGGGAGCATAGCATTTTTCATTCTATTTTGCAAATAAGGTGGCAACTTTAGCCACACTCTGTGCTGACATACATACTCAACGGTGCGCTGATGTATGGATATGATTCTATTGTTATGAGATTTCGAAATTCGCATGCATGTGAAGTTATTCATTTGCAGATTATTTATATGCATATGCAGACTCGTATTAAATTTTATAATAATCAGTGCAAATAATTTAAGATACGTTCATTTATATATAGGTATTATCTTTGGATTTAACTTCATAACTACACAATCGTATAGTTTGCCTTCCAATTAAAGACAAATACCAAAATCAGCGGTGTGCTGAGGCGGCATGTAAATAATATATTAAATAATTTGTACGATTGTCTGTTTTGGAAAGTTATCTCAATAGAATCGAAGAGATAAATAGTCTTTAATAAGTCTACTAAACTTTAGTATATACATTACCATCAAATTCTCTGGGCAGTGGACATTTTGGAGAATTTCATAAATCTCTGTATACTTAATACTGGGGTATTATGCATTAGAGTATTTGCGCCCCGATTTATACTTAGAATCACTTTTTGAATCGATTTAGCCATGTCCGTCTGTCTGGACGGAAAATGTTTCCATGAACCCATCTAAACAGTTTTCATCTTTAATTTATAGAGTGAAATATAAAAACATATCTCCCCTCAGAGTAATTACATCCCAACAAATCCCAAAAGATTTTGCCCTTCAAAAAAAGAGAACGAAATGATGATGGCGAACAGGTGATTGTGGAATATTATATATTTATCCAAATAAGTGTAGACGAAATTGTCTTTATTGGACATTCCATGGCAGCTTACAATCAATTTCAGCCAATGTTTGTTTCATCCACCTGTCACTTTATTTGTTGTTGTTGTTTTTTCCCGCTCTGATTGTTCTGAGGGGACACTGTTGTGTTCTCGTAGTTACTGCTGCTGTTGATATTGGTGTTTTTCTTGTTGCTTAATATAAATATTGACTGAATTAACTTTGCCACTTAATTCCAAATCAATTTTCTTGACAGAAAGAGTAAGCGCATACAACACGCACACACACCTACGAGTCCTGCAGAAAGGTTGATAAACTTGTGCCAGCATTTGTTCAAAACGAATAGCGGACACACTTCTTTTGCGAATGTTTTTTGTGAGTTTTTCTTCTAACATACTTAATATGTCTTAAAATAAGAACAGGAATTAAATTCGATTTAAAATGCATGTTTTTAAATTATTTGATGAAAAAAGAAACTTTCTGCTCAAAATGTTCCAAATTTTTCCCTCCAAAATTTAGACCTATTTTGTTTAGTAGAGTAATTCTTGATTTAAATATATAGTGTAATACGTCAAATATGAGGAAACAGGAAACTCCTGATTATCAAACTCCTGTATTATTATAGGTTTTCTTCATATCACAATTTAGAAAACGGTCCGATATTTGGGATCTGAAAATATTTTTGTGAACAATCTGGTTGCAAAAATCATAACTACTGAAATAGGGAACATAATTACAAAAGTAAAATCCCATCCCCATACTTATTGGGGGCTTTAAAATCATACGTTGAATACGGATTTTCTTTCTTTTCTAAAATATTATATTTCGTGTTATTTCACATTAACTTTTTTGTTACCAAACTATTCATTTTTCATTTATTTTTATACCCTCCACCTCCAGGATGGGGGTATACTAACTTTGTCATTCCGTTTGTAACACCTTGAAATATCGACATGAGACCCTATAAAGTATATATATTCTTGATCGTCATAAAATTCTAAGACGATCTAGCCATGTCCGTCCGTCTGTTGAAAGCACGCTAGCATCTAAACGAAATGTGCTAGAACGTTCAAATTTTCCACAAATGCGTCTTATAGTCGTAGATCGGTTGGGATTGAAACGGGGCGAAATCGGCCCAAAGGGAAAAATTTGTCTCTCACAAGGACTAAAAATACGCATAATAATCCCTAATATTTTAGCGTAGTTAAACATGTTTTTTGAATATGTCTGTTTATATTTTCTTGATATTTGGTATGCGCATTCCCCTTATAGCAAAAACGTGCACCATAAAGTGATTCTTATTTGTAGGGGGTGAAAAGGGGCAAAAAGGGATACAATTGGTACATATTAAACGACAACAACTAGAAACACGAAATTCGGTGTGTACATTCCTCTAATTGAGTAGATACATAATATAAAAGTATTTTTTTCCAAATTCGAACTTTTAAGGGGTAAAATGGGAATAGAGGGATAAAAATGGTACCAATCAAACGGCTGTACCTAGAATAATGAAATTCGGTGTATACATTCCTCTGATTGCATGGACAAGTGAAATACACAGATTTTTCAATATTCGTACTTTTTTGGGTTAAAATGAAAAAGGGGATGGAAATAGTACCAATCAAATGACCGCAGCTAGAGTCATGAAATTCGGAGAATACATTCCTTTGACTGTGAAAATAAACTGATTTTTCGAAATTCGTACTTTTTGGGATCAAAATAGAAAAAGGGATAAATATAGTACCAACCAAATGACCGCAGCTACAGTCATGAAATTCGGAGTATGCATTCCTTTGACTACGTAGACATGAAAAATAGACGAATTTTTCGAAATTCGTACTTTTTGGGGTTAAAATGAAAAAAGGGGATACAAATAATACCAACCAAATGACCGCAGCTAGAGTCATGCAATTCGGAGTATTCTTTCCTCTGACTGCGTAGACACGGAAAATAAACGAATTTTTCGATATTCGTACTTTCAAGGGATACAATGGTACAAATGGATAAAAATAGTACCAACTAAACGACTACAGCTAGAATGATGAAATTCTAATTATTCTAATTAGTGTAGAAACGTCGAGGGGGTAAAAATGGTACCAACTAAATGGGCGCAGCTGGAATCATGGAATTCGGTGTATATATTCCTCTGACTGCATATACACTCACAATAGAAAGTTTTTTCCAAATTCGTACCTTTTCTTTTACGGCAAAAATTGGTTGAATCATGAAGTTGCACTTCGTACGTCTGATAATGGATTTTCAAAATTTTTACTTTTGGAATTAAAACATAATGGAAATACAACCAACTGTAGCACCCACTATCTACCAATATTTATGATATTTAAGCATTTTGAAAATATAAATATATGAATATTTATTTTTTGATTTGAAATAAATAATGGTTTGAAATAATTAAAATATTATATTTATTTATAAAATTATTTTTTTTTTCAATATTTGTATTCGTTTTGGTTTGGCTATATTAAAATATATATATTTTCCTGTAATAATACTGCACTTCTTCGAAAGGCCGACAACCTCTGTGGAATGCAATTATTCTCAACAACAACAGTTTTGCCACGGCCCTCCGCCCCAATGCTAGTTTTTTAATATATAACCTATAGATACTATCTGTGTGAAGTTCCAAATAGAGACAAAAGGTTTTATAATATTAATAGGGATATATATCTACTTTATGTGGGAGGTGCCACACCCACTTTACTCGTACCGCCCACTTTTTCCACAAATGTGCACATTAATACTCAATAAACTCACACAAAATTTCAAGTTTCTTGTTGCCATATGAAGGAATATATATCAAATTTATAGAGAAGATGCCACGCCCATCTTTCAAATCCCGACCATTTTTATCTTGTCTACGTAAGTGAAAACTTAATGAACTCACACATATTTTCAGGAAACTTGGTATCATGTAAGAGAAAATACTCTATAACTGGTTTTAATTTCTTATGGGATGTGCCACGCCCCCTTCAACAATACCGCCCATTTTCTCCCAACTACTCAGATAAATAACGGATGAATTCCCATAAAATTTCAGAACTCTCAGTGTCATAGAAAATATATTTGATAATTGATTTTACTTTCGTATGGGAGGTACCACGCCCCCCTTTCCAATTTCGCCAATTTGTTGCTCAACTGTCCAAATTAATACCCAAGGAACTCTCACAACTCAAACAAAGACTTTGATGACAAATATGTTGCTTTTTAAAATGCGAAAAAAATAAATTTGTGTTGGAGGTGCCACACTTTTTTTGTAATAACATGCGAATAGGCAACTATCGGCAGCAAACTTTAATTGAATACGGCAGAGTAATGTGTACTAAGTCACCTAAAAGTAAAAACTTTTAAACTTAAACCAAAACTTATCAAAACTTTTTTAGTTCTATTCCACCAAAATTGAAAAACGATCAAAATATAGTGTTTTTACTACCCCTTTTTTGGGTAACTAAGCCTCAGAAACCACCAATTTTTGTTTTCTTCTATTTCATTTAATGTACCTTTCAAACGAGACCAAAAACGTAAACATTGGGTAGATAGTTTGTCTGTAACTCAATTCTGAATCTTATAATTATTTTCACTTTTTGTTTTATCTTGAGTTCGGAAGAAATGAATCAACTTTGAGCGGATATATAAACCAAAATTTTTGTCCGATTTTGAATCGGGTTTCGGATTTTTGATCGATAATTACTTACCCGATTTTACTCTTTTCACGCTAGATACCACATGTTTTAACAGAATTTCTTCAAATTTGCCAAAATATCTTATATTTCCACTAGAAAAACCCATTATGAAAATTGTTCAGATCGGTTTAGATTTATATATAGCTCCCATACAAATTTCGCTCCCAAATTGTCTTTTTCCGCTCTAGAAACTACATATTTTATCAGATGTTCTTCAAATTTGGCAAACTATCTTATGTTTCAACTAGAAACACCCATGGTGAAAATGAGTCAGATCGGTTCAGATTTATATATAGCTCCCATACAAATTTCGCTCCCAATTTGACTTTATCCGCTCTAGAAACCACATATTTGATCTGTTTTTTCAAATTTGGTAAAACATCTTATATTTAAACTATGAACATCTGTGGTGAAAATAAGTGAGATCGGTTCAGATTTATATATAGCTTCCATTCAAATTTCGCTCCCGATTTGACTTTTCCTGCTCCAGAAACCACATATTTTAACAGATTTTCTTAAAATTTGGCAAAATATCTTATGTTTCAACTAGAAAAACCCATGGTGAAAATGAGTTAGATCGGTTTAGATTTATATATAGCTGCCATAGAAATTTCGCTCCCGGCTTGACTTTTTCAGCCCACGAAACCACGTGTTTTCAGAGAATATCTTTAAATTGAACATAACATTTTATACTTGAATTGGAAGAACCTATTGTGTAAGTGGGTCACATCATTCCATGTTTTGATATAGCCCCGATAAAAATATTCTTCTTGATTTGACAAATTGGGTCTGGTCATATTAGCCTATGATTAGGAAGCATACAAAAATCCTTCCCGTTTTCAATTTTTTACCGAATTGAATTGTATTCGGATAGAAAGTGGAGTGTATCATATAGTCGGCCCCGCCCGACTTTAGCCTTTCCTTACTTGTTTTTGTTTACTTTTGCCAGAATACCATAATGATGAAGAAACTAGATAGAGAAAACTTCCCTTGCCATTTGTGGGATTCGAGCAGCCAGCTGTATACGTTCAACTTCAAATCCTAAGGCTCTATCGGAAGACTCCCACACAATTCCATGTATATCGGAGGTCGGAAATTATTTCGCAACTCTTACTAAGAAAAACTGATACGGCCGATGAACCAATTTTTCATCCTAAAAAATTGAAACAGACTTTGGAGTCATTTAAAAAGGAGAAAATGGAAAACTGATTACACAGATCTTCGACCTACAATCTCTAGTTCCACGTGTATATGGTTTTGTTAAAGTCCAGAGAGTACTTAATTTTTTAAAATTTAATATGATGATATGAAAGGATAACATTTTTAAAGGGTATTATTTTCAATTCTTCCCTGGGAAGAAATAAAACATTTTTTCCATTTTAAGAGATTGCCATCTTCGATTTGAAATCCATGTTGATATAAACTGATGGGTAGCAACATTTTCATACATTTTAAGAAAATATTTAAATACGTACATAAATAAAATTTATATTTCCATTAACATAGACTACAAGTTTTAGAGCTATAGTGTGTGTGCTGCAAAAAGTTCTCAAGTTCACTTTTTGTGAAATGGACTTAATGATATAAATTGTCCTAAAAGTCATAGTCTGTGCCCAATCCCATGTATATTTAAAGTAGTTTTGCAGTTATTCCCAGCAACAAATCGAAGTACTTCCGTCAGAAGCACATTTCAATCGCATCTCAAAATTTAAATGTGAAAATCGCTCTTTTGAGGAAGTTCTTTTAAACCATTTCCAAGAAAGTCAATAATCTGTTAAAACACCTACCATTTTACGAATAGCATTTTCACAAGTGAATGGGAACAAATTTTCAGTATGGGATAATAGCGGCAGAGTTACAAGCCGACCCATAACTATCAGCGGCGGCGGCTTTCGTCTGATTTCTCGGCTCGTTCTGCCATTCGATCACCTTAATTACAAAATTTATTTTGCAATTTTGGGAAAAGGGAAGGAACCATTTGTATTGGCTTTTAATACCTTTGCTTTTATTTTTTGGAAGGAGTTAATCAAATAAAAAAATCATTAATATTAGCCGATATTAGCCAATGTTCCCAGAATTTCATATTATTATCCCATTATCATTCTTTTGAAGGATATAGATGAATTTAATATTTTTTTTGCAATTACAAATATTTTTGAGGCATATTTGACCAGACATCTTGAATATCATAATCCTTCCATAGAATGGAAAAGCTCTACCTACTTTGACACTAAAGAAGCACAATAATAAGGTTCATATTCCAAAAGTGTCCGAACAGTGCAAATGGGGTTATAGTCGGTGTACAGTGGAACTTCAAGTCCAAAATATACATGTGTGTGCCGACGAAGATCATCGTTGCTAGATTTCTGTGCCCTACGCAAGGGTGGCCAAAATTAAACATCTTCAGTTTAAACACAGCCATGAAACGAAGCATAAGTGCACCATGACGATAAAGCCTGCTCCTAACACCTACTCTGCTTAGAGTAGTTTTTGTTTATTGTTCTTTTTTATAAGAACACATGGCCACGCATACTGGAATTGACTTAAATAAACGAGACTTTCAAATAAAAATACCACCATTCAATTTACTTTAGACGTCATCATATAGTGGGATACCAAATTCAACGAAGGATCAATATATTTCACAGCAGTAGGGTTGTTTAAGTCGACAGTTATATTTTCTTTTGTAAATTTACCCCTTAGGCACCAAAGAAGTGATATATTCATGAAACACAATCTTTTAAAGTATAATTCACGTTCATCATTAAAAATTAAACATTTAGATGAACTCCGTCAGATCTAAAACAAGTAAGGAAAGGCTGAAGTCGGGCGGGGCCGACTATATGATACACTCCACTTTCTACCCGAACACAATTCAGTTCGGTAAAAAAGTGAAAACGGGAAGGCTTTTGTATGTTTCCTAATCATTGGCTAATATGACCAGACCCAATTTGTAAAATCGAGAGAAATATTTGTGTCGGGGCTATATCCAAACATGGAATGAAGTGATTAACTTTCACAATAAGTTTTTTTCAGTTCAAGTAAACGTGTTGTACTCATTTTGAAGAAATTCGGTGAAAACACGTGGTTTCTGGGGTGGAAAAAGTCAATCCGGGAGCGAAATTTGTATGGGAACTATATGCAAATCTGAACCGATCTAACACATTTTCACCACAGGTGTTTCCAGTTGAAATATAAGATGATTTGGCAATTTTGAAGAAAATCTGTTAAAATGTGTGGATTTTAGAGCGGAAAAATTTGTATGGGATCTATATATAAATCTAAACCGATCTGACCCATTTTCGACATGGGTGTTTTTAATGGAAACATAAGATATTTTGCCACATATGATGAAGATCTTTTAAAATATGCGGTTTCTAGAGTAGAAAAAGGCAAATCGGGAGTGAAATTTGTGTATATAAATCTGAACCGATCTGGCCCATTTTCACTATGGGTGTTTCTAGTTGAAATATAAGATATTTTGCAAGATTTGAAGAAGATCTGTTAGAATATGTGGTTTATTGAGTCGAAAATTGAAATCAGGAGTGTGAGGGAGCTATAGATAAAACTGAACCGATCTGACCTATATTCACCATGGATGTTTCTGGTGGAAGTGGACGATATTTTGCCAAATTTGAAGAAGATCCGTAAAAATATGTAGTTTCTAGACCAGAAAAAGACAAACGGAGAGCGAAATTTGAATGGGAGCTATATACAAATCTGAACCGATCTGACCAATTTTCAACATAGGTGTTTCTAGTTGAAATATAAGATGTTTTGCCAAATCTGAATACAATCTGATACAATATGCGGTTTTTAGAGCGGATATAGTTAAATCGGGTACGAAATTTATATGCGAGCTATATATATATCAGAACCGATCTAACAAATTTTCACCACAGGTGTTTCTAGTTTAAATATAAAATGTTTTGCCAATTTTGAAGAAAATCTGTTGTAATATGTGGTATCTAGAGTGAAAAGAGTCAAATCGTGAGTGAAATTCGTATGGGGGCTATATCTAAATCTGAACCGATTTTCTTCATTTGGTTCTGGCTACAATTGCGACCTGAATCGTGCTTACAAGAATAGATGGACAGACAGACATACGGACATTGCTAAATCGATTCAAAAAGTGATTCTAAGACAATCGGTATAATTAACAATGGGCCTATCTCGCTTCCTTTTGGGTGTTACAAACAACTGCACAAAGACATAATACTCTCGTGGAGTGTATAGAAATATCGGCGGCGTGGTTGAAGTCGATGCGAGCCGATGAAATCGGTTACGGCTCGGCTCGTGCAGAAACATGCGGCGGCT
Organism: Polietes domitor; assembly: GCA_947397865.1. NCBI lineage: Eukaryota > Metazoa > Arthropoda > Insecta > Diptera > Muscidae > Polietes > Polietes domitor. The sequence goes on from OX377618.1 coordinate 205,567,443, forward strand.
AGTCGGCTCAAAATCGGCCGGCTTGTATCTGTGCATAGAGGTAAGGTTTCCGTTTTCGGTCATTTGGTTGGTATTATTTTTTCCCCTTTTTCCATTTTAACCACAAAAAGTACGAATCCGTTTATTTTACGCAATCTACGCAATCAGAGGAATATATACACCGAATTTCATTATTCTAGGTGCAGCCGTTTGGTTGGTACCATTTTTATCCCTCTGTTCCGAATTTGGAAAAAATACTTTCATATTATGTATCTACTCAATTAGAGGAATGTACACACCGAATTTCGTGTTTCTAGCTGTTGTCGTTTAATATGTACCATTTTTATACCTTTTTGCCCCATTTCACCCCCTACGCAAAAAAAAAAAAAACACTTTATGTTGCACGTTTTTGTTATAAGGAGAATGCGCATACCATATATCAAGTAAGTACAAGCAGGCATATTAAAACAATGCTTAAATACTCTAAAATTTTAGGGGTTATTATGGGTATTTTTAGTCCTTGTGATGGAAAATGTTTTCTCTTTGGGGCGATTTCGCCCAGTTGCAATCCCAACCGATCTACGACTATAAGACGCATTTGTGGAAAATTTGGACGTCCTAGCTCCTTTCGTTTAGATGCTAGCGTGCTTTCATCAGACGGACAGTACGTAATGGGGTCTCCGAACTGATTAGCAGCCAGTTTTGTTGTGGACTGTCTTCATAGTCTTTAAGCTAATCTAAAATATATATAAATTTTAAAGTACTATAATTTTCAAAAGCAATACCATTCTTTTAATCAAGAAGCTGTTCGGAATAATATTCTACATCCACTGAAAAGGAATTACTGTTGAGATTATATACAATTTTTCATAGTTGCGTGAAATCCAAATTTAACCATTTTTATTTTGGAAAAAATATAAATTATTAGTTTCTTATACTCTATTTACATTCGGGTACCCGTGGTCTTTGAAAGATAAAACTATCCCAGGTACATAATTTCATTAGCTTATTGATTTCGGTTTTGGCAAAAAAAAACATTTTCGGTGGAACGTTCTTTTTTACACGTAACTCAATATTTTGGCTCAGGCTAGGATATTTCAAATATAGATTATTAGGGCTATTTTTCTTTAAGCCGGGATAACAAGCTTCGATATCAAAAACGTTAATAAAAATTTTTTTTTTTTTCTCAAAATAAAAAATTATTTTTTTCACATTGTCGCCAACTACAATATAAATATATGTGTCAAAACAAATTTAAAAAAAATATTTTATGTTGACTTTATTGGACTTAGCCTCGATAACCATTATTTTGACTTATACTGGATAATTATCCAGGCTAAGTCAAAAATTTTAAAGACAAAATTATTTTTTCAAAATTTTGTTTTCACACATATTGATATTGCTTTTGGCGACAATTTTAAAAAAGATTTTTTATTTTCAGTGAAATTTTAACATTTTATTTAGATTTTTGTTTTCGCAGCTTAGTTATCCAGTTAAAGAAAAACAGCCTTATTGTTCTACTAGACAATACCCACAAGAAAATATCTACTTCATTCCTTTTTGTAACATAGACTGTTATTTATTATTTCGTTAAATTTTCGTGGAAATTTATTTTTTGAATGGGACTCCTTGAAGCATTTCATAGCATTTATACTTTTTTATTGTTCTCTATTTTTGTAAATATTTATTTATTTAAAATATTTTTTCCGGAAATATATACCGGAAATGTATATATGATTGAAGGATGATGAGGGATTACAAATTTAAAGGACCCTTTTTCGAATTTGTTGTTCCACTCAAACTCATTATGGTTCATTTTTATTAGAACAAGTAATATTTGGCCCGCATTAGAGACTGTCGAATCGAAACATAATCTCTGGATTTCGCCTATTTAAAAATCTCCAGGTCTGTCAAAACAGTAAGTGAACTAAATATACTTTCTCAGGTAGAATATTCGTCGATGTTAAATCATAAAATAAAATAAAGAAAAATAACAAACAATGGCACTTCATTTTGCGAACGGCACAAACACACATATTCGAGGTTACACTGAAAATAAGGAAGCCCCAAACGGCGTCACAATCACGCCCAGCACAATTACATCCCATTCGTCTACGGATGGCCAGGATTACGCAGGATTTCGGTGGTCACTACTTTTCTCTCACTGTGTACTTTTTTACCGTCTGTGCCGTGCCGTCTGTTTGTGTTGGAGTGTTCTTATTATTTATTGAATGGATCACTTTGTTTTGATTTAATTTTTGTCCATATCCTTGCAATATTATTCTGTGTATTATTTGTTATTGTTTCTTTATTACATTGTTTTCCTTTGCCACGGCCCCAGCCCCAGCCCCATCTCCTTAAACATACGCCATGGACAGGTTGCCTGGGGAGGGGAGGGTGTATGATTGATTGATGGTGGTGGTTGGTTGTTGTTTGGCAACGAACAATCAAACTGACTGATTTTCTTTTTGAGGTAAATCAATTTTTTTATTTACTATAAACTTGTCTAAATTGAGTTTAAATGAAATCCTTTTCTCTCAATTGATTCCCTCATCCCCAGAGTTGGCCAGAGAATATTTTGCCTTACACAGGAATATTGTAGAGCAGTGCCCTCCGCATGGTTGGAATTTAATATGAAAAATTTAATTAAATTCAAGAGCTCTTACAATTCTGTTTATTAAGGGTAAATTATGCATTACAAATGATAGAAAGCAAAAAAACGAATATTTTTCTTACCAATGCATAACGTATTGTATGATATGAAGATTCTGAGATGTATGGCGAGTGGTTCTTCGCAACAGTGGCGTTGACAAAGGGAAGGGGGATACATATTATTCTTCAGAAAATTGAATCGTCGAAGTTTCCCGCCCTTTATGAGTTAAATTAAAGGTAATTAGAAGGGTAACAACGTGGTTTCAAAAAAAATTAGAAAACTAGAAAAAAAGTCGAAACAATTATTTAATCGATGCCGAATTGTTTGAAGAAATATTTTATTTTTAAATGAAGAAAACAATTTGTATGTATAAATGTCTTAAGTAAGAGTTAATAAGGGGTTTACTTCGACTTTATATAGAATTGCAGGAAATTTGCGTTGCTTCATTATTATAATATTAATAGTCCTCTACTAAAGGGTGGTTAAATTTTAAGGGCCGATGTTGATTTTGAATAAAACACAAATTATTTAGGAAATTATTGTCATTTATTTTTATTAGAATAATATTGACATGGTTCAATTATGTAAGGAACAAAATATCGGCCAAATGGCCGCCGCGACATAGGCGACACACCTCCATCCGATGGTCCAAATTTTCGATGACGCTGAGGCATAATTGAGCTTTTATGCCTTTAATGTGCCGAAGTATATCATCCTTTATCTCTTGAATTGTGATGATTGTGAATTGTGATCGACGTACACCTTTCATGTGTCAAATCACATGATCTTGGCGGCCAATTGACATCGGCACCACATGAGATAACACGGCCATTGAATTTGTCGCGCAAAAGAGCCATGTTTCGTTAGCTGTGTGGCAAGTGGCACCGTCCTGTTGAAACCACATCCATATATTCCAATTCGGGCCATAAAAAGTTCGTTATCATCTCACGATAGCGAATACCATTCACAGCAACTGCCTGACCGGTCTAATTTTGGAAAAAATACGGCCCGATGATGCCGCCAGTCCATAACCCGCACCAAACAGTCACTCTTTGTAGGTGCATTGGTTTTTCGACAATCACTCTTGGATTATCATTCGCCCAAATGCGGCAATTCTGCTTATTGACAAATCCACTGAGGTGAAAATGTGCCGCATCAATTGACCAAAAAATCACGAAGTGATCGATATCTATTTGGAGTTGAACGCCCATTTTCATAATGATCCTGAATAATTTTAACGCGTTGCTCGATTGTGTATCTTTCCATGGTTCCATAGTCTGAAATTAAGAAATGTCAAATGAAATGCAAAAAAGAACTTGACGTTTAGGTGTGGTTCACATTCAACTTCGGTCCTTACCTTTAATCACCCTTTTTATACCCTACACCACTTCGTGGACTAGGGTATTATAAGTTAGTTTCGCGCCAAATTTTTGTAACACCAAGAAATAATTGAGCTAGACCCACCTTTAAGTATACGGATCGGCTTAGAATCACCAGCTGAATCGATTTAACGATGTCTGTCTGTCCGTCTGTCCATCTAAGCTTGTTCGCACTCTACAGGTCGCAATTGTGGTCCGATTGTCATGAAATTTGGCAGAAGTTAGTTTTTTGGGCTAGGACTATCGGTATTGAATTTGGAGGAAATCGGTTCAGATTTCTATATAGCCCCCATACAAATGTCGCTCCCGATTTGACATTTTCCACTTTAGAAACCACATATTGTACCCGATTTTCTTTACATTTGGTACAACATCTTATAACACTGTACAACACTAATTTTAACACATGAGCAAGACCTTATACACGTGAAACTAGAGGCTCTCTGGAGTAAAACTGCGTTTACAGTTTTTCATTCTCTGGTCATTTGTCCTTTTTAAAGGACTTTAAAGTTTTAAAGGACATTTAAATAGAAAAAAATATTTTATATATTTCTACTCATCCTACGAAGCTGAGATAAAAAGCAAATGAAAGAGGAGACTCCCCTCGATTTGGCAAAAATATTTGTGTTGTTATATCAGGACAAAAGGACCTTATTCAAGTCCTTTCAAAATTTTGTCCTTTAATATCCTTGAGAATTTCCAACCATTTCATCCAGAAAATATATATGTTAAGGACATTAATATACGCTAACACGTTGCTGAATTTCATTGTACTCACTTTGTTAGTTTAGTGTACAAATAATTTCAAAATGTACTATAAAAAAATATATATACGTAACTCCCTAATATTAACCAATTTTTTTTTTAAATAAAATCTAACACATGAACAAATGGATATACACATAAAACTGGAACCCCCGTGAATTAAAAGTACGGTCACAGTTTTTCATTCGGTCTCCCCTTAAGAGCGCTTTTCAGTTAGGGGGTTTTCAGATTATAGGGGTTTAGATTTAGATATAGCCCCCATACAAATATCGCTCCCGATTTGACATTTTCCGCTCTAGAAACGACATATTGTACCCGATTTTCTTTAAATTTTGCAGAACATCTTATAATCCAACTAGAAACACGTATGCAAAAGTTGGGTAAGATCGCTTCAGATTTAGATATAGCCCTCATATATTTCAACTAAGAAGACATATTATGAAAGTCAAATATATGGGTCCATATTTTGGTATAACCCCCATACAAGTTGGGCTCCCATTCCACTCTATTACATCTCTAGAACCCACATCGTACATTAGATCTCGATATAATTTTGCATATCATGTCATATTTCAACTAAGAATACCTACTTTGAAAGTGATCTGTATGGAACCTCTTTTTAATGTAGAGCACTTACAAATGGCCCCATTTTAATTTTTACCCCTCAAATTTTGCAGATTATATTATATTGCAGAATACAAAGTCAAATATATGTGTCCACACTTTGGAATAACCCAATAACCCATTCTACTCTAATACAGCTCTACAAACTACGTCTTACATCGGATCATGATATATTTGAATGAGAAATATATAGGCCCATGTTTTGAGCCGGTGTTGTTATAGGCCTCCTTTCAAATGTCGGTCCGATTTATCCTATTACTACTGTATAATTTGTATTTGTCTGCTGGAAAATTGGATCAATTATTTACCATATTCGTTAAATATGACTAAAGATGAATTTATACTGTAAAATTTATATGAACTACATAAAATTGCTCCCATGAAACACCTGGGTTTAGTAATAAAAGCGATGTATATACGCAGGGAGTGGTGTAGGGTATTACATAGTCGGCCCGGCCGACTTTAGCCTTTCCTTACTTGTTATATAAATATAAATCTTCAAGTGTAATCAAGAAGTGAACATGAGTCAACAAGTTTCAAAAATATACCCTTAATATTTGGTGTGTTGTCGATTTCCCCATTTCCAAATTCTTGATTCCAGCTACAGCCTAAATGTCTGTACCATATTGATAGGAAAAGTTCTAATATTAAAGATCCAATATGAATATCATGATTCTAGTTACAGAAACTTGAATGGTGCCAAATTTAGTTCCATTTAGATCATGAAGGCACGAATATCGAAAGATCTCTTTATTTTTCGTGTCTACGCAGTCAAAGAAATGTGAACATGTGGTTGGTACCATTTTTATCCCCATTCGCCCCATTTGCCGCATAAAAGTACAAATTTCGAAAAAAATCCTTTTTTTCGCATCTTTACAGTCAGATGAAGGTCTACACCGAATTTCATGATTTCAACTTCAACGGTTTGGTTTGTACCATTTTTATCCCTATTTTCCAATTGTATCCCTTAAAAGTACGAATTTTGAAAAATCCGTCTATTTTCCGTATCTACACAATTAGAGGGATGTACATTGCAATTCCATGTTCCATTTCATGTTTTTAGCTATTGTCGTATCATTGGTACCATTTTGTTCCGGGCCGAACTTTATATACCCTCTACGATGGATTGCATTACAGAGGCTGTCGATTTTCGTAGAAGTGCAGTAATATTACAAGAAAATATCATTTTTTTAATATAGCCAAACCAAAGACAAGGCTACCAATATGTTTATACTCCAAATAATACTTCCAATCAATTCAAAAAGAAAATATAAGGCAACAATCTTCAAAAAAACTTAAATTCCAGAATATTGGTAATGGATGCTATAGTTGGTTGTATTTCCATCCTATTTTAATTCCAAAAGTAAAAACTTTAAAAATCCATTATCTCACGCACACAGTGCAAGATAACCTAACTTCAAGATTCAACCAATTTTTGCTGTAAAAGTAAATGATTACGAATTTGGAAAAAATCTTTTTATTTTGCGTGTCTATGCAGTCAGAGGAACGACAGTCTAAAAACTCTTTATTTTAGGTGTCTTTACAATTAGAGGGATGTACTCAACGAATTTCATTATTCTAGCTGTAGCCGTTTAGTTGGTATCATTCTTATCCCTCTGTTCCCATTGTATCCCTAGAAAGTACGAATTTGAAAAAAACCTTTTTATTTTTCGTATCTAAGCAGCCAAGGAAGGTATACTCCGAATTTCATGACTCTAGCTGCGGTCATTTGGTTGGTACCTATTTTATCCCCCTTTTTCCATTTTAACCCCAAAAAGTACGAATATCGAAACATCGGTTTATTTTATGTGTCTACGCAATCAGAGGAATGTATAATTTCATTATTCTAGGTGCAGCCGTTTGGATGGTACCATTTTTATCCCTCTATTCCCATTTTACCCTTTAAAAGTACGAATTTGAAAAAAATACTTTGATATTACGTATCTACTCAATTATAGGAATGTACACACCAAATTTTGGGTTTCTAGCTGTTGTCGTTTGATATGTACCATATTGATCCCTTTTTGCCCCATTTCACCCCCTACGAATAAAGAACACTTTATGGTGCACGTTTTTGTTATAGGGAGAATGTGCATACTCAATATGAAGTAAGTATAAGCAGACATATTGAAAAAACCTTTAAAATATTAGGGGTTATTATGGGTATTTTCAGTCCTTGTGAGGGAAAAATTTTTCCGTTTGGACCGATTTCGCCCAGTTGCAATCCCTACTGATCTACGACTATAAGACGCATTTATGGAAAATATGGACGTCCAAGCTGCTTTCGGTTAGATGCTAGCGTGCTTTCACCAGACGGACGGACAGATAGATATGGCCAGATCGTCTTAGGAGTCTCCGGTATATTTTAAGGTGTTACAAACGAAATGACAAAGTGAATATATATATTTTCCTCGGGTTCCCCATTTTTAATGAAAGTTTAAAATTTAGAGCAATTCAGCTAAGTCCATTAAGTTTTGGTGAAATAAGAGTAGCCATATTTCTGATTTCGCCCCAATGTGCCTTGCTGCCAATACATAGTCAAATTAGTGAATCTGCCTATGATGTATAGTAAAATGCTAAAATAATCAAATTCATTGAAGATGTTTTTGGACGTACTTGATTGTTATTCAAAATTCCATCTGAGAACAGTTGTGATACTAGTATGCCCTAGACTAGCAGCTAACATCGAAATTGCAAAACATCGTTTTATTGTATAATCGATACGCATAAGTATATTATAATACAAATACATACATATATAAAAGTTTATAACAACTAAAAACGCCACTGTCTTTAACAGACCGACGACTATCCGATTGTACAATGGAATTTTATGAAAAACGCTCTTAGCTGTTAGCTAGGTGGTGTTAACGCTGGCTGGATTGCTGGCTGCCTGGCTGGTTCTTTTGTATTATAGCTAACCACTCAACCACCGAAATGCATTAAAACTTTTCCATTTGAATCCACAATCCAGTTGTACAAGTACATATATATCTCGTATATCTATTTACACACGTAGCAGCATCTAACAAACGCCAAAAGAGTAGCACTCGCTAACTCTTCCTTCGTTTTACACTGTCCGCGACAGGATGTAGTAGTTTCAGTTTCTTATTGCATTTGTAACAACTTGACCCCCGAATAGTCAGTCTATAGATTATTTATTCAACTTTATCTATTTTGATTAAAATTATATTTTTAATTACACTTATAGCTCCATTATATAACTTATGAAGCGCCTTACTGACACTATTAACTATTAATTTATTTTATGGAAATCGATGTTTTTTGCTTATAAAAAATTAAAAAATAAATAAGAAAAAATTAAGATATGCATTTTTTCTGTAAAATAGATGAAATTTGCTGTAAATAAAAATGCTATATATATTTTTTAAATTACTTTATAACAAAAATACTTCATATTTGATCCACCTTAGTGTCTATAATTTAATTAAATCAAATTAATGGAAAATTAGACCAGAATTAATAACATTTATTTAAATGGGACATATTTTCGGATTTGTCTTATCTGTAAACTTATACAAATATTGACATGTACTATGTGTAATAAAATCTCTTTGATTTTGGTCCAGTATATTCTTTGAGAGGGAACATTCCCTTATAAACATATAACATACTACCCCAGCCAAATTTTAAATAAAATTGAAATTGTAATTAATTAAATATTTATTTTTAAATAAAAGCATTTCTTAATTACAAACAATTGTAGTAAAGAAGGAACTGGTATAAAAATTAACCTTTAAAATTTTATTTGGTATTTGAACAATATCTTCACCAAACCCCGAGTTTAGCACCATATTGCGAATACTTAAAATGGTAAAATTTAATGGTAAAATTTTAAAATTGCACCAGCGAGCTAAATATTTTAATGAAGTTTGTACAAAAGCCGCAAACACTAACGAAAATCGCCTCCTAGTACAAATACTTTACCTCCGAACCATTATACTTTTCATTATTAACTGCGTGCCATGGTGCCATTGTTGTCTCATTCCAAATTATAACTTTTGATTAAATAAAACAGTGCAACACGAAAGCACTGCGTGATAAAAGATCAAAAAAGACGCGTGTCACCCAGTGCAAACCGTTTGGAAATTCGCAAAAAACTTAAAAAAATCTATTTATACACTCCACGAGAGTATTATGTCTTTGTGCATTTGTTTGTAACACCTAAAAGGAAGGGAGATAGACCCATTGTTAATTATACCGATCGGTTTAGAATCACTTTCTGAGTCGATTTAGCAATGTCTGTCTGTCCATCTATTGTTGTAATCACGATACAGGTCGCAATTGTAGCCAGAACCAAACGAAACTTTGCACAACGAAGTTTTTCGGGACGAGGAGGGACGCTATTTAATTTGAAGAAAATCGGTTCAGATTTAGATATAGCCCCATACGAATTTCACTCTCGGTTTGACACTTTTCACTCTAGATACCACATATTACAACAGATTTTCTTCAAAATTGGCAAAACATCTTCTATTTAAACAAGTTAGGAAAGGCTAAAGTCAGGCGGGGCCGACTATATGATACACTCCACTTTCTATCCGAATACAATTCAATTCGGTAAAAAAGTGAAAACGTGAGGAGTTTTTGTATGTTTCCTAATCATAGACTAATATGACTTGGTCCAATTTGTCAAATTGAAAAGAATGTTTGTATCGGGGCTATATCCAAACATGGAAAAATGTGACTAACTTTCACAATAAGTTCTTCCAGTTCAAATATAAGGTGTTATGCTCACTTTGAAGAAATTCGGTGAAAATTCGTGGTTTCTGGGGCGGAAAAAGTCAAATCGGGAGTGAAATTTGTATGAGAGCTATATATAAATTTGAACCGATCTGACCCATTTTTAGCACAGGTGTTTCTGTTTGAAATATAAGATGGTTTGCCAATTTTGAAGAAAATCTGTTGTTATATGTGGTATCTAGCTTGAAAAGAGTCAAATCGGGAGTGAAATTCGTATGGGGGCTATATCTAAATCTGAACCGATTTTCTTCAAATTAAATAGCGTTCGTTTTTATCCCGAAAAATTTCGTTGTGCAAAGTTTCATTTATTTCTGTCTACAATTGCGACCTGTATCGTGATTACAAGAATAGATGGACAGACATTGTTAAATCGATTCAAAAAGTGATTCTAAGTCGATCGGTATAATTAACAATGGGGTATCTCTCTTCCTTTTGGGTGTTACAAACAAATGCACAAAGACATAATACTCTAGTATAACTAGGAACACCTATGGCGAAAATATGTCAGATCGGATCAGATTTATATAAAGCTCCCATACAAATTTCGCTCCCAATCTGCATTTTTCCGCTCTAGAATCCATATATTTCAACAGATTTTCTTCAAAATTGGCAAAACACCTTATATTTCAACTGGAAACACCTGTTGTAAAAATATGTTAGATCGGTTCAGATTTATATATAGCTCCCATGCAAATTTCGTTCCCAATTTGAATTTTTCCGCTTTAGAATCTACAGATTTTTCTCTAAATTCGCAAAATGGTCTTGAGCCAGGACAATATCCCAGTTCAAATCAAATATTGATTACAGACCAAAAAAATTCAAACGAAAAAACTAAAACAAATGAGCGTTGGCACGGCAGAAGTATTGCTGGGTAACTATACCTGCATATACACATACTTACATATGCAACTCAATGAGATGCTTGTAAGATGGCATGTGTACTTTATTACTTGGTGCGATTTTTTAAACGCAAATTCGGCAAGTGAGTTGTGATTCTCGTTCGTTTGTGAAAATCATCTCCTTATGGAGGCCGGGTTTGATGTTGAAAAGTCGCTGCGAAGCCACCTGAATGAAACCTTTAGACAGGGTGGAAATCATGATAGTGGTAGTCTGCAGCCAAGTAATAAATGTCACCATGCCATTTGTAAATAAATTTGCATTCTATTAAATATAGATGCAAAATGGTCTTGAGCCAGGACAATATCCCAGTTCAAATCAAAAATTCGCAAAAAACCTTATATTTCAACTGGAAACACTTGTGGTAAAAATGTGTTAGATCGGTTCAGATTTATATATAGCTCCCATACAAATTCCCTGCTCAGGTTCAAAATTCAAAGAAAGAATAAACTACAATAATGTACCTAAGATCTCAATAAACAAATATCCTAGGAATGATTCTTAACACCGTTTAGGAAGCGCTTATGTAGCCGCACGAGTGAAAAATTTATCGAAAATTTTTTAATTTCATTTTTGTGCTTTACTTCAACATTGAGATACTCTGTTATATATTAGAAAAAAAAATAAAAACTACACGGGTCTTTTTTGTTCTTTTATCACGTAGTGGTGTCCGTATGTGGTTGTATTTCCATGACATAAAAAATTACACACAGTGTAATTTATTTAATAGAATTCGCCCCTCATACTTGATGCTGAAATTCTTAATGGCACTGGAAGTTTAATCTGGGAGTGATATGGTCAGAAATGTGTTACAATGCCTGTCGATGTTACCGGTAATAATGTGTGGGCCATTTAATACTTTAAATTAGAATCGGCTATAAAAAAAATACTGATAATTTTTTAAAATTTCTGGTTTTGTTGGAAAGGTTGAACTTTGTCATTTAATAATGGAACACAATATCATTCATATGATTAATGGCTCGGCAGTACCACATCCGATCAACCCATTTTTTCAGTACAGCCCAAAATCCACAACAAACAGTGATTCGTTGTGCATGCATTGGCTTCTCACCACATGCGGCCATTTTGCTTATTGACGTAGACACCGAAATGAAAATGAGCTTCGTGAAGGCAGAACCGAAGGCCAATCTCCTCTCGAAAATTTTCCACGTACATTTCTTACAGTTTGTTACTTTAGAAGTAAGTTTTTAATATTTCCCAATTTTGTTCGAGTGTATAGAGTTCCATTTTGCACATGTCAAACATAAACCAAAGTCAGTAGTTCAAATTAAAAATTTTAAATGGACAATCCTATACTACGTCACCTTTCTACTTCCACCCGACCCATCTAACAAAAAGTTGTTCGAACTATTTTTGGATCGTATATTAGTATATACACCTTATTTTGTTTAACATTTAGTGACACTTAATGTTTACATCTCTCTGCATTCTCCTCTGCTGTAATAATTTTTATTATCTTTTATATTTTTAGGTACATTTTCAAGGATAGTTTTTAACCGAAGTTTTAATATTTCTTCCAACAGCACTAAGAAAAATTTTTTTCAGGTACATTCCATTTGTTAAATAAATCAGAAACTTGAGTTATATGTACGCTACAGAGTAGGAGCGTATATATCATTTGGGATAGAAAAAAGTGTAACGCATTGAAGGAGAGATTTAAAACCATAAACATGTTATATTTAACATATTATATTTAACAATATTTTCACATAACAGAATATGGGCGATATTGTCACACCCTTTCCACGAAAATTGACACAAGCTTTGGTCAAAATAAAATTGATATAACTTCCAGGCGTATGATCGAAATACAATTTTTAACCCATTTAATCCCTTAGAAGTACAAATTTCGGAAAATTCGTTGTTATGACTCATTTACACTGTTAGACGAATATGCACACCGAATTTTATTATTATTGCAGCGTCATCCATGTTGTTGGTACCTTCTATATCCCGCTTTTATCGTATACCTTTAAAAGTACAAATTTCGAAAAATTCCTTCAATTTGCAATTCCAGGGATGTACACGCCGAATTTCATGATTCCAGCTCCGTCTGTTTGATTGGTACCATTTTTATCCCTTTCTACCCAATTTCACCCACATAAAGTACGAATTTTGAAAACTATTTTCTTAGCCACATTCGTGCTGTAAAAGTAATGCCCGTTCCGAATTTCATGATTCTAGGCCCAGTCGTTTGGTCTGGGATGTGGTGCAAATTTTAACCCATTTAATCCCTTAAAAGCACAAATTTCGAAAAATGCCTTCTTGTCAGTGATCTGCGCTGTAAAACGAATATACACACCGAATTTCAATATTGTATCCGTGTTGTTGGTACATTTTTATGCCCTTTTCCCCGTTTACCTATTAAAAGTACGAATTTCCAAAAATTCAGCCATTTTGCGTTTCTAAGCACCGAATTTTATGATTCCAGCTCCATCCGTTTAATTGGTACAATTTTTATCCCTTTTTACACGATCTCAGCAACAAAAAGTACGAAGTTTGGTCAGGGCGGTGGTACAATTTTTATCCCATTTAATCTCTTAAAAGTACAAATGTTGAAAAATTTCTTCCTATCAGTTATCTGCGCTGTAAAACGAATATACACACCGAATTTAATTATTGTAGCGTCATCCGTTTTATTGCTGCCTTTTTATCCCCTTTTCCCCGTTTACCTATTAAAAGTACGAATTTCAAAATATTCTGTCATTTTCAGTTTCTGAGCATTTTGAGGTATGTACACACCGAATTTTATGATTCCAGCTCCATCCGTTTAATTAGTACCATTTTTATCCCTTTTTACACGATTTCACCCTTAAAAAGTACGAATTTTGAATAATATTATCTTGGTCGCATTCGTGTTATAAGAGTAATGCCCATTCCAAATTTCAAGATTCTAGGCCCAGCCGTTTGGTCAGGACGGTGGTGCAATTTTTATCCCATTTTATTCCTTAAAAGTACAAATGTTGAAAAATTACTTCTTATCAGTGATCTGCGCTTTAAAACGAATATACACACCGAATTTCATTATTGTAGCGTCATCCGTGTTGTTGGTACCTTTTTTATCCCTTTTTACCCGATTTCACCCCCAAAAAGTAAAAATTTTGAAAAATATTTTCTTGGTCGCGTTAGAGCTATAAGATGAATTTGCGTACCAAATTTCACGATTCAAGGCCCAACCGTTTGGTTATTGCTGTGGTACCATTTTTATCCCTTTCAGCCCCATTTTATCCCTTAAACGTACGAATTTCGAAAAACTCACTTCATATCAGATATCTACGCTGTAGGAGAAATGTAAACACCAAATTTCATGATTTTAGCTCTAGCCTTTTGGTCTGGGTGATCAGTCAGTCACTCAATCACGCAACTCTTTTAATATATGTAGATTTGAACTGGAATGACCAAAACTTGTATTTTTTGCAACAATTTTGTTTTAACGAAAACTTCAATAACTCGGTCAGTTATTAACGGATTTTTAAAAACAAATCAGCGTTTTACTGCAGACTAAATGTGTTATTAAATAATTTTAAGTGGTACGGTTACCAAACAAAATAATATGCAAAAATATTGTCAAAGGTGAAAAATGACAAATTTTTTTTTAAATGTATTTGGTAGACACATGGAATACTTAAAGAAACACGTATGGGAGCTAATACGCTTTCCCCCAAAGAATTCCAAATGCACACTGTGTTCTATGGTATCGTATAAGTCGGCTCTAACCGATTTTCCACTTTCTTTACTTTTTTGGTTGATTTGTGTACACTTTCCGAAGCTGAGGCAGTTGAGCGGACGTAGCTGCATATCCAGCTAGTTCGTTCGTATATTCTCATTTTATTTTATTCAGCTGAGTTTAGTTTAGTTCGGTTCAGTTCGGTTCGGTTCAGTGTTGGTCGCCGGGTGTAAATCTAACTAACAAAACCAAGGAAACACATTACTCTTTCGTAAATGTCGAAAAATGTAATTAAGTTTTCAACCAATACCATTACACGCTCCACTGCCAACAGAAATGCATATTTTACACAGCGTGTTCTACATTTTCCACAGGCATTATTGCCCGACTTGCCTGGCTGCTCACTAACTCACTACGTTTGCAATTGGGGGTATGTAAGAATGGCTGTGTGTATGTGTGTGCGAGTTTGTGTTCACTAAACAGAGCTGAACTTTACGCAATTGGTTGCTGTCGTTGTGGAAGTTGTTGTTGTTTGGATTTGCGACCACTGCCGCACCAATATCACGCAGCAGCATCGCCACCACGGCTGCAACAGCAACAACAATACATAATTATATGTTAACCAATTTTAATCTTAAATATGTACTATTGAAAAAAGCTTATTTAAAGTGTGTTCCAATATTCACACTACATTTGGATTTGTTGAGTTCGATTTAGCTCGACCTCATAGATCTGTGTTTGTACCGTCTACCGTGGATGAGTCCCAGATTATCCTATCCTGATCATTTTCCCTGTTTTTCGTCCATTTTAGATCCATCTGTGTAGCAGAGAGAATCTCTGGACGGAAAACTGTTCTAAAAAGTCATAAAACGTATGAAACATGTTGCATAAATCACAAATCAATGAAAAGTGTCATAGAATTTATGAAACATTTCTTAGAAACTATGAAATGCAGTTCTTCATTCTATGAACTTTTGGCATACAAGTTCATTATTTTTAATAAAGAACCTTCATTAATTATATGAACATTTTCATAAATATTAATAATATTAATATTCTGATATATTAATATTCAGAAGTCTCGAATATAAACAAAAAAGGTCTGCCTTACTGACTAACCAATCAACACACACCATTATTGCGATAGTCTTTGCAATGAGTATGCCTTTGACCTAAATCAGGGTACGTACATACATTATGGCAGAGTTAACAGATGACAAATGAGAATTGCTGACATTCAACCGAATAAAGTCGAGTCAGTTAGGATTCTCAGTTGACTATTTGTGGTAGCCACACTTAACCCTCCGTGCACATACTTATATTTATTATATACTAGCTGACCCGACAAAAAATGTTCCTGTCCATATTTCAATTAGTTTGTTTTTGATCGTCGTGTGAATTTTTGAAAATCTATGACTGTTTATACACTCCACGAGAGTATTATGGCTTTGTGCATTTGTTTGTAACACCCAAAAGGAAGATAGAGATATAGACCCATTGACCCGATCGATAGGCTTAGAACCACTTTCTGAGTCGATTTAGTAATGTCCGTCTGTCCATCTGCTCATCTATTGTTGTAATCACGATACAGGTCGCAATTGTAGCCAGAACCAAACGAAACTTTGCGCAACGAAGTTTTTCGGGACAAGGACGAACGCTATTTAAGAAAATCGGTTCAGATTTAGATATAGCCCCCATACGAATTTCAATCCCGATTTGACCCTTTTCACTCTAGATACCACATATTTCAACAGATTTTCTTCAAAATTGGCAAAACATCTTATAGTTCAACTAGAAACACCTGTGGTAAAAATGTGTTAGTTTGGTTCAGATTTATATATAGCTCCCTTACAAATTTCACTCCCAATTTGAATTTTTCGGCTCCAGAATCCACATATTTTAACAGATTTTCTTCAAAATTGGCAAAACATCTTATAATTAAACTAGGAAGACTTATGGTGAAAATGGGTCACATCAGTTCAGATTTACATGTAGCTCTCATACAATTTTCGTTCCTCCAGAAACCGCGTATTTTCAGATAATTTCTTAAAATTGAGCATGAGGTCATATTAGCCTGTGATTAGGAAACATACAATTTTTTCCCCGTTTTCACTTAGTTACTGAATTGAATTGCATTCGATAGAATGTGGAGTGTATCATATAGTCGGCCCCGTCCGACTTTTCTTGCTTTCCTTACTTGTTTTCTTTAAGACTGGATAACTGAGCTGCGATAACAAAAATCTAAATAAAATATTAAAATTTCACTCAAAATAATTTTTTTTTTAATTGTCGGCAAAAGCAATGTCAATGTGTGTGTGAAAACAAATTTTGTGTTAACAAGTAAAAACGGCGTTAAGTTCGGCCGGGCCGAACTTTATATACCCTCCACCATGGATTGCATTCCACAGAGGTTGTCGGTTTTCGTAGAAGTGCGGTAATATTACAGGAAAATATAATTTTTTTAATATAGGCAAACCAAAACAAATACAAATATTGAAAAAATAATTTTATAAATAAATATAATATTTTAATTATTTCAAACCATTATTTATTTCAAATCAAAAAATAAATATTCTTATATTTATATTTTAAAAAAGCTTAAATACCATAAATATTGGTAGATAGTGGGAGCTACAGTTGGTTGTATTTTCATTGTATTTTAATTCCAAAAGTACAAAAAATCCATTATCAGACGTACATAGTGCAAAATTTTTATTTTGCTTATCTATGCAGGCAGAGGAATGTACACACCGAATTCCATAATTCCAGCTGCGACCACGTGGTTGGTACCATTGTTACCCCCTTGACGTTTCTACGCAATTAGAATTTCATCATACTAGCTGTAGTCATTTAGTTTGTACTATTTTTATCCCTCTGTACCATTGTATCTCTTGAAAGTACGAATTTCGAAAAATTCGTTTATTTTCCGATTCCTACGCAATCAGAGGAATGTATACTCCGAATTGCATGACTCTAGCTGCGGTCATTTGGTAGGTACTATTTGTATCCCCTTTTTCAATTTTAACCCCAAAATTTACGAATTTCGAAAAATTCGTCTATTTTCCGTGCCTTCGCAGTCAGAGGAATGTATACTCAGAATTTCATGACTCTAGCTGCGGTCATTTAATTGGTACTATTTTTATCCCCTTTTTTCATTTTAACCCCAAAAGTACGAATTGGAAAAAACCTTTTATTTTTCATGTCTACGTAGTCAAAGGAATGTATACTTCGAATTTCATGACTCTAGCTGCGGTCATTTGGTTGGTACTATTTGTATCCCCTTTTGCTATTTTGTCCCCAAAAAGTACGAATTTCGAAAAATCAGTTTATTTTCCGTGTGTACACAGTCAGAGGAATGTATACTCCGAATTTCATGACTCTAGCTGCGGTCATTTGATTGGTACTATTTTTATCCCCTTTTTTAATATTAACCCCAAAAAGTACGAATTTTGAAAAATCCTTGTATTTTACTTGTCTATGCAATCAGAGGAATGTGTACACCGAATTTCATTATTCTAGGCACAGCCGTTAGGTTGGTACCATTTTTATCCCTCTTTTCCCATTTTACCCCTTAAAAGTACGAATTTGAAAAAAAAACTTTTATATTATGTATCTACTCAATTAGAGGAATGTACACACCGAATTTCGTGTTTCTAGCTGTTGTCGTTTAATGTGTACCATTTTTATCCCTTTTTTGCCCCATTTCACACCATACAAATAAGAATCACTTTAAGGTGCACGTTTTTGCTATAAGGGTAATACGCATACCAAATATCAAGCAAATATAAACAGACATATTCAAAAAACATGCTTAAATACGCTAAAATAGTAGGGAATATTATGGGTATTTTTAGTCCTTGTGAGGGAAAAATTTTTCCCTTTGGGCCGATTTCGCCCCATTTCAATCCCAACCGATCTACGACTATAAGACGCATTTACGGAAAATTTGGACGTCCTAGCTCCATTCGTTTAGATGCTAGCGTGCTTTCAACAGACGGACGGACGGACGGACGGACGGACGGACGGACGGACGGACGGACGGACATGGCTAGATCGTCTTAGAATTTTATGACGATCAAGAATATATATACTTTATAGGGTCTCAGGTCAATATTTCAAGGTGTTGCAAACGGAATGACAAAGTTAGTATACCCCCATCCTGGAGGTGGAGGGTATAAAAATGTTTGACTTAGCCTGGATAATTATCCAGTGTAAGTCAAAATGATGGATATCGAGGCTAAGTCCAATAAAGTCAACACAAAAGATTTTTTTGAAAATTTCTTTTGATACATATATTTATATTGTAGTTGGCGAAAATGTGAAAAAAATATTTTTTTATTTTCAACGAAAAATTAAGCAAACCTGGAATGAGAAATATTTCGTTCTCAGTGATATCGATTAACGTTTGCTGGCATATATATATTCATAGATCTAATTCAGATTACGCCAACGGAAGTGTCTGCACGTTCGTTTCGTTCGTTTAGGAACACCTTTCGCATGAGTTCCTACGGTGAACTGGAAAAATCGACGGGGAATATAATACAGAAGGTCGACGTTTCAACGACGATTTTACCATTGACACTTTCAAGCAAGTGTTTTGAATATAATTGTGCGGATTCGTCGTTCTGCAACTCGAAACGCTT